>CM062818.1:751114647-752314647 GCA_031772625.1 Pinus tabuliformis
TACTGCCCCTACAGTTCGCGCCTCTTTTCCAGGCGTTGTATGTTGTGGTTTCCTGCAAGGATGTGAGGACATCAAAGGCTTGGTCCAACATACTAGTACAGTCCTGCACTGCCTGTCCAATTTCTTGCAGTCATGTTTGAATCACGCTAATGCGCTACTCTATAACTTCCAGAGGAATGGAAGGTTGCGCCTCCAGCCACAGCTCAGCTATTGGAGGTTTAGCTCCAGTTGCACTCGCGTTGTTTCCTCACACGCACTTTAGATTCCACTTGCCAGACAATGGATCTGAATCTCTGTTGGTAGGTTTGCGATGATGGAAAACTCTGGGACTTGCGGCATGCTTCATCAACTGTCTTTAGGAGCTGCTAGTTCTATGACACCAGTTCATCCCGCCATAGGCTAAGTTGTTCGATGTTGATCTTCTGCTCACTCATTACTTGGATCATGCAGCCTTCCTTGGCGCAGAGTTCTATTGTTATGCCATCCTGTAGCTGGTATAGTGTGTCTCATGGAAGGGTAACCAAATTTAGGTCAAGTCCCTTGATCCTGCCCACCGCGGCTATGTCGTCCTCTTTCTCTGTTGTTAGCGCTCCTTCCGGTAGAACTACGGTATTGGGCATCTTTGCACGTAGTAGTTGTTCTGCTGATGATGTACTTGTGGTGCCGTAGGTGGCTATAGTTCCTTCCTATGGAGGCAGTACCTGAAGTTCCTGTAGTTGCGCCCTTAGGGCCCCCAACACAATCTGTTGCTCTGACATGGCTTCCTGGAGCACTTCCTTGGTGACCTCGTGAACTGTGTCGCCAATTGTGTAGAGGCCACCTTCTATTAACGTGATCGGATCGAAGGTCAATTTGGAGGCTTTGACCTTTTTCCGTGGACCCGATCTCTCTGTGACACGTGGCCTTTTCAGTTGGGTAGACATTGTGTCGGGGTCCGCACCTTCTTCTATGTCCTTTGCTTCCTATCCTGTATATAATTCCTTGCCTTCCTCTTGCTGTGTTGTGGTGGCCACTGTTGTTTGTGCTGCTACTGCCGCTTCGGCAACCTTTGCTTGCTTTGAAGTTGCCCTTACCTCCGCGACCACTTGTTCATATTTCCTTTTTTGGGCCATCTTTGTGACACACAACTTCGCTGCATCCTTCTATTTCTGTGTTGTTGTTCTATCCATCTCTGCTAGATCCGGGGCACGCCACTCGGGGGGCCATGATTCTAGCACTGAAAAGATCACATCATCAATGGCGATGAAGGGGAGCTTGGTCCATTGCTGCACCAAATCCTTACGCGCCTTGATGTACACATTATGCATGTCTGCCTTGAAGTCTGCAAAGCTCCGCAGACTGTTGTACAGTGTGGGGGACAGGCGCAACTGTCTATTGATCCACATCGGATGCTCGCCTCCATGAGCACCCAAAAGATCTTTGTCTCGCGAATTCGCTTTGTGTCCTTGGTGGCCCAGAGTGACGCAATCTTTGCGACCTCTGGTAGCTCTTGCTTAATGCTAGGGAACTGACTATCCTCGGGTAGTTCCCCTATTACCAGTAAAATGGACAAGAGCAACCATGCGTAGTGGAAGGTCTTGCCCTGCTCCTGGGCTTCCTTGCAGTTAGTTAAGAACTCCTCGCAAAGGAACTCAGCCCAGTTAAATTGGACCCCTTCTGTACATTGTTCTGCCAACGCAACTACTAGCGTTGGTACCTCATCTCCGTGGCATTTTCTCATTACCTTCCCGACTAGGAGTTGGGTGGCTACGCGCACCCCTTTATCTTTAATGTTGTTGATTGCGTAACCCCTCTTTTTCTTCTCCAGTTTGTATTTTTTCTTCATGGCCTCTGTGAGCGCCAAATCTCCGCTTTTTCCTACTATCGCCGCGGGGTCCTTTCCCTTACAAGGGAGCCAGGAAATCCTATGGATGAGATCCACCGTGATGGGAATAGGCTCCTCCAGCCATAAGTACCCATCATGCACCAGGCAAAGCAGCTGCCTGATGACGAAAATAGTGATAGGTGCGCGGTGAAAGTGTGGAATCCACAGCAGATGAAGTAATCTGGCCTTCTCCACACCGTGCAGCCATTTCCGTGGCTCTAGTGTTGTGACTGACCCCTCCATGCTCTGCTTCATGAGGCTCTTCGTCTCTAAGTGTGGGAAATTTTCGCTGTCCGCGAGGTCCCAATCTTCAAACTTCATTGTGGGTACGCACCCAAGGTGTGAGCCCTCAAACACAATTCCATCGGGAGGAGCAGGGTCTAGAGTGCGCTCTTAGTGGCATCCAAGTCCTTGGGTATCTTAGCTTTCCCTTTTCACGGAGGGACATACTCAGGCAATTTTGCTACAAAGCGCACCGGCTGGATGTCCTCTTCCATGTCTTTTGCTGCCTCTATCTCATCGATGAGAGCCTGTAGGTCCTCCTCCTCGTCATTTGTCTCAATGGTGATAGCCTTGCCCTTTTCTTCCATTAAAAGTTCACCGAACCGCGGATTCATTGGGGACATGCGAACTGGTCCCGCTGCCTGCTTATCTTTCTTGGGCCTCGACGTCCGGGTGATTTCGGGATTTATGGCATGACCCCAGTGTCTCCAGGAACATCATGTACTATGGGGTTCTGCGCGGCCTCGTCGGTGGTTCCTTCTGCCGAGCCCAAACCTCTCCTGGTAGTTGTCATCCTGTTTGAGCTATCTATGGTCATTCGTGAACTTCAGGGCTCAAATCTTGCTCGGCGCTCAACACTCTGTGCTCTAATCAACTACTCAAATCTCAAATGAACAAGTGTTGTCTCGTGGTTAGCCCCTGGAGTTTTATAGTGCCTTTTGAATTCAAATTTGACCATTCCCCCCAATTCTGGGCCATCAATGCTTTCTTGGCGACAAATTGCCCTAAATCTAGCCCTTAATTCATGTCTTAAATTCCCGTCGCCTGCTCCTTTTTGCCTTAAATTGGACATCTCATCATGAACAGTGATAAAAAACGGTTACTTCCCAACCTACCTGCATGGCAACGCAGCCCCCTGTGCACCGGCGCGACTGTTGTGACATGTTGATTCTGCGCGCACCTCCCTCATCGCACAGCTCCCAAACAGACTCTTTTATAGTCCCGCGCTCTCTTTCAACTGCCTGGAGCGCTGAGATTGTGCTCCCTACGGCTAGTCAGGTGGTCACACCACTTGTGCGAGACTTCAACTCGCCTTCCAGTATAGTCCGCGGAAACTCCTCAATTGCTTGTGCGACCGCCGTCGCGCTCCTCTAGTTACTCCATTTGGTGAGGTGCGGTCATAGCCATGGCAACAGAGTTATAAACTCTCAACAACAATATTCTAATGTAGTGGTATGATCATCTGTATCTTGCTTTGTCATCCTTGGTTTATCGATGAGACATGCTTGCGTGATCTCATTTTCCAGCCTCTTGATTTCAGCGTCCATCCAAATGCTTTTCTTCCTCAATTGTACCCAGTCCTTTTCAAGTTCATGAAGTCTAAGGTTCCCTCGCCGGATGGCTTCCTGAATCCTTAGATGTTCATCCTCACATAGATGTGTGATTTCTTCCTCCTAGCCATCGCGCACTATCACAACTACAGGAGTCATTATGTGTGGATTCCTTTTTGTATTTTCTTCAAAACTTACGGTCTCTACTCTGTTCCGCACCTTTGGAATCGTCTCCACGTTCAGGGTTTTGCACATGGTTCTATAGGCCCATCGAACCACTGGTACGCACAGGTCCCAATCAGTTCATCTCACCTGGTGAACCTTGTTCAGTACTCCGCACACCCTATCGAATGCTTCGTCATGGAGAATTGGTAGTGTGCGTTGCCTTTCTTACTGCTACTGCTGCGGTTGGTTCTGATTCCCTGTTCTGGGGTTGATGTGTGCTTGTGTGGGCTATACAACATATGTCTGTACCCATCAGGAAAGGTTGGCACACAAGTTGTTCCACCCCTACTAATTGGTTGTCGTTTAGAGCTAGGATTTTCCAAAACGTAGGTGCATCATCCTTCTGCATCTGTGCTAGTCCTCAAAATTTCCTTGATGCGTCCCCACCATCGTGCGGGTGTTTCGTGCAATGCCCACTTTAGCGCGTCAAACTGCTGCTGTTCTGGTACTGTGCTTTCAAATTTGTTCAGAAATTCATCCACCACTGACAATCCATCATATGTCGGTAGCTCCCTTGCCTCTGTTATCACACAACGCAGTGATCTAGTCATCATGTTGCAGTTCAGCGTTGTTACTTCGTGTAGCCAATTCTGCCATTGCTCTACTTCTTCGTTTGAATCTGAAGTGCAGGATATTTCGTGCTCCCACGAAATTCTTCCATCTACAGTCAGATTCACCCAATCCTGTTCTCACACAGTTATCTTGTAAATACAATCGAGATCGTCATCACTATCGTCGTCGCGCACCGGTTCAGTGTATCGCGCTCCCTCAGCTGGATCTAGCAGTACTATTACGCGTAATTAATTTTTCTCAAAGATCATTTTGTGCTTCTTTAGATTTATGACTCCATTCATATCATTGGCCCAGTATATTCTTAGTAGCGCAGGATAGGGATTACTATCATCGACAATCTCTATCTCTTCAAAATCCACCTGCACGCTCGCACCTTCAATATCAACTGTTACCCCTTGCAATGTTCCCATGGAAAAATCTTCTGTTGTTTCACCATTTGTAACTGAATAGGGGACCATTGTAGTGCGGGTTTGCCCATGCGTTCCCATGTTTTCTTTGGTAGTAAATTCGCGTCCGAACCCAAATCCAGGATTACCTGATCCATTTCATACTTGCCTATTTGCGCAGTCAACCTCATTTCCCTTCCTATGCGCAATGGATGCTTTCCAAGTTTTCGGATCACGCGCGATTCTCCTGACTCCGTGCACCTAATGATAAGTTCCTATAGTCCTTTTACTGCCTTACTGTCACGTAGTAGTTTCATGCATGTCTCCAGAAAGGTAGTGAGCATTGAAGGATCCATCCCTGGTTCTAGTGGAGGCCTCCGTGAAGCTTCCATGAATGTCTCCTTCGCACGTTCTAAATCAAACTCGGTTTCGTTTGTAGGAGCCTTGCTAACCCACACAATTTCTTCTGGTTGCTTCCCTTTATCATCTTCCATGGCCATACCGCTCCTGAGAATCATGTTTACATTCAGGTCTTCTTCGCGTGGCTCAGACCTCATCATTTGTAAATTCTGAGTCGGAGGGGGCTGGAGTACCCCCTTTTCGTGCATCCTTGCTATCAACGAAGGGCAATCTTCTGCCTCATGATCAAATTGAGTACAGTACCGACATGATATTCTTGTCGGGTTTGTACAATCGTGGGCATAGTGCCCTGGCCCTCCGCAATTGTAACAAATTAGTTGTCTGCAACCCCTTCCTGGTCCCATTCCTCCTTGACCTCGACTGCGCACCTGAAATCCAGCACGTGCCATCCCTACATTGGGGTCGAGGACTCATGTTTCGATCTACACCCTGTAGGTAGGGGTCCGATCCATCATTAGTTCGTAGCTTCGGCAGGTGCGTTCATCATGGCCTACCGACCTGCAGAAATTACAAAACAATTGTTGGGACATTTGCGTATACTTCTGCAACAGATGACAATTATCGGTGGTGTGTTTTCTTCCTATCTAGTAGATCACGCACCATAATGTAGACGTTGTGCTCAGCCCTGCCTGTGCCTCCAATCTTAACGGCATCGACCCTCCTCCTGCCAAGTAGTTTGCGAACACTGGACAGTGGTCCTTGTCATGCCCTTGGCCTTTGCATTTTACGCACCATATTTCCTCGCGCACCTCCGGCCAAGGTGTCATGTCTTGTTTCAAACTTTGCATTTCCAAACACAGGTTATGTAGTTGCGTGTGGATTTGTTGGACTCCCAACCCAGGGTCTTGTATAGGGGTCTCATATAATCTCATTTCCATCTCCAACGCTTCGGCCTGGGTGGAAAGTTTTTGTTGTGACAATGTCGTCCTTAAGTGTGGCATAAGTGAGGCCACAAACCATGCGTGATGATGTGCATCCATTAACGTCATATTGGCTTCACGGATTGTACTCTTCAGCCTTTGGTCCAGATCCCAGGGGGTCTCTCCCGGGAGCATCGCGATCTCCTTAAACCCGATGATTGATTGTGTTTCTGATTTGGCCTTGCTAAATTCCCTGTTCAACGTGGCCTGGATCTTGGGTGGTCATTAGAATGCTTGATATACCATGTTAATGCGCGATCCTACAACACACTCACCAGCATAGCCTTTTTAATATTTTCATCCACGACGCCTTGTGCCTCCCATACAGCTCTTACCACGAACCAGAATTGGTCTGGATAATCATTCCCCACTCCTCTGAATACTGGTATTTTGATCGCAGTCACCATACTGAACTGTGGTGGTGGCGGAGGTGGGGTGGGTGGAGATGGAGGTGAGGAGGGTGAGACGGGTGGCGGTGTGGCTGGAGGTGGTAAACACAGAATGCGCTGCCTTATTAGACTAACCGTGCTTCTCGGGGAAACTTTTGCGAGCTCTTCCTCGCTTTCCCACGAGGGTGAAATTAAGGGACTACTTTCCAACTCTTCACTACTTCCGCTTTTGTAGATCTTCCCACTTCGCGTAGTCCCAAACATTAATTTATTCACATAACCCTCTTTTCACACAATAGCATCTTAATCCAAGTTTTCAAAGATTTAATATACTTACCTCACGGTCCCTTGAGAAAACATTGCTCTGCCTCACTATAGCTAATGGTCGTGTCTACCGCAAACTTAGTGATAAATCCTCCTATTATTCGGTCGAGCCAATGGTCCACAGCTTGCGCTATCTTATCTCCCTACACCTTCCATGGCTATTTGCTAACTTCGTGATCCACCCATATAGCTCGAAAGGAAAGGATGCAAAAAATTTTTTGGATTTCCATATACAAGTAGCGCTCTAACCATTATTCCTTAAATACTCGCGGATTTCTGTTTTCCTGCACCACGAACTCGTGAATCTTCTTGTCCAACCACTCTTCAATTTCTTTCTTCATTGGATTCCAGTGGCACGACATCAAACATCCTTTATGCAGATCCTGATCCCAACAACGGAACCATTTGTTGGCTTGTATGGGCCTGACCCAGGTTCAGAGGTGATTTAGCCAAGCAAATCCCGGTACTACTGGCCCTTTCGGCAACAATCCACGGAGCACGGATTGAGGTCTCACCCGAAGTAGTATGGGAGGGTGCTAGAACCAGGTTTTCGCACCCTGGGGATGTCTGATGAGCTTCTGGAGGTCCGCGGTTTGACCCGTTGCTATGCGCACTTACTATCCCTTCACAACCTACAGTGCTGCTTCCACGCAACCCTACTCGGGGTGCAACCTGTATAATACCCAAGTTCCTTGCTATTTAATATGTTATTATCCAATTACTTAACTTGTTTATGTAATACTAATGATTATTACAGCATATTCAACAATCATATCAGTGCGCGCGATAAATAAAACAGTATAAACGTAAAGAAGGCAATGCACAGTAGATACACAGAAATAGGAATCAACTTCTCTTTATTAATCTTCAATCTAGATTACAAACTCGACACCGCCCTGTGCACTCAACTGCAGGGGTTCACACACTCAGCTGCGGACTCTACTAGGCCTCTACGCACTCAGCTGTAGAGCCTCTTCCTACTACTACGACCCACTACACTTAGACTTCTACTCTAAGTTGAACAATTCGTACTTTTCTATTTTCTTCACTATATTTACAACTTAGAGCCTCGCTCTATTTATACAATCCCATGGTCTGCGGACCATGGGTAGGCCGACATGACTTTACATTACATTACAATATTTTAGGGTGGACAACCCTATGACTTAACCTATACTTCGCACTCCGCGCTTGCAACTCGCGGAGTCTTACAAAAACTTTGACCAAAACTTGGGATTTGAGCCCCAAAACATGTTGTGGGGGGTATTCCATGCCCAACACCCTCACAGGTTGTTCACTCAAACTTGGTCCAACTGCAAGCTGAGCAGCTCCCCCAAGAAATTGTGCAATTATGGAGGGCAACTAGCCTTCCCTCCAGAAATTGTGCAATCCTGTCTAGCAACTTGCTGGGCTCCAGAATTGTGCAAATCTGCCAGTCAATCCTCACAGAGAAAAATGCGCAATTTTCCCCATCAAGGCTGCTCAGTCCAAAATTTGCGTAAATCTGGGCAGCAGTCTACTACTCTGCCCAGAAATTGTGCAAATCTCCTGGGCAACCAATCTAACTCCAAGCTAGAAACACGCATTTTCTCCCAGCAGTCAAACAACCTCTTGCATGTGCAACTGAGTTGATCGGTTCCCTTCGGGACCAAGCAAAAACTGACTTGCATGCATGGGCCACTTCTCCCAAGGCAACATGCAAAGGCATCCCTTGTTTTAGGGATCTATTTTTAGCAGTTGGAGGTTACATGCAAGGATCAATTCAAAATCTCCCACCAAGTGTCACTTTCCCTAGATTTCTGGCATGTGTGTCACAACCTCGATGTTATCAAAACTCATCAACCAGATGTTGTAGAGCTCATTCCTCACATCAACCTTGTAGCTCTGACATCCCACATCACATCTAGGAGCTATCGGCACATTCAGCTCAACTGGTTTGGGGTAAGCCCGCTTTCCATGACTTGTGTTGCATTTCTGTCGCTTTTTATGTTTTCACTTGTATGATTATTGTTTGCTTATTTTATTTGAGTGCTTGTTGTTGTTTACATGTATATCAGCTTGTCCTGGTATTGTTTCAATTTTCGTTTCTGTCTCACTGTTGTCACATGCATGAAACCGTTTTTCACGAACGGTCGTCGATTCGGGGACTCGCCTCACCCACATGAATATTGTTCCATTTTTTAATCTATCATTCATCGTTTGCATGCATGATCATTCACTTATGCTTACACTCATTATCACCATGCATTCACATTCACATTCACGTTCAGTTGCCTGTCGACGAGTTTGGCCAACGTTGGCCTAGACTTTGCCTCACCAAATAGCATTGTGCAATCCTGAGACGGAAGGCTTTGCCTTCCTCTATAGAAATGCGCATTTTTTCCCAGTAGTTGCTCCCCAAGCTTTCTTTGCGCAATCCTGAGGGACAGTGACTGCTGGCAAAGAAAATTGCACAATGCAGTCACTGAGCCTGCAACCATTGCCAGCTAATATTGCACATTGCGCAATTCTAGCAGTCAACAGCTAGACTGGATTGTGCATTGCACAGTTCCAGTAGTCAGTCAGTCTCCCAACAGCCCAGACTGTGCCTTCCGCAGTCTTGGAAGTCAGTCTCCCGACCTCCCAGCCGAAATTGCGCAACCTTCATGATTAGTCACACAGGTATGTTGCAAGTCAGTTCTCAAGTTCAGTTGGGTTTTCGACTAACAGATTGCTTGCCATGAGTGTTTCCATGTCTCCCGATATTGCAGGAGTTCATTTGCCTCTCAGTAGTGGAGGTTCAATGGTTTCCAAGAGGGCGGATTCAAAGACACCGTTCAAAGCACACCTGGAGATGCATTCGATCAAATGTCTATGAGCTTGCCTACTAATTAAGATATCAAGTTGTTAGTAGACAAGAACATCATGATATCATAGTGAGAAACATCATGAAAAACAATTGAAGGCAACATACTAAACGCAACGAATGAAATGAACACAGCGAACGCAACGAATGTAGCGAACACAACGAATGTAGCGAATGCAATGAATGTAGTGAACGCAATGAATGTAGCGAATAAATAGAACACAACAAATGTAATGAATGCAAGAGGAAGGTTGTTGACAACATAGAGGTGGAACAAGTTGCAAGATCATGCAAATCCATTGATGTTGAAAGAAAATTTGGAGACTCAAGCTATGAGGTGACGACGCAACATGAAGATCGTGCGAAGACAAAGAATGGAACAAAGAAGGAGTTACATGTGCTAAAACAACAACTCAAGGAAGAACATGAAGCTACACAAGCAGACGAATGAGTTGCAGCAGGAACGTGAACAATAGTGGGCGCAACAGGCACTCACAGACGAAACTGCACCCATACAAGTTAAAGATCCATCCCAGCAGTTGGCACGGAGCAAACATGGTGAGCAGTGTTATTGATCGCATGCAAGGGATTCAACAACATGCATGTCATTATGTGCACACATGCAATCTAACCCATTCAACACACTCACCAAGGCGAAGACAAGAAGCAAGTCCAACTGGAGCTAAACATGTACTTCAGCAAGTTGATGCGCATGACCACCAGCACACACTTGAAGATCAGCACGGACACTATGCATCAATGTGTTGCTGGTTCAGCTGCACCCAAGAAGACCATGCGCATGTTAGTAAACGAGTTGGATGAAGGAACCAAACCAATGCACTGGTTGCAACGGAGGTAAGAGTTCACTTCAACAAGATGTCACCATGAGGTGCATGCACACCATCACGAACGACCAAGCTTGGCATCAGCTCACCACCTTCACCATCACAAGCATGCCAAAGAGTTGGTCTCATCACAACGGACCAAGTGTCAGTGATGTCTTGCATGGCTTGCTCAAGCCATGTTGTCTCACATGAGTACATGTGCATTGTAATGTAATGTCATGTCAAGTGTAAGTCAAGTGTCAATAGTTGGATGTAATAGTCATAGAGTAGATGAAGAGTCATGAGGGTAGATGAACTGTCACAAAGGGGAATGTCAAGGGTCACCCCACCCTTTGCTATAAATATTCCCTCATAACTCATTGTAGAGGCTTTTGATCAGCCAAGCTTACGATAAGACTATCTTGGAAAGAGCTTGGACAGTATTGTAACGCACCTTGGCTTCTCCACTACACGGAGCTAGTACATCTCTTTGGAGGAGCAGGCATATGTGGTTGTAACGTTCCACAGTTGGGGCTAGTGGGTTTACAAGGATGTATTGTATGACTAGAACTTACACTTCTTTATATAATAAGAGCCAGAACATTTTCATGCATATGTTGTTATTATAGTTGGACTATTCCCATTATTGTAGCAATGTACGTTGTTTAACTTACATAGTTGCACATGAACCATTTTGTATGAAATTATATGAATCTTGTTGCAGATGTGATGTTGGTTTAACCATCACTTTGGATTGTCGGTTGACTTGCTTTCTAGCTTGTGATGCATCTTCACTCGTGTGTTCCCTTCCCATCCGAGTACTGTTACAAGTTGCCAAGGGGCACACTCATCTCAACCCACATGTGTTAGAACCTTTCATGCACCTTCCTTGACTCACTGCAGTGGTCACACCCTTGCTACTGATAGAGTTATCTTACTTGCCTCTGTGCGAAATCATGGTCAAGGCATTACCATACGACCCACTACTGGGACTCCTACACCAAACAGTCTGAGGTCTAATTGGGACTTCTTACCGAGGATATCCCCTTGACATGTTGGTGGGTCCAGCACTATCAACAGGTTCACAATAGGGAATAATCACATGAATTCTAGCTCACATGTTTATCTGATGGGATTTTCTAGATTCCATGAGTTTTCAACATCCAAATTTGGCATTTTCTTACGAATTTTTCATTGAGACTCAACGTAGGAGTTTTAACATAGATACTTTGAGATAATACCAATTTATGTTACCTTTTTGGTATTGTTGTTCAAACTTATGATTGGGGGGATTGTTAGCTTGTGACACCCTATACAATTACAAAGTCCTACAACATATTTATGTGTTTCACATTATGGGATCTAGTATTTATCCTATGTGTATTAGATCCTATTTATCCTCCTCTGTGCCTTATCTCTTGATGAGGTGTAAGTGTGAGAGAAAATATAATTTATGAGGTGGTTTCATCCATGTACTATACAATTGTATAATTGGAATTGAATATTAGATTATGGTTTAAGGCCTTCTTCACCATGTTTTTATGTCCTATCTTGTACTCTATTTCTTAACAAATCAATATATGAAACTCCTTTCATTCCTCTTCCTTTGCAAATAGACACATGTGCATTCCTTTGTTATTCATCAAGTTGAAATCAACATCATGTAAGGTTGATGTTAAGGATGGCATTGATATACCTATTTAATGTTGGACCAATATGCTTCTAAAGCATATTTTCCCTCTACTAATGTTGGAGTGATACTCAGTTTATTGTTGGTATTATGAAAAAGGATTTGGGTGAAACTTTTGGTTTAAGCAATAATTGAATTTGGCTACCACAATAAACCAAGTACAATATAGAATTAATGTTTCCTTGAAGGAGAATGATATTATAAGGTGTAATATTAAATGAAACATTATACACAACTGTTCATCCATTTGGTTAATGGAAAATATGAGTGTTGAGAATTTCCATCTGCCACTAAATCTTTCCTAATAAATAAGTTCCAAGGAGAATTAGGTAGATATATAAAACATGTCTCAAGAGGAGACCTTTCTGTAGAAGAATGTATGAGACAATTATAATCATGTTGTACATAATACAACTATTCATCCCAAAGCTTAAGTAGATTGTTACAATATCCTTAAATTAATTCTATCATTATCATCTTGACAACTTTCGTTTGTCCATTGGTTTGTGCATGAAAATCAGTGCTCTTCTTAAGCTTAGTTTCCATTAACCCACACAAAAAGACTAAAATTCCCTAGGAAAGTGAGCATATTGATTAGATGCAACATAATTAGACAAATAAAAATGAACCCAAACATGTTGAAAGAACAAATGTGTAGTCCCTTCTCCTATCACATGTTTTTTACAAGGCACCAAAACACACATTTTGCTAAATCTGTCCACAACAACATATACATAATCATGACCTTTCCTGGACATAAGCAAACCCCCTACAAATTTGATATACACACTTTCACATGGATGAGAAGATATAGGAAGTGGCATATGCAAATCCATTTTTTTGTTACTTAGTTTGCTAGTGGCACACATCACACATCCTTTTACATATTTTAACACATTTTCATACATCTGAGGCCAATAATAATAGTGTTGTAATTGAGATATTGCTTTTCCTATACCAAAATTACTAGAAATGATAGAAGTATGTGATTCTTTGATTACAAGCACTCTTTCATCTCATGGAATACATAATCTACCAAGATAATATAACAATTTGTTATGTATATTATCCTCTAATTCTCCCACTTTAGTACCATGGATTAGTGTTTCATAAACATCCTTAAAATCTCCATCTCTAGCATATTGTTCAATGTAACTTTCATAAGCTAATGAACTATGTTTTAGAACAAAGGATGCATTAATAGAAGGTCTAGATAACATATTAGAAACTTTGTTTTGTATACATTTCCTCTACCTCGTGACCAAATGGAATAGTTGCAAGAATCCCATCCACTAGAAATTTTGTGACTATTGTACCTTTATTTGTGATTGGAGATATTGGAAAGGATGATGATCTATATAGACAATTTCCTCTTTTCCCATCAAATAGTGTTTCCACTATTGGAAATGATGATAATCTATATAAACAATTTCCTCTTTGCCCATCAAATAGTGTTTCCACTTCTTCACACTCTAGAGCAAAGCATGCAATTCCTTGTCATAAGTATGAAAAATTCTTATTGCACTAATTGAAGGTCTCAAAATGGTAACAAACTAGATTCTTCCCTTGAATTGACACCACTCCCATGGTGTAAACACTGGCATTGGTTTCATCTCAAATGGTTGTCGTAAATCTAACAATGTTAGAACTAGGGATATATTAATCTTTTCTTTCAATATCTCGAAGGATTTTTTTTTGTTTACCTCCCCACTAAAATACCTACTTAGTACTTGTTAAAGCATGTAAAGAAGATGCAATAAAAGAAAATTTAGCAATGAACTTCCTCCAATACTGAAATGGCCCCGTGAAGCTAATTTTCGTTACATCATTAGACTTTGGCCACTTTATAATGGCTTCAAATTTAGAGGGATAAATTTTCAATTCACCACCCCCTATTATATAGCCCAAATAAACTAAAGATATTTTTCCAAATTCACATTTTGACATCATTAGCCACAATTTCTACTTTTTTTAAAACATCTAAAACTTTGCTAACATGATTACATGGTTTTCCCAACTTTTACTAAAAACTCAATATATTGTATAAATATACTATTACAAAATTATTTATGAATGGCCTAAATACATCATTCGTAACTTGAATGAAAGTAGCGGGAGAATCACAAAGGAAAGAAACAATACTTTTCATTCGGTGATAAAATGATCCAAAATTACATTTTGAAGATGCATAGAGGGTGTATTCATGCTATTTTTTAAAGACCTATTCCAGCTTTTGCAGATTCTTTTATGAAAAAACCATCTCATGCTTAAGAAAACAGTGACTATTAGAAAAAAACTTTGAAACATCATGTCAAAAGTGGATATCAAATCCTATTGAGTGAATAAAACAACCTAGATATAACAATGTCTTAAAATGGTGCAGACAAATAGAGTGTCAAAAAAGACAGATGTATCAGTCCATCTTTTCCAGTGGGTCCTTGAAAGGCCTATGAAAGTACTCATAGATGCTACCCTCATGCTGCTCCAACACCTGCCACAAGCCTTTTTCCAAATTTATAACTTCTTTTGATATGTGGTCGGTAGTCTAGTTGGTATCCCTATATATGTGAGAAAAAGAGATGTAAGTGAAGTGGTATTTAATCATCAAAGTATCATTATTAAGAGGAGCAAGAACAAGTTTTTTACAAACTTGAGTTATGTTAAACCAGTTAATTACACATTAATTATCATCATAGAATCTCCATAAAATTGTAATTGTGTTCATCCTTTATCCATAACATATAGTGATAGGTAGTTGCAAGAAAGAAGTTCAACTTGGTTGTTCATCGCTAGACCAAAACCCATTTTGACATGGAAGAAATTAGATTCTAACAAGAAGATAATGAATCCACTTCCACTCCTTTTTCCCAAATCACATGAAACTCCATCAAAGTAAGCCCATGCTCAGGATCGATCAGGTGATTCTTCAACAATTACTCTTGTAAGAGATGCATCTTTTTCATATGGAAAGTGGTTGAGAATAGCAAGAGCTACTACTACATGATCAAGAGACGATGAATTGTCCTAGAAAATGTTTTTATTGCGCATTAGAAACACCCCCTAGAAAATTATGAAAGGGAATGCCTTAGAAGAACGTGAAATGGGATTTGAAAGCCACATCCTCTGAGATTCTTCCAATGCTTCTCCTTCCCATTGACCAAGCTAATCTACTGCCACACGACATACCACCAATACTTTTTTGATGAAAGGGAAATTCCTGAAAAACATGTATGATTGTTTCCTCATTGTTTTTTCACAACGAGCACCAACCTAGCCCAATTACATACCTTCTTTGTAGCATGTCCCAAGTTGGAACTCTTCTCTTTATTAGGCACCACATAATAAGTTTTTCCTTAATTGAGCACTTGGATTTCCAAACCATTTTCCATCACCACTTTAATTCTATAGGGCATCGATCTGCAATCAGTGTGATGTATCTAATTTGGGGGCGTAGACTCCAAAAGGAGAGGTACTTTAGATAAGTTTTTCCTCTCTTTCATATAATCTAATATGAACTGCAATAAAATCCACCAAATAGGCATTCCAGGAGTCATGAAAATCTGCTTCTAATCCAAGTTCCCCAATAGTCATCCACCCTTGTCTATAAATGGTAGTTGTGGCTAGGTTGCTAGGTTGCCAATGTGTGCCATTTTTGAGAATACCCTATCACGAAGAGATTCAATGAGGGGTTGAGGAAGGACATCGTTTTGCTGACTACTAGGCCAAGGATCAACTCAGATTCTCATTCTATCTCCATTTCCAACCTTCCAATCTAGACCATTGTTGATGAGGCTAAAAAGAGTTCAGTACAACTGTCCAAACAACGAAGATATTTGACTGAGGTTTGTCAGCCCTTCTAATCCACTCTTCCAACATGCTTTGTACTATTTATTTTTGGATGAATAATACCAACCAAAGACCCTGAGTTGATATAAGTCTCTAGCCACATTTTGTAGCCAACACTTTGGAGAATAAAAATATGTTCTTCAAACCCCATCGACTCAGGATTTTAGGCAAAGCTATCTTATCCCATTTTACCCAAGGGAGAACCTTTTTTCCTGCCTACTAGACCATAGAAAATTGTAGTAGGTTCTTCTAATTTTCTCTAGGATACGCTTTAGCATCCACCCTAGTGACATCCAATATACAAGGATGGCTTCCAATACTGATTTTATAATTACTAGACTTCCAACTTTTGAGATCCATCTTTGGCACCAGCTTTTAAGTCTTTTTTTCCACCTTGGTTATGAGCCATACCTAGTCCACTTTTCTGTAATTTTTTCAGCATAAACCAGGGGACTAGCCCTGAACTATAGGGAAAAAGCTAGATGATGAGGTTCCTCCTCCTCCAAATTGTGGATGTAGATAAAATATTTTGTATGATTAATTACCATACTAGTGGCATCGCCAACAAGTGTGAGGATATCTGATATCTTATCCACCTCTCTCGGTGAACCATTGCAGAAGATGAGTTATCGCCAAGGCCCTAGATATGTAAATCCCTTGAAAATCACCACACCTCTTTGTCATTGCTAGCAACCGACTCAGACCTTTGGTCACAAGTAGAAACAACAAAGGGGAAAGAGGGCATCCTTGGTGAATCCCTCTTTGGGCATGAAAGAAAGGGGATGTTGAAACATTTATCAAGACTACAAAAGAAACAATTTGTGTACAACTCATTACCTAAGATATGAAGTTCAAACAAAAGCCTATATGTGTTAGAAGGAGTGTGATAAAAATCCAACTTACTCTATTGTAGGCTTTGGAGATATCAATTGCCATGTTCCCAATTAATATTTTTGCTAAAGAAATTCTCGATTTTGCAATTTTGGTGATTAATATAATATTTGATAAATAAAAGTTAGGAGAAATAAATTGTGGAGGCTCAAATTTAATTTTGATAAGAAATAACAATTGCGCTTAGGAGAAAATGGAAAAATGAAAGTGAATTTAAGTTGTGGGGGTCACTTAAGAAGGAAATCGAACTCCTTAAGAGATCCAACCACATGAAAGAGGGGTCAAGCAAGGGGATCAAATTGGCAGAGCCCACAAGGATGGTTGAGCATCAATTATAAAAGGAAGGGAAGAGCCTCATTTTTGCATCATCTTGTCATTTCATTTTTAGAATTAGAGAGTTTTCTTGAGTTGCTTAGCCAAATCAACAAGTGTTGTTTAGCACAACCGATTTCCAGGTGAACTTCCAGCTCTTCTTCAGGGTACTTTGAGTGCTGCTCAAGGAGAGCGATTGTGGGGCGATTTTAGTATTTTGTGTGGGATTATACAATATTTTCTTAAGCCTGTGCGAGTTTCTGGAGAACGTCATGGAGGATTTCAATGGGGTTTGAGGAGCTAGCAATTGTTGTCTTCCAGGTTGACTATTTTGGGGAGATTTTCCTTTGAGAAGGACGAGTTTATTTTGATAAATTTCTGGGCTAGAAGTGTTGGATATTTGTGGGCCTAATTTATTCTTCTTTGGGCCCGCGCTGGGGTTTACTAGTTATTTTCTGCACAGGGGCTGAACAATATTGTTGTGCTGAATATTGGAATTGATTTTGGTCAGGTGTTTGAGGAAGGAATTCAATGGGGTTTTGGAGGAGTTTCTCTTTGGGAAAAATATGCATTTTAATGTGGATAAATTTCTATAACTCACTCGAAAATTGAGAGGAGCTACACACAATTTTTGGGGCTTCAGTGCTTGGTGGATTCAACTTGAGATTTTTCTGGGTTTTGTTGGATTTGGTGTGAGGATCCTTCTCCTAATTTTTTAGAATTTTGGGAGCACTATTGAGGGATCATTTCATATTTTTCCTCCAGCAATAGCAACAACAACAATAAAAAATTTATGGGCAGTGCGTTTGGACAAATTGGGCCTATTCCAATTGGAGTTTTCTTAGATATTCACTTGGGTATTGCATGATTGTAGTAGTAAGCCTAGGTTCTATCATTCCACTCCATTGTATTCATATCCAAAAATTATTTAATAAAATGGCTCATATTTGTTGTTGTTATTCTATGATTTATTGATCTATTCCTGCTGGTGTAAAATTGTGCTTGGATGGATGGATTTTCTTGTTGTAGCCTAGTGCATGTTTTTTATAGTTATTGTATTTCATAGTTTGGGATATTACATCAATATTGACCACAACACCTTTTAAATTTGATGTTATGGAGGCCTTCCTACGCCACCCCAATAGTTTCATGGATCTTCCTTCCTTTAAGGAAGCCAAATTTCTCCCTTGAGATCAATTTTGACAAAATAGGCTTAAGGTAACAGGAAATCACTTTCACGATCACCTTGTATATGGAATTGCATAAAAATATAGGCTGGAAATCATCAAAGGAGGTTGGGGAATCCACTTTTGGAATGAGGGCTATAAACATTGCATTGAAAGTTGGGAGCATCCTACCTTCCTTTCTATATTCTTCAATCACTTGCAGGAGGTCTCACCCCGCAATATCATAAAATTCCAAAAGAATTCAATGGCCCAACCATTTGGGCCTGTTTTGTCTCTTTGGAAACTGTTGAAGGCCTTCTTCAATTCTTCCTTTGAGACTTCTTCCATTATGGCCCTGACCTCCTCTTCTTCTATAAACTTAGGGAATAAATGTGTAGTTTGAAAGGGCATAACTAACCATTCAAATAATTTTTTTTGGGGTTTTAAAAGTAGTTTCCCAAATATCATCTTCAAAAATCCTTAAATGATGACAACCACTTCCTAAGTCTAACTTAGTGAAATAAGTTGATTTTTTTAATTGATTCAACAAAACATCAATACAAGGAAGAGGGTGATGATTCTTTGCCATAATTTTGCTCAACGCCCCAAAGGCAACACACATTCTCCATATACCGTATTTCTTTGGTACCGACACAATAGGTTATCCACATTGAGAAATACTTGGTCAGATGATTCCTTTCTTGAGAATCTCTCAAACATGATTCTTTATTTCTTCATCCTCAAGCCCAATATTAGGAAGAGGTGCATCTTGCTAGAGTTAGATATCATGTTTTATCTCTATCCTTGGAGGTAATCCTTGTAGTTATTGAAACACTTCATCATAATTACCTATAATCTTAAGCAATTCATCTTTATGGTTAGGATCACACCCTTTGAAAACTTTCGATTTATAATCATCCTTAGACATTACAACCATGAGTACACAATTCTTTCTTGCATTTACAAGCCTTTTCATTTGTCTTGTAGAAACAAGAGTCAAGTTAGTCTTCATAGGATGGTCTCTTACAATATACTCAATCCCATCCTTTATAATATGATACTTGTTTCCTCCCTATAGAAGATATCTTTCTTGTTAAACAAATAAGGACTTCCCAAAACAATTCTACAAATATCAAGTGACATGCTATCTGATTCTACCTTGTCTATAAAATTAGAGTTAATTGCAAATGTTAGCTTACATTGTTTATATAGTTGTAACTTATCATCTCAACATGCCCATCCTAAAATTCATGGTTTTGAATGATACATAGTTTTGAGTCCCAATGTCTTAACAATTTCTTCATAAATGAGATTAACTTGTGAACCACTATCAAAGAGAAAATCAATCTTAATATGTTTTTAGATAACTCTAATATGAAATATCTCACTTCTTTTCCTTTCATCATGGATACTTTCATATTTTAAAGAATGAGTATTAGTGGTTTCAAATTTTAAAGACTGAGTATTAGTGTTTGAACCAGCCAGAGAAGGTGTACCTTGTAATTCCATAGTAGTGATATTGGTTACATCACCTAAATATAATCCAATATCTTGTTGGATTGTAGGATTGGCCTTCTCATTACCCTTATTATTTCTAAACCTCTTCGATCATAGTTTTAGATGAGGTTTTATTACTCTTCTTATTTATAAACCTCTTCAATCTTAGTTTTAGATGAGGTTTCCAACACTTGGCCTAAACATGTCCTTCCTTTTTTTCATGTGAACATGAAGGCTTCCGATCCATATACTATCGTGGATAGTCCACTGGACAGTTCGTCACAATTGATTTGATAAGTTATACATAAAAAATCCAAAATCTATACTATTATAGTTTTATATCTCTTTAGATTTATAGATTTGTAAATTATTGTTAATAATGTATGCAAGCGAATTAAAATTATGTAGAAAAGAGAGAAAAAACAAAATATAATATAACTCACACATTTGACACAAGATATGACCTGGGAAACCATTTCAGGAGAAAAACCCAGCTGGAAGGTGCAGTCGCTTTGCTCTCTTTCTTTGAATAGAAAATGTTTGCAAGTTCAAATAAGTATGACCTATGGCCTGTGGCTACTACAATGCACAAATCTTCTCCATGAGCTCTATCTCCTATCCCTCTTAGTTGTTTTTGCTCAGTTATGGAACAAATGTAATAGAAAGAATGGAACCCCTTTTCTTCCTAGTGGCTTGGTTATAACACAACATGATAACCTACTAGTGGTTAGGTTTGATTAACTCAACCCGTAACCAAAGTTACAATATAAACTCTTCTAGATTCTTCTTCATCATAATCACATGGCTAGCCATTTTTTAATGAATATTGGGGGTTAACGTGGCATGGATGTGACATCCTATCAAATTATGGTGGTGAAAGCAAGAAGGTTAACTTCTGAGTGGCATAACTTTTGCATAGACTCCAATTGACATGATTATTGTGTTGTTGGAAAGACCTTTATGTGTAGAATATGAAAAAGGGTGCTATGCTAAAGTGGAAAAGTTTTACCTCTAAAAAAAGTCATTTGATGCCTCAAAATACTCTCAGAAGATTTCAAAGCCTGATTTTCCAAATTGGGTCCCACTTGTAAAAAGGGTCTTCTGAGCTGATTCCTCCACTTTTTCCAATTAGAAAGCATTGAGATGGATGAAAAATAATATAATGATCCAATTTGGATCAACCGCTCATATTCTTTATTACTTGTGGTTGTTTATTTCATTTTACCCTTTCCTTTGTGCTTTCCTTCACCAACTGAATTGATTTCTTTGAGAAGTTGTCATTGACATTCTTTCCCCTTAACTCAATATAAGTGGCTTGAACATAAACTTCATTAAGATTAGTTGGATTAAGCATTAGAATAGTATGTCTGAAATATCTATGTAACCCACTAACATACTTCAAAAGTGTTTCTTGCATATAAAGAGGAATGTCCAATGTTAATTCCCTCTTTTTAAACTCTTTATTGTAGTCTTACACATGTTGTCCTCTATTTTGCCCTAGATTTTTCCAATCCATTATTGCTTATTATATATACTCTAAAGGATAAAATTGCTTCTTTAATGTATGATCTAGTGGATAAAAAATATGTTAAAAATGAAAGTGCTAAAAATCTCCCAAACCGATGCCAAATCATAGATCTCATTGTGTTGATTCCAACAACACTTGAATCTCCTCAATCTGACACCATATGAGGAACTTATCACATTGTGAAGTTTTTGGCAAATAACTAAAAATTCAACTTGTAGGGTTGAATGTACAATGTATGGATTCCACATAGCAATTCATACAAATATGTCATGCTAATGTCATTTGTTGACTATTGAGTATGGGAGCTAATTAGGAATCGACACATGGAGCACATGAATTGGATTATAGGTTCATGAGATGGGCTAATCTCAAGCCATCACATGGGCCAATCAGAGGGTGTCACATGGCCCAATGAGAGGTCGCCATTTGGCCCTAGGATTGATGCCAAATATTAGTTCAACCGGCCGACAAGCCTCCGCGGGGTTCAACCCCATGACCTCCAAACACGCAATGGACACTCGACCAATCAAGCTATAGGTGGTTCTTGGTATACATAGTTGGTGTGTTTCATTTAAGTTCGATTGGTTGGGCATTTGGGGGGAAGGGTCGGGCTAGTGGGCATGCTCGATCGACCTAGCCCCAAGTCACGTGGAACCATCGAAACCAAAGGTGAAGGCTTCGAGGGTTTTTTAAAATGGTTAGTGCCCAATGGAATGGCCCTAGGCAATGTTATAGGTCATGGAATCACGATGGAAAGCTCAAAGGGGTGGGGCGTGTGGCACCTTGCTCGCACCCCAAGCCCAAGTCATATGTGCGCTATGAGATTGGGAGGCCAGGGAGGGCGTGTGGCCTATGGCATGCGCCCCTCAGTCACATTTGGCCCCAAACGACCAAATGAGCAACAACGTGACTTAAGGAGGGGGATTCAACCCATATTATTTAAAATTTTTGTGTAACAAAATAATGCCAACCCTACCGAAAGTTGTGGATCAAACCTGAGACCTCTAGGATACCAATGGAGAGCCATACCAACACACCATAGAGTCATTTTGTTTCCAAGTTTGCAGAGGGAGCATATTTTGAAGAGCAGTTAACAGACAACTTTGGAAAAAGAGGCCTAATTTGGTCATTTTTGAACCATTTTGAGCCCAATAAGAGCCTACACAGTGGTTTTTGGGCATTCTGGAGGCAATGGCCATGTTATTTTTACAAGTTGAGACTTGTATGTTGATTTAACTGATAATTTCAGCATATAATAAAAAAGGCCACCATTGGAAGTTGGACCCAGACACGTAGCCTAGGAGGGGTGAACTCTGTTATCAATTTATTGTATTTTTTATGCTGGTTAGTGTCGATTTTAACTGTAAAAATTTTGCAAAATTTACTTTAGTTTGTGTGCTTTTGCAATCATGATCCATTGCCTAAAAGACATAAACTAGCTTGTAAATCATTTCATGAAACCTTCATTTCTAATTTTGGATCAATTTGGTATGAGAACGTGGTTCTTGTAAAGGTTTGACAAAATTTTCAAGGTTTTTGGAATGCTTACAAGGTCTAAATTGAGAAGAGGAGAAGGAGCACTTGAAGAACCAAACCCTCAAAATGAATCAAGGAGGCCACAAACTCCACAAGTCATGGCATATGAATAAGGACAAGGAAAAGAGTTGATGTTTGAGGATGAGAGAGCTTTTAGAAAGAATTTCTTTGATATTATTGAGATGGCGAAAGTGTTGTATAATGAGAGAACAACAAGGTTGCAAGGAGAAAGTTCTAATCAACCAAAAGGTAATGGGGGGTAATGGGAGCAATCCTCCACCTCCTCCTCCTCCTCCTTCACCTCCATCCTCACCTCCTTCTTAACCTTGTTCATCCCATAGACCTACACCTCCTACATCTCCAATAGGACATGTTAAGTTTCCTTTGATTAAGCTTAATGTCAATTTTGAATTGCCTATGTGCAATGGGGAAGTAAATACTGAAAAGTTGGATAAATGGGTTCGTCAAATTGAAGTCTATTACAGGATTCAAAAGATTGACGACGATGTCACAAAGATCTAGCTTGCTTCTCTTCGCTTGGAATGTGCAACCCTCATCTGGTGGGAGGCCAAAACTCAACAAGATTTGAAGAAAAGTGGTAAAATAATCTCTTCTTGGAATGATTTTATAGTTGCATTAAGAAGGCAATTTTACCCATTAGCTTACATGCAAAAAGCAATTATGGATTGGAAAAGTTTTAGACAAACTAAAGGTCAGAGTGTCCAAAATTACAAAAGAATTTAGAAGAAGAGATTTAATCTTGGTTGTTGATTTGACCTCATAAGATACTCTCCTTAAGTATATAGGTGGATTACATAGTTATTTGAGACATACTATACTTATGTTTAATCCCGCCAACAATCTAGATGAAATATGTGTTCAGGTAACTCATTTAGAATCAAGAGGCAAGAATGCTCCTCAAGAGTCCAACAAGAAACCCTTTAAATCTGGAGACAAAGGAAAAGGGAAGTTTAAAGGAAAAGGAAAGAAGAATGTTATTGTTAAGAAAGCGGGAGAGAAAATTACTTGTTAACATTGTTCAAAAGATGGTCATGATGAAGACCATTGTTGGATGTTACATCGAAAATTGAGACCAAAGAAGTTCAATAACAAGGGGAAACAAAGGACTACTACTACAACTAAACAAGATCTACGATCTGATTCAGGTGATGAAACCAAAATCACAACCATGGCAATGAAAGGTAGAGTTTCTAATGCAAGTACTAGTTCTTCTAGTAAGCCTATTGAATCTCAAAATGATAAAGAAATAAGTGAGCTTTTCCATATCAGGGTCATTACAAAACATACAAAGGTTGATACATTATTTGATAGTGGATCTCAAGTCAATCTTATCTCTGAAGCAATTGTCAAGAAACTTAATTTAGAGGCTACACCTCATGCAAAACCTTACCCTTTGGGTTGGGTATGTGATGATGCCAAATTGCAAGTGACAAGAAAATGTAAACTCAAATTCGCCATCACTGCTAATTTTATAGATGAGGTAGAGCTTGATGTTGTACCACTTGATATTTGTGGGATTGTCTTAGGGAGTCCATACTTATATGACTGAAAAGCCATATTCTATCATCATGAGAAAAAATATCATCTTTTTAAAGATGGATTTGAGTATATTGTTAGAGCACATCGCAAGAAGATGAACTTATCTCTTGTTAGTGCTGGTCAAATGAAAAGGCTTGTGAATGCTAGTAAGAATTTTGTGTTGTTGATGATTAAAGCTAAATATATTATTGAATCTGAAGCTTTCTCAGGATGTGATTCTAAACTCAAACATGAATTGGTTGAATTTGTTAACACTTATGATAATATGTTTTAGGAACCTAAAGGGTTACCTCCAAAAAGAGGAATCCAACATGAGATTCAATTGTAGCAGGATGCACCACTTTTGAATATTGGCATGTATAGAATGTCAATTTTGGAGAATGAAAAAATTAAGAAGCAAATTCAAGAGTTTCTTGACAAAGGGGTCATCAGACCTAGTACATCTCCTTGTGGGTCTCCTATTGTTTTGGTTCCGAAGAAAGATGGTACATGGCGCATGTGTGTGGATTTCCAAGCTTTGAACAAGATCACAGTAAAGAATCACTATCCTCTTCCTTGCATTGATGATTTGCTAGATCAATTAAAGGATGTTGTTTATTTTACTAAGTTAGATTTGAGAAGCAGTTATCATCAGAAAAGGATTGTTGAAGATGATATCTAGAAAACTGCTTTCAAGACAAAATAAGGTTTGTTTGAATGGTTAGGTATGTTGTTTGGGCTTTGCAATGCACCTACCACATTCATGAGAGTTATGAATGATGTATTGCGACAATTCCTTGATGATTTTTTCATTGTCTACTTAGATGATTTTTTTATTTTTAGTAAGACTCGTGAATAACATGTCAATCATGTAAAGCAAGTTCTAGATTTCTTGAGAAACGAAAAGTTGTATTTGAAGATGTCTAAATGTGAATTTGGGAAAACCTCTTTGGTTTATTGGGTCATATTGTAGGAGGCGGTGAATTGAAAATTTATCACTCTTGTTAGCTCTGCTATAAGACGAAGTTTTTCTAAAGAACATAACAGGTTTGGCCGTGTGTTATGCTCAGAAAGGAGCCCGCGGCTTTCCGTCTCCTCCTCCTCCTTCATTTTTCCTACACTCTTATAACTCCCACTACCCCTGTTTTCCTCCGTTTTGCCTCCAAAACCCTGTGTAAGCCCATGTTTTGTCTATCCCCTCAGCCCTAAAGTTTTAACCCATACGACTATATTCACGTGACCGCACACCATAACCCATCGTTTCCCTGTCACATCAGCCATAAACATGTGCATTTAGTCCACGCCGTCCGATTAATCCCCCGACGCGATCCAACAACATTCGCGCTTCCTGCTCCAGTAACCTGCATGCTCGTTAACCAGCGGGGAAAGCGGTTTGTCGCCGGTCCCATCTGCCACGTGTCGTCCTCCTATTGTGATCGCTTGGTTGTGTACGTATACCACCCACCTCTGATAAGCGGTGCGGGGAATACCGCTCGCCACTGAAACCACGTCCCCGCCAGTTAAACCCCGCACAGCTCCCACCCCCAATCGTCGTTGGATCTGCCCGCCCGTAATCCAACGGCCCTCGTCTATCTGCCTCCCGTGCCCGACTGATACCTCCCACCGATAGATCTCCACCACCCATCCATGTGATCCAATGACTAATATTGATTCCTGTCGTGCCCATGCATCCGCTATGCAGTCCTCGTGTCCCCAACCTGTACTATGTTCCCGAAGGAAGAAGGAGGCCAGAATCTAGTACCCTACGCCATTACTCCTTAACAACTGCATTCAAGGAAAAGAATGGCTGAGAAGAAAAAGGACAGCCTCGAGCAGTTACAAGCATTTATCAGTTATGGAATGTCTTCCATATTGCACTCCACCTGCTCAAGGAGTACAACAGAGCATCATAGAATGTCAAATTAATTTATTGAAGCAAGCAAAGTGTAGCAAAGACTCCATCAGAGAGTTAAGGTGGTTGGTGGTCCATTATGACCCCTCCACGCATAGTACAACAGAGCATTTTTGTAATCAACCTCTATATATACTCAGAAACAAGATGTAATGAGGGTTGATGGTTGTTGTTTTGATGTAAGGTTCAATTTCTGGAGACTGTAACTATTGTGATACCTGCAACGTCTGGTCTTCATTTTCAACTAATACAAGCTTCTTTTGTTGTTAATTGCTCACTTTCCATTTCTGCTATGTTCTAGGCTGTGCCTGTTATGCATTTTTCATGTGCTCTTGATGTTTAGCATTAGAGGGGTTGTCATCCCACCTCTATGTTAGAATCTAGTATGTATCATTGAATGTGTTATGCAGGTTTCTGTTTACTTAGTGCCAGAGAGCTGTCATCCTGTCTGTGCATTAGGAAATAGATTTGCATACCTCTTTACTGGTTGCAGCCAGCCATCACATGGTCTTGTGCATCTGCTGGTGTGGTCAGTATTCTCCATGTCCACTTAATCCTCAAACTGTGAGTAATTGGTGGTCTAAAGCCTTGTAGTCTGGGTGTTCACCCATGTCTGGGGTTAAGCATAGTAGAAGTGGTTATCTGGCTTGAATATGCATCATTCCTTCCATTCATCCACCTATTTCCAACATTTTTGTTGAATTTGTAATGTTCCCGAGCATCTCTGAGATGCAACCTAGGAGAGTTTCTTGGGGTGATAACATTAATTGGCGTCGTTGCCGGGGAGAAGAGATCGAAGCTCAGCCTCCCTGGGATAACGACATAGTTCCAAGCTTTGATGATAGACAAGGTTTGGACACATAGTCTGGTTGTAATCATCTATCTAGCTACTCCACAGTATTGTCCTGGCTCAGTTTGTGAGACATACTCGAAGAAATCCTCAGAAATCACTAGCTGAATTAGTGCCCGACCCTGAGAAGATTGTTAAACCAAGGAAAACATCACAGAAAGGGGCATCAAGATCAGGTAAGCCTAAGAAATCTCATGCATCTCTGAAAGATAAAGTTATAGCTGAAGATATACAGTTTGAAGATTTAGAGCCCAACACTGTTAGTAAGGAAATTCCTTCAGAGATTAATACAGCCCCTTGTTCAGTTAGTTCCCCTTTGAATCTCAGTCCAAAGAAAACTTCCCATACATTCCATAACATCCCTTTGTCTCTGTCATCCATTTCATTGTTTCATACTGCTCAATTTGCCAGTATCCTTCCACATACCCCAGTCATGGCAGGATAGCAAGCACCTACAAAGATAGAAAGAATTGTCGCTACTAGATATGGACCTTTGGTCTTTCCGGTTCCTTTGAATCCCATGCCTATGGGATAATATCATAAATATATGCCCAATTTTACTGGTACAGAGGGAGTGACAGCAGAAGAACACCTTGAGGCTTTCTATAGTTATGCTGATAACTTGGACATAAGTGAAAATAATGTGTGGATGAGAGTTTTTGTCCAGAGCCTTGATGGAGAGGCCAGAAAGTGGTTCAGAGAACTAGCCCCTAGGTCTATTGCTGATATTGAAGCATTAGATGAAGCATTTTTGAAGCATTGGGGAGAAAAAAAGGACTTGCTATATTACCATATTGAGTTTGGCAACCTGAAGAGGGAAAATGGGGAATCATTGCCTGATTTTAATAAAAGATTCAATCGTATGTATAGTAAGACACCAGCTGAGGTAAAGCCTACCCCCACCTCTGCCAAACTCACTTATGCCAATGCTTTTGACTCTGATTTCTGCTTGTCGTTGAGAGAAAGAAGATGTGCCACTCTAGCTGACATGCAGGATGCAGCACTAGAGGTAGAGTCTAATATCATGGCTGCAGAAAAGCTCAAAATTCATGCTAATAGAAGGAGGCAGAGAGGTGAGGCTTCTTCTTCCTCTGCTTCGTCTTCAGAGCCTAAATTAGATAAAATGACTAAGATGATAGAGTCATTGGCTACTGAAATATCTAAGCTTAAGGTTGAGCAGAATTCAGGAAAGACAAGGCAGCATAACACATTTGCTCCAAGAAATCCCAATCCATTCAGAAGAGCAAATGAATAGTTACAAATAATTCAGAGAGGTAAAGAAATAAATGAAGAACAGAAGGTTAAATCTCCCTTCCAAAACGTAGTCATGGAGGAGGAACAGTCTGAAGATGAGAATGAAATTCATTGCATGGAAGATAAAGGCAGTGCTGCCTTTTTGACGTTGGTTACATATGAAGAATCACTGCTGCAAGACCAAATAAGTCAAGAATGGGATAGAGAGGCTGTTCTGCAGACTGGTGACCAACGAAGATATAATTTGAGGTCAAATGCAAAAGATTTCAAGGAGAGTCCTGCCCAAAGCGTTGTTGTCCAAACTGAGTCACAGAATATTAGACAGACAGAACTAGCAGCTGATCCAGTCATCCTCAAAGCTCCAGTTCAAGAGGTAAAAGGTTCTGACAAGCTACCTTCTTCTTTCAGCTTTGAGTCAGAAGTCCAGAGGTTAAAAATATCTGTGCCTTTGGTTGAGTTGGTAAAGAGTGAAGTGTTTAGAAAGCCTATCCTTGAAGCTCTTGAGCTGGAAACCACACAAACCTCCACTGACTCTATCAATTTGCAAGATGACAAGCCTACTATTGTGCTTAGCCCCATGATTGAACCTGCTGATAATAATTCTTCGCCTTTTTATGTCTCCTTGACCATTCATGACAAAATTCTCCACAATTGCCTGTTAGACACAGGGGCCAGCCACAATTTGATGCCTAAAGCTGTCATGGAAGAGTTAGGCCTTGACATCACTAGACCATATCATGATTTATTCTCTTTTGATTCAAGGAAAGTGAAATGCCTAGGATTAATCAAAGACCTGGCCATTACCTTAACTCAGCTGCCCATGAAGAGTATGATGATGGATATTGTGGTAGCAAATGTCCCTCCTAAGTTTGGCATGCTGCTGTCCAGAGGATGGATTAAGAGACTAGGTGGGACATTACAGAATGATCTATCTTATTCTACTATCCCAGTAATTGGAGGAGAAAGCAAGAGATTGTACAGAGAAGCACAACTGGCATACATCATCAGTGATGAGAAGAATCCTACTAATCATCCCATATACGCTGTGGACACTGATTTTGGAGCATGTATCCTCCAAATAGAAGAATCTCAGAAGGCCTCAATGCAGATCAGGAAACCAACAGATCAGGCCAGGGAAGAGCAAGGATATCAGGTTTGGAAGATGTTCTTTGATGGAGCATGTTCCAGGGAGACTGCAGGAGCAGGGGTGGTGTTGGTATCTCCAAAGCAAGAAAGCACACATCTGTCTTTCAAGCTGGCTTTTCAAGTCACTAACAATATAGCAAAGTATGAGGCTCTGCCATTGGGACTTAACGCAGCAAAAGACAAAGGAATTAGAAACTTAAAGGTGTTTGGAGATGCTGATCTAATCATTCAGCAAGTAAATAAAACATTTCAAGCAAAGCACCCAAGGCTGAAAGCATACAGAGATGAGGTATGGAGACTCAAAGATTCCTTTGATTATTTCTGTATTTCATATATCCCTAGAGCCAAAAATCAGCGTGTTGATTCCCTTGCTGTGTCTGCTAGCATGTTTATCCCTCCCATGCCTCCTAGACTAATTTATGAAGTCCAAATGAAATATAGGCCATCCTTGCCTGATAATGTCCAGAATTGGAAAGTTTTTTATGATGATGATGAAACAAATAGGTTTCTGCAAGTCATTGATGAATTTTCCCAAATGCAAATTGACCAAGAAAATGAAGCCTTGGAAGAAAACCCCCAGTCCCAGCTTAGAAATAAAATTGGCAAAGATAGCACTGTCCAACTTCCCAGCAATCATATTCCTAAGGGTTTAATTCCTTTAGAAAGATGGTTTGACCAAAATGATGTGCCTTACAAGGCTGCCCAGAAAGAAGACCAGTCTACAGTCTGTAAGCATGACATAGGGAGTCCAAGTCAGCCTAGATACATAAACCTGTCCACTCATCTATCTGCTGACCAAAGTTCTGAATATTGCAATTTAATGAAGCAATTTGCTGAGGTATTTTCCTGGGAGCATAGTGACCTGAAAATATATGATAAAAAGATTATTCAACATAAAGTCCCTCTAGAGAAAGACACCATACCTTTCAAACAGAAGCTGAGATCAATAAATCCTATGCTCCTTCCTCTGATCGAAAAGGAAATTAAAAATTTGCTGGCTGCCAAAATCATAGTCCCTCCCAGATATTCAAAATGGGTAGCCAATTTGGTGATAGTGAGGAAGAAAAGTGGAGAAATCAGACTGTGTGTTGATTTCAGAAACTTAAATAAATGCTCTAAGAAAGACAATTATCCCTTACCCAATATGGAGCATTTGCTGCAGAAGGTCTCAGGAGCCAAAGTAATGTCTTTCTTGGATGGATTTTCAGGGTTTAACCAGATTGTTGTGCATCCAGATGATCAAGAGAAGACTCCATTCACCACTCCTTGGGGCACTTTTATGTATGCCAAGATGCCTTTTGGATTGATGAATGCTGGAGCCACCTTTCAGAGAGCTATGGATATAGCATTTGTGGGAGAGAAGGATAAATTTGTCCTTATCTACCTTGATGACATAATAGTATACTCCAGCAGCCATCAAGATCATCTGCAACATTTGAAGAAGGTGTTCCTGAAATGCAGAAGGTTTGGGATTTCAGTCAATCCTAAAAAGTCACAGTTTGCTTTAGAAGAAGGCAAGTTGTTAGGACATGTTGTTTCTGCTGCAGGTGTCTGAATTGACCCAGAAAGAGTAAAAGCAATACAGACCCTGTTTGTCCTGAGATCAAAGAAGGATATTCAGTCCTTTCTGGGCAAAATTAATTTTGTGAGGAGGTTTATACCAAATTTTGTAGAATTAGTGAAGCATATTACCTCCATGTTAAAGAAGGGGTCAGAGATCAAATGGACTGATATAGCAAGAGGATCTTTTGAGTCCATTAAGAAAGTTATCATGGAGGCTCCCACTTTAATAAGTCTAGATTACAGCAAGGAGTCCCATATATTTTCATTTGCCTCTGAAGACACCATTGTAACAGTTTTATTGCAAGCAGATGAAAAAGGTTCAGAGCATCCAGTGGCATCTTTCAGCAAGACATTAAGGGATGCAGAACTGAGGTATGACATTATTGAAAAACAAGCATATGCTCTTATCAAATCTTTGAAAGCTTTCATACTTTACATTTTGCATTCCAAGATAATTTCATATGTACCCTCTGCTACAATAAAAGATGTCCTAACACGACCTGATCCTGATGGTAGAAGGGCTAAATGGATTGCAAAGTTGTTTGAATTCAATATAGAATTAAAGCCCACTAAGCTGTTCAGAGGTCAGGGTCTTGCCAAGTTATTGGCTGAAGAAAATTGCAGAACATTGGACATAGATTTCCTGTGCACAATTGCAGAAAATGGTCAAGCAGAAGAAGAGGAATCAGTTGAACCAGACAGAAAGCAGCCAGTGGTAGAAAATCTAGCTTCTTGTGATTGGTATTCTACAATAATTAATTTCTTACTGAAGCTAGAAATCTCTTCAGGACTTACTCAAAGTCAAGCCAGAACTATTAAGCTTAGGGCAGCAAAATATTGTATCCATGAAATCTGCTCTACTGGAGGGATCCATCTGGAGTTCTTTTGAGGTGTCTAGACAAAGAACAGTCAATAGAAGTCATGCAGTAATTTCATTCCAGCATGTGTGGAGGGCACCATTATTGGAAGACTACTACCCATAAAATCCTTAGAGCTGGATATTACTGGCCCTCCTTATTTTCTGATGTATTTTCATTTGTTAAATCTTGTGGCAGGTGCCAAAGATTTGAAGGAAAGCAACAGTCGAAGTCCCTGCCCTTAAAACCAATACATACAAAAGGACCTTTTCAGCAGTGGGGCTTGGATTTCATTGGTGAGATCACTCCACATTCCAGTGGCCAGCACAGATGGATATTAGTAGCCACTGATTATTTTACCAAGTGGAATGAAGCAATCCCTACCAGAAAGGTTGATCGTAATGTGGTCATTAAGTTTTTGACAGAGAATATCTTTACCAGATTTGGTTGTCCAAATAAATTAGTCACGGACAATGCAGCAGCGTTCAGGGCAAAAGAATTGGTGGATATGTGTGATTCAATGGGTATTAAACTGGTTAATTCCACCTCATATTACCCTCAAGGCAATGGTCTAGCAAAATCCTCTAACAAAAGTCTGATGAGGATAATCAAAAAGATGTTGGAGGACAACAAAAAGAATTGGGATTCTAAGCTCAAGTATGCACTGTGGGCTGACAGAGTGACCATTAAAAAATACACAGGAAATTCTCCATTCAAGCTGGTATATGGCAGTAAGGCTGTATTCCCAATTCAGTTAACTCTCCCTGTGGCAAACTTCCTTAAAGAAGAGCAGAACGAGGAAGAAAACATGGAAAAAAGGATCACTGATTTAGCAGAGGTACATCAAATCAGGGAACAACTGGTTGAGAAGGTTGCAACACATCAAAAAAAGATCAAGGATGCTTTTGACAGAAAGACAAAAACAGATAATTTTCAAGTGGGAGATTTGGTTCTGAAGTGGGATGCACTGAAAGAAAAGAAAGGCAATCATGGGAAGTTTGATGCTTTCTGGACAGGGCCTTTTATCATTTCTCAAATTCAAGGGAACAACACCTTCATACTGAAAAGTATGGGAGGAGAAGCAGTTTTTGATGGCCCAGTTAATGGGCGTTTTCTGAAAATTTATGTGATTTAAGGTCTTTTGGCCTTAAAATTGTAAATATGTTGTTTTATCAGTCTTAGTGTAGGTTCAGTCAGACTCCATGCCCAATGGAACACTAGGAATTTTGCTAATTTTTTTTCATTGGAAAGGCATTGATCTGCAGGTTCTTGAGACCTCACAGGGAGGATCTCATCCCCAGAAGGAGCCAGTGTTAGCTCTGCTATAAGACGAAGTTTTTCTAAAGAACAGAACAGGTTTGGCCATGTGTTATGCTCAGAAAGGAGCCCGCAGCATTCTGTCTCCTCCTCCTCCTTCATTTTTCCTACACTCTTATAACTCCCGCTACCCCTGTTTTCCTCCGTTTTGCCTCCAAAACCCTGTGTAAGCCCCTGTTCCGTCTATCCCCTCAGCGCTAAAGTTTAAACCCATACGACTATATTCACGTGACCGCGCACCATAACCTGTCGTTTCCCTGTCACATCAGTCATAAACGTGTGCATTTAGTCTGCGCCGTCCGATCAACCCCCCGCCGCGATCCGACGGCATTCGCGCTTCCCGCTCCCGTAACCTGCACGCTCGTTAACCAGCGGGGAAAGTGGTTTGCCGCCGGTCCCCATCTGCCACGTGTCGTCCTCCTATTGTGATCGCTCGTACCACCCACCTCTGATAAGCGGTGCGGGGAATACCGCTCGCCACCGAAACCACGTCCCCACCAATTAAACCCCGCGCAGCTCCCGCCCCCGATTGCCGTTGGATCTGCCCGCCCACGATCCAACGACCCTCGTATGTCCGCCTCCCATGCTCGACCGATACGTCCCGCCAATAGATCTCCACCGCCCATCCATGTGAACTAACGGCTAATATTGATTCCCATCATGCCCATGCATCCACCATGCAGTGGTCGTGTCCCCGACCTATATTATGTTCCCGAAGGAAGAAGGAGGCCAGAATCCAATACCTTGCGCCATTACTCCTCAGCAACTGCATTCAAGGAAAACAATGGCCGAGAAGAAAAAGGACAGCCTCGAGCAATTATAAGCATTTATCAGTTATGGAATGTCTTCCATATTGCACTCCACCTGCTCAAGGAGTACAACAGAGCATCATAGAATGTCAAATTAATTTATTGAAGCAAGCAGAGTGTAGCAGAGACTCCATCAGAGAGTTAAGGTGGTTGGTGGTCCATTATGACCCCTCCACGCATAGCATAGCAAAGCATTTTTGTAATCAACCTCTATATATACTCAGAAACAAGATGTAATGAGGATTGATGGTTGTTGTTTTGATGTAAGGTTCAACTTCTGGAGACTGTAACTACTGTGATACCTGCAGGGTCTGGTCTTCATTTTCAGCTAATACAAACTTATTTTGCTGTTAATTGCTCACTTTCCATTTCTGCTATGTTCTAGGTTGTGCCTGTTATGCATTTTTCATGTGCTCTTGATGTTTAACATTAGAGGGGCTGTCATCCCACCTCTGTGTTAGAATCTAGTATGTATCATTGAATGTGCTATGTAGGTTTCTGTTTACTTAGTGCCAAAGAGCTGTCATCTTGTATGTGCATTAGGAAATAGATTTGCAGACCTCTTTACTGGTTGCAGCCGGCCATCACATGGTCTTGTGCATCTACTGGTGTGGTCAATATTCTCCATGCCCACTTAATCCTCAAACTATGAGTAATTGGTGGTCTAAAGCCTTGTAGTCTGGGGGTGTTCACCCATATCTGGGGTTAAGCATAGTAGAAGTGGTTATCTGGCTTGAATATGCATCATTCCTTCCATTCATCCACCTATTTCCAGCATTTTTGTTGAATTTATAATGTTCCCGAGCATCTCTGAGATACAACCTAGGAGAGTTTCTTGGGGTGATAACGCCTCCAAAGTTGATGTTATTATGAATTGACCTAAACCCAACAATGTAATAGAAGTTAGGAGCTTTTTGGGAGCAATCCAATATTGGATAATTTTTTTTGATAACTTCTCATTCAAAATTACTGGAGAATCCACAGTAAAAACCATTTTTCCGTCAACGTTTCAAATCCCAACTGGGATCCATCATCATGACTACTTGAATGCTTGATAAAAGAAGAGCTTAATTGAAAGATTTAAATAGTAATGAGGAGAAGATTAAAAATGAGATGAATGTCGGATATTTTAATAATATTAATTGTAGAATTTTGAATATTTAATTTTGTTTAATTATTGATATAAATCATTATTATGTTAATCATTATTATAAAAATTATTTAATTAATTTTAATTAGTGATATAAATTATTATTATGTTGATCATTATTATAAAAATTAATTAATTAATTTTAATATTATTAATAATTAATTGATTTCTAATATAGTAATTATTATTATGAATTTTTAATTCACATAAGCATTTAATATTAGTGTAGTATTATTTATAAAAAACATACTAATATTAAATGCTTATATGAATTAGAAATTATAATTACTATATTAGAAATTTAATTCACATAAGCATTTAATATTAGTGTAGTATTATTTATAAAAAACATACTAATATTAAATGCTTATATGAATTAGAAATTATAATTACTATATTAGAAATCAATTACTATATTAGAAATTTATAATTACTATATTAGAAATCAATTAATTATTAATAATATTAAAATTAATTAATTAATTTTTATAATAATGATCAACATAATAATAATTTATATCACTAATTAAAATTAATTAAATAATTTTTATAATAATGATCAACATAATAATAATTTATATCACTAATTAAAATTAATTAAATAATTTTTATAATAATGATTAACATAATAATAATTTATAATGATTTATATCAATAATTAAACAAAATTAAATATTCAAAATTCTACAATTAATATTATTAAAACAGCCGACATTCATCTCATTTTTAATCTTCTCCTCATTACTATTTAAATCTTTCAATTAAGCTCTTCTTCTATCAAGCATTCAAGTAGTCCTGATGATGGATCCCAGTTGGGATTTGAAACGTTGACGGAAAAATGGTTTTTAGTGTGGATTCTCCAGTAATTTCAAAAGATATAAACCACAAAAGTCTTAAATCCAACTTCTCATTCATTGTAGCACAATTACATGCTTTGACAAGTGTGAAGAAGTATTTCAGTGGGGAGGAAAGAAACATAAAGCCTTTGACACTTTGAAAGAGAAAATCAATACAACACCAGTTCTGGAACTTCCAAATCTTAAGCAACCATTTGAAATTCAAACGGATGTAAGCGAATATGCTATGGGAGCAATTTTGATGTAACATGGTAAGAAAATATGTTATAATTCTAAAACCTTTTCCAATGCAGTAATTAACTATCCAACTTATGATAAAGAGTTGTATGATTTGGTACAAAGCGTGAATAAATTGAAGCACTATTTGATGCGTAAAGAAACAATTATTCATACTGACCATCAACCTTTGCAATATTTACAATCACAAACCAAGCTACAACAAGCTAGACATTTTAGATGGATGGGATTCCTACAACAATTTCATTTGGTAATCAGGTATAAGAAAGGTATATACAACAAAGTTGCAGATATGTTATCAAGGCCTATTGTTAATGCATATGTTATTCTTAAGCATAACTCAATCATGCATGAAAGTTATATTGAACAATATGCTCAAGATGAAGATTTTAAAGATGTTTATGCAACTTTGAGTCAAGGCAATCATGTTGAAGAGTTGGATTATCATGTTCATAACAAGTTATTGTATCATCTTGGCAAGTTATGTGTTCCACAGGGTGAAAGAGTCAATGTCATAAGGGAAGCCCATACTTCTCTTATTGTTGGTCACTTTGGTGTAGGCAAAACAATTGCTCAATTACAGAGGTATTGTTATTGGCCTCACATGAATGAAACTGTATCAAGATATGTAAAAGGATGTTCTATGTGTGCTACTAGCAAGCCAAGCAATAGGAAATTAGGTTTGTACACTCCACTTCCTATCCCTTCTTTTTGTTGGGAAAGTATTTCTATGGGTTTTGCTGGGGGACTACCAATTTATAGGAAAGGTTATGATTATTTATATGTTGTAGTGGATTGTTTCAGAAAAGTGTGTGTGTTGATGCCATGTTAGAAACAAGTTACATCTGAAAAAACCACAAAGATGTTCTTCCAAAACATATGGGTTCATTTTGGGTTACCTACTTCGATTATTTTTGATTGAGATTCTCGATTTATCGGGAAGTTTTGGTCCAGTTTATGGGAACTAATGGACACAAAGTTGAAGAAGATCATCACATTTCATCCATAAACCGACGACCAGATAGAAGTAGTGAACAAAATAGTAGTTCACCTCCTTCAGGGATATTGTGGTAAGCATCCTAAACTTTGGGATGAGCATTTTCATTACATCCAACATGCCTATAGTCGTGCCAAGAATTCATCTACACAAGTATCTCCATTTGAAGCATGTTTCAGTTATTTTTCCAAAGTCTCCTTTGGATTTCATCTTTGGTAAAGATATTGCAGTAGATGGACATAGTGATGTGGACAAAGCCAAGAATTTCATTGGACAAATTCAGCTAGTGCATCAAAGGTGATCCAGGTGGATATTGGTGGCCACCTGCCAAGTCCACCTGGACCCCCACCATTGTTTCTCTCAGCATTTTCAGTTTCCTTAATTGTAGCACAACTTACTATTTTTAGCAGTTTTTCGGGTCCTAAACTTCTGGAGCCGTTTTGAGGCCCTAAACGACGTTTTTTGGGAAATCTGGGGGCAACAGTCATGGCAACATTGGTGGTAGTGCTCGGATAGATCTTTCTAACGAGCTATTGTACGCGTCAAACGGAGATCGTATGCCAAAGTTACGACCCCGGGAAGTTGATGTACCAATTTACCCAAACGGGGCCCACAGTTTGGCGTTTCCTCTCCTAGGGTTAGGTTTTGGAATGTGAAGGGTTTTCCATTGTTTCTCAACAATAAATAGGCCTTCGAGCCTCATTGTAACACAGTTCAGAAGCATGTAGCCACCACATCTCTTCTCAGAGATAAGCTACCATCGCCCTAGCTGGTTTATTTCCATTTCTGGTTGTAAGCATATTTCAGTATTTTCCATTAATGAAATGAAGTATTATTTCCACTGCATCTTTGTGTATATGGTTATCTCCGTAATTTGTTGCGTTCCTATTTAAATCCGGATCAGTGGTATCAGAGCGGTCTGCTTTTTCTCTGTTTTTCTTGCATGTCCCCAACAAGGTCGGGATATAAGGAGTTAGGGCTTGAACTGGTTGAACCTTTGCAAGACCAGCCTCGCAAATCCCGACGGCCTCCCATGGCGGATGAGAAGAAAGACGAGGGGGCAGGAGATCCCATCAAAATCTTGCTCGAAGAAGCCCTCGAGCGACAACGGAACGCAATGATGGATAGCTTTGCCCAAATCCTTCAGCGGCTACCCAGAAGCGACGCATCGGCTTCCAGCAGCTACTTTGGAAACGCCACGCCCTTTAAGGTGCAAGTTAATTTTGAAATCCCCATATTCGAGGGTCAGATAGACGCAGATGCCGTAGATAAATGGTTAAATCTGCTAGAGGGTTATTTTTCTGTTCATGAATTTTCGAGTCGGGAAAAGATTGTTTTCGCTCTTCTCAAAGCAGCCCCCCACGTCAAGGACTGGTGGGAAACCTACTGCGAGCAGAAGGATGAAAGTATTGGCTCACTATTTTCAGTGGCACCCACCTGGAATTCATTCTGGGATGCCATCAAGGAGCAGTACTACCCTGTCGGAAGCTATGAGGATGAATACATAAAGTGGACCACGCTGCGGCAGGGAAGGGACCAAGACGTGCCGGAGTTCACCAATCTTTTCCATACCCTTCGCACAAAGTTGGGTATCAAGGATTCAGAGCAACATTTGATACTCAAATACCGTGGCTGCCTACACAAGTACATCCAGGAAGAAATACAATTCCTGAACATCTCCTCGCTCGGTGCAGCATACCGATATGCCGTCAAGGTCGAGCAGAAGTTTAAACAAAAGAAGCGAGACTTTGGATCTGTGAATCCAAAGCAGGGGAAAGGTGCCCCTAAACCACAGAACAAAGGACAAAGCCAAGGCGAGACAGCCCAAGACAAACCGCCGAAGCTGCAAGAAAAGAACAACGCTGTGAAGCCGAAAAAGGACACTGGAAAATGGTGTGAGTTCCATAAGAGCTCCACTCACAACACAAGTGAGTGTCAGGCCAAGCAGTCACTGGTGGCTGAGCTAAAGGTTTCAGAATCAGATGCATGTTCTGACTCTGAGTCAGAACCCGATAAGGGGAATGAAAAAGGGAAGCAGATCATTGATGCGGATCCCAATGCCACTGTTGCTACCGCCAAGATCCAGAAAAATGAACCCGAAGATCCAGAGGAGGAGGAGCGTCTCTTCCACTCCCAGATATGGGTAAAGGGCTCCCCGATACAATTCATTGTTGATAGCGGGAGTCAAAAGAACCTCATTTCAGCAGAGGTCGTGAAGCGGTTGGGCTTACCGACCACAGCACATCCACAACCATACACCATTGGGTGGCTTCACCAAGGACGAGATCTTCGCGTGAGCCAGCAGTGTCGCCTTCCATACAACATCAAGCCCTTCACAGATGAGGTACTGTGTGACATTGCTCCCCTTGAAGTTTGTGATGTATTATTAGGACAACCATACTTGTGGAAGCGACATGCTGTGTATGAATCAAGGCCCCGTGCTGTTATTATTACATTGGGAAATAAGTTGTACAGGATACCAAAGGTAGCACCACCTACCGCCATCTCTTTGATTACTGCAAAACAATGCAGTAAGATCATTTCCAAAACCAGGAAATTTGTTTTCCTGATGATACGCCCTCAAGGAAAGAAGAAGACGGTGGTCGCGGCCTCCAGACGGGGTCCCTCTGCACGACAACTACAGATGGACAAGGTTGTGGAGGAGTACGAGGACATCTTCACCTCCCCTAAAGGGGTTCCTCTGCACTGTCAGGTCAAGCACTCCATCGATCTGACCCCAGGTGCGCCGCTACCTAATGGACCAATTTATCGGCGCTCCGTTCTGGAGAATAATGAAATCAAGAGGAAGATTCAGGAGCTCTTGCAGAAAGGTCACATTCGTCCAAGTTCATCGCCTTGTGGGAACCCGATCGTGTTGGTACAGAAGAAGGATGGGACGTGGAGACTCTGTATTGACTATCGGGCACTAAACAAGATCACTGTCCGTAATAGGTACCTAATCCCACGGATTGATGACCTCCTGGACCAACTAAAGGGGGTGAAATATTTCAGCAAGATGGATATGAAGTGGGGATATCACCAAGTACCAATCGAACCCTCTGATGTGTGGAAGACTGCCTTCAAATCCAAGGAGGGCCTTTTCGAATGGTTGGTTATGCCTTTCGGATTGACGAATGCTCCCGCAACCTTCATGAGGCTAATGGATGACATCTTGCGGCCATTCACCAACTCCTTTGTAGTAGTATACTTGGATGACATTCTGATCTTCAGCCAGAGTTGGGAAGAGCACCTCCACCACATCCGACAGGTTCTCCAAACACTGCGGCAACACAAGCTATGTGCCAATTTGGAGAAATGCACTTTTGGCATGACCCAGGTTCAGTATCTGGGATACATCATTGATGAACAGGGGGTGCATGTCGATCCAGCCAAGATCCAAGTCATTCGGGATTGGCCATCTCCAACCACTCTAACAGAGCTCCGCAGCTTTCTAGGTCTTGCCAACTTCTACTGCAGGTTCGTGTTGGGGTTTTCTCATATTACTTGGCCCTTGAGTCAAGTCACCAAGGGAGGGGTGAAAGCAAAATTCTTTTGGTCTGAATCTCAACAGAAGGCATTCATGGAGTTGAAGGATCGCCTCTGCACGGCACCAGTGCTCGCGTTACCAGATTTACAACAGCCATTTAAGGTCGAGACAGATGCCTCTGACTATGTTATTGGGGCAGTCCTTACTCAACATGGACATACAGTGGCATATCACAGTGAAACACTTTCAGACACAGTCCGGAAGTACCCCACTTATGATTAAGAGATGTATTCCATTGTACAGGCCTGCCGACAATGGAAGCATTACATTTTGGGGAAGGAAACGGTCATCCACACAGACCACCGACCCCTGCAGTTCATACAGACCCAAGGGAAATTGCAGAATGATCGCCATCAGAAGTGGTCTACATACCTGCAACAGTTCCACTTGAATATCAAGTATAAGAAGGGCAACACCAATAATGTTGCAGATTGCCTCAGTCGACCACCGATCATGGAGTTAACCACCGTGCTCAACTCTTGTGGGCACGAGACTTCTGATTGGCCACTTCTCTACAAAAGCGACCCAGAATTCGGCCACACATACCAGACACTCTTGGAGGGTCGACATGTTCCAGATTTTCACCTCCAGGATGCCCTGTTATGCCACCTGGGTCACCTTTGTGTTCCTTCAAGCGAGCGTGCCAAGATGATTTGGGAAGCACACTACAGTCGGGCTGCTGGGCATTTCGGGGTCGAGAAAACAGTGGCAGTACTGCAAAATTATTTCTATTGGCCGAATCTTCAACATGATGTTGGGAAGTACATCAGATCATGTACTGCCTGTGCCATTGCCAAACCGACCATTAAGAAGCACGGCCTCTATACCCCATTACCTACCCCTAGTCGACCTTGGGAATCCATCTCCATGGATTACATGTCAGGCCTTCCTTCCACTAAGCATGGAAATGACTGTGTTTTTGTGGTCGTCGACAGGTTCTCGAAGATGGCCATTATGGCGGCTTGCAAGAAGAATATCACAGCAGAAGCCACTACTAAACTCTTCTTTGAACGAGTGTGGGTGCACTTTGGGATCCCATAGTCTATCATCTCAGATCGGGACAGTCGGTTTCTCAGCACATTTTGGTCCAGTCTTTGGTCAATGCTGGACACCAAACTCACGAAGTCCACAGCCTTCCATCCACAAACTAATGGCCAGACAGAGGTTGTCAATAGGATGATTGTGCACATTCTGCGCATGTATAACTCAAAGCATCCACGCACATGGGACGAGAGCCTCCCCCATGTTCAGCACAGCTACAACCGAGCTCTTCACAGCTCCACTGGCCATAGCCCTTTTTAGGTGCGTTTGGGATTCCAGCCACTATGCCCCATTGATGTGGCCATGCCACTTGCAGCTACTCACATAAATTCAGCTCATGTCCAGTCCGAAACAGATAAGGCCACCAGCTTCATTGAGCGCATCCAACATATTCGCCAGCAGGTCCATGACATTCTTGAGAAATCAAATGCCAAGTACAAGCAGCGACATGATCAACATCGGGTGCCACACAAGTTTCAGGTGGGCGACAAAGTCTGGTTGCATTTGCAAAAGGAACGCCTTACTGGAGCCTATCGGAAATTGAGACCACTCCGATATGGTCCTTACACCATTACTAAGGCTATGGGAGACAATGCATTTGAGCTCAGCATTCCCCCATTCCTTGGCCTGCACCCAGTGTTCAATGTGGACCGCCTTCGGCCATACTTTCCACCATTGCTAGACACATCCGACATTGCAGAACAACTCAAACCCACAGAATTAAATCCAGATTGCATGGAACAAGCTGCAACTGATCGGATCATGGACACACAGATCAAGAACACTCGCCAACAGAATATCCAACTGTATCGAGTTGTCAAAGCAGGCCAACTCCTTTAGCAGGGCAAGTGGCTCACCAGGGAACAAGTTCAGCAAAAGTTTCCTCATCTCATGGAGGAACTCAACGCAATGGGGACCATTGCTTCCTAAGGGGGGAGGAATGATCCAGGTGGATATTGGTGGCCACCTGCCAAGTCCACCTGGACCCCCACCATTGTTTCTCTCAGCATTTTCAGTTTCCTTAATTGTAGCACAACTTACTATTTTTAGCAGTTTTTCGGGTCCTGAACTTCTGGAGCCGTTTTGAGGCCCTAAATGACGTTTTTTTGGGAAATCTGGGGGCAACATGGGTCCATGGACCGATGTTGCCCTTCCCAAAGTGGTATTGCTCAGATAGATCTTTCTAACGAGCTATTGTACGCGTCAAACGGAGATCGTATGCCAAAGTTACGACCCCGGGAAGTTGATGTACCAATTTACCCAAACGGGGCCCATAGTTTGGCGTTTCATCTCCTAGGGTTAGGTTTTGGAATGTGAAGGGTTTTCCATTGTTTCTCAACAATAAATAGGCCTTCGAGCATCATTGTAACACAGTTTAGAGGCATGTAGCCACCACATCTCTTCTCAGAGATAAGCTACCATCGCCCTAGCTGGTTTATTTCCATTTCTGGTTGTAAGCATATTTCAGTATTTTCCATTAATGAAATGAAGTATTATTTTCTCTGCATCTTTGTGTATATGGTTATCTCCGTAATTTGTTGTGTTCCTATTTAAATCTGGATCAAAAGGGTACATGAACAACTGGAGAAAAGCCAAGCCAAGTATAAAGAAATGCATGATAAGTGTTAGGTTGATCATTATTTCCAAGTGGGAGATCAAGTTTGGTTAATCAACAATGAAAGACTACAAGGTGAAGGTAAAAAGCTCAAATCAATCAGATATGGTGATGGGCCTCTAAATTAATCATAAATTAAGGCCCATGCCTCTAATTTAAAACATAAATTAAAGCCTATGACCATCCTTCAGCACATTAAACCTCTCTTTTTGCATTAAACAGTTTATTTTTAACTTTAATATATTCATTAGGAAGGTTTATGAATAATTGAATATTTGTGCCTAATATTATTTATTTTTTGTGGAATATTATGAGAATATTGGGCAAATTATGAAGAGTTGGAGGATGAGATAATTTAGGGACTTGTTCCCTACTACTGGAGGATCAATAATAAATAATAAGTCAACAAGATATTATGGAATTATGGCACAAATGGTGGAGCTCCAATGATTGAGAAAATCTAGGAATGTGTTCCACTAATTAAGGGAGCAGATCCACTAATCAAGGGATTTTGGTGGGGAAAGCTTCCTCCATTCATGGGGAATGATTATTAATAATTTTTTATAAGTACCAAGTCAAATTTGCCTCTAGGGAATGATTGAGAAAATCTAGGAATGTGTTCCATAACATTTAATGCAAATTCCTAGTATTAAGGACTAGATCCACTAATCAAGGGATTTTGGTGGGAAAAGCTTTCTCCATTCATGGGGAATGATTCCTAATCATTTTGTATAAGTCTCAAGTTGAATTTTCCTCTAGGGAAATTTTTTCATTAGTGTTCTTGTGAAGAGAACTCATAATTTTGCAGCTCCATTGTATTTTCTTGCAGGGATGTAATTCTATTGATGAAAATAATGAAGATCGGTGTCATGTTCAGCTTCTAAATATTGTTCTCCTCCATAGGTATCTGAGTTTCCTTGGGCTTGGCCATCCCAGGAACCTCAGAGCCATTTTGTATCATTTTCTTTCTTTCTTTTCATTTTTTATTCACATGCATCTCTAATTTTTATTTCTTTCTATTTCTGCATTTAGTATTAATGATTTCTTGTTGTAGGATTGAGTTAAATGGTTGATGTAAGTTATTTTGCAGGATCACAAGCATTATTTAATCCTTGGAAAAGCTTTGGAAGTTCATAGAAATCATTGAGCTGCTTGGATTAGTCTTCTTATTCCCAAATCTAGATTGTTGGACCTCCTTTTTGGCAAAGAACAATAAATTCTGTTATTTTTTAGAGCATGCTAACGAACTTCAATCGACTTGATTCCACTTGTATTAGATAAAAAAAACATTCTAGTTCATAACAAAAATTACCCCATTGCATTTGCACTTGATTTGGTTAGGCATTTTTTAGATTTATTAGCTCACTAGTTCTCCAATTTCTAGATTTTTGACTAGTATTTTTTTTTTTTTGCATGGGTTAACATAGGTCTTTTTGAGTGATTCCACTTGGAATCAGGACCTAATACATCCTAATTAATAAAAAAATTTGTCCCATCCAATTTGGATTTGATTTTCTTGGTCATTCGATGAATTATAGTGAATATGTACATCATGTAGGAAACTTCTCCAAGCTTTTTGAGCAAATCCATCCATCCCCCAACTTTGGTTTTGAGTTCTGAGTGATCCTAGGAATTTTCTCACTCCATTTCACCCATCTACCACCTTCCCTAAGCCTTCAATCACCTCCAACACCTTCCATTTCACTCTCGACTGTATCCTGTAGGTTTTCAGGGGATCTTGTAGGTTTCTAGTACATCCTGTAGGTTTTCCTGAAGTGGCATGTTTTGAGGCTGAATTGAGGGAGAACCTCTAGGAAGTCACCAAAAGCCTCCCAAGGGTCTCCAACACCATCCAACTATCTCCTAACCCTTCCAGCCATCCTCCAACATCCTTAATTCACCTGCCACATCACCAAAAGAAATTAGTTTGCATACTTGATTTTGCATGAAAAGACAAAAAGACAAAAATAGATTTATTTCAGTCCCTTTATTTGCACATTAGTGATGTTTGATGCTTCTTACTTCCATGCTTAGATAGTATCATTTGGTTCATGATAATTTAGCATTATTACAAAGCATGGTTTCTTGGCACTTAATTAGGAAATGATGTGATTTAGCATTGAATTTATGTCTCTTTCCTTATACTTTCTTTCTTGCAATAGGTTAAGGTTCCATTTCAAACATTTCATTTTTTGCAATTAGTTTAGGATTTGACTTCAGTATATGCATTCCATTACATCATGAGAACAAAGGAATGACACATTGCATGTCGCACATATAGTGCCGACACCTCTTAAGTTTGTACAAACCCCGGGTTGATAATTAAAGTCGGTAGCCTTGGAAGTTGCAACGTTCTTGTTGCAATACTGAGGCTCATCACTTTTTGGCACCATTGTCGGTGAGGTGTCAAAGTATGTATTGTTTTCTTCCCTAGTTGATTCATTTCTTTTTACTTTTTGCAAAAAAAAATATATTTGGATTAGGCATATTTAATTTCAAAAGTAGAAAATTGCATTGCATTATAGTTTTCATTCAATCATAAAAACCAAAAAATCTCCAACACCCCCTCCCCCTCATTTGATCACATGGTGCAGTAAGATCCATACCACCATTCACTTTTGCAGGTAGAAGAAGAAGATGGCAAAGAATGTAGAAGAAATGGATGGACATGATGACAATGAGGAAGATCTTCTCGGATTTCCCATTCAAGATACTAATGGTAGTATGCACATGAAGAACATCCCTCCATCTTTTCTTCCAAAATTTCATGGTCTAAGGTCAGAGGATCCAGAAACCTTTCTCTTTGAATTTGAAATTGTTTGTAGATCTTATGGTTACTTATTAAAAACTCAAAAACTGAGATTATTTCCAACAACATTGAAGGATAGAGCTCTTAGATGGTTCATGAGTTTAGGGACTAATTCAATAGGATCATGGAATGATATGCAAAAGATGTTTATAGAAAAATATAAAAATCATGATCTTAAAGAAGAAACTGTTAGAATGAATCAAAGAGAAGATGAGAGCCTTGAGGATGTAATAGAGAGGTTCATGTAAAATGTTAAGAGGGGAAAACTACATCATTTAGGATCCGACGCACTAAAAACCCTCTTACTTAGAGCAATTAGGTATCAATGGATTGATCTCCTTAATCTCATGAGTAGAGGTGATGTATATGAATTATCATTTGAGGAAATTTGTGAAACATGCAAACACATATCAAGAGGAAAAACAAGAGTAGGTAAACCAACATCAAGGTCGGTAAGTCAAGCTAAAATTGGAAATTTGTTTGATGATTTTAAAACAAAAATTCTTAGCAATCTAACAAAACAAGTAGAAATGTTAAGAATGCAAGATGAATGAAAAGAAAATGTCGATATTTGTGTTGCAGAATCACATGATGTTAAACATTGTCCATCATTACTAAGGTTGAAGGAAGTTTACCAAGAGGGCAATGGAGCAAGTCAATTGCCAATGCAGTTATGTTATGTGGCTCCAAGAGGACCATGGCAGCCTATTCGGCTTGATATGGTGCAAGAGCCTAATTCACAATTTCAAGGTTATGCATATCCACATCAAAGTAATTGGAACACACCTTTTCCTTGGCAACATTGGCCATCTCAACCCCAAAACCAATATTGGCAATAAGGTTGGCAAGGAACTTATGGGAGCCATCCACAATATCTTCAGTATCTTCTTTAATATCCTCCATACCAAACTCCATGTTATCCTTACCATTCACCTCCACCACAACCACAACCCCATCCACGTCCATCTCAAAAAAACGCTTCCACTCAACTACCTGTACCACCATTTCCAAACCCACACATTGAAGTAGCTCAACCCACTTACAATGCTGAGGTACAACACTTCCAAACATCTCCTCTTGAGATCAATGGTATTCACCATAGCTTAGGAAGAATATTGCAAAAAAGAGATTATCTTGATATCATTAAAGGACCACATCTAGAAGAATAAGATTCAAATGAGAAGACCACAGAATCATGGGCTGCACTTGATGAAGAGCAGACATCAAAATCAGAGATCGAGAAAGCTCCCTCATGGTTACTATCAAATCCTCCATGTATTCAAGAGATCAACCAACAAAAAGAGAAAGATTTGAAGGTCATGGTAGAAGAAGACATGAAAAATGATCCAGATAAGCAAGAAAACCAAGGACATTATAGTTATATTGATGTTTGGTTTCAGAAAATCAACAAGATGGAGCATCACTCTCTTCTTCAACTATTCTTGATCCTTTCAAGGTCAAATCATTTGGTCTCTGAAATCCAAGTACATGTCAAAGCATACATTTCAAGCCTACACATCATTTTGTTTGTCATGTTGATGTGCACATGGCTCCATTCGAAGTATTCTTATACTTGAAAGTGATTTTGTTTTTCAAGTAGGGTAGGGTAGAAGAAAAAAAGAAAAACAAAATGAAAAAAAAAAACAAAATGAAAATAAGAGGAAAAAATAAAAATCTAAGGTGAATCCTCCTTTGAGGCGCCTTAGATTGGCTCATTGATTGAAAACCTCCATGAGGCGGTCAATGGGTTGGAAAATGGAAAAAAGAAGAGAAAAAAAAAGATCCTAGATGAAAACCTCCTTTGAGGCGCCTAGGCAGACCTACTAGTTGAAAACCTCATTGAGGCGGCTAGTAGGCCTAGAAGAAAAAAAGAAAAAAAATAAAAGAATCCTTGCTCCATGCATGCATGTACTCTCCAACATCTGCAAGCAACAAGAACAAGTTGGTACCAAAAGGAAAATTGGTCAAGCCTAGTCAAAAGAAGTCAAAATTTGACTTTCTCCTACTTCTCTCAAATGCTCCAATGAGGCCAAGGCCACGCTAATCCATCACTCTCATCTATTTTCACCATCCACCCATCATTCTCAAGCTTCTACCACTCATTTTCCTTGTTGTCCTAAAAAACTACAGGATGCTTTGTTTTACTACAGGATACAAAAATACATAGAGCAAAAATTTGTTTTTTCCATAACTTGAAAACCATGCATCCATTTGCCAAGCCAAGCAATTTCATCAAATTCCAGTGCACGGTTTCTAAGAAATTGGCCTCCATCACCTTCAGCCAGTTTTACATTTTCTCAATATCCGTGCATCCATTTAAAAAGTTGTTTCAAGGGGAGATGCATATGGATGATGGTAACATGCCCAAGCAATTTCAATAAATTCTAGTGCACGGTTTCCAAGAAATTGACCTCCATCACCTTTAGCAATTTTTAGTTTTTCTTGAGATCCATGCATCCATTGACCAAAATTTTTCTATGGGGAGGTGCATAATGATGATGGCAACATGCTCAAAAAGTTTCAGCTCAATCTAGTATACCGTTTGGGAGATATGGACAAAACAAGTTGTTGTCCTGTAAACCTACATGATATAGAACAACACCTACATGATTGGTAGTGAGCAGTTTTAAAGGAGATCCAGAGGTCAAAGAAGCTCCTCCATAGCTTAGCAATAGCATCAAGATCATCACCATCCAACCCCTGCACATCAACATCAACTCAGCAACAACATGCATGTCTCTCTAACAACCATCAGGTAGGTACAAGTATGCAATATTCTTGACCCCTTCTCTTGAGCATATTATAGTTAGAAATTTTTTGTCAATGCATGAGAGATGAGGTTTTATAAGCTAAGGATGGGTTAGCAGTCTCAGCCGCCTTCAACTAGTTGATTGCAGCTCACTCCTTCAGTCATGCAATGTTGAAAATTCAAATTATGAAGGGTGATGATTTCAAGGAATGAAGACAACAGTTAAAAGAAGAATTTTTTGTAAAGGCCAAGGTCACCACAGCACTCCAAGCCCTCCATCCACTTCATATTCACTATCTATTCATCATTCATCCATCCCATTTCATTCTTGAAAAAAAAAAGAGAGCATCCTCTCCATTTTCATGAAATTTCCATTTGTAGGTCAGCAAGAAGGACGGTCAAAGAGAAAAGGAGGATCACAAAGAGACCCCTGTCACTCACATTTTTATTTTACCACTCATTACCATTCATTCCTCCACCATTTCTGTCATTTTTTCCACTCCTTTACTTCAGTTTACAAAGGGACTGTGTTTTCTATAGGATGATCATGTAGGAATTACAGTGACCTAGAAATCCTACAGGAGGCAGTTCTAAGGCAAATAAATGACTTGCTATGCCAATAAAATGCATCCCCTTCATAATTCCATCACCATTCCTTGTCCACCATCATCACCCCTGCATTCACCCTTAAAAACAAAATTAGTTAAAAAAAAAAATCAATCTTCGAAAAGAAGGGAAACAGGGAGGAATAGAGAGCATCACCCGAGTTTTCCTTATTCTCCACACTCCTAGTCTTTCTCTAATCCATGTCATCATCTCAACAAAGTGTGTGATTAAGAGTTATGAGGGAGAAGCAGCTACATGACATCTTGTATGAAATCCTGTAGCAGCCTATCCCACAGAATACAAATCATAACAACAACAAGCCTCCAACATGATGATCCAAGAGCATAAGGAGATCCAAAGCAGCATCACCACCACTATCTTCAACCACAGGTACCTGCAAAAACAAATGAGTCATCAGAAAACAACAAGAAAGGGAAGAAGACTCTCATACAGTTAAAAGACCCTGAAAGAGGAGGAATGACTACTACGGGAAAGCAAAATGTTGCTACAAGAAGGAAGAAATAAACAAATTATGCTAAACCCCAAGATGGCAAAGCTTTTTCAAAGAACTCCAAGGTGATTACCAATCACCTAGGCCACAAAAGAGAAGAAGAATGCAACAAAAGGAAGTGGGGCATTCACTATGAAAACAGAACTCAAACTGTAGTGATAAAAGGAGGGTTTCCAAGAGGTCTCTAATCTCTTTCTAGATTTTGTCCAAGGCCTAAAAGACGTTATAAAAATTGGATAAAGGCATGGAAGTCAAGTAAGGGCCTTCCTAACCTTAGACTATCATTTATGCTCAAAACTTGTATCTTGTAGTTTTAACAGGGTTTCTTGTAGGTTTCTTGTAGCTTTGATAGGAATTACTACAAGATGTTCTAGTTCTCATCTAAAGGCAGTTTGAAGATTTTAGAGGTGTCCAAATGGTGGAACAAGGTAGCAGAAGGTTGATAAGGGTGTGGAAGACCTTGCCAAACTAAAAAAATATTCAAGAACTCATCTTGAATAAGGGCAAGAAAGCAAGCTAATGGTCTCAAGAAATAATGATTTTTTTTTAACAAATATTTTTTTGGGCTTGTCCTTGCAGGGCTTACAACCAAGATTCTTAATGCACAAGAGAGAGGCCACCAGGGCCATGGATGAGGCACAATGAGGTCACTAAGTTTCTAAGAGAATAAGCAACACTTTCAGCAGGGGGTATGATGGGCCTCTAAATTAGACATAAATGAAGTCCCATGCCTCTAATTTAAAACATAAATTAAAGCCTATGATGATCCTTCAGCACATTAAACCTCTCTTTTTGCATTAGATAATTTATTTTTAACTTTAATATATTCATTAAGAAGGTTTATGAATAATTGAATATTTGTGCCTAATATTATTTATTTTTTGTGGAATATTATGAGAATATTGGGCAGATTATGAAGAGTTGGAGGAGGAGATAATTTAGGGACTTGTTTCCTACTACTGGAGGATCAATAATAAATAATAAGTCAACAATATATTATGAAATTATGGCACAAATGGTGGAACTCCAATGATTGAGAAAATCTAGGAATCTGTTCCACTAATCAAGGAAGCAGATCCACTAATCAAGGGATTTTAGTGGGGAAAACTTCCTCCATTCATGGGGAATGATTCTTAATCATTTTGTATAAGTACCAAGTCGAATTTGCCTCTAGGGAATGATTGAGAAAATCTAGGAATGTGTTCCCTGCCATTTAATGCAAATCCCTAGTATTGGAAACTAGATCCACTAATCAAGGGATTTTGGTGGGGAAAGCTTCCTCCATTCACGGGGAATGATTCCTAGTCATTTTGTATAAGTACCAAGTCGAATTTTCCTCTAGGGACAGTGTTTCATTAGTATTCTTGTGGAGAGAACTCATATTTTTGCAGCTCCATTGTATTTTCTTGCAGGGATGTAATTATATTGATGAAAATAATGAAGATTGGTGTCATGTTCAGCTTCTAAATCTTGTTCTCCTCAATATGTCTCTGAGTTTCCTTGGGCTTGGCCATCCCAGGAATCTCAAAGCCCTTTTGTATCATTTTCTTTCCTTCTTTTCTTTGCTTATTCACATGCATCTCTAGTTTGTATTTCTTTCTATTTTTTCATTTAGTATTAATGATTTCTTATTGTAGGATTGAGTTAAATGGTTGATGTAAGTTCTTTTGCAGGATCACAAGCATTGTTTCATCCTTGGAAGTTCATAGAAATCATTGAGCTACTTGGATTAGTCTTCTTCTTCCCAAATCTAGATTGTTGGACCTCCTTTTTAGCAAAGAACAATAAATTTCTGCTATTTTCTAGAGCATGCTAACGAGCTTCAATCGACTTGATTCCACTTGCATTAGATCACAAAAACATTTTAGTTCAAAACAAAAATTACCCCATTGCATTTGCACTTGATTTGGTTAGGCATTGTTTAGATTTACTAGCTCACTAGTTCTCAAATTTCTAGATTTTCGACTAGTAATGTTTTTTTATTTTTTTTGCATGGGTTTACAGAGGTCTTTTTGAGTGATTCCACTTGGAATGTGGACCTGAGACATCCTAGTTAGTAACAAAATTTTTCCCATCCAATTTGGATTTGATTTTCTTGGTCATTCAATGAATTATAATGAATCTGTACATCTTGTAGGAAACTTCTCCAAGCTTTTTGAGTAAATTCATCCATCTCCCAACTTTGGTTTTGAGTTCTGAGTGATCCTAGGAATTTTCTCACTCCATTCCACCCATATACCACCTTCCCTAAGCCTTCCATCACCTCCAACACCTTCAATTTTCTCTCGACTATATCATGTACGTTTTCAGGGGATCTTGTAGGTTTCTAGTACATCTTGTAGGTTTTCCTGAAATGGCTTGTTTTGAGGCCGAATTGAGGGAAAACCTTTAGGAAGTCACCAAAATCCTCCCAAGGGTATCCCACACCATCCAACCATCTCCTAACCCTTCCAGCCATCATCCAACATCCTTAATTCACCTGCCACATCACCAAAAGAGATTAGTTTGCATACTTGATTTTGCATGAAAAGACAAAAAGACAAAAACAGATTTATTTTAGTCCCTTTACTTGCACATTAGTGATGTTTGATGCTTCTTACTTCCATGCTTAGATAGTAGCATTTGGTTCATGATAATTTAGCATTATTGCAAAGCATAGTTTCTTGACAGTTAATTAGGAAACAATGTGATTTAGCATTGAATTTCCGTCTCTTTCCTTGTACTTTCTTTCGTGCAGTAGGTTAAGGTTCCATTTCGAACATTTCATTTTTTGCAATTAGTTTAGGATTTGACTTCAGTACATGCACTCCATTACATCATGACAACAAAGGAATGACACATTGCATGCCACACATATAATGCCAACACCTATTAAGTTTGTACGAACCTCGGGTTGATAATTAAAGTCGGCCTTGGCAGTTGCAAAATTCTTGTTGCAATACCGAGGCTCATCATATGGTCATTTCAAAATTTTGGAGAAGATTGGTAACAATGCTTTCCGATTAGATTTTCCACCTTACATGCAAATTTATTCTGTTGTGAATGTGGAAAATTTGAGATTGTATGAGCCTCCTATGATTGTTGATCAAGAAGAGAATGTTTAGATTCCATATATAGAATATTTTTCTCCTGAATATTTAAATGAGTTGCAGGAAGACTCAATTCTTGACAAGAGGATAAGAACTTCACATAGAGGCAATGTGGAGTATCTTCGTGTGGGGCTCAAAGGTACCAATCCAAGCAAAGAAAGGTGGATAGAGATCAAGAAAGTGAGGGAGTTGTACCCTCACTTGCTGAGTAAAAAAATACTTTTGGTGGTCCAAAAGCTTCTAGTGGGGAGGAATGATCTAGGGGATAAAAAATATGCTAAAAAATAAAATTACTTAACATATCCCGAAACCATCACCAGATCATAGATCTCATCATTCTAATTCCAACAATGCTTGAATTGCCTCAATCTGACATCATATGAGGAAGTTATCACATTCTGAAGTTTTTGGCAAACAACTAAAAGGTCAACTTGTAGGGTTGATTGTGTAGTGTACAGATGCCACGTGGAAATCCGTACGAAAACTTCATGCTAACGTCATCTGCTGACTAAGAAGTATGGGAGCCAATCAGGAATCGACACATGGCATGCAGGTATTGGATTACAGGTTCATGAGAGGGGCCAATCTCGAGCCACCACGTGGCCTTGGGATTGGTGCCAAAAATTTGTTCAATTGATCAACAAGACCCCGTAGGGTTTGACCCCATGACCTCCCAAATGCACAACGGACATTTGATCAACTAGGCTATAGGTGGTGCTTAGTATACATAGTTGGAGGGTTTCATTTAAGTTCGAATGATTGGGCAGTTGGGGGGGAGGGTCAGGCCGGTAGGCGCGCCCAACTAGCCCCGCCTCAAGTCACGCAGAATCCCTAGAACCAAAGGCGTAGGCATTGGGGGTTATGCTAAATGGTTAGTGCCCAAGGGAATGACCCCAGGTCACTTTACAGGTCATGAAATTGCGATGGAAAGCTTAGAGGAGTGAGGTGAATGACACCCTGTTCGTGCCCCAAGCCCAAGTCATATGCATGCTATGAGATTGGGAGTGGGGCCAAGGAGGGTGCGTGGCCTATGACCCACACCCCTTGGTCACATGTAGCCCCAAATGACTAAGAATGTGGCATAAGGAGGGCGCTTCGACCCATATTGTTTAAAAAAATAATTTTTTGTATAACAAAACAATGCCAACCTCGTCGAAAGTTGTGGATCAAACCCAAAACCTATGGGATACCAACGAAGCACCATACCAACACACCACAGAGTCACTTTATTACCAAGTTTGCAAAGGGAGTGTATTTTGCAGAGCAATTAACAGGCAACTTAGGAAAAAGAGGCCTAACTTGGTCATTTTTGAACCTTTTTGAGCCCAATAAGAGCCTACACAGGGGTTTTTGGGAAACCTGGACGCAATGACAGTGTTAGTTTTGCGAATTGAGACTTGTATGTTGATGTAATTGAGCATTTGAGCATATAATAAAAAAAGCCACCATTGGAAGCTGGACCTGGAGACATAGCCCAGGAGGGGTGAACTTCGTCATTAATTTGTTGTGTTTTGATGCTGCTTATTGTCCATTTTAACTATTAAAATTCTGCAAAACTTACTTTAGATTGTGTACTTTTGCAATCACGATCCATTGCCTAAAAGACATAAACTAGCTTGGAAATCATTTCATGAAACCTTCATTTTTAATTTTGGATCAATGTAGCTATGAGTTCATACTAGGAAAATATCATTTTACTTCACTTAAGAATATCTTCTTGTCTTTTACTCTCCCATAGATCAGTGCAATGCTTCCTAGTTAGCAAGTAGCTAGATGGAATTTTGTTTCTTCATCCAAAATGTTTTGAACCCTACAATATGCTTCAATTTGCTTAGTCAAAAGATCCAATTTCTCTACATTAAACTCTCCATTATACATTGATAGATCAAATTTCACATCTAGTTTTAGCCAAGATGTAGGCAAATTGAAATCAACTTTCTTTGGTTGTTTTTTTGTGGAGTTGAAGAGGAACTTGGACTTGAAGTATAGGATGAAGATGAAGCAATTTTAGGAGGGTCAGTACCATTCCCTCTCCATTACCTTAACTTAGTACCATTCCTCTCTCCATTACCTTAACTTGATCCTTCTTCATTATTTTTTTTGCTCATTATATAATTCTTCCACCATGGTTTTTAACTCCAAAAAAATGTTGTTGAAACAATAAGGGTACGATCAACCTTGATAGAGTGATCTATGAGCATTAAAGACACGATCAACCTTGATAGAGTAATACATGAACATTATAACATCACCGTGATAATACTATTAGCATGATCTGCGACACCAACACCATATGTGGACCTATAGGTGAGATGGTATACCCTACAAAGATATGACATACAAATGAACATATCCCAAAGCTTTAAATACATTAGAGATGAGCTATCCTTATTACTTTTAGTTTATAAATATTATTAAAATGATTTTTTATTTGTAGTTTATTATTTCATTAATATAAGATAAATTTTATTACTATTCAATATATCTTATAACTAACCTAGATTCGTCTTAAACTCAAATGTATTAAGTAGAGTCCATGTTATGTATTAATTCCTTCATATTAAAATATAAAAAAATTACATCTTCAATGAATCAGATTTCCCTCTCTATTTAATAGATCTAGGATTATGTGTTTAATAGATCTACGATTAAGATGGATTTATAGTAGTTTAGGCCGTAATCTAAATCTTTTAAGTTTTGACTATTTTTTAATAAATTTTACCAAAAATCCAATAAAAAATTGTTAGAATCACAAATTTAAATTATCTAATCCACACAATTCTAGTGCCCAAATTTTTTCCAAAACACTAAATCCATTATAATTTAAAAACACATTTTAAATAACAAACCATTAATTTTTTTTCTATTATATATATATATATTCTCTAATCCCTCAATACAATGTATTATGTAAGAACATCTCCCATATATTTTCTTTATAATGCTATGCATTAAAATGTTAAGTAAAGGTAGAAAGGTAGATCTAGTAATGAGGTGGGGTGAGTTTTCCTTGGATCATTACTCTTAAAAAAAGCCTATCCATTAAAAATACTTAATTTCCATATTCGAGTATCATATGTTTTTTTTACAAAGAAAATATGTTTATAATTATATTATTTTGAACCAATTATAGATTTTGAAATTTTACGTCATATCCCAATTTTCCTAAGCTTTTTCTCCTCAATTATGTGACTATTGTCCTGATAAGGTGGGTACCTATAAAAATATTAAATTAAAGACAAATAAGACCGTTTGGAAAAGCAATTCAAAATTTGAAAGCTTCCACGGTCTCTTTTCTCCCTAGTGGTTGAAAGTGCAGTCTCTGGGTTATTTTTGGAGAAAATTCATATATCCTCTGATTGCTAGGCCGATGTAAGGATCTCAGCACAGAGAATGCCGCGGTTAGATTGATAGATCCTTCAAAATCATTACGACATCATTGAAAATTCTCTGTTAATTAACGGTTTGTTCCAACCATGGCCAGCAATGGTGCCCCACAGAATTACATCGATGAAAAATACGAGTTCTTGGCTCCTCGATTTTTCGATTTCTTAGCTGGGGAAACCCCTGAAGAAACGGCCGAGGCCGAGCGCTGGTTCCAAATCTCCGCAAGCTATTTACCCTCTCGTAAGTTACATTCGTGGCCTCACTGAAACCGAAAATCTGGGGTTTCCTCTCACAGGGGATACGCTTTTTTTGTCTTTTTGAAAGAAATACATTATAAGTTTGGTGTGTCTCTCACTTTCTGCTCTCATACAGAAATTATGGAAGAGCATAACAATATAATTTCCATGTATCTTTAATGGGCTTTTGACATTTATGCACTTTTTGTTTTTAATTTCTGTTCACATTTGCTGTTTTTCTTTGGTTTTGGTGATAGCACATGTGAAAACCAGATCCTTACTGGAAGCCAAGAAATTTCCCGGCCTGGAGGACAGCTACGATGAAGTTCGAAAGGTAAGTTTATTGTTGCAAAGATCTTTGTTGGTTATGAAGTCATTATTGGTTGAAGCATCCTTTATATCGAGTATTAAGGGTTCTGTAGACCAGAGTCCCCTGTTACGACACTCAGCTGATTCGCCGAGTGCTCGCTAGTCAATCTCGCTAGTTTGCAATGAGTTTGGCCTACAATTACTCGCCCAGTTTTTCACAGGTCAAAGTGTTCGACTCGTGAACTCCATTTTATAAGTTTATATAATCCAAACAGGAGAAAATTACGATTCTGCTTAGAGTTTGAGCCAGGATCGAGTGGAAATCTTACTGCCTCCCTCCCTGAGTTTTCCGATGATCCAAGTTTTGTAACAGGTCACTAGATTATATCCAATTAGATTCGTCATCTAGAATCGTATTCTGCCCCATTTCACAATTAAGGGTCTTGTTATTTCGTTGTGCAAGATGTTAAAAATGGACCAAAAAAATGAGAGTCGTCATCAGTAGAAGTGTCAACATCGAGCCCCACATTTTTCCGTCGTTTTCATTTATCCACAGCATGTGCCACATTGAGCAAACCTGTTTCTTGATCTTTTTGATTCCGGAATCATTCGTCATACAAGTATTACATTCTAGTTTTCAGAAGGTAATATTTTAGCTTTTACCAGCATTAGATTAGAATGCTATATTCCAGGACACACAATTTTATATTTCGTTGTCAGGATGCTCTTCTTATTTGTTGGGAAAAGCTTAATATTGGTTTTATTGTTTTGATCTGTTGAAAAAGATTTCCATATTTCTGTACTTAACCTCGCTATTTTCAACTTTCAAAAATGTCTTGCGTACTCCTTGTTCTGGCCTTGGCATATTATCTGCCATATTTAGCATATATTCTGAGTATTTTCATTCACTGAGTGTTGACTACAAGGTGAGATATCATTTTGCAGATGTTTTTAGGTCTGTGTGCAAATTAGAACTATTTACTAGATTTAAATATGATTATATTTCTGAATTTGCTTGTCTTTGTCAGGTGTCTTTTGTTGGATTAATTATTAATAAATTTTATATTGTTGGTCAATATAGGTTGTAACTGCGATTTCGTCTTGGCATGTTTGGTGTATTTAGGGTCCTTGTAGCTATGGAATTAAACTGAGGTTAATTTGTAAGCACATTATCTTGTTTGCAGCTAATAGCTCGAGTTTCTCCTAAACATGGAAAAACTAATATATCAGGCCCTTCTGATACGATTAGTAGAGCTGATACATTGGGGGATGCCCAGATATCATATGAATTGAGAGAAGAAACTGTTGGAACAGCGATTGCGTGTCCTTTAGATTCATCTACTATTTCAAATGTTCTAGAGGGTACAGGAAATGATGTACCAAAGGCTACAAAGAGTTACCTTGAATCCGAAGAAACCATTGGAACAGCTCTCGTGGGTGATTCAGATCCTCCAAAAATTTCAGATAATGATCTATTATCTGTTGTATCTGAACCAAAAATATCAAATTTGACTGCCATTTCTCATGTTTCATCTGGAAAGAAGGAAGATATTTTATCATCTGCAGTTGTCAGTTGTTCCTCACTTGGAAAGACAGAAGTGAGTGCATCTTTATCTCGAGCAGAGCAAGAGGTAGACAATTTGGTGAAGACTGAAGACAAACCATTGCTTCCAACTAGGTGAGTTCAAGCTTTTCATTGCATTATTTCAATTATTTCACTTAAATTTGATCATTGCTGATTTACCCTGTCATTTTCTTTTCCTCATTTGCATGCACTCAGTCATCTCATCGAGAAAAAATAGTCAATATTAGGATGCAAGTCAAAGTGATGATTAAAAACACGAATCATGGTTAGCTAGAGTTTTGAAATGTGGGTCTGAGGCTTTCTTTGGGTGATCAACATTTTCCAGAATCTGTCTGACTTGTAAGGGGTACTGCCACTCATGAGATAATGGATTCTATTTTATGAAACATCTATATCCTGTTGTTCTATCAATTCTAGTCAAGCAAAGTAGCTCCTATCTTGTGAAACATTTTGTACAATATCCTGTTGTTCTATCAGTTCTACTTAATTAGAGTAAAATATATTCTCTTCTCGGTATTTCAGTCTATATTACACGGTACACCCACTCTTTGAGATGGGAACATAGATGCTCGAGTGGGCATTGGAATATATTTGCTGCCAGTTTTGGTCCAGGGAATATCTTATGGCAACATTCCTTCTTCTTGAATCCTTTGGAATGGTTGCGTCCATGATCACAACTTTAAACTGGGCAGAATTCTTCCTCTAAAGATTGCCTTAGCAGCAGAATTCCAGTACCTATTGTCACTATTTGTTCGTGTTTTACAGTAAAACATTAAACGAAGGATTCAATGGAGCTTATTTTGAGACAGAATTGTTCCCATCTATCTTCATAAAGATATTCCAATCTAATGTTTAGTAAAATTTATTACTACAAAAATATTGATTAGAATTTATATTCAGACCTAAAGTCGGTTCACATCTCCCTGTAGAGATCTATTGCTCTATCTAAATTTTATCAAATTCCTCGAGAATGGAGAAGTTATACTATATTCCAGTTCTAATTTCTAGATTATTATTAGAGAATTAGAGAAGTATGCCCTGTTTAAAACTTAAAGGCATCAACGAAAAAATATAAACGTGATCCACCTTTATGCTGTTGCTATGAGCGTTGTGTTCTGGTATTTGAAGCAATAAACCACTTGAAATATTCAATCCTTCAGATGCTTCCAGTTTTTGGTACTTATATGTTGGCGCCAGCATATTTGGTTGGTAATATATCAATTGCCTTATGAACAGGCTCTCATGGTGGGGGGAGGTCATCTGGAAGTACATTCATATGCTCTTTAGTCAGTGGCTTCGATATTTCAGGTATACAGCTTAATTGGGAATGTAGTGGCTCGCGTCAGCAGATTTTTCACATCCATTGGTTATTGACAACAATGAGTTCTAATTTTTCATTGACCTCAATATATTACCCCTTAAAAATATTGGTTCTTGAAAACTCTCAGATCTTGAACCCCCATATATCAGGTTAATTTATTTTTTACAACTGCAAATTTGCCTATTGATATATATTCAGAAATTTATTTTAATGGTAATCTTATTAGTTATCTTTACTTGTATAATTTATAACTACAGAGTTGATTGTCGTATTTTAGTAATTGCAATAATATCATTAATTTATTTTGATGATATTTCTGGTTAATCTTTAAGTCTTATTTGTCGTATCCACTTGTACACTTTCTAAGGATAACTATGGAGCTGAAAGTTATATTTTAGTGTGCTTCATGTGTACACTCCTGTGGTTCTATTTGTAATTGGTGTGCTTTATTAGCTTCAAGTATTAGCAGTATGACAAATCTGTAATGATACAAGGAAGCCTCACAGGGAGGAATAGACAGATTAAAAGAAAATGAAATTCCATTTAGTCCATTTTTCTTTTGTATCAGATAGTAGGATATTCACTAGTGATATTTTGAGACATTTAGGTTGTTTTGAATACTGATGAGAAACAAAATCTACTGGCAGATTTATCTCATCTTATCCTCTAACCCGCAACAACAACTTCCCAGTGTAATCAATAACGTGTTTGAAAGTTGTGTTATATGGATTCCTATCATTAGGAAAGCATTGCAAAAAATGATGATGAGAGAGGCTGTTAGCTTGTTCTAGTATGGTTTTAGATGAGAAACTTTTAACAAGAGAGAAAAATAAAAAGGAATCAGTTCTTGTAATTCTCCGTCTCTGATGTAGTTGCTTTGGAATCTGGATAGTCTTGTGTCTAGGTGAATTTCTAACAACTGGTCTTCTTGCAGCTCTTCAGTGGCTAGTAATTTGGTAGAAGCTCAAATAAGTAATGGCCAGATCGGCCAAGAGACTACGGTCAATACCTGTGAGTTTCCATCTTCTTAACCGTTCCTTCTATAAAGCAAAAGAATAGAAGCAAAACATGAATAATAAGCAATAAATAGGTTAGAGAAAACAGGAGCAGAAAATAGCGCAATGACAAAGAGAAAGGAAGAAATACACGATCTTTGTTTTTCATCTTATCAGTTAACATAGATAAGTATTTTATCTATTTCTGGTTATTTGTTTTTTCCTATTTGAACTTTGCTTATCCGTTTGATCAAGAAAGTGCCCTTTTGTTGTAGTGACTTCTTCTAAAGCCAAACAAAAAGATATTATTGAAGATGCTTGCCCTCCAAAATGTGACAAAGCCAGAGAGGACTCAGCTAAGTGTTGCACTTCATTTCATATGCAAGTAACACCTGGAAATCTCTTTGCAAAGCAAGACCATTCAGATGTGGTAAAGCACGAATCTCGTGGAAGAAGGCAAGCGCACACAAAAAAGTTGAAGCGACCTTTACCAAGGTTTATATCACTGAAGTGGATGTGTGTTTTTCGTTTATATTTCTATATTTAATCGTCTGTTGGTATTATAAACTACTTCAAAGCTATTCTTAACAATGGCAAATTCCTATGATACAATCGTTTTATATATGCATGCATATGGTTGCAGGAGTCAGAGAACTAATTCTGAACTTCTAGTTTCAAGCAAAATCCAGGCAGAAAATCATTATGCTAATAAAAGGCAAAAGCTTGAAGGAGGCCAGCCTAGACAGGTTAAGAACAATTACATCACAATTTCCCGGGTAGCTTATGACAGGATAATTAATTAGTATAATTTGAATGTTGCATTTTCTAAATGGGATAAAAGTTTCATTTCAGTAAAATAAAAGATAGAACTGATGAACTTGATCAGATTTACTCTGTAAATGTTGGGTATCTTGCTTTATTAAAATCCACTGATGAAATATTGCATAATTTTAATGTTTTCGTCTTTTAACATCTCTATTTTCTAAAGCTAAATTATATACCCATCTGCACTGTTTAACTAAAAACAAATCCATATTGCATTTGTTTGGCGGATGCTCTTTTCTGTGCATTTTGTGTGTACATTGTAAACTTATAACCATATTGAAAACAATTACCGATCTTATTGATAACCATTTTGAACGAGAATACTACAGTCTACAGTATTCATATGAGTTATCTGGTGAAATTATTTGCTCAGTTGTTTCTTTATTATTGTGAACTCACTTATAATCATCCTCTGTGTAGGTATGTTTTTTAAAGGTTTGCAGTCCACATATGGAATAATTTATATTTAACAATTAATAATCATTCTAACATTAATTTATCCATATTAAACAACTGAAGAATAATGCCATTTTGCTGCTTTCTTAATCTGTTTGGATAGAAATACTGTTTAGACAAATAGAAAGTAGATAATAAGTTTTGTTCCCATGTGTTCTGAGTTTTGTTCTCTGCTTGACAGGTATGCAACTCAAGAAATTTTCCTCCTGTCAAGGCTGTGCCTACTCTTACAGTTCCACAGGAGTTCCATTTTCACACTGAGGAGCGCTTTCAGACTCACCGAGGAGCATCTTGTCAGGCCTTTGCACAGGTATTCTGATGCTCATGTGTGGCCATAATTTCCATTTGTTTAGATTTGCATCTATCTTGGAAGCTTTTAGACTGAATACTTTTTTTCTCTTAAATATAATACCAAAACTGTGCATCTCTCTACCCCTAGAATTCCGGTACAAGCTAATGACTTCCATATATACCCATACTAATGGGAGGAGCAGTCAATCTTGGATTGCAAATTTACACGTCCGTTGATTCGAAGATTCTTGTTTTCTACCTCTTGAGCCACTACCTTAAGTTTATTATAATAAGATTCCTATGAACTGACTGTTTTCTTTCAGTTCAAAGAACCTGTGATACTTTCAATTGATTCTTTATTTCAGAAAAGCACTTCCCCTGGGGGGGTTTGTCTTAATTGGTTACTTTTGCTGAGGAACCATGTGGGTCTCTACAACCAGCAGTGATACAATCGTGAATCTCATATATATATGCATTTTAAATAGCTTTTCTCTTTTACAATTGAAAAGGTGCAATGAACAGATTTATATCAAGAGCAACATGAAGATATTGTGGAAAGGGGTCGATGTGTGAGCACTGAGAAGCAATGTTTTCTCAAATTATTCTTGTCAAATTGGTAGAATTTTTTTTTTTTCGGTAAAAGACTATCTAAACTATTGTATTATATGTACATGAAAACTTTTACAAACAGTGAGACATGCCTGCCAGGGCCAGCAAATGCACCCTAGATTTCTTGGCTTGAGCGCAGAGAGCTCCCACGCAGGGGCAGCACCGACTAGACTTCCCATAATCGTTGCCAAAATTAACAAAATTCCTCCAGAGAGGCCCAACAGACATGAAAACTAATGCACTAAGGTGCAACTTTACACAAAATAGACACAGGACTGCCCACGCAGGGGCTTGCTACTGATATTGACTGAGTGCTATGGCTATCAGACAGCCAAAACTGAACCAACATAAACTGAACAGTGTAGAGAATTGACCAGAGACCATACAAACATGAACAAGACAGAGACAGAGGTGTCTGCTGCCAATAAACATAACCGAATTGCAAAACCAAATTACCCGCTGTTGCTTCAATCCTGGAATCGGGCTGAGGGTGGACGGATAGCTGCGAGATGTGCCTCAGCGTCTTCACAGAGGCTTTTATCTTCCTTGATGTACGCCCATCCATGTCCCTCTTCGACGCCTTCCCACATCGCCCTCCATTTTTCCTCGTCAATGCCCGGAGGTGCCGGCCCCAATGTAAGTGAGGGGGCCTGCATAGGTTCCTTCCCCCTGCTGCTTGCTTCCATCGATGGTTGCACAGCTGTAACAACCTCTCCAGAACCTCCCGGTGGCATTGGTGGTGGCGCCGCTGAAGCTTCCCCTCCAGAATCTCCCTGAGGCGTTTCCAACGTGCCCTGCTGATTCCCAGCTTCCGTTCCTTCAGGTAATTTGGTGAACAGGACTGAGACGTGGGCATTGAGCCCAGCATTATCTGCTGAGCCACCCAAAGTGAAAATGACCGAGCCAAACGCGGGCAGCATAGGCTCTCCCTCTCTGGCACCGCCAACCTCCAAGAATTGCTCAGCTGGAAGCGGAATTGCTCTAGCTCTTCGATGACAGTAGCAACAGCAACAATGGTGATGCTCGTTTGCTGCAGGTTGTCGGGACGAAGACCCACGCAATGGCCCTCTCCTACAGGGTTGTCGCTCCCGCAATTTCGCCATGTATACCTTGCAGCCTTCCTTGAATGCCTGAGAAGTGCCTTGGGCTCGATTACTGAGCGCAACCACCACCGAGATGAATTCTTTTGCGAGTAAGCTGGCTCGTATAGCCAATTGTTCTGGATTGCTTCCGAATTGCTTATCCCTCCCACAGCATTGCCCACAGCTAGAGCTCCCAACTGCGTTCCAGGATGGCCAGACCTCCACTCTCCGCGCAGCGTTCTGAACCTTCTCTTCCCTAAATCCAACATTCCTCTGTATCTGCATCGCGTCCTCGGCACCTTAACGGACTCAATTCCCTCGTAGCCTGTGTGCATTAACTGCATACTACTACCCCGATCGCTCTGTATTGAATGCTTCAGACTCAAAGATTGAACCAGATATCTAAGCCGGCGTTTCTTCAAGAGGCCGTGCTGTTCACCTGGGGTGGCACATGCGTGGCATATGGCTCACCGTCCTTGAGCGTGTCAGCACCCGCATCCGGGAGTCAAATTGGTAGAATTAATGTCATAGGAATTGTGATTTAAACCTTTAGATCACAAGTTCTGATTGGATTGGTGAGCAGATAATTTTTTCAAACTTAGATGAGCTAAACTTGTTGAGAAATGTATCTCGACTAGGAATTTCCTGCATAGGGTTCCGTGTGAATGTGGACGAAGTTGTTCAAGGCATTTCATTACTGACCACTTAGGAAAAGTGGGATTCTATCTTGTAATTTGATTAAAAATAAAGAAAAGTGAGTCTTAAGTTTTGATCTCAATTAGTCTTAGGAATTAAATGAAACGTTCTATAAGTTCTAGAACATTAGTGACTTAGATAAGGATTTTTTTTAACCATACATTTCATGATTGAGATAACTGACAACTAGGATTTAGCAGTGTTATGGGGGAGTGCCACTTTCTCCTCACTCCTGCTCCCGAAGCGCGCTCTGGACAGAAGCACTCAAGGAGTGACCCCGAGAGTGCACTCCCGCAAAATATTGTTTCGCTCCCTAGCTTTTCTTCCCAATTTTTTTTTTTTTTTTTTGCAAAGACTTTCCAAACACAATTTTTTTCAGAGAAACAAGAATTTTTGAGTGGGGCAGCTTAATATTCAAGCCTATGACCCTAGTATTAATAATTCATGGTAATGTTAAATTCTTAAAGTAAAAGTGACATTCATTTTACTTAAATTTTTAACATTACCATGAAATGACTCATGATGTTTGAGAGTGGTTCCAACCTCATTAGATTTCATATGGAGAGTGTAGAATTTTAGATCTCACTCAAAATCTAGCAAACTTAACATTTTTTCAGGATTTCAGGATTGGGAGGATTGCAATGTTCCCATTGAATTTTGTCATATACTAGGGTATGCAACTTGTATTTAATCAAGAGCACCAAGCCCTCTATATACCTTGATGTTAGTGACATTGGTTGTCAAACTCCTCTATCATGACCCTACTGAAAATGTACACATCACTCAAATAAAATCTTGACTTGACATGCTACATTTTTTCTATTTTATATTAATGCTTAGAGGGTGATATTAATGACAAAGATCCCAAGAAGACAATGATTTTGATGATATGTAAGTATTTCTTGTAGCATGATTCTGTTGGATGCTAGAGGCCATCTACAACTTGTTTGTTGATGTATTTTCGGTTGGGAGATGGATTGCACTTGATGCTATTTTGGTTATGTGCACTTTTTCATGCTATATAAATGAGAACTTGTAGTTAATGAAGATTATAACTACTATATGATTGATGTTACCTGGCCTAATCCATGTTTTTGTGCTTTTTATAACAAATTCATCATTCTACATATTCTATATGCATCAAAATATATAAAAATATATATTATATAAAATTCGCTTCCGACTTAGAAGCTTTTGAAAATTGTTGCTCCTCGCTCCCGCTTCTGCTTCTACTTCCGCTCTCACTTCCAAGCAGCCTTGGTCGATTCCAACCGCTATGAATACCTCTAGGGTCTATGACAGTCTGCCTCTTCGTAGACCAGGTTATTCTGGGGGGATTTGAACCTTGGATCTCTTAGTTTCCACAATACTTCATATCATGGTTATCACCAATTGAGCTGTCCCCTGGGACATCTTGTAATTTCACTTTAAAATAAAATAAAAGCAATGTTTTGTAGCCAATTAGTCTTATAAATCTAAATGAAATGTTCTACAAGGTCTAGAACAATAGTGATCTAGATTACAATTTAATCTTAGCCATACATATCTTGATTGAGATAGGTGGCAACTAGGATTGCGGAAATTAGATATCTTCTCTCAAAGGATAAAATTATGACAAGATAGGAGAGGTCAACCGTCAATTACACCCATGAGAAATCTCAAGATAGCGAGAGAGATGGAAGAGTGCAGCATGCATTCAAGGAGGAGAGGAGGAGATTGCTGAAATGACCAGCAAATACAGCAGGTGATACAGGCCATACCACTGTTGTAGCAATCCTTTCTTTATGCCCAATCTGGAGATTTTATTGACTGTACAACTGCTGGTTCGAAGCAGGCTACAGAGGTCACCTTGTGAGCTTTGATCAAAGGAATGAAAAGCTGATTGAAAGGAGAAATCCTTGTGTATGTGTTTTATTTCTTAGGCCGTTCATTTCTCAGCTATTGTGTGATTGATGCAATGCTAAGAAATTTAATTTTTTGCTGTTCAATAAATTCTGTTTTGTGTTATTTAATGAAGAAACATTAGGACAGCAATTACCTACGCTTGAAAAAATATACAAAATTTGGTGTTGATTGCGTCTGAGTTAGTCAATGCAAGTTTGACTCATGAGTCCCCAAGATGCATTTAAAACCCCTTGTCAGTGCCATCAGCCTCTGTTTCAGTGAAATCTCTCCACAAGTTGATTGCAAGTGACAATCTGAGATACAGGACGACAAAGCAACCCATCCAGGGCCGCTGGACATCTAGGGCATCATGTTTTGGACATCTACTGATGTTGTGCATTGTATGGACGTCTTTATTGAATATCAATGAAAAATGTTTTGATCAATTGATTCATTGTTTCTTGGTCATTTGATCAATTGTTTTCCTTTTTCGAGTTTTCAAATCATTGGGACCACCCACACCTAATTTATGAAATAAATTGAAGGAATTATCTTTTTCGAGTTTTCACATCATTGGGTCCACCCACACCTAATTTATGAAATAAACTGAAGGAATTATCTGTTAGACAACAGGGTCAACATTTCCATACTGGAATCTACTGGGAAATGGACCACTCACACCTAATTTAAGAAATAAATTCAAGGAATTATCTGTTGAAAATACAGGATCAGCATTTCCATACAGGAATTATCTGTTACTGGGAAATATTTCCTAGATGATTCTGAACAAGGGACTTCTCAGAAGCTTTTTCCAGATTCTTCCGAGCCATTTCCATACTAGAAACCTTTCCTTTAAGCGAACCAAGCCACAGGTCACACGTTTCAGTTACAACAGCTCTTTGTGGTTGATGCAATAAACTTCATTGATAATTGGTAGTGTTTTGAAATTCTTACAACCTATTTTAAAATTTAAACCCATCGTTTTGTAGAGCTATTCACCTTTTTTCTTTGTGTGTGTAAATTCTATTTACCTCTACAGGATTTTAAATATAATCTCAACCACTTATCTTGACAACTTGAACTGATAGCTCTTAGCGGGTTTGATTTTATAATTACAAAGATGATTTATTGTAAACAAAATGCAGGAAACTTGATTGATATGTCCCAGTATACAATAGCCTGGTGCTCAATAATGTTCCTTTGAGCCACAATACTATAGCCCGATTGACTTATGATGTTATTATTCATTAGAGTTAACTCTTATTGATCTGTAAATTTCATCTTATATTATATTTCTGTAGTATTCTTACTATTTAACCCTTTTATTCTCATTCTGCTTCACTTATTGTTCTTTGATTTGTTTTAGGGTGGAAGTGCAGTATCCCCATATGTTTCTCTCGCTGAAAAAGTGCTTAAATTTCAATTTAATGATACAGACCGGTTCCATAGCTGGACAGAGCAACAAGTGAGTAAATAGCTAAAAATACCACTGAAAGGTTTTGCTGGGATAAATTACTAGTTTGTCAGGTGTTTAAATCTATAAGGATAAATATGCCAGGCAAAGGTTCTTTCTACTATATAGCAGTAAATCATGTTTTCTGACAAGCTTGATCTTTTATCAGCCACTGAAGCTGACAAGACCAAGGGAGCCAGATCTGGTGACATCACAACGGGCCAGACCTACAAGGTGTGCAAGTCTTATTGTTTTCCCCTAGATTTATGCTTGTTTATTGCCACGATGATATGATGAAAACATATATCCATTTGAATTGAAAGGCTAGAATCAAATCTGCGTCATATAAATATTTCCGTTATTGAGCTTTTGAGGCATTGACTATACCTCAGAATTAAGAGTTCAGCTGAACTTGAAGAAGAAATGATTGCTAACATGCCAAAGTTCAAAGCAAGGCCACTGAACAAGAAGGTATCACATTTATTGATTTCACTCTTAAGATGACCTGTTATTAACTATTAAGATGAAAAATGTGTTAAATCTTTGTAGTGTCGGATCTTCCCGGGTTTCGTCTTCAATCCGTAAAGTTGAACACTTCATATTTGTAATTAATGGCTTGCAGATTCTAGAAGGTCCAACCTTAGCTGCTTTGCCCCGAAGCACACCTCAATTACCTGAATTCCAGGTAGACATGTCTAACAAAATTATAATGTCATGGCTGTAATAATGAATCATGGCGATGTTACTATTTAGCATTGTGTAAGTATTAATGCTTGGTAGAATGACAGGAATTCAATTTGAAAACTTCAGAACGGGCCCTTTTGCATGCAAATGCACCAAACAACCTTGCCTCTGGATCTGAGATTGGATTGGTAAGTCTCCCAGATTTTGCAATTCAATAGTCGATGCAATTATGCTTTATGAAAATAAGAAATATAAGAGTTTATTTTTGAAAAGCAGGTCTCCCAATCTCGCAAACGCAGCAGCTCCATGATGAACAGTAGATTCAGTGCACCTTTTGGACCTTATGTTTCAACATCATTAAGCAAGTATGTGTTTATAAGCATTGTGGATTTGCATTTCCAGCAATGTTTAATCCTTGTAGGTCAGGATGGTGGAAGGAGAAAAAGTGCTAGATTATAACTTCTAAAAGACGAAATAGTAGATCACATATAACACATGGTGACTTGTTCAAGGGGTCAGGATTCTGAGAGGTCAAAGATATTATTTTAGCACATGAGAAATATCATTACTTTAGTCTATGTTGGACATGAATAATTTTATCTTAATTATTATTTTGGTCATTTGTTGGACATTGATAAACTTATCTTTTTTTCCCTTATAATAACCAAGCATGGGCAACCCACAGGCGGTAATGAGGGTGAACTGCCAATGCCTAGGTTCCAAAACACCTTGCTCGGAGGGAAGCAAGTGTCTAATCAGTGAACTTCTCAATTTTGGGGGAGAGATCTCACATCCTGGTCATGATTGCTTGCACTAACCCTTAGGGCTAAAAAAAGTATCTTTATAAATGTTCTTCGGCACTACTTAAAATGGGCACAATGCAGTCTGACTCTTATAGAGTTTTTTCTTCTAGTTCTTTGTATGTTTTTTGCATTGTCCTCTATTGTCTAGGCTTTCCAAAGACCGGGGAGGGGGCCATAAGCTTGAACATGAGTCCACACATATTTTTCTGACTTAAAAATATGAACTATTTCTTATGCATATGGAGTATATATCTCAACATAAAGGGAATTTGCTTTAATCTAAAGATGTCTAATATCACATTTATTCCACGTTAAGATAGGTGTAAGAAGATTCAAGAACAGAATTATAAGGAACTAATCCAATTTACATAAAATTAGGCCGAACATATCACATTGCCTTGGACCCAACAGTCCAAAGGCATAACAACTGGGGAGATAACCCAAGATTTGAGCATAAGCTTAGAGCCAGTGAGTTCATTATTACTATTGACTAATCCCCATATGTGTTGGAATATAATGAACAAAAATTACTGCATTTATACAAAACGCCTTTATTACTTCCCACATCAGTCAGCGAGAGGTGAGCCAATTCAACTGATGGACTCTTCTGGGAACTGGTGTATGAATTTTTTGCCATTTGATTACCAGAAAACTATAGAATTATAGATGCTGGAGGAGATGAAGTTAGGATTATTTATTTAGCATCTATTCATGTAAGTTACAGATTTCTCTGGATTGTTGAGTTATACTATTAATAACTAATATGTCTACAACTTTTCAGTGAGAGAAGCATTGAGACGATAGAAGAAAATGGACCTTGGAAGCGGTCTAAAATTTCAGCATGTTCCTCTGACAAGAAGGTAAGCTGATTTGTAACGCTTTCTTTATAATGTGAGGTCAAGATGATCAAATTTTTTAACACTTGGCCAAGATGATTTTTCTACAGTGGTGCCTTATTTTTAACTGGAACATTGTTTTGAAGCTATGTTCTTAATATTTCTTGTTGAAGCTGTTGTCTTTATTTCAGTTAATGCCATACATAAGACAAGAAGAAGCAACCCATCTGGCACAAGGAAAATTACATCTGCCAGTGACATCTACCCAGAATGTGCACTCAGTGGTAGCCCAAAACAACACAGATCAGCATCCAAAGAGAGCAGGAGAGGATGTGCTTGCGTCAATGGGACCACAGAGTAATGCACAGTATGTCATATTGAAGGAAAACATGCCCCATCCTTTCCAGGTATCCCATATCTAGTTTCCCTTTATATTGAAGTTTGGCTTACAATTGTGCGTATACCTGTCAAAAGATCTGTAATTCTTCTAGCTTGTTTTCTTTAAGCTAATGCTTTTTACAGAACAACTAAACACAAGAAAGTTTTAAAGATCCAAGTTCAATAATAGACAAGAAAGATGTGAAATACTTTTTCGTGTATCATTTGAGATATGACCAGTACCTTGTATAGATCTAATCAAGCCAAAAATCCACAAGATATACAGGTTAGTGGAGCCAGGGGCATGTAATTGAGACCTGGATATTATGCTGTCAGTGTAACTATGAAACTAGCAGCTAGGAGTTGTTCCTTGTCAGTCACTTATAGGAACAAGGAAAGGGGGGCTGACCATAGGGTTTCTGACCATAGGGTTTTGAGAAAAATAGAAGTGGGCCTGTTAAGTCTTGGATACATGTAGTTTTGAGGCAATTTAGCTTCTACTCAAGGACTGAATATTACTGAACATTAGGGGCTACTTCTTTTGCTGTCAATGCTGGATAGTAGCTCCGTAAGACACAGGGAATACATCTTGCTGTTCTAGTTTCTCCTACCTTCTCATTTGCAATATGTCAATCTCCTGTCATAACTGTCGGCCCTTACTGTATTAAACTACAAGACCAAATTTGACTTTGACCAACCTTTTTGTTTGTAATTTTGCTGTCAGCAAAGATTTGCTTAATACTAAGCCTCCCTTAAAAGAGAGAGATCTGTAATCTTGCCCAAAACTGATTTCAAGATTCTACTTCAGCTTAAGCATAGATGTCTACCAAGATGTTCCTTTTGCCAGGTTGCATCTGTTTTGTTTTCATTCTGCTTATGTTGAATAGAATTTTTGAACAAAGTTAACTGAATCATAAAATTTGATAAATATGTGATAATCTATGTTTGGCTTGTGCAGTTCATTTCAGGCATAGCTGCTGAACACAAACCTCCGAGAAAACAAACATTAGAAGTTGAAGCGCATTCTGTACTTTTGGGGTATGTCATTATGTCATTCATTTCTCTTGACAGGTCCTTCAATTTTGTTAGAATTCAATCATGATGTATGGTCAGAATTTTCTTTAAAAATTGTGAAACATATTTCAGGGATATCTTAGCCATTTTTTATTCATTATGTTTGGTTTATCTGCTATATGATATTAACTCATTCATTCTGCAGGGAAAATAGTGTTGTTTCTGAGAAGACCAGAAAGCCTCTTTCTGAGATTCAGACTTCTCATGCAGTTCAATTTGGGCCGAAGGCATGTTTTGTGACTTTGCTCTGAACTTCTTACTACATTCAGTGCATTTAGCACAATCTGATTCATTTCTCATGGAACTATTAGAAAGAAATAATTTGTGCAGATTTAGCAATTGATCATGAAGGAATTTTAATGGAATGATTGTCAGAAAGATCCTGACCTCCATATAGGGAATATTTCTTTTTACTGCTGATTGTCTTAGATATCATGGTAGTCAAAATTATCAACAAACATGAATCTGTCCTTTCTGTTCTGAAATGTTGCTTTAAGCTGGCAGGTAAATAGCATCCTACCTACACATTTTCCTCGGAAAGAAAACGTTTTCAGTGGTGAACCTTCAACATCTGTCCAGGACTACACTTTCTCAGGGTAAAATTATTTCCCTTCCCTTTGGACAACCTATGAATTTATTATTTGTAATAGACTATTCTTCGATGGCTCGATGTTTGAAAAATAATAATGTAGCTTATATTTTGCAGTCAACTCAAGGAGCCTCTGCAGGCCTCTGGTATTCAAATAAAACATGGTGTCCACGGAAGGCCAGCCAACCTGACTTTGCATTCAGGATCAATACCTCGCCAAATTCGATAAGTTCGGGGTCTGATAAAAAGTAGAAGTTCTATGCTCATACATGTAACATGACTAAAACAGCAAAACTTCTAGTAGCATAATGGATAATCAAAGGCCTTCCCTTGTCTGTTGGCCCCTCAAAGTCAACAAGGGACTTGCCTAGAACAAGATTTGCTTTTATCCAATGTTCTGTTTTCTACATTTTCTTCAGGATTCTTACTAGAAATGGTGTAACTTAATTATTTATCTAGTTCTCTTGTATAGGCTCAGCTTCCTGCTGATTGTTGTAGTGGCATTTTAAATTGGCCTGGTAAAGGAATTTGCACAAGAATTCTTTGTTACGATATTGAATTACCGAAAAGTCACTCTGTTCAATAAAATATGTTATTATCAAGCATTTTATCACAAACAACTTGCTAAAACTCACATCTCTTTCCAACAATGCTTATTGTTCTTCATCTTGGATGGCATGGACCATAACTTGACCATTTCTAAATGCGTGGCAATAGTGCATACTGATATTTGCTGTGAACTAACAGCCGGTTCCATATCTATAACTTAAATGTAAAAAGGATCTTCTCATTCCATAATTGCTTTCTATTGCTAGAAATAATTGCATGCATCTTCAAATGTTGTTTGTTGTCCATTGAAAAGTTATCGTAATTACATAAATATGATATTCTTATGCTTAAGTGATGTACATTGCAGTCAACTCAAGCAGCCTCTGCAGGCCTCTGGTATTCAAATAAAAAATGGTGTCCACGGAAGGCCAGCCAACCTGACTTTGCATTCAGGATCAATACCTCGCCAAATTCGATAAGTTCGGGGTCTGATATAAAGTAGAAGTTCTATGCTCATACATGACTAAAACAGTAAAATTCTAGTAGCATAATGGATAATCAAAGGCCTTCCCTTGTCTGTTGGCCCTCGAAGTCAACAAGGGACTTGTTTAGAACAAGATTTGCTTTTATCCAATGTTCTGTTTTCTACATTTTTTTCAGGATTCTTACTAGAAATGATGTAACTTAATTATTTATCTAGTTCTCCTGTATAGGCTCAGCTTCCTGCTGATTGTTGGTAGTGGCATTTTGAATTGGCCTGGTAAAGGAATTTGCACAAGAATTCTTTGTTACGATATTGAATTACCGAAAAGGTCACTCTGTTCAATAAAATATGTTATTATCAAGCATTTTATCACAAACAACTTGCTAAAACTTACATCTCTTTGCAACAATGCTTATTGTTCGTCATCTTGGATGGCATGGACCATAACTTGACCATTTCTAATTGCGTGGCAATAGTGCTTACTGATATTTGTTGTGAACTAACAGCTGGTTCCATATCTAAATGTAAAAAGGATCTTCTCATTCCATAATTGCTTTCTATTGCTAGAAATAATCCCATGCATCTCCAAATGTTGTTTGTTGTCCATTGAAAAGTTATCGTAATTACATAAATATGATATTCTTATGCTTATTGTCATTCCTCAAATTGGTTCATTTCTAGAATATAACTATTAAGAATGCCTTGGTAATGTCCAAAGGGATTGGATCCAATGGTGAAAAACGAGGAGTTTTTCATCTTTGGGTAAGGTTCAATTCATATGAGAGCTTAACTTGCACCTAGAGAGATTATTAAACAATCTCATGACTCATGCACACATAAGTGGATCAAAGCTAACTCCATCCTTTAATTTTATCAAGGCACTCAAGGGGGCAGCTCGATTGGTGATGACTGTGATATCAAGTCTTTGTGAAGTATGTGGTTTGATGTTCAAACTCCCCTTGATTAGCCTTGTAAGCTGTCTGTGGGGGGGCGTATGGTTCACTTAAAGGTTATAGTGGTGGTGGTTGGAATCAATCCTATGTCATGCGAGTACAAGCCCGACCTAGTTGCTGATTTGTCCAGATAAGAAAAAACAACACCTTGGTAATAGAACTATGTTTATGCCCAATTTTTCAATGCAGTTTTTTTTTACCAATCCCGCTCGTTGTTCTTGATAGACAAGGGTTCACATCCAATAATGTATTGTTATTTTTTGTAGCTTGGGTAGATACTTTTGCACAAGCTTAAGTGTCAAGGTGTGCAGAAGTCGCCCTTAGTCTCCTTAGATACTTGCTCTAGTGTGAGCAAATTGTTTTTGTAACTTAGCCTAAGTTAGACTTGGGAAAAACACACAAGTATTATGTTGAATTATTAAGCTAAAGTAAACTTACGAAAAGTAAAGTAAATTACTTTAGTGATTATATTTTAATTTCAGCCCCTGATTTCAAGTGAGGTGAGATTTAATCTCGGTTATCAATCACTTTGGAGATTAGGGTTAGGAATTTAGCTCAATGTAAAGTTATAAAATCGAGGCCAGGGAGAAAGAGAAGACACCATACTACAACTAAAGATTGAGAGAGGCTTTTCAGTGAGTGCGTTGATTCAAGGAAGGGGCAACAAGGAGATCCATCAACCATGGAAGGTTGGATCATCTGAATCAGATCCAATGTTGTATGTGATTCCTTAGTTGGGACATTCTACCAAGAAGGGAGCCCAAGTAAGTTCAGAACATAATGAAGAACTTTGGTTGGGTAGAATTTATTGTGTCAATTTTGTGATTGAGATTGGTAAATTTGTTTCCAGTGAATTTGTGTTAGGCACCTAGCTATGTATTTAATTAGTATATCAATTTTCTACTATGAATTAAGTGCGAGGTGCTAGGTTTACAACAATTTAGAGCGAGGTTCTCCACAAATCAGTCTCTAGTATTGCACATAGAAACCACAAATTGTGTAGAGGAACCAACACAGGTGTGGTTGCATGAAGCAATGTTGCAAAGTACGAATTAGGCTGTACAAGAAGTAGAATGATAGTATGCAGACACATCCAAGCAAAAGATGCAGTTGCCGTCACATCCATATGTTGTATGGAAATAGGGTTGAGACAACAAATAAATACAACAACATGGGCTATATGTAAAATCTTGGGCACACACAGGGCAAAGTCTTAGGTTGAGAAAAAAATAATAAAATTAAAAAGCTAGTCGACACTCAGGTCGAGATGATAACCCAATAGTATTCTTCTGAGCATGTCGTATGAGAGAGTTGTGGGGTAACTGGAAGTTGCCTAGTCACAAAGTAAAACAAGAAAAGGCGTTTTGACAGCTGCAGAGGTGTGTCGCGATGTGAAGACTCACAAGTATCTGCTAGAGAAAAAAAAAGAAAACTAGCGGAGAAAGGTTGTGGTCGATTGATTGTAGAGGCTGTTAGCTCTGCTCCATGCTGCTGATTTTCCAGGAGAAGGAATAAGTTTGGTCCTTGGTTGCTGGCTCTCAGATGGTTTATAATGGTTATCATGGTCTCTCCCTCTGTTTCCCGCTACCTCCATTTCATCCTTCCCTTTCATTTTCCCTTATTTCCCTTTAAACCCCTTTATCCCTGTTTTGGCCTCAAAACCCCTCATGAACTATTTTTCGGGTTCCTGGGCTTCTTTTTGTTTTAACACTACCAAAAGCCCTGCATAAAATTTATTCATGGCTTTTGAGCGTTTTTTTTTTTAATTCGTTTAAACCCGTAAAAACCCATTATCTGTTTATTCCATGGGCGCTTAAGTCTTAACACTTATAATTGCGCATATATAAAAATACATAGCCTGGCGGGCCTTTTACCTGTCACATCACCTGTCATATCATCCAAATATGTGCGTTAAACGTGCCTTTTTCTCTCAGCCATCCGATCATCCTGGCTTATCATCCGACGGTGTTCGCAAATCCTCACCTCGTAAAGCGCTCGTTCGTTAGCCCGTGGGAAAGTGGTTTCCCCCGCTGACCTACCTGCCACGCATCATCATATTACTGCATCGCATCGCCCTGTACGTAAACCGCCATTCCTGAAGAGCGGTGCGGGAAACCGCTTACCGCCCTTCTGGTACGGTTCCCCGCCCATTAACGTGTGTTCAACTCTGCCGCCTGTCAGCCATCGGATCTCCCCGATTATGATCCGACGGTCCACGACCTTCTTTCCGCCTACCCGCCTGATAGCCTCTCAGATCGAATCTCCACTGTTCATTTAAGCGATTCGATGACTGATATTGTCCCAGTGTTTTCTATGCCTCCCATTAACAGATCTCGATCATCCGCGTAATCCATCCAACGACCAGCGTTTTGTCTCGGCTCCTGTTCGTTTTCAATGTATTTTTAAGTATTTTCGGCCTGTTTTGTGCGCACGAAGAAGGAAGAGATCATCCTGTACCCAACATTCAATCTGCAGCTACCATATTCAAGGAACATCACGTCAAGGACGAGAAGGACGATCATTTCCAGCCCAATGACTGCAGCAGTTATTGAAATTTATTCAGATAATACTTCATTTGTTTGTGAAGGACAACAAAGTACCAGTAAAAGTCATTCTGTCCATTAAAACATTTAGATTGTAGCAGAGTACCCATATCTAACTGTAAATGCGGTTGGTGGTCAGTTATGACCCCTCCACGCATGGGTATGCAGAGCAATTTTGTAGTCAACCTCCATATATACCCCAAAGAAAGATGTAATCAGGATGATGAGTGTTATTTTGTTGTAAGCTTCAACTTCTGGACACTGTAACTACTGTGTAACCTGCAACTTCTGGTCTTCATTTCTAGCTAATACAAGCTTCTTTTGCTGTTAATTGCTCACTGTCCACTTCTTCTTCTTGTTCCAGGTTGTGCCTGTCTTGCATTTATTCATGCGCTGTTAATGTTTAGCATTAGAGGGGCTGTCATCCCACCTCTGTGTTAGGATTTAGCATGCATCATTGAATTTATTTGCAGGTTTCTGTTGTTTTAATGCCAGAGCGCTGTCATCCTGTCTGTGTATTAGAAAACATATTTACAAACCTTTAAACTAGTTGCAACCGGCCATCATAGGGTCCTGTGCATCTGCTGGTGTGGTCAGTCTTCTCCATCATCACTTTTTCTTTAAAACTATGAGTAATTGGTGGTTAAAAGCCTTGTAGTCTGGGGGTGTTCACCCATGTCTGGGGTCAAGCACAGTAGAAGTGGTTATCTGGCTTAAATATGCCGCATTTCTTTCATTCATCCACCATTTATGCAACATTTTGTTGAGTTTGTAATGTTCCCGAGCATCTCTGATATACAACCTAGGAGAGTTTCTTGGGGTGATAACATTAATTGGCGCCGTTTCCGGGGAGAGGAGAATTGAAGCTCAGCGTCCCTGGGAGAACGACACAGCTTCAAGCTTTGATGATAGACAAGGTTTGAACACAGTTTTTGGTTGTAATCATCTATTTGGCGACTCCACTGGAGGAAGACCATCCTTTGGCGACTCCACATTGAAGTTTTGGCTCAGTTTATGAGACACACTCGAAGAAATCCTCAGAAATCATCAGCTGAACCAGTACTTGACCCTGAGAAGACTGTTAAATCGAAGAAACCATCACAGAAAGGGGCATCAGGATTAGGTAAGCCTAAGAAATCTTATTCATCTTTGAAAGATAAAATTATTGCTGAAGATTTACAGTTTAAAGATTTAGAGCCCAACACCGTTAATAAGGAAAAGCCTTCAGAGATTAGTTCAACCCCTTGTGCAGTTAGTTCCCCTTTGAATCTCAGTCCAAGGAAAGCTTCCCATTCAGTCCAAAGCTTCTCTTTATCTCTGCCATCTATCACATTACTCCCTACCATTCAATCTGCTAGTATTCTTCCAAATATTCCAATCATGGCAGGACAACAAGCACCTACGAGGATAGAGAGAATTGTAGCTGCCAGATATGGACCATTGGTATTGCCTGTGCCTTTAAATCCTATGCCTGTGGGAGAATATCAAAAGTATATGCCTAAATTCACTGGAACAGAGGGAGTGACAGCAAAATAACACCTTGAAGCTTTTTACAGTTATGCTAATAATTTAGATATAAGTGAGAATGATTTGTGGATGAGAGTTTTTGTCCAGAGCCTTGATGGAGAGGCTATGAAGTGGTTTAGAGAATTACCCCAGAGATCTATAACTGATATTGAAGCATTAGATGATGCATTTTTGAAGCAATGGGGAGATAAAAAAGACCTGCTGTATTATCATATTGAGTTTGGTAACTTGAAGAGGGAAAATGGGGAATCAATCCCCGATTTCAATAAAAGATTCAATCGTATGTATAGTAAGATACCAGCTGAGGTAAAGCCTACTCCTACCTCTGCCAAACTCACTTATGCCAATGCCTTTGACTCTGATTTTTGCCTGTTATTGAGATAAATGAGATGTGCTACTCTAGTAGACATGCATGATGCAACACTAGAAGTAGAGTCTAATATCATGGCTGCAGAGAAGCTAAAAAGTCAAGCTGACAGAAGGAGGCAAAGAGGTCAGGCTTCTACTTCTTCTACATCATCTTCAGAGCCTAAATTAGATAGAATAACCAAGATGATAAAGTCATTGGTTGCTGAAATTTCTAAGCTAAAGGTTGAGCAGAACTCAGGGAAAACAAGGCAACAAAACACATTTGCTCCAAGAAATCCAAATCCTTTCAGAAGAGCAAATGAGCAGTTACAAATTATGCAGAGGGGTGAAGAAACAAAGGAAGAACAGAAGGTAAAAGCTCCCTTCCAAAATGTAGTCACGGAGGAGCAACAATTTGAAGAATATGAGGATGAAATTCACTGCATGGAATATAAAGGCAGCGCTGCATTTTTGACCTTGGTTGCTTATGAAGAAGCTTTGCTGCAGGAGCAAAATAGTTAAACATGGGATAGAGAAGCGATCTTACAAGCTGAAAAGCAGCATAAATATAATCTGAGATCCAATGCAAAAAATGCCAAGGAGAATCCCCCCCAAAGAGCTACTGTCCAAGCAAAACCACAGAATGTCAAACAAAGAAGACCAGTAGCTGATCCAGTTATCCTCATAGCTCTAGTTCAAGAGGTAAAAAGTTTTGATAAGTCACCTTCTTCTTTCAGCTGAGTTAGAAGTTCAGAAATTGAAAATATCTGTGCCTCTGGCTGAATTGATGAAGAGTGAAGTGTTTACAAAGCCTATCCTCGAAGCCCTTGAGCTAGAAACCAAACAAACATCCACTGACTCAGTTAATTTGCAAGATGCAAACATGCCATTGTGCTCAGCCCCATGAATGAACCTGCTGATAATAATTCTCCATCTTTTTATGTCTCCTTGACCATTCATGATAAAATCCTCCACAATTGCTTGCTAGACACAGGGGCCAGCCACAATTTCATGCCTAAAGGTGTCATGGAAGAGTTAGGCCTTGATATCACTAGACCCTATCATGATTTATTTTCTTTTGTTTTAAGGAAGGTGAAATGTCTGGGATTGATAAAAGATCTGGCCATTACCTTAACTCAGCTACCCATGAAGAGTATGATGATGGATATTGTGGTAGCAGATGTCCCTCCTAAATTTGGCATGCTGCTGTCCAGAGGGTGGATTAAGAGACTAGGTGGGACACTACAAAATGATCTATTTGAAGCAATTGTCCCAGTTTTTGGAGGAGAAATCAGGAGGTTATATAGAGAAGCACAGTTGGCATACATCATCAGTGATGAGAAAAATCCTACAAATCATCCCATTTATGCAATGGACACTGATTTTGGAGTGTGTATTCTCCAAATAGAAGAAACTCAGAAGGGCGAAATGCAGCTCAGGAAACCATCAGTTCAGGCCGAAGAAAAGCAAGGAAGTCAGGTTTGGGAGATGTTCTTTGATGGAGCATGTTCCAGGGAGACTGCAGGAGCAGGGGTGGTGCTAGTATCTCCAAAGAAAGAAAGCATTCAGCTGTCTTTTAAGCTGGTGTTTCAAGTCACAAAAAATATAGCAGAGTATGAGGCTTTGCTGTTGGGCCTTAATGCAGCAAAAGACAGAGGAATCAAGAGTCTGAAGGTGTTTGGAGATGCTGATTTAATTATACAGCAAGTAAATAAAACATTTCAAGCAAAGCACCCAAGGCTGAAAGCATACAAAGATGAGGTATGGAGAGTCAGAGATTCTTTTGATTATTTCTGTATTTTATATATCCCTAGGGCCCAAAATCAGCTTGCTGATTCCCTTGCTGTTTCTGCCAGTCTATTTATTCCTCTTATGCCTCCCAGACTAGTTTATGAAGTCCAAATGAAGTACAGACCTTCTTTGCCTGATAATGTCCACCCTTGCAAAGTGTTTGAAGATGATGATGAGATAAATAGGTTCCTTCAAGTCATTGATGAGTTTTCTGAAATGCAAATTGACCAAGAAAATGATTTCTTGCAAGAAAACCCCAAATCCTAGCTCAGAAATAAAATTGGTAAAGACAACATTGTCCAGCTTCCTAGTAATCATATTCCTAAAAGCTTAATTCCTCTTGAAAGACTGTTTGACCAAACTGATGTGCCTTACAAGGCTGCCCAAAAAGAAGACCAATCTGCAGTCTGTAAGCATGATATAGGAAGTCTAGGTCAGCCTAAATATGTAAATTTGTCCACTCATTTTTCTGCTGATCAAAGTGCTGAATACTGCAATTTAATGAGGCAATTTTCTGATGTGTTTTCCTGGGAGTATAGTGACCTGAAAACTTATGATAAGAATATAATTCAGCATAAAATCCCTCTGGAAAAAGACACTATTCCTTTCAAACAGAAGCTGAGACCAATAAATCCTATGCTTCTTCCACTGATTGAAAAAGAAATTAAAAAGTTGCTGGCTGCCAAGATCATAGTACCTCTCAGATATTCAAAATGGGTAGCCAATCTAGTGGTGGTGAGGAAGAAAAGTGGTGAAATCAGATTGTGTGTTGATTTCAGAAATTTGAACAAATGCTCCAAGAAAGACAACTATCCTCTGCCAAAGATGGAACATTTGCTACAAAAAGTCTTAGGAGCTAAAGTGATGCCATTTTTGGATGGATTTTCAGGCTTTAATCAGAGAGCTGTGCACCCAGATGATCAAGAGAAGACTGCATTTACCACTCCTTGGGGCACTTTTATGTATGCCAAAATGCCATTTGGATTGATGAATGTTGGAGCCACCTTTTAGAGAGCTATGGACATAGCATTTGTGGGAGAGAAGGACAAATTTGTGCTTATCTACCTTGATGATATAACAGTTTACTCCAGCAGCCATCAAAATCATTTGCAACATTTGAAAAGAGTGTTTTTGAAGTGCAGAAGGTTTGGAATATCAGTGAATCCCAAAAAATCTCAATTTGCTTTAAATGAAGGCAAGCTGTTAGGACATATTGTGTTTGCTGCAGGTGTTCAAATTGACCCAAAAAGAGTCAAAGCAATTCAGACTTTGTCTATCCATAGATCAAAGAAGGATATTCAGTCTTTTTTGGGCAAAATTAATTTTGTCAGGAGGTTTATTCCAAACTTTGCAGAGCTGGTTAAACATGTTACCTCCATGTTGAAGAAAGGGGCAAAAATCAAGTGGATTGATGTAGCAAGAAAATCATTTGAGTCAATCAAAAAATCTATTATGGAGGCTCCCACACTAAGCAGCCCTGATTACAGCAAGGAGTTCCATATATTTTCTTTTGCCTCTGAGGACACTATTGCAGCTATTTTATTGCAGGCAAATGAAGAAGGTTCAAAACATCCAGTGGCATTTTTCAACAAGAATTTGAGGGATGCTGAACTAAGGTATGATATTATAGAAAAACAGGCATATGCTCTTATCAAATCCTTGAAAGCTTTTAGAGTTTATATCCTTCATTCCAAAATAATTGCATATGTGCCTTCTGCTGCAATAAAAGATGTCTTGACACAACCTGATGCTGATGGAAGAAGGGCAAAATGGATTGCTAAAATGATAGAATTTGATATAGAGCTGAAGCCCACAAAGCTGGTCAGAGGTCAGGGTCTTTCCAAACTATTAGTTGAAGAAAATTGCAGATCGTTAGATATTAATTTCCTATACGCAAACGCAGAAAATAGTCAGACAAATGAAGAAGAGGAAACAACTGAAACAAAGGGAAAGTAGTCAGTGGCCGAGAGTCTAGCTTCATGTAATTGGTATGCTGCAATAATTAATTTCTTGCTGAAGATAGAAATCCCTTCAAAACTTATTCAAAGTCAAGCCAGAACTTTGAAACTTAGAGCAACAAAGTATTGCATTAATGAAAATCTGCTCTACTGGAGGGATCCATTTGAAATATTTTTGAGGTGTCTGGACAAAGAACAATCAAAAGAAGTTATGCAGTAGTTTCATAACAGGATGTGTAGAGGGCACCATTATTGGAAAACTACAGCCCATAAAATTCTCAGAGCTGGGTACTACTGGCCCACTTTATTTTATGATGTATTTGTTTTTGTTAAATCTTGTGACAGGTGCCAAAGATTTGAAGGAAAACAACAGTTGAAGTCCCTACCCTTAAAACCAATACTTGCAAAAGGACCTTTTCAGCAGCGGAGCTTGGATTTTATTGGAGAGATCAATCCACATTCCAGTGGTCAGCATAAATGGATATTAGTAGCCACTGATTATTTCACTAAGTGGATTGAAGCAATTCCTACAAGGAAGGCTGATCACAATGTGGTCATGAAGTTTTTGACAGAGAATATCTTCAGCAGATTTGGTTGTCCACATTAACTAATCATAGATAATGCAGCATTCTTCAAGGCAAAAGAGCTGGTGGAAATGTGTGATTCAATGGGCATTGAACTTGTTCATTCCACCTCCTATTATCCACAGGGAAATGGTCTGGCATAATCCTCTAATAAAAGTTTGATCAGGATAATAAAAAAGCTGTTAGAAGACAATAAAAAGAATTGAGATTCAAAGCTCAAGTATGCATTGTGGGCTGACAGAGTGACCATTAAAAAATCCACAGGTAATTATCCTTTCAAGCTGGTATATGGCACTGAAGCTGTATTTCCAATTCAGCTAACTCTCCATGTGGCAAAATTCCTTCAAGAAGAGCAGGATGAGGAAGAAGACATGGCAAAAATGATCACTAATCTAGCAGAAATACATCAGATTATAGAACAACTGGTTGAAAAGGCTGCAACACATCAGAAAAAGGTCAAGGAAGCCTTTGACAAAAAGGCAAAAACAAATAATTTTCAGGATGGTGACTTGGTTTTGAAATGGATGCACTAAATAATAAGAAAGGCAATCATGGGAAATTTGATGCTTTCTGGATAGGGCCTTTCATCATTTCACAAATTCAAGGGAACAACACCTTCATACCGAAAAGTATGGGAGGAGAAGCAGTTTTTGATATCCCAGTTAATGGGCGGTTTTTGAAAGTTTATGTTGTTTAGGGTCTTTGGCCTTAAAAGTTGTAAATATTTTGTTTTTATCAGTTTTGTACATGCAAAGTAGACTCCATGCCCAATGGAACACTAGGAATTTTGATTAATTGGTTTTCAGCTGGAAAGGCATTGGTCTGCAGGTTCTTGAGACCTCACAGGAAGGATCTCATCCCAGAAGGAGCTAGTGTTAGCTCTACTTCATGCTGCTGATTTTCCAGGAGAAGGAATAAGTTTGGTCCTTGGTTGCTGGCTCTGAGATGGTTTATAATGGTTATCATGGTCTCTCCCTATGTTCTCCGCTACCTCCATTTCATCCTTCCCTTATTTCCCTTTAAACCCCTTTATCCCTGTTTTGGCCTCAAAACCCCTCATGAACTATTTTTTGGGTTCCCGGGTTTCTTTTTGTTTTAACACTACCAAAAGCCCCGCATAAACCTTTTTCATGGATTTTGAGCGTTTTTTGTTTTAATTCGTTTAAACCCGTAAAAACCCATTATCTGTTTATTCCCTGGGCGCTTAAGTATTAACACTTATAACCGCGCATATATAAAAATACATAGCCTAGCGGGCCTTTTACCTGTTACATCACCTGTGCCTTTTTCTCTCAGCTGTCTGATCATCCCGACTTATCATCCGACGGTGTTCGCAAGCCCTCACCTTGTAAAGCGCTTGTTCGTTAGCCCGCGGGAAAGTGGTTTCCCCCGTCGACCTACCTGCCACGCGTCATCATATTACTGCATCGCACCGCCCTGTACGTAAACTTCCTTTCCTGAAGAGCAGTGTGGGGAAACCACTTACCGCCCTTCCGGTACCGTTCCCCGCCCGTTAACACGTGTTCAACTCTGCTGCCCGTCAGCGGTCGGATCTCCCCGATCATAATCCGACGGTCCACGATCCTTCTTTCTGCCTACCCGCCCGATAGCCTCTCAGATCGAATCTCCACCGTTCATTTAAGCGATCCGATGACTGATATTGTCCCAGTGTTGTCTATGCCTCCTACTAACAGATCTCGATCGTCCGTGTAATCCATCCAATGGCCAGCATTTTGTCTTGGCTCCTGTTCGTTTTCAATGAATTTTTAAGTATTTTCGGTTTGTTTTGTGTGTGCGAAGAAGGAAGAGATCATCCTGTACCCAGCATTCAATTTGCAGCTACCATATTCAAGGAATAGCACGGTCAAGGACGAGAAGGACAATAATTTCCAGCTCAATGACTGCAGCAGTTATTGAAATTTATTCAGATAATACTTCATCTGTTTGTGAAGGACAACAAAGTACCAGTAAAAGTCATTCTGTCCATTAAAACATTCAGATTGTAGCAGAGTACCCATATCTAACTATAAATGCGGTTGGTGGTCAGTTATGACCCCTCCAGGCATGGGTATGAAGAGCAATTTTGTAGTCAACCTCCATATATACCCAAAAGAAAAATGTAATAAGGCTGATGAGTGTTATTCTGTTGTAAGCTTCAACTTCTGGAGACTGTAACTACTGTGTAACCTGCAGCTTCTGGTCTTCATTTCTAGCTAATACAAGCTTCGTTTGCTGTTAATTGCTCACTGTCCACTTCTTCTTGTTCCAGGCTGTTCTTGTCTTGCATTTATTCATGTGTTGTTAATGTTTAGCATTAGAGGGGCTGTCATCCCACCTCTGTGTTAGGATTTAGCATGCATCATTGAATTTATTTGCAGGTTTATGTTGTTTTAATGCCAGAGAGCTGTCATCCTATCTGTGTATTAGAAAACATATTTACATACCTTTAAACTGGTTGCAGCCGGCCATCACAGGGTCCTGTGCATCTGCTGGTGTGGTCAGTCTTTTCCATCATCACTTTTTCTTTAAAATTGTGAGTAATTTGTGATTAAAAGCCTTGTAGTCTGGGGGTGTTCACCCATGTCTGGGGTCAAGCACAGTAGAAGTGGTTATCTGGCTTGAATGTGCAACATTTTTTTCATTCATCCACCATTTATCCAACATTTTGTTGAGTTTGTAATGTTCCCGAGCATCTCTGATATACAACCTAGGAGAGTTTCTTGGGGTGATAACAGATGCGAGCCACTATTGCAAGGGATACTGAACAATGAACGAGGGAGTGGCTTGATGGATGGTGACAACGTTGTCAGGTCTGCAAACCTTTTCCTACCTATACTCCCTTACGACTCCCCACTGTTGGCACCTTACGAACTAGGTGAAGGTTCGTTGTTATATTTGCATCCTTTGTGCTCTAGTGTTCATAGTCATTTCACTGTATCATGTATATCGTTTTGGTTTGGTATGTTGGAAAATCAGAAAGGCAAAAATATTTTCTTTATGTTGATAATTACTTGTGATATTCTTATTAACTTTCTTATGTTCTTTTTATCTTAGCTCATCAAGCAATTAACAAAACCATAACACAAAGATCAAAGACACCAAATGTAGGTGGACAACCAGGAAAAAACCCTTATATAGGGGAAAACCAAGTCAACAACTCTTCCTTTAATAGTTTCACGAGATGATCTAAAACTCCTTGACCTAGACACAAAATTCCTCCAATCACCAAGTCAACCCTCCCTTTCTTTTGCAGATGATAGCCTTCCAACAACAACTTCAACCTAATACTTCGATCTTGTAGCAATAGAGTTTGGACTTCCCCAACAACAGAACTTCGACCCAACAACAAAACTTCGAACTATAGTGGAATCCATAATTTCGACACCCGTTGTAGCCCAGTAGATTCACACGTATGAGAGAGATGACCTAGAAAACTTCGATCTAGCAATCCTTCTCTTGCAATTTCACACTTTTTCTGTTCCTCCTATATCGAACTTGTGTGAGTGGATGCTCCAAATGAATCAAACTACACTGTATTTATAGCCTCTTATGGAGTTCGAATTACCCTCATGTAGGCCGACTTGATCAGGTAAGGGCCGACTTGGTGTGGAGGTGACAAATGACTTATTTTACTCAATATTAATTCTTTTTACATGATTCAAAAACTCAAGAAGGTCCCATTAAATTGTCAATGACTCTAATGGCTTAATATGAAACCTATAAGTCCTCAATGGGGACTTTGACCTAAAACATGATGACCAAAGCATGAAACCCATGCTTTAATATGTAATAATAATAAAAATAATAAAAAATGGTTTTCTTTCTTTTCATAAATACATTTAATTGTGACTCAAATACAATTATGAAGACTGAACCTAGTTACATTCTTCAACATGGTAGTCTGGCTGAGTTTTGTAGGTGCCCATGTTTTTTGTGTCTATAGTTGCCTAGTTGGCAGCTAGCGACGACATAAGAGCACCATAGAGAAATCAAGCACATATCATTGACAGGGACACAACAGGGCCAGGTTGACAATAACATCAGGTTAAAATGAGGGACGACAGGGCTAGAGTAGGCAGAGGGCAACCATTTGAGCTATTGGTCAGGCTGACAAGGTCGTGACAATTAGAGTTTGCCCACCAACTTAGGCCAAGACCGTAACTTGTTGCACAACAGATGGATCAAAGGTTTGATAGTGAGGTGAATGATGGTGGGTGAAGTAGAGACAATCAATTGTGAATGAAGTCAAGGAACGTTGATGGGGAGACATCGCTAGAACCACACCTGTTGTCGCTAGTTGACCAAGAAGGGTTAGCTGCCAAGGGTTGTACTAGGCAGAGCCTAGAAGAGTGCGGTTATGTGACTATGTGAAGTGCTAGAGACGCAACACATTGGGTGGCAGAGACACTGAGTTGAGCTCCTAAGTACATGTCAACCATTAGAGGGAAAGAGGGAGACTATACTAGTCAAAAGCAGAGTTTGGTGCCTAAAGGATCAAGTAAAAAATTATTCAGAAATTCTTTAGAAATTCTTCAGTGATTTGGAAAGGTGACCTTAGCTTTGATGAGGGACATGTTTTAGGAATTGGAAGGAGCAACATTTATAGGCTGAAGGGCCAACCTATTCAAGCGAAGGCATGAAGCATAGTAGTGATAGAGAACAAGGAGAAGGCAAATCTAAAAGTTGAACATCTCAAAGGGAGTCAACCTTTAGGTTTAGGAGGGGAGGAGCTATAAATGGATTCCCCCAAGTTTGTCATAAAGATATCTTAGTATGAGATGACCTTACAGGATGTTAAAGAAAAGGAAGTTTCTAGGAATTAGACCAAGGACAATAAGATTTCAAGGATGTTTCCAGACCAGAGGGTAGGAAAGGCTTCCAGTTCAAAAGGAGCAACCAAGGAAGCAAATGCAAGTTCGTAATTAGTTCCAAGTAGTAGAAGTACTTCCCTCGGTAAGAGGGAGTGTTGATGTTGTAGCTCGGGCAGGTACTTCGGTACATGCCTAAGTGTCTAGGCATGCAAAAGTTGCTCACAATTTCCTTAGATTCTTGCTCGAGTGTGAGAAAGTTGTTTTTATAAGTTAGCCTAAGTTAGACTTAAGAAAAACACATAAGTATTATGTTGGATTATTGAGCTAAAGTAACTAAGGAAAAATATAGTAAATTACTTTATCGGTTATGTTTTAATCTCATCTCTTGATCTCAAGTGAGGTGAAATCTAATCTCAATCGTCAATCACTTTGGTGATTAGGGTTAGGGATTTATCTCAATGTAAAGTTATAAATGAGAGGGTAGTGAGAAGGAGAAGACACCATATAACAACACAAGATTGAGAGAGGATTCTCAGTGATTGTGTCAATTTTGAGGAAGGGGTGGCAAGGAGGGTTTGATCATCTAAGGAGGGTTTGATCTGCTGAATCAAATCTAGTGCTGTATGTAATTCCTTAGGCCATTTTATCTAGAAGGAAGCCCTTGATGAAGAACTTTGATTGGGTAGAATTTTCTATGTCAATTTTGTGATTGAGATTGGTAAATTTTCTTTCGTTGAATTTTTTATACGAACCTACTTGTGTATTTAATCAATAGATCGATTTTATGCTACGAATTAAGTATTGGGTGCCAGGTTTGCAAGAATTATAATATGCATAGAGCCCAAGGGCACTCACTAGGCCAATCCTTTGACTTTAGGGTGTATAAGAATATTATTCAAAATTCTTGGAGTACAACAGGAATGAAACAATGCGGAGATGATGAAATCCATGGAACTTGATTCCAAAGTATTAAATGTTTTCCTTAAGGGTTGGATGCACCCTAAAAAAATTAAGCCAGTTTATTAATTTAATGACATAAGAGATACATTTAGAGTAGATATTGTCAAAATGATCACGATCGTGTCTTTGTGAGAAATATGTGGAGTGTTGGTTCATCAAGTGGATGTAACTAGGATATAATATTTTTTGGAGGTCTATGAATTGAATGGGCCAATATAATATAGGAGAATCATTGTAGACAATTATGCATGGTATGGAACATCCCCAATTCTTTTAATTATCAAATGTATTCCTACATATTTTGGTTAGTTGCATCAATGTACGAACATCCATTTGTAGGAGAATGCAACAAGAATATGGTGTTGCAAGTTCCGGTTATTACCCTTTTGTGTAGATGCAGTTTATAAACCCAAACTATATGGATATTGAAGATTTTGTTTTTTACCAATCCAAATTTTGGGGACAAAATCCTGACTATGTTTCCAAGATACCCCAACCAACTAGAAGATTGATTGCATTAAGAAGCGCTCTACAATGCAACATGGTATGGGGTGGATGTTGTCACATAATGTTACATTTAAAAATAATAAAATAATACTTACATTCACAAAATAAAAATAGTATTAGCAAAAGAAATAAATGTCACCCATAAATAAAATATTTTGATTTCCACCTTAATTTTACATCAACTTTATATCGAGAGATAAAGTAATTGAAAGTGAAAAAGAAAATACTTTTTAGTAGGAGGGAGATATATAATTTATTCATTACTTAATATGGAATTGCCATACAATAATATCATTCATTTTACATGATATATAATTCATTCCATATTTATTTTAATTGTAATATTTAAAACAAAAATATTTTAATGACAATTTTTTTTATGTGTTAGCTATAACTAAAATATTTCAATGTCCATATTAAATAACATAATTTTTGTAACACCCCCTCCCAGGTCTACCCAAAGTAACCATGTAAATCGGGGTAAACATGAGGAGAGATGTTACTATAATCTGATTCGACCTCCTATGTCACCTTAAGGAAGTGGAATCGACAGAACATCACATACACTCATCCAACATCATCAATATAATCCTCAGGAGACAAGTCAGCCACTCAGACAGCTTGTCCCTGCGTTCCACTGTTATTCTGCAGCTCGTAAGCCATAGTCCCTCTCATGCTATGGGCAAGGGAGCGACTTGAAACCCAAAGTTGCTCTCACAGGGTTTCCTACCAGCGATTGTGGACCAAAATTGCTAGTTCTGTGCCAATGACCCCCGAATTTAAGCTAGTTTTCTAGCCTAGAATCCTAGCCTATGCCCAGAACTTGTTGTAACTTCCAGAATTCATTAAAAACATGATAACAATGTTGATCAATCAAAATCATCCTTAGGACTAGGCCCGAGCATCTCCAACCAGGACTGACATTTTGTCAAACACTTGGCATTAATGCAACCTACAAGTCTAGGATACAAGACATAGCATAAACACTTGAAACAACTTGTGAAACATAACCATAAGGATAACTATATCATCAATTAGGTCTTGCATCCATCCATTTAACAATTACAAGTAAATATATGAAATAATTGTGACATAAACCAATCATTCAACAATGCTTATAACCAACATAAAACCATATAAATATAAGAGAAATGTCAACCATTAAATCCACCTATAAATTAGTGCAAAAGTAAGAGAACTTAGCTTTTATTAATCATAGGCAAATCCGATCAGGTCTGGGACTTCCACGTACCACTTGACCATAGACATGGCTGAACCAAATCTCTCTTTCAACCAGTCAACCTCGTGCCATATTCCAAGCATGAATGCGGGATCTCATAGTGTTAGCGTTCGAATTTGCCTCAGTCTGAGGAAGGAAAAAATCGAGGCCACATCAAACCATGCTCAGCCTCATAGCTAGCCCTACGAGGACAGGAGAGGGCTCTCTCCGGTCAATCTCGGCAAAAGGTAATCAACGAGGCTCGAGATGACTGAATTGATGACTAATTTTAGGCTAGGTATGAAGTATAAGGATTATGGAATTTATTTTTTGAAGTTTTGTTGAATTCAAGGGAAAGGCAATTTTGGGTGCGGGGATGAGGCACAGCTTTTGTAGAGGTCTACTTGGGGCAAGATAGGCAATTGTTTTGATGCCTTTAAAGTGAGTAAATGAATAGTCCTGATAGGTGAGGAGCTAAGGAGAGCAATGAAGTCTCAAGGATTCTCCTTAAACTGAAGAAAACATGGAAAATTAAACAAACTTAAAGGCAGAGCATAGCAAATTTATGAATTCTACCTTAACACTTCATTTGTTTAATTACAGAAGATTAAATAAGGAAAGTGGTACACATACACAACTTACAAGTACTGAGAGAAACACACCATCAACACATAAGGCCACATGAATCCCAAATAGTGCTGCAAAACCCTGGTCTATCCTTTGCCAAAATTGCAGAGAAAATATGTACAATAGTGTATCAAGCTATTCCCAAGAGTTCAACCATGAAAATGACTAAGAAAATACATAATATAGGCAAGCTAATTCATTCCCTTGCCTCTAGGGGTCGAGCTAATCATCCTAGGAGCTGTTTCAACCAATTCTAAACAAAGCACTACAATCTAGGCAGTCAAAACAACTTGCCTCTATAAGATAGGAAACCAATTCATTCATTAAATTTTTGCTATTTTATGAATGAATCATCTAGAATAGGTAAATAAGTGTCAAGTCAACATAAAGTCCCATTAATTACATCAAGGAGGGTGAAAAATCCCAACACAAGTCAAAACTGGTCAAGATTGGCCGAATTCCTGAGCTGGAAGGTGAAAATTGTACAAAATTCCTGATGCGTAGCACGCCTGAGCCCTATGCGTATTGCGCCTTTCCACCTGCTTTTGGGGCACTTCCCGGCATCCAAATTGAGCTCATGTTGGCTTGTTGGAAAGCCTTCGATGTCTACTTTCCAACCCAAGTGGAATTTTCCAATTTGATGTCCATTTGCCCCTCCAAAAGTGCATTCTCCCAAGGCTGCTACCTGTGTGTCCAAAAAGGGGCAGTGAGGTCATTTTTTTGCATGTTTTTTGACCTTTTGGGGACCCAAACCTTGATGAAATGCCTTGGCAGTGGCTGAGAAGGTTTATTTCATCATGAAAAATCCAAAAATGTAAACCTTTCGTGATTTGGACCTCCCAATTTTAAGGGTAGCGCGCGGCGAGCTACGCGTTGAGCCCAAAAACCTGTTTTTTACACAAAAATTTCAAAATTGACAAAACTTTCCCCAAACTTGTTGAAATTTGGGCTGGGGGTCTCCAATCAAGTACTATGCTCAATAAAAGAGGCTTCGGCCAAAATTCGAAGACGATCAAGCTCCTTTTTCCGTTTTTGCTTCTTGACCTTTTTCCTCAATTTTGCCTTAAGACTCCTAATTCGCGCCTTGCAAACCAGGTTCCGGAAATTGTAATGCATAACCATGTGTTTCAATAATGCATGATCTCTATTGGCCCTTTTCAGCCGTTCCTCCAAGTAGATGTTGACCCTCTCGAGATTAGCCTCTCGATCCTCATTTACCTGTTGCTCTAGAGAGGTGAACTCAATTTGCCTATGTTGGGCAGCTTGGCGATTCTCACGGATGTTCTGTAGCTCTATGATCCTGTGCTGGTCCTCAAGCTGTTTATTCCGCTGCTCTAGATACCTGATATATTGGGTCTTCTCTGATTCTGAAGCTGTCTCATCATGAATAGTAACAAACCCAGATGGCTCACCAGAAGGTCCCTCCTCATGCTTGGGCTTCTTGCCCTTATCCTGTACCTGCGGTGCTGCTGTCGAAAGCGAGGCCCCTTCCACACGAGGTGGAGATAACACTCGCTGTGCCGATGAAGTCAACGAGACCCCTTCCACCCCGGGTGGAGATAGTACTCGTCGTGTAGATGCAAACAATGTCCTGTGACCTCGCTGATATGTCACATATGGAGGAGCACTTATATGCTCAGTCTCGGGAATGTCTGGCTGGTGTGAAGGTCCTCCCTCATCATGAACTATCTCAGGAGGTGGCTGTAATGGTGCAAAGTAATCACGAGAAATGAAATCTTCCCAAGTAATGCCCTGTTGTGCCAACTGATGCATCACTACAATTTTGATCAATGCATAATGATAGATGCTCTTATGCTGATGTGCTGGGCTCTTCCTTTGTACTAAAGGAACCATCCTCTCTATGTTGCGACACATAAAAAATGGAATGTTCATCATACGTACTCTGGTAAAATGCATCAACAAATGAACATGGTATGCATAGAGACGTGAGAATCTGCCCTCGCAACTGAAATATCGAATGATAAGTTTCATCAATGGTGCATACTCATCCCTTAGGAATTTGAAAGGAAAAACTGCAGTCAAGTGTCTTACACATCCGGGCTTAATATATGGCTCATAGTGGAATCTGTCTAACTGCTGGCATTTACTCCATTCCTCCCCTACATTTGGTATCCCAGTGGCCTGAGCAATAATCTCGGGTGACAAGGTGAAATTCACTCCGGCAAGGTTTACATGACCATCCTGCAAATGTAGAACAAATAAATGGACTAGTTCTCGATGATGCTGGATTTTTGAGATCCGCTCACAGTATTCAAAACATGATTGATACTGAAAATAGTCCATTGCAAGTGGACAAGCTTGCAATTGAGCCAAAGAAGTAGGCTCCTCCCTGACATGTCGACCACCTTTGCCACCTTTGTGATATCTCCTTGGCACACTTACCTCTGGTGTAGAATCACTATCATAATCCTGCTCATAATCTAACTCGGTCTCTGACATGTTCTTTAAAAACAAGGTGGCTCGAATATATATATGCTGATATACAACTGTGTGCAAAATTGACTGTAGGCTTTTTCTTTTTCTCAAAATGCTGTGACCAAGGGGACACAAATATACAAGGGAACTGTTAGGAAAGGGGAAACATTAGGGAAATGGGGACAATGGAAATAAAACAAGGAATTTAGGGAAGGGAAGGGACATGAAAATTTTCAAATTTTAGGGTTTAGGATGAGGTAAGGTAGGAAAAATATGTTTGTAGTAGAAGGGAGGGGTTAGGATTGGAGGGAGAATAATATAGGGTTTTATGAGGAATTATTGGGGAAAATATTAGTGAATATAGGGGGTGGGAAACACAATAAATGGGAAAACCTTGGCAAAATTTATGTTTGAAAACCCTACAACAATCTTGGCATTTGAATCCTCACAGCAAACTAATGGAAAATGAGGGTTTATACACTTGGTTTTTCATGGCAAATATAGCATGATTTCTTTACATAAATCCTTCAAAACCAAGAACGAGCCGTGGATAAAAGCCTACCTGTGATTTGATGCGTGAGAAGAGATGTTTGAATGTGTTTCAGGCAAAGTTCTGGGCATAAACTCCAACGCGTAGCGCGCCTCACCCAACGCGCCGCGCGCTCCTGATGCGCCTCACCCGTGCAAAATAACACTGCAAATTGTGGCCTGATGCGTAGCGCGCCCCTGGTGCGTAGCGCGCCCAACCTGATGCGTAGCGCGCCCTGGAAACGGCCCGATTTGCCCTCAAACTCACAAAATCGCCTTAGAAGAATACTCTTTGCTCTTGGAATGTGGAATGGGTTGCAAATGAGGAGAAATATCTTCATATGGACTCCTTGTTGATTTTTGCTTAACCCAAAACCCATTTTCTTATGTTTGGTTGTTGACACTTTTTGAAAATTAATAGGCTTTGACCTTTTTGGTTTCCCCTTTAAAATTGGTTGAAATAATGATTTTCACTGATAATTTTTTGCAGGGATAGCTCTAATATGCTCTGGCAAAGGAGACCAAGGCTGCACTTGAACGATTGAAGAACTGAAAATTTTGACAATTTTTACAAAAATGAGATGGCGACTTATCTTCAAAACAGAGTTTTGAAGAGAAGTCCTAATTCAACTGTACAATGATGAAAATTATTGAAGTGATGATCTATCAAAGACATCCCTCTGGCCTGCTGGTCTTCCAAGACTTTTCAAGACAAAATTGACTCAACCCTAGACCTAAGACCTCAAAATTTAAAACACGATGGTAAATGACCTTTGCAGACTTATTTTAATAGACAGGCCTAAACCAGCAGTGCCAAGCATGAGGGGAATGAGTGACACAACCCGCTCCATCAGAGTTATGGCATGCCTAACGAAATGCAACTGATCAAAACTGATGGGACACCTAATCATGAAATGCAAAAGAGCTTTGATCTCTGACGGAGGGATAACTAGACCGACTCTAACATTGGCTCCAATGGGGATGGTAGCTCCTTGGAGATGCCAAGAACCACAGATCTCTGTAAGAGCTAGACAGTGCCTTCATCCATTGGGCGATGGAGTCATTATTCCGACACAAAACTTTGACACATTTATTGACTGAAACTTGATTCAAATCGACTCAATTATGAAACCTACATGACTGAAAACTGACTCACAAATGACTCATGACTGACTTAACTAAAACAAGAACTTACAAAGCTTATTGAAGGGCAACAGTCCATCAATATTTGAAATCATGATGACAACCACCTGTGTTTCTTACAAGACAATATACCATCAAACTATATCAAAATGCCAATGCAACCAATCAAGAAGATGGCTTCTTGACTAATTCTTCTTATCAGATCTTCTGGTCAACAGTACAAACCTATCACTGGGCATCCAAAAACATAGTTGACCATGGCTGCAACAAAAAAATGTAATAAACACTTTCACTGCTGGCTGCAACAAACTTGCTAGAGGATCGTAAAAAACATGAAGATTTTCCATTGCCACCTCCTGCTGAAAGATCAAGGTTTCCTTTGTTTCAAATTCTGATCTGCCTTCATCATATGCTTTGGTAAAAGTATGCTCATGGGCTTTAAAAAACTCTGAACAGGTAGATGAGCAGATCTCCTCTTGTAAAAACATTTCAACATATGAAACATATGAAGAATCTGAATAGTAATCCTGTATGCTCTGATCTTCTGTAGTCTGAGAATATGGTAGGTCATCTTCATATGATATCACAACCAAGTTATCAAGTTCCTTATTACATTCTTCAATCATAAGGAAAGAAACTTCAACTGATTCTTGAAGTGCTAAAATGTCATTTCTATCATCTACCATAAATTCATCCAAAGGAACTGTTTCACTTACTTGAATGAAGATCTCATCTTGCTTTTCATGAACATCTGAATCCAAAACTCTGTCTATGATCTCAACAACAGAGCTCTCTTTGATGGGCTTCAGCACAAGATATGCTTGGTCATTACAATTTGAATCTAGTTCTGAAATAGCTGACTTGACTGCATCACATTCTGAAATTGAATCTTGACTGCCCTGCACGCTGTCTTCTTCTATGGGCAGATTTGAAATGACACTTTCTCTTTCATCATTTTCAGCCATATGGCCATCTTCAACCTGCTGATCTTGATTCTGCTGCAAAATTTCCTGATCATCTTGATGGGTATCCACTAGGTTCTCTTCATGTTGCTGAAATGGATTCTCATACAGAGCCTCCATGATCTCATCATCCATAAAATTATCATCTTCATAATATTTCTCAAGGCTTTCAATAAAAGTAGAAGCATGTTTGCAACAGTCATGAACTAAATTTAATGATGGATAAGATGCTTGATATCTTTCAATGAAAAAGGCATGAAAATCCTTTAAACAGTAAATACAGGCCAACGGAAAATTTGCATACCAGGATTGGGCTTCACCTTCCAGAGTGGCCAGGAATATCTTCATCAAGAAATCTTCAGGAAAATCCACCTTCAACTTGCGAATATGCATATGAAATCTAACTAGATGTAAAGCAGCATCCTTCTTACCATCATCATTAAATGTAGGCAGATTCCTTGACCAATCCACCTTCGGAATTTTATTTGGAAAACCAGGGATGTGATCTCGGCTCATAGGAGCATATCTTCTTGCAACCCGATCCATCTTGAAAAGCTCAAAGCTACTAATCTCTCTGCAGTGAAGTCACCATGAAGCACAGGTTGCTGGATTCTTCATGAAAGGAGTCGCCAGGTGAATGATTTCAGCCTTGCCAGTGTCTGATCGTTGTCCACCATCAACAATCAGATCTAAACTTGATACATGTACTGGGGTAATTAACAAGTTAAATGTCACGTTTACAAGCTAGACCGGAGATTGACTAAAGCAGCGTTTATCTACTTCCGCTAATGCAAAGCAAAAGCGTTTCGAAGGCTACCTGGCATAAATTCAGGCTCCGTCTGTAGCTTAAAACAAATGACATCAACCAACAAACCATTTTTTCTCCCCAGTATGGTCGCCACTATGTTAGCGTTCGAATTTGCCTTAGGCTGAGGAAGGCAAAACTCGAGGCCACATCAAACCACGCTCAGCCTCGTAGTTAGCCCTACGAGGACAGGAGAGGGCTCTCTCCGGTCAATCTCGGCAAAAGGTAATCAAAGAGGCTCGAGATGACTGAATTAATGACTAATTTTAGGCTAGGTATGAAGTATAAGGATTATGGAATTTATTTTTTGAAGTTTTGTTGAATTCAAGGGAAAGGCAATTTTGGGTGCGGGGATGAGGCACAACTTTTGCAGAGGTCTACTTGGGGCAAGATAGGCGATTGTTTTGATGCCTTTAAAGTGAGTGAATGAATAGTCCTGACAGGTGAGGAGCTAAGGAGAGCAATGAAGTCTCAAGGATTCTCCTTAAACTGAAGAAAACATGGAAAATTAAACAAACTTAAAGGCAGAGCATAGAAAATTTATGAATTCTACCTTAACACTTCATTTGTTTAATTACAGAAGATTAAATAAGGAAAGTGGTACACTTACACAACTTACAAGTACTGAGAGAAACACACCATCAACACATAAGGCCACATGAATCCCAAATAGTGCTGCAAAACCCTGGTCTATCCTTTGCCAAAATTGCAGAGAAAATATGTACAATAGTGTATCAAGCTATTCCCAAGAGTCCAACCATGAAAATGACTAAGAAAATACATAATATAGGCAAGCTAACTCATTCCCTTGCCTCTAGGGGTCGATCTCATCATCCTAGGGGCTGTTTCAACCAATTCTAAACAAAGCACTACAATCTAGGCAATCAAAACAACTTGCCTCTATAAGCTAGGAAACCAATTCATTCATTAAATTTTTGCTATTTTATGAATGAATCATCTAGAATAGGTAAATAAGTGTCAAGTCAACATAAATTTCCATTAATTACATCAAGGAGGGTGAAAAATCCCATCACAAGTCAAAACTGGTCAAGACTGGCCGAATTCCTGAGCTGGAAGGTGAAAACTGTACAAAAATCCTGATGTGTAGCGTGCCTGAGCCCTATGCGTAGCGCGCCTTTCCACCTGATTTTGGGTCACTTCCCGGCATCCAAATTGAGCTCATGTTGGCTTGTTGGAAAGCCCTGGATGTCTACTTTCCAACCCAAGTGGAATTTTCCAATTTGATGTCCATTTGCCCCTCCAAAAGTGCATTCTCCCAAGGCTGCTACTTGTGTGTCCAAAAAGGGGCAGTGAGGTCATTTTTTGCATGTTTTTTGACCTTTTGGGGACCCAAACCTTGATGAAATGACTTGGAAGTGGCTGAGCAGGTGTATTTCATCATGAAAAATCCAAAAATGCAAACCTTTCGTTATTTAGACCTCCCAATTTTAAGGGTAGTACGCGGCGCGCTATGCGTTGAGCCCAAAAACCTGTTTTTTACACAAAAATTTCAAAATTGACAAAACTTTCCCCAAACTTGTTGAAATTTGGGCTGGGGGTCCCCAATAAAGTACTATGCTCAATCAAAGAGGCTTCGGCCAAAATCCGAAGACGATCAAGCTCCTTTTGCCGTTTTTGCTTCTTGACCATTTTCCTCAATTTTGCCTTAAGACTCCTAATTCACGCCTTGCAAACCAGGTTCCGAACCTTGTAATGCATAACCATGTGTTTCAATAATGCATGATCTCTATCGGCCCTTTTCAGCCGTTCCTCCAAGTAGATGTTGACCCTCTCGAGATTAGCCTCTCGATCCTCATTTACCTGTTGCTCTAGAGAGGTGAACTCAATTTGCCTATGTTGGGCAGCTTGGCGATTCTCATGGATGTTCTGTAGCTTTATGATCCTGTGTTGGTCCTCAAGCTGTTTATTCCGCTGCTCTAGATACCTGATATATTGGGTCTTCTCTGATTCTGAAGCTGTCTCATCATGAATAGTAACAAACCCGGATGGCTCACCAGAAGGTCCCTCCTCATGCTTGGGCTTCTTGCCCTTATCCTGTACCTGCGGTGCTGTTGTCGAAAGCGAGGCCCCTTCCACACGAGGTAGAGATAACACTCGCTGTGCCGATGAAGTCAACGAGACCCCTTCCACCCCGGGTGGAGATAGTACTCGTCGTGTAGATGCAAACAATGTCCTGTGACCTCGCTGATATGTCACATATGGAGGAGCACTTATATGCTCAGTCTCGGGAATGTCTAGCTGGTGTGAAGGTCCTCCCTCATCATGAACTATCTCAGGAGGTGGCTGTAATGGTGCAAAGTAATCGCGGGAAATGAAATCTTCCCAAGTAATGCCCTGTTGTGCCAACTGATGCATCACTACAATTTTGATCAATGCATAATGATAGATGCTCTTATGCTGATGTGCTGGGCTCTTCCTTTGTACTAAAGGCACCATCCTCTCTATGTTGCGACACATAAAAAATGGAATGTTCATCATACGTACTCTAGTAAAATGCATCAACAAACGAACATGGTACGCATAGAGACGTGATAATCTGCCCTCGCAACTGAAATATCGAATGATAAGTTTCATCAATGGTGCATACTCATCCCTTAGGAATCTGAAAGGAAAAACTGCAGTCAAGTGTCTTACACATCCGGGCTTAATATATGGCTCATAGTGGAATCTGTCTAACTGCTAGCGTTTACTCCATTCCTCCCCTACATTTGGTATCCCAGTGGCCTGAGCAATAATCTCGGGTGACAAGGTGAAATTCATTCCGGCAAGGTTTACATGACCATCCTGCAAATGTAGAACAAATAAACGGACTAGTTCCTGATGATGCTAGATTTGTGAGATCCGCTCACAGTATTCAAAACATGATTGATACCGAAAATAGTCCATTGCAAGTGGACAAGCTTGCAATTGAGCCAAAGAAGTAGGCTCCTCCCTGACATGCCGACCACCTTTGCCACCTTTGTGATACCTCCTTGGCACACTTACCTTTGGTGTAGAATCACTATCATAATCTGACTCGGTCTCTGACATGTTCTTTAAAAACAAGGTGGCTCGAATATATATATGCTGATATACAACTGTGTGCAAAATTGACTGTAGGCTTTTTCGTTTTCTCAAAATGCTGTGACCAAGGGGACACAAATATACAAGGGAACTGTTAGGAAAGGGGAAACATTAGGGAAATGGGGACAATGGAAATAAAACAAGGAATTTAGGGAAGGGAAGGGACATGAAAATTTTCAAATTTTAGGGTTTAGGATGAGGTAGGGTAGGAAAAATATGTTTGTAGTAGAAGGGAGGGGTTAGGATTGGAGGGAGAATAATATAGGGTTTTATGAGGAATTATTGGGGAAAATATTAGTGAATATAGGGGGTGAGAAACACAAGAAATGGGAAAACCTTGGCAACATTTATGTTTGAAAACCCTACAACAATCTTGGCATTTGAATCCTCACAACAAACTAATGGAAAATGAGGGTTTATACACTTGGTTTTTCATGGCAAATATAGCATGATTTCTTTACATAAATCCTTCAAAACCAAGAACGAGCCGTGGATAAAATCCTACCTGTGATTTGATGCGTGAGAAAAGATGTTTGAATGTGTTTCAGGCAAAGTTCTGGGCATAAACTCCAACGCGTAGCGTGCCTCACCCAACGCGCCGCGCGCTCCTGATGCACCTCACCCGTGCAAAATAACACTGCAAATTGTGGCCTGATGCGTAGCGCGCCCCTGGTGCGTAGTGCGCCCAACCTGATGCATAGCGCGCCCTGGAAACGGCCCGATTTGCCTTCAAACTCACAAAATCGCCTTAGAAGAATACTCTTTGCTCTTGGAATGTGGAATGGGTTACAAATGAGGAGAAATATATTCATATGGACTCCTTGTTGATTTTTGCTTAACCCAAAACCCATTTTCTTATGTTTGGTTGTTGACACTTTTTGAAAATTAATAGGCTTTGACCTTTTTGGTTTCCCCTTTAAAATTGGTTGAAATAATGATTTTCACTGATAATTTTTTGCAGGGATAGCTCTGATATGCTCTGGCAAAGGAGACCAAGGCTGCACTTGAACGATTGAAGAACTGAAAATTTTGACAATTTTTACAAAAATGAGATGGCGACTTATCTTCAAAACAGAGTTTTGAAGAGAAGTCCTAATTCAGCTGTACAATGATGAAAATTATTGAAGTGATGATCTATCAAAGACATCCCTCTGGCCTGCTGGTCTTCCAAGACTTTTCAAGACAAAATTGACTCAACCCTAGACCTAAGACCTCAAAATTTAAAACACGATGGTAAATGACCTTTGAAGACTTATTTTAATAGACAGGCCTGAACCAACAGTGCCAAGCACGAGGGGAATGAGTGACACAACCCGCTCCATCAGAGTTATGGCATGCCTAACGAAATTCAACTGATCAAAACTGATGGGACACCTAATCATGAAATGCAAAAGAACTTTGATCTTTGACGGAGGGATAACTAGACCGACTCTAACACATAGAACAACCAATCCAAGAATAATGAAGGGAATCCAAAAGTTAAAACACCTCCACCCTCATCAAACCGTGATCACACCAAAATCGGTGCTCCGATCACAAACGAACAGAACCTGGAATGACATCAGAAATCCATCACTATCCTCGAGGAATTTCTCGTCTCCTTGTCTCTCAGGCTTTACTGCAATCCAAACCTAGATCACTAGGCCCTAAACCGAGACATCTCCCTCAGGATTTACCATGTATCTTGCCAAAACTGGTCAAGGGATTCCTAAGCCTTTGGGAATGAACCTTGAGAACACCCCCGCCTCAGATTCTGAAATCCATCCGGCAATTCCAAAGCTCTAAACCCAAAATCAACATCCCAACATACCATGGCATTCAGAAAAAGGCTAGGCTATGCTGAAATCCACTGTCTTAACCCGACAAAACCATGCCACCGATAGTAAGAGAACCATACACCAACATGCAAATCCATGCATTTCCAAACTAGCTAGGAAATCACACATGCAAAAGGTTACCTATAAGTATTCCTAGTGAAGCTACTTGATCCTTCTTTCCTTTCCTTGATCCTTGCTTGATTTTTCTTTCCTTTCCCTTTCTCCAAACTAGAGTTCCCCAAGAAAACTCTAAGTGACCAAGAGTGCAAGAGAGACAGATAATAATGAAAGAGAGCTCCAAACTTGAACTGAAAAAAGGTTACCAACTGATCCTCATAAACCTTTTTATGAATGAGGCCTCTAATTTCTTCATTTTCCATTATTTTCCTTCACTTTCCTCACAAGCAACCTATGACCTTTCACTTTATTTTTCTCCTAATTTCCTTTATTTTCATAATAAATGTGTCAAAAATTCCTTTTTTCCTTTTAATGCCTTTGCCTTAGCCTTTTCTATTTTCCTTAGCCAAAACACACATCCAATGATGGCCACTGGGATATCTTTACCAAACATTCATCTTGGAATACATGTCCCTTACCCGTGGTCTTCTTTTGCATTTATTAAATTTATTACATAGAATTTTGACTAGGGCTATTACAGAACCCTCCCCCTTGGGGAACACCATCCTCGTTGTTAAACCACACCAAGACCTCAACAAAATCGCTGAAAGGAAAACATACTGCATATGGAGCTTTATAACGTAGCTCGATGTAGTATTTACAATGAAGGACCTGCTCCAAAGCAAAACATCATGACAACATGACAATATAATAACCATACCGCTTATTGGATCTTTATAACTTAGCTCATGGTGATATTTACATCCATATACATCTCAAAACATATGCCAAACATAAACCAACATCAAACCAAAACTGCTTTGCCTCAATTGAAAAACAATGAAGGATATAGGGCTCGCATCTAATCCACCATCTCCCATGTAGCTTCTTTAGGCCCAAAGTGCTTCCACTGCACTTTAACTTTATCTATGGATTTGTTCCTGAGCATGAGATGCTTCCGCTGCAATATGCATTGAGGCTCCGACTGGAACTCTCCTTCTTGCTCTACCTGTAATACAGACCAATCAATAACATGATCAACATCCTTTATGTATTTCTTAAGCAATGAAATATGGAAAACATCATGGACTTTCATTGTTGGAGGCAGTGCAAGTTGATATGCCACTGGTCCAATCCTATCAAGGATCTCAAAAGGCCCGTAATACTGTGGTGCCAACTTGGCACATGAGCCAATCCTTAAAGAGATTTTCTTGGGCTTGATGCATAAATACACATGCTCCCGAACCTGAAACTCTTTGAACACCCTGTGCTGATCTGCATAAATCTTATATTTATCATGTGTTGCCTTTAGATTCTTCTTTATAACCTGCATTTCCTGCTCCATGTCCGCCAACATGTCCGGTCCAACGAGTACCATGTTCACTGGATCACTCCAACTGATGGGAGTGTTACAACTCCGTCCATACAATGGCTCGAAAGGACTCATCCTCAAAGACTCCTGATAACCATAATTGTATGCGAACTCAACCAATGGAAGATACTCCTCCCATTTCCTCTGCTGGTGCATCACATACATCCTCAACATATCTTCCACGATCCTGTTGAACCTCTCTGACTGACCATCTGTCTACGGATGATGAGCTATATTGAAGGCCAATTCTATATCCAAGCTTGCAAATAGGTCCTTCCAAAACTTGGAAGTGAACTTTTCATCCCTGTTTGACACAATCTTCTTTGGAACACCATATAGTCTCACTATCTCTTCGATGAAAACTTGTGCTACCTCACTGGTTGAATATGTAATCTTCATCAGAATGAAGTGAGCTACCTTGCTCAACCTGTCAACCACGACCATAATAAAATCATGCCGCCTCACTGTCCTCAGAAGTCCTGTGATGAAATCCATGGAAATGAACTCCCATTTCCATTCCGGAATCGTAATAGGATGTAGTAGACCACCTGGATGCTTTCATTCCGCCCTTACTTGCTGACAGTCTAAACATCTAGCCACAAACTCTGCCACTTCCTTCAGATTCAGCCAATAATAAAACTTCTTCACCGCTGTCAATGTATTTTGATATCCTGGATGAATCGAATATGGTTTCACATGAAAATTCCTCAAGATAAGCTTCATGAGCTCACTGCAATTTCACACATAGATCTTGTCTCGAAACCTCACCAAGCCATCTACCATGAGACAATAATCTTCATCCTGATCCCTTGTACCTGCACCTGCACCTGTACCTGTGCATGTACTCTATTGTAACATATACATGATCTCCATGTATTTTTCATCCCACTGTCCCACCTACAAGATCCTATCCTATAACTCTATCCCATAAGAACTTATAGCTGCTATATGATTTACCTATACCTTCCCGCTAAGAGCATCTGCAACCCGGTTCTCCTTCCCTTTGATGTATTTGATCTCGAAGTCAAACTCACTAAGGGTAGCCAACCATCTATCTTGCCTGGAATTTAGGTTCGGCTGGTCAAACAAATACTTCAACTCACTGTGATCACTCATTAATGTAAACCTCCCACGAAGAAGATAGTGCCTCCACATCTTCAATGCATGTATAATCGCTGCTAGCTCAATATCACATGTTGGATAGTTTTGTTTGTGCTCATTTAGTTTTTGTGACTCATACACACTACCTGTCCTTCTTGCATGAGAACTCCACCAAGTCCCCTCTTGCAAGCATTTGTGCACACTATAAAATCCTTGTTCGAATCCATAATATTTAGCACTGGTGCATGTGTCAACAATTGCTTAAGCTGCTCAAAAATAGCCTCACATTTCGCTGTCCATTAAAACTTCTTACCTTTCCCTTGTAATGATGTGATAGGATATGTAATGCGTGAGAATTTCCCGATGAACCTCTTGTAGTAACCCGCCAATCCCATGAATGATCTCACCTCATCTATATTCTTAGGAGCTGCCCATTCCATGATGGCTCTTATCATTTCTGGATCTACTGCTATGCCTTCCTTGGAGACAACATGCCCCAAATAATGTACCTCAGTCTGAAAGAAGTTTCACTTGCTAAGCTTAGCATAGAACTGATGCTCTCTTAGCAATATCAACACTGCTGCTAAATGCTCAGCATGTTCTTCCTCATTTTTAGAATATACCAGTATGTCATAAATGAATACAATAAAAAAATTGTCCAAATAAAGACGCAACACACTATTCGTCAAACACATGAATGTAGCTAGAGAATTAGTCAAACTGAATGGAACAAAAAAAAACTCATTATGCCCATACCTGGTCCTGAACACAGTCTTGAAGATATCCTCTTCCTTGATGCATATCTGATGGTATCCTGATCTCAAGTCGATATTAGAGAACAATGCTGCTCCCTTTAGCTGATCAAACAAATCATTAATCCTCGGCAAAGGGTACTTGTTATTGATTGTTACCTTGTTCAGTTGCTTGTAGTCAATGCACAATCTAAGAGTACCATCTTTCTTCTTTACGAACCACACTAGGGTGCCCCAAGGTGATACACTAGGTTTGATGTATCCTTTGTCCAACATTTCCTTTAGCTGCAACTTCAACTCTACCAACTCAGGTGTGGTCATCTTCTAAGGTGATTTCAATGCTGGAGCTTCCCCTGACACCAAATCAATAGAAAATTCTACCTCCCTATGAGGTGGAAACTTTGTAATGTCCTTAGGAAATACATCCTGAAACTGCTGCAAAACTAGGTACCTGCTTAACACCTCTACATCCTCAACCTCCTTACCCTTGTCATTGGAAATGTGTACTGCAAACATCACACAACCTTTTCTGCAACTATGCTTAGCCTGCATAGCAGTAACCATCCTTACTGATGTAGGATTCTTCTTTCCCTGTAAGGTCCTCTTTTCCCCACACTCAATGGCCTTGTCGAAGAAATCCACTTTGGTTCTTTGAAGGTATAACCTTCTACCCAAAAGCATACGATATGATCCCAATGGCAATACATTCAAATGTGTTTATTTAGGCATACCATTTAACTCAAATGTAGAAGCTCTTACCCAATGGTGAACTTGCTTCTTTGTAACTGTAGGCAATTGTACCAACCAAGATTCTTCATGCACTTCTTTTCTCAAACCACACTTATCCACCAGGTCAGGATTAATATAACTATATTTAGATCCAGGACCAATCAAAATAGAAACAACTTGATCACAAATCTTACCGTCCATCTCAATGATTGATGGTTGATGATTTGCCTGCCTGTTGTCCACAAATGCATAGATCCGAGGAATGTTATGACCAACATCACCAACTGTATGTTCCTCTTGAGCACTGTAGCTCCGGGGTCTACCACCACTTTGATATTGCAGACAATCCCTCTTACGATGATCCTTACCACATATCCAATGCTGCAATGGTTCCCTACCACTGCCTCTAGCCTGTTGCTCTCGATGTCCCTTCTTAGCTATATTCAATCTCTTGTAAGGAACTGCATTATATTTCTCACTTGCATCTTGAGGTCTTCCTCACTTTGGTGGCCATTTTCCTTTAGCTTTGTCGTTTCTCTTCAAGTCATGTTTCGGCTCAAGTTTGGGCTTTGACTGCTCTTAACAATGCTTCAACTTTCAGATGGCCTCCTCGAACAATCTAGGCTCATCGAACTCAATCCGGTCTTTTTATGCAACTGGAAATCCACTAATGAATCTCTGAACCTTGGCCTTCTCCTCTCTGAGGTAAGACACATATCTCAACGACTCCAAAAATTATGTTAGTATACTCTTCATCTGTCATAGAACCCATCCACAACTCATAAAACTCAGCTTTGTCACCATAATACCTCTCAGATAGGTACTTCTTCTTGAAGAGCCTTTCAAACACATGCCAAGTCAAATCGTCCTCATGTATGTCCTTGAAATTCTTCACATCTTCCCACCAAATATTTGCTTTACCTTCGAGACTGAAAAGTGCTATCCTTGCTTTCATGTTTTTTTAGTAATCATGCAATCTGAAGAATTTCCTCATGCCTAGCAACCAAGCCTCCGCATCTTGCAATTTATTCATATCTCCATCAAAGGTAGGTGTATTTTCCTTCTTGAACTCATCCGACAAGTATCCCCTATCATTCCTCCTATACAGATGATAATGATGATGATCATGATGTCTATCAGAACCATAACTAGAGTAATACCTGTGTCTTTCACCTCTCCTATCTGGAGTGTCCAACATCCTGCCATCTCTGATAGTGTCAGATCTATATGACCTATGTATACTATGAGACCTGCTGCCATATGCCCAATTAGTTCTGTCCTCATGTCCATGGCTGATCTGAAGATGTCCCTGTCGCTGAAAATTTGACAAACTCTGAAGTAATATCGCATTCACCACTGCTTGTTTCTCTTGTGCTTACATGATTTTGTCATTGCCTGCTTTGCTATTTCTTCCTTCAGGCTTCTCAATGTGTCTGCCAAGTCAGAAGAGTGCCCCACACCACGCTGTCCATCTGATTCATAGGGAGATTCTATGTAGTCTACCACCTTGCTAGCCATTTGATCTCTTTCCTGCAAGGCATATTATGTCATCTAAACCAAATCACCATAAACCAACGTACCTTAGTATAACTCGGGGAGGATACCTTATCTGCAAGATCATCAAATTAGCATGATGCATTGACAACATAACCATAATAACATATAGACATATATCAATAAGTGCATCAACACATAACCATCATACTAACTAGGGTCCAATCATCAATGCAAGGCCATATTAACAATGCATGTTATGACCTCATGCATGACAACAATCATTACTCCAATATACACATTGCCTCATGAAACTATCCACTCGCATAAGCAATGCCTAATCAACTACACATATGCATAACCACATGTAGTCGAGCATAATCAATCAATTCTTAGAATCAAGCTAAAACACTGATGCATGTAATTAAATAACCAAGAATGCAAACCAACGTACAAGGATGTAATCAAGCTGCATATAATTGTATAACCAATCATATACTCGTGACGCTGCATTCCATAAAATCGACATCAAGTTCCTCATGATAACGTTACTACTACCATGATCAATATGATGCAGTGCAAGAAGCAGATGGAACGCAAGTGTAAGAGCCACACACACAACTGACATGCATGCATAACTAACACATTCACCCATATCTATAACTCCGGATATGACCCAAAGAGAGTGCAACCATACTCTGATACCAATCTGTAACACCCCCTCTTAGGTCTACCCAAAGTAACCATTCCAATTGGGGTAAACACGAGGAGAGATGCTACTATAATCAGTTTCGACCTCCTATGTCACCTTAAGCAAGTGGAATCGACAGAACATCACATACAGTGATCCAACATCATCAACATAACCCTCAGGAGACAACTCAACCACTAAGAAGGCCTATCCTTGGGTCCCACTACTATTCTGAAGCTGTTAGGCCATAGTCGCTCTCATGCTATGGGTAAGAGAGTGACCAAAAACACAAATTCTCTCTCATAGGCCTGCCTGCCAGTGACTGTGGACCAAAATTGTTAGTTCTGCTCCAGCGATTATGGACCAAAATTGCTAAGCCACTTTTCTAGCCCAGAATCCTGGCCTCTGCCCAAAACTTGTTGTAACTTCCATAATTCATTAAAAACATGATAACAATGATGATCAATCAAAATCACCATCAGGACTAGGCCTGAGCATCCACAACTGGGATTGACATTCTGTCAAACACTTGGAATCAATGCAAGCTACAGGTCTAGGATACAAGACAGAGCATAAACGATTGAAACAAATTGTGAAACATAATCAGAAGGATCAACTCCTTCTCCATTGAAAGATTACATCATCAATTAGGTCTTGCATCCATCCATTTAATAATTACAACTAAATATATGAAATAACCATGACATAAACTAGTGATTCAACCATGCTTATAACCAACATAAAACCATATAAATATTAGAGATATGACAACCATTAAATCCACGGCCCTACCCTGGCGGTAGCCTTTCAACCACATGAAGGGGGGTGCGGCACCACCACCCGTTTTCTTTTTAACAATACTCACACGGTGTGGAATACACCTACTTTTTATACTTAGTTTATTTTTCACTTTTCTAAGTATAATATTCACATACACAATAGAAACATTCAATTATTCATCTTCATCGTTATTACCATTTACACATATGCACAACAGATATTTTAATGGGAGGGGAAACTCCCTGAAATATGAGTTTGCCCGATGATAATAACAATATTTTACAAAATATACAAGTTATAGTTTTTGTTGGGAAACCCCAAGTTTCCTCCTTACAATTTCTTCCACAACTATGCAACTCGGTCTGCACCGTTCGGAGTGCCCATTGGTTCTACTATTCGTCATAGCTCATTCCACGAAGTGATCGTTCAGCCTAGCTCGTGCCTCCATTTGGACTTGCCCATAGCGTGTCGCCCAATTGGTGCCCACCCACAGTTTGGCCTGCCATTCCGCACTTGCCCACACCTTTGTTCATCTCAACTCGTCTCATCGCATCGGGCACTCTCCGCCCATTCACCCTTCATTCACGGCCCCCTCGGCTTGCCGTGTCAACCCCCTATGTGCACTACACCAAATCGCCGTTCATTCACCCCGGGCGTTCACCACCCGAGCTCGCCCACCCACCGAACTATCGTGTTGCATACCCAGTTGACCCAACTCGCCAACTCCCGTTCACCTTTGACCGGGTGCGTTCAACCTAACTCACCTCACCCATTCGAGTCGCCACACCCGTTCACCGTTTTGACTTGCCCAACACCTTCGCCCAAGCTTGCCCAACTTGCCTCGCACACTTGCTCGCGGTCTAACTGTTGCACCTCGTGTGCGCTTGCCCAGCCTGTAGCCCAGCATGCAACCCGACTCCCATTCCGTCTGCTGTCTTGAACTACGACCTCGCCCAGCTCGTCCAACCTACGACAAGAACTCGCTGACCCACCCTATGGCCCTTCGCTGCCTATGGCCACTCGAAATGTGTTCACTTGTTTCTGCAGCTAAGTGCTACAACCCGTGTACTCTGCTTGCACCTCGCTAAGGTTTCAGTCTTCTCCAAGTGAGCTCGCACTCTTTTCTCACCAAGACACTTGAAGCTCGTCGGTTATGTTTTGTTCCACCATCTCGCCGCTCTACTTATATGGCGGTTGGTCCATCGGTTGGGGTGTCGGCCCACCAAGCCATCCCACCGTTTCGTCCAACTTGCCCCTCCGTCGCTTTGGCCCATGGTGTGGGCGCCCATACATGGGACCGCCCTCCATATAAACTCATCAATGTCTCCAACTTAGTCATTTTTCAAGATGACTTCCGCGTTTGCACATGGCTTGTCTCCTTTGTTTGAATAGCTCATCGCACCGTGCAGGCGTGCCCCAACTCACCGGTTACCTCCTAGCTCATCGATTTCCCATCGTGCGCCCTTCATTGACTCTGGCATCGCACAATGATTCATGGGGCCTTACATCCTCCCCCACCTCAAGTCATTGTCATCCTCGACAACACTGTCATACGACATCGCAAAGTGTCGCTAGCTCCAACATCCAAAATGTCCATGATGCCCACCTCTGCTCCGTCATCGCACAAACCATAAAGGCTCATGTCTCCATGAATCGAAAAGTCTCCTCAATCCATGATCATCAACCACATCCGTCGCAACCCAACATGCTGCTCCACCGTGGAAGGCTGATCCCTCCAACTCAAGCTACATGCTCACTGAAACATATCAGTCGACCCCATCATGTATCGTCATTGTGTGAACTGCTGCCATGATACTCCAACACAACTCAAGCATACCTCGGTACACTGCTAGCACCCATGAATCAAACAAGAAAGATTTCAAGAAGACCTAGAAAAACTTTCCAAGATTGCAAGGACTTTCTCAAAAACCAAGAAAAAACCAAACATGTCAACTTTCAAGAAAGCAAGGAAAAACAATGTAAAGTCTGGGTTATAAGTGAATTGAGACCAATTCCCTATTCCAAAATCTCAGAACAACCAAGAACTTCACTGAGAAGCCTTGAACCCAAACACAAAAACTAACACTTCACCAAAAAGCAAACCCTAGGTTGACTAGGTTTTTCACAAAGAGAGATAGGAAACTGAAAATATGGAAGAAGCAAGACTCTCCTAGATAAGAAATGACTAAATAGAAGCAATAAAAATAAGGCAAAACCCTTTACTGGACTCAGAATTTGAAAAATTCATCCAAAACCAAGCATACACAAATGTGTAGTGATAGACCCGCATGTATACGCGACTGTACCCAAGGAACCTACGTATACACATGTTTCTTTGGACAAAAGCATGTGTATACACGACTGTGTGAATTAAAAACAAGATATACAAAAGCCAACAAAGAAAAATAAAAATTTTGTCTTGATCCAAAAGATCATACTTTTTTCCCAGATTGCAAACAAGTAAAAGATATTGGAAAAATCAAGAAACCAAACAAGAAGGCACAGATCAAGAGAGAAATAACCCAAATAAGGAAATACTAGATTGCATTCCCCAACGAAGTGGCCAATTCTGTTACGGGATAAAACACCCTAGGGTCTGGGTTGAGAACCCCAACAGATCGAAGGGCATACACCAACAAGAAGCAAGCAAACAAGCAGTCCTAATGCTTAAACTACTAAAGTGGGATGAAGAGATAGTACCCGTAGGTCCTACGTTTGAGGATGTTCCCGTAGGGTCCAAACCCTCTGCTTCCTCCAATGCTTCAAAACCTGCAACTCATTCCAGAAAAACATATATACTAGTAGTAGTTCAAAGCATGTTCAAGATATAAATGTTAGATCATATAAGAATATAGATATAAAACATGAAATCATACATAATTAGATCATAACATGAGTTAAAGCATAAATATCACAACATCGGGAACAATATAGATCTTCTTTATTGATGTCTGCAAAGAATGTGGAAGAATACAACCTGATTCAACCAAGTCTCCAAGCAAAACCTTCCTCTAGATTTGTCTAGCCCAAGCCTCACCAGTCCTCTTTCAAATTCATACAAATAGATGCCATATAAAGGAGATGGACATCTCTATGAGGAAACAAGGGTTTCCTATAGCTAGGAGTGTAGGAGGCACATGGATAAATCAAACTTGATCAAGGACCAATTAGATATAATATCAATATCCTATCTTTCTTTACCTTCCCATGAGGTGTATTTATATCACCCCAAAATAGTTGTTTCAGTTGGGATACAATTAGGCCACGAGCTTCTGTAGGTGGGATTCTGGTGTAACATGTAAACCCCACCCATAAAATATAGATTTTATATTATTTTAATATTTCAAATTATATACACGGGTTGGGTATAGATGGACCCGCATGTGCATGTGCTTTTTGAAGGACAGATTCACGCATGGAGTTTAAAATAATGGTTTTTAGTAAATGGACCAAGTCTGAAGGGAAAGGGTTGCCCAAGGCCATGAATTAGAGCATCAAGTATACAAGGGTGATAAATGATGCTATAACAGTTAAGGAAAAATATATTTTTAAAGTGAAATCCTACAATGACACAAAAGTCTAAGTTAGTCTAAAAGACAAATTTGTCCTCCTCCAACATGTATAAATACAAGTAAAAGTCACCTCATTTGGAATTATCATCACACAAATCATTTCTTATTCTCTTGGAGGTTCATAAATATGAAATTACAAGTCATCTTCTCACACATGTGAGTATAGGAGAGAGAGTTCAGGAGGGATGAAAATTTGTCTAGCTTCAACACTTTGACCATCATTGAGTTTCTATGATTGGGCATACTTTTAATTGATTTGAGTTTCCATTTTTGAACTATTTTGGAGGCTGAATTCTTTGGCACAAGGATCGAGGCTTTCTACACACTTTGACTATAGTTGACTATAGATTTCAATCACAAACTTTCTCTCTCCATTGACCAAGATTGACCATGATTATGGGGATGTTTTGACTAAGGTTTGACCAACATTGGAGGCCAAATATTTTGATTTTTGATCGAGATCTTGGAGGGTAGTTTTGACTATTGACTTGTGACTGGTTAGGGATTATTTATATATTTTTGACTTCAACCGAAATTGTAGATTTGATAGTTTGACCAAATTTTAATTTTGGGCTCATCTATTGGACTTTGGACATTGGTCAAAGATTTGACTTTTTTTTTTGTAAGCCTGGTGGGACTACATATTCATCATGTCCAATATATCACTTTGATCGGGGTGGGGAATTGAATCAGTGACTTCACATCAAGGAGTGCCTTAATAGAGCACCCGATCACCATCTATCCAAGACCCAATGAACTTATTTTGTAAGCTTGGAAGGACTACATGTTCATCATGTCCAATATATAACCCCGATCAGGGTGGGGAATTAAACTGTGTAGAAATTCCTTGTAGATTCAAACTGTTAATTATATTTTACTAAAACAATAGACTTGAATCTACTATACTTATCTGCGAAAACAATTAAACGATCGTGAAATCATGAAACATACAAGAGAAAGAATTCAATAAACACATTACACAATGATTTCTTGGGGAAACCCATAGCTAAAAACCCCTATTATATGTATATTTCATTAGTCATAAAATATGACAAGATTACAATGCCTTTCTCATGCTTGAGCAACCTCTGGACTATCTCTATCTATCTCATTACTTCCTAGACAAACGTAGGTCAATACTTAACTAAATTCTGGCTTTCCCATGTCCCTATTTCCTGCATTATTTCCTTGTGAATTATCCCCCTTTAAATTAGGGAAATTCCTCAATATGAATGGGGCAACCCTCATAGCCCTTGCTCTGACTGCATGCACTACCTGTACAATTCAAATGATTATACAAGTGATAGTACAATGTCCTTGAACTCCAATATCAATTGAGTAACTCTCATATCTGACATGCATGAGTTATTTATGAATGAATCATCACGCAAATGGTTGAACACATGAAGTGACACCCCACTGTCTGACCTCTTACTAGTTCCTCCATCAGTTGGAACTAATTTAATTGACTTTAACTCAGTTAAACTGAATTAATTAATTACAACTCAAAATAACCTCAATCAGGGCTCCTATAATGTAGGATACACTCTACATGACTCAAGTTAGACTCTCAACTTGAATTAACTGAGCCAACTAAGACAATTTAACTTAGTTAACTCGTACAATTTTCTTGTTATATGGAATTACAATTTTATTCCTAATTTAATTCAAGGACAAAATTAAATTAGGATTTTCTTATTGCATTTTGAACATTCCCTCTCAACAAGATAGGGATTATTAGATACCGAAATCCTGCCTATAAGAAACTCTAATTTTCCTATTGACAATGCCTTAGTCAATATGTATGCATCCTGTTCCTCTGTGGGAATGTATTCCAACAACCTGATTCTCCTTTGCACACAATCTCATAGATGGTGATATCAGATGTCAATATGCTTTGTCTGATCATGAAAAAATGGATTCTCATAGAGTTTGATACAACTATGATTGTCTCAGTAAATCACTATAGGATGCATTTTCTAACCAAATAACCCAACAAGGATATTCCTCATACAGACAACATCACAAGCTGCTTGACTAGAACCCATGTACTATGCTTCTGCCAAAATAAGTGAAATTGATCTCTGCTTCCTACTGTACCAAGAAACTGCTGCTGACCCAATACTAAATATTCCCCCTGATGTCCTCTTCCTATTGGATGGACTCCCTGCCCAATATATATATCTGTGAAGCCTTCAACTTCACTCCCTCTGTCCATCTATACCAAAGAAAAAATTGAGTGGTGCCTCTGAGGTGTCTCAACACATGTTTAGATTCCTTCCAATAGAGTTTTGTTGGATGAACCAATGCTTGACTAAGATGGTTAACTTCAAATCATATATCGGGTTGTGTGTTCACCAAATACATAAGTGAATGGATAAGCTGTCTATAAATAGTAGCCTCCACTACTTCACCTGAAGTAGCATCTTCCTTCCTCCAATTCCCTGGTAGAGGAGTCTCCATGGGCTTGCTTCTTTCCATGTGGAACTTCTTCAATATCTCATTGGAATACTTTCCCTGAGAGACAAAGATTTTTCATCTCCTTGCCATACTTTCGTACCAAGGAAATAATGCATGAACCCAAGTCCTTCATCTCAAATTCTCATGCAAGATCCTCTTTGTAATATTTTACTAGCTTCTCATCACCTGTTAGAATTAAATCATCGACATATAATACTATAATCAATAATTTACCTTCAACCATAATATGGTAAAGGTTAGCATCTGCTTCATTTTTGGTGAAGCCCAACCTGATGAAATATCTGTCAATCTTGGTGTACCAAGCACGGGGTGCTTGTTTGAATCCATACAATGCTCGCTTGAGTGTGCACACATGTGACTCTCTATTGAAGGTCTCAATTCCTTCTGACTTCTCAATGTACACATCTTCCTCAATCACTCCGTTGAGGAATTTTGTCTTCACATCCATTTGATGTATCTTCCATTGCATTTGCACTGAAAGTGCTAGAATATATCTGATTGAAGAGTACCTTTCTACTGGAGCAAAGGTATCCTCGTAATCAATTCCCTCCACCTGAGAGAACCCTTTGGCAAAAGATATGACCTTATGTTTCTACACACTGCCATCTGTTGCTTGCTTTACCTTGTAAAGCCATCAGAAACTCACCACTGACTTGTCTGATGTTCTTGGGACCACTTCCCAAACACTATTTTTGATAATCAATTCATACTCCTCTACCTTGGCATCAACCCATACTAGTTTCTTCACTGCTTCCTCGAATGAGGATGGCTCAATCTCTACACTCTTGCTCATCAGATCCATGTATCTAGTTTACTGATCTGGTGACATCCTCTGCCTGCATTGTGATGTGGGTGCTCCAACATTCTCTCTTATATCATGCATCAATCTATAAACTTCTCTGGTGTGCTTCCTCCATATCTAGATTTATCTACATGAGTTGGTGCTTCCACTCTTTGCTCCTATGCACGTGGTTTCTCCATATCATTGTCAGGTTTTTCATTTCAAACTAAAAGCTTCTCATCTGCATGTAACTAAAGCTCCCTCTCAAGGGAACATCTCATGGCCTTCTCTTAATCGAACTTCACATCTCTATGAACCACTATCATCTTGTGAGATGGAAGGCACACCTAATAGTTGTGAGGTGTATCAATGTACCCCACAAATATGCCCAACTCAATTGTTTGTTATATCTTTTTCCTTGCAGCCTTGATAACATGATAGTAAAATTATTAACCAAAGATCCTGAAGTGTGCCACATCTGGTTTCTTACCTGAAAAATCTTCTTCTGGTGTACTCATCTTGAGAATCTGATGAGGTATTTTGTTCTGCACATATACAACTACGTTGCATGCTTTAGCCCACAAGTGCAACAGTAGGTCCCGATCATGTAACATTGCTTGTGCAACTCCCACAATACTTATGTTCTTCCTTTTAGCCACCCCATTCCATTGTGGGTTATGGGGTGCTATTAACTCCCATCGAATGCCTTCTGATTCACATAAGTTTTTGAATTCATTTGACACATATTCTCCATTTTTATTGCTCCCAAGAGCCTTCACTTTCCTACCAGTGTCGTTCTCAACAAGTTCTTTAAATTCAAAAAATTTAGAGAACGTCTGATCTTTCATCTGCATGAAGAAAATGCAACACTTACGTGAGAAATCATCTACAAATATGATATAATACCTGTGCTTGGCTGTGGAGGCTATCAAGAACGGTCCACACACATTTGAGTGAACTCTTTCAAGGATCGCTTGCGTTCGAATGTCCTTATAATGAAAGGTGGATTTGGTGCACTTCCCCAATGTACACAATTTTCATGTATCTCTATGCTCTAGTGTACCCTTGGGTAGTCCTGTAGAAAGTTGTTGCATGATCTTCAAAGCTTCATGGTGTAAGTGGCCAAATCTTCTATGCCACAATTCACCAATTTCTCGACTCTACACCTTCTCTGCTTTTGTGCTCAATGTTGCACAATATTACACATCCAATTTGTAGAGGTTCTTTACTTGACCTCGATTTGCATCACTTGTCCCGAGGCTATGTGACGAAGGAAATCCTTTCATTTGCTAAATATCACATCGTAGCCATGATATTCCAACATAGAAATTGAAACCAAATTTTTCTTCAAACCTGGAACATACATGACATCTTTTAATGCGAGAGGAGAACCAGACTCCCTCTGAAAAGTAACAATACCGATGTCGATCACGCTATACCTTCCATCATCTCCCATTTTAACATGCTTTGAAGGTCCTTCTCCTCCAAGTCACTGAAGAATCCTTTGTTTCCAACCATGTGGAATGGGGCTCCACTATCCAAATGCCACACACTACCCATCATTGATGTCACCATGCAATTAATAAAGGTAAAATCCAACTTGAATTATGGAGCAGAGCTTCACCTGCCACTCCTCTTGAGGGCTTCTTGTCGACATTCTTGTGCGGGCACTTTGTGGCATAATGTCCTAGCTCGTGACAATGAAAAAAATTAATCTTTGACACTCCTTCTTCTTTCTTGCTTGACTAGAATATGATTTGGAATGGGATGAATTCCATTTCCCTTCATTTTCCTTTCTATCCAAGGCACAATTCTCCTTGTCATCGTCCTTGGAAGAGGATCCATCTCTGATATTCCACCAAATATCTTCTTGCACCAAGTCAAACCACAAACACTCCCACTCTAGTAGCTTCTCCCTCCCATTTATCAAACCTTGGTAGATGTGCCAGCTCTTGGGAGGCCCAAAAATGCAATGATGACAAGATAATCTTAAGAAACTGTAGCAAAAACACTTCCAAGCTCATCCTGACATTGGGTGAACTTGGTCAAGTACTTTGTTATTGTGTTACCCTTCTCCATCTTGATTTTCCTAAGCTTGTCCTTCAGTTCCAACTTCATGTGGTCACTGCTGTTCTGAAATAGGTCTGTCAAGGCATTCCACATTGCATATGGAGTCTTCTTCCCATGGAGGTTCGAGACAATATGATATAGAACTCCTTATAGTATGATCCTTCTCGCCTTTACAACACATTTCCTCCACTCTGCCAGATCTTGAGCATCACTTGCTATAGGCTTAGTAATATCTTTGTCTACGAATTCCTTTAGCCTATTGTCTTCTAACATTGCCTCCATATTGTCCTTCCAAGCAATATAGTTTGAACTACCGTTAAGGGAATATTTGAGTCTCAATCCATAGAATGAAATCCTATTGACTCTAAAGAATGATAACACAAATTCGATTTCCCCTGCAAAAGACAAACTCGTATTCTCCTCTTCTAGGGTGATTTATGCTCCAATACCATGTAGAAATTCCTTGTAGATTAAAACTGCTAATTTTAATTTAATAAAACAATAGACTTGAATCTACTCTACTCATCAATAAAAACAATTAAATGATCACAAAATCACGAAGCATACAAGAGAAATAATTCAATCAACACATTACATAATGATTTCTTGGGGAAAGCCACAACTAAAAACCTTCACTATCTGTATATTGTATTAGTCAGAAATATGAGAAGATTACAATGCTTTTCTCAAGTCTGAGCAACCTCTGCACTATCTCTATCTGTCTCACTGCTTCCTAGACAATCCTAGGTCAATACTTAACCAAATTTTGACTTGCCCAAGTCCATATTTCCTTGCGTTGTTTCCTTGGGAATTAGCCCCCTATTAATTAGGGAAATTCATTAATATGAATTGCGCAATCCTCATAGGCCTTCCTATGACTGCATGCACCACCTGTATAATTTAGATGATTATACCACTGATAATACATTGTCCTTGAACTCCAATCTCAATTGGGTAACTCTTAGATCTGACATGCATGAGTTATTTATGAGTGAACCATCAGTTAAATGGTTGAACACATGAAGCAACACCCAACAGCCAGACTTCCTACTAGTTCTTCCATCAGTTGGAACTAGTTTAACTGACTTTAACTTAGTTAAATTGAATTAATTAGTTACAACTCAAATAAACTCAACTAGGGCTCCTATAATGTAGGAGAAATTCTACATGACTCAAGTTAGACCCTCAAATCAAATTAACTGAGCCAACTAGGCCAATTTAAATAAATCACGAAAAAAAATCATAATAAATAAATAAATAAAGAATAATAATTAATTAAATTAATTAATTAATTAATTAAATGAAAATCTAGCTGACCTATTTTCTTACATCTTTTGTTCAATTTCCTATATATATAACCTAAATCTAGCTCCTGGATACATCGTTAAGATCTGGATAATATCTATTGACGCATCCCCTAATGATGGACTCACTTGGTAGTCCGAAATGTTGGGTTCACTAAAACTCTATAACAGGTCATTCCTCCTCTATCCAATTTAACTTAGTTAACTTGTACAAGTTGTCTTGTGATGTGGAATTATAATTTTATTCCTAATTTAATTCAAGGACAAAACTAAATTAGGATTTTCTTGTTTCATTTTCAACAAACCAATGGCTTCACATCAAGGAGAGCATTAATAGAGCACCCGATCACCCTCTATCCAAGACCCCGTGGATGTCAAATATTTGACTTTGAATTTGTTGTTGATGAATGAAATCATTGTATCTCTCTGTTTAATATTTTATGACAATTTAGTAACAAGAAGAATTTGAAAGGGTTTTCCCCCTTATGGGGATTTTCCTTGGTCTTTGACCAAATTTGGTGTCTCTTGTCATTACTTCTAATGTTCATTGTATTTACTGTTCTATCTACAATTTCTATTTATTACTGGAAGATTGAATTGATTGCTAATTGAAGATAATAATTAGGCTAAAGAAATTGTTACAACATACAACAATGGAAAATTAACAATTTTTACCCTCTAAACCATACTTTTATATGGTTACTTAGGCATTGAGAAGCATGCTTGTCTTATTTTATTTTCCATATTATAATTTATTCATTTGCTTGAAATTTCTTCTCCACCATGAATAGAGATTAAACTATTCCTTCTCTATTCATAATTAATACATTTTTTTTTTAATTGTATCTCTATAGCTACAAAATTTATAGTGTTTCCCACATCATAATCTCAAGTACAATTTTATTATTACATATAACCATACTCTCTATTTTACAGAAATAATTCTCCTTATTTATACCAATAATTAATTTGTTTATCAATTTTGCAGGTAGAGGGGTAAAATGGGACCCATAACTATACCAAGGTAATGTTTATAAACCCTTTTACATTTATCTTCTTACTATTTATTTTCCATTCACACTTTCTGTCTAGTTTTTGGTTAATAGTTATTATTACTGTGTATGTCTTCTCCATGTAATGATTTTATATCCAGACATAGTGTATTTTCCCTTTGATCTTTCCAAATTCAAGCCTGATTGTATCTCAACCCATAGGAAATTAAACTCTTCTACTAGGTTGGATCCTCCTATACTTGATTCTTATGTTTGTGACTTTATTGCAAACCTTTGTTACATATTTATAAGGTTCTTCATGTATTCTATTTTCTTACTTCCAATTCTTTGGAAGAGTGTAATATTCAAGCCCTTATGCCTAATTGTATTTGTTTCATAACCTTAACTTTAAATGTTACTCATTTTAAGGTCAATGTTTTAACCTTAAATGCTATTTCGCAATTATTACCTACACTATCTTGTAAATATTTATATGAATGGAGATCATTTCCTTTTTGTTTATTATCATGTACAAAATTACACCTTACCTAAAGTATGATCATTTTATGTCAACTTAATACTTATTTCCTTACTACATTATATTCATAACTGTCCACTTTTCTTTTTATGGTGGATGTGTTCTAATTGAAAGTTTTTCTTATGAATGTTTTATTCCATATTGACCCACAATATTGATTATATGTGCTAGATTGTAATATAATTACTATCATGAATACTTATGATTCCAATTATATTTGCAAATAAAAACTATTTACTATGCTTTCTTGTTTATGAAAGGAGATAAAAATGCTTCTGCTATTGTTTTTACTCATTGAAAAAAAACACTTGTTTGTATTAAAATATTCCTACAAAGTTTATAAATAATTTATTTATTTTATAGACCTTTTATACAAATTTATAAACAAAGTATAATCATTTCTTTTCTTTTCTACTCTTCAGAATTTATAGCTAACACAACTATTTATTTTCTTTTTAGTGTACAAAATTTATGAATAAAAACATAACTATTTTCTTTTCTTGTTAGAGAAAATAAACACTATAGGTAGAGATACCAACTTGAATTTGATATTCCTAGAAAACTAACAGTTAAGTACTTGGCTCCTCCTAGCCTTGATACTTCCTCTTGAAGATATCCCCCACACACAAGTCTACAATTATTTTGGCCATTTTCTCCCTTCTCTTCAATCTCCTTTCTCTTTCAAAATGAGACAACACCAAGAAGGAAAAATCTTTCTTGAATTACCCATCTACCACTCTTTTTGGTGGTTAGTAACTGTCTCCACCTCACCAACAGGTGATAGGTAGTTACTAGCTCATTAATGAGCTTCTATTTCCCACTCCTAAAGACAACATCTTGTCTTTTAGGGTATCAATTAATTGACAAATTCCATAGTTACTAAATAAATCTAATCATATAGATTAGATTCCTACAACTTATTGATGGGTAATTAATATTCACCAATAATTTTGCAGCCTCATCTCTTTTAGCCATATGTACTCAAAAATTAATTTTGTAGACTTCTTTAATTTATAAAAACATAATCATAATTACAAATTTTAATCAATCATTTGTTGGGTTGTGTTATATTCTTTCCACGACTAGCCTACGTAGTTAACCGGGGGGTTAGAGGGGGGTGGGTAGCCCCCCTCTATGGGGTCCGGGGCAGTGGCCCAGGGAAGTTTTTTTTTGGACCCTATATTAGGTTGGGCGGACCTACCTATGGTTTTGTGCATGGTTTTCGCACATGGTTTTGGACGTGATGGTTTGCGGTCCATGGTTTTGGATGCGATGGTTTTCGGTCCATGGTATTGAATGCTTCGACATGTATAAATATGTATTGTAACATTGAAAGGAACATAAATGAAAAATCAAGTTGGTAGTCCCAGTTTTGGGATCCAGGGGAAAATCTCTGTGTATATGTGTTTTATGTGTTATGCTCTCGCATTGTTTATTTTATGTTCTTAGAATTCGTATGCAGGTAATTTCTGTACGACGTTAAAACCTACATCATTATTAGTGATAAATTACTAATAATTAAATTCTTCACGTGTTTTTCAAACATTAAGTATTCACAAATGAAACACACATATACACAATTAATTATAAAAAGGCATCAAGTTAGGGGTTATCACACTTGGAGCATTTGGAGTCTAGGCTTTTTTCCTTTCCCATCTTGTTCCCAAGATGTTCTTTCCAATTGTTAAATTATGATGAAGGAACCCACTCTGATACCAATTGTTGGAAACACTTTGGGGGGGGGGGGTGTGAAACAATATTTTTCTCTTTTTACAATTTAGTATTTAAAAACATTAACCAATAACATCACATAAGGAGTGCACAAGAAATTATATGAACAATTATTTATATTACAAGGGAAGCTACTACTCCATCCGGTTTACCTGTTACAACTAGAAGAGCTATAACCCCAATAAATTTACTAGCCACTACTACAAGGAGTTACAATCCCTGATTTACCAGCATCCACTGTAAAGATACAACAACCTCCTGACGGAAGCTACAACTTCCTTGCCTAGCACCACCCTACCACCCTCAACATTAAAATATAAATTAATAATCTCAAACTCTTGTACCAACAATATAATAATGACTCGCCTATTAAACAAACTAAATATTAAACAATCTTTTCACTGTCATCTTACTCAACCCTTCTCATCAAATGTTGTCTTCAACATGTACAAAATTATTTAGTCGCAACCATAACCTTCACATAATATTCACAATTGCTTCATCCCAACGTAATGTACATTCAAAAACTTGGCCTATAATTCTCCTTGAGTACTCAACCAAGAAAACATTAGAGATTCTTTTACATCACTCAATTAAAATATAAAAGGTGACTTGGTGTATTCACGGATCATGCAAAATCTACCAAAAGTCTTCCAAACAGCTAACTTATAGCTCGAACAAGTTTAATACCACTTTGTGCTAAGCTTGTTTCTTATAATATCAAGTACGCATAAGTTTTGTTTGGCATAAGCTAATTATTCAACCCATAAAAATAGTAAGTTTAAAGGGAAAGGGCATGAGACCAACTAATGTGACCAATTGTTATGCAAACACGTCCAATTCCACCCGCGGTTAATTATTTCTTAGTTCATTGTATAGACATATATACCCTTTCATTGTTCACAATGGTTCTGACTCATACACATCTATTAATTTCATGCATTGCGCTTACTGCATGAGATCAATTTTCTAGGAAGGAAATCACAATACATCAACTATTACTATATACACATGACCTATATAAGAACACACAACATATGAATCGATTCACATGATCACTTACATTGATTGCTCTAAATTTATTTTTTCAAATGTATGTGACATAAGTTCAGAGATATTATTTGCCTAGATAGATTGCTTAATATCTCTACCTTAAAACACGAATATCTTTATCATATTTGATCATCAGAAAATTCTTAAGAAGTTTGATATTCTATCCTTGATCGCTTCTCTTTATGTCTCAAGTTTTATTTAAGTTTAGGTTTACTTGAGATAATTCATGCCTCAGATGCACACAATTGTTTATTAGAATGCCAACAACCTAAGGTATATTAGTACCATTTGGAGGAAAGCATTTTTGGGGCTAACTTGATCCAAAAGTTTCTTTCATTTATGAGATATGACATGAATAATATTAAAAGCCATCCATATAACATACCAACTTATTTAGAGGGTCTGACATGTTTAGTGGCCACGTGATCTTCGATTAGAATAACATAATGGAGAATAATTAACATTCTGGTCATACCTCCCAATGGTGAGTATCCAATGATGATATAATTTGCTAATGTGTGATTTAAAAATTTCTTGAGGAACCATTAAAATAATGCGAACACTATAAAATTGGTATATTGGTCCATATGAGCCATTGATGTTCACATAAGAAGTTGTTTCCTCCACCAACAAATTATTTGAGATATTATACTCGAAACTCAAACATAAGTTGAACCTCAAACCTGTTAGAAAATTATATATTACGGAGAAATGGAACACATAAAATATTGCAGAAATATAAACATAGAAAACACATAAAACAAGAGAGACACAGATATACGTGGTTCACCCAGTTTGGGCTACGTCCACGGAGAAACAACCAGTTCTTCCTTTTATATTATCCAGCAAACTGAAGAGATACAACCTACAACAGATCTGCTGTAACACTCTCTTCGCTATCAATCTCCTCTCTCTTTCTCACTTAGAATACAGATCTGCATATACGCAATACAATTCCCTCATATATAGTGAGGGGTTTCCTTCTAGGGCAAAAAACCCTAAATTAAACATACATTCTACCATCAGATCTCCGCCTAATGAATGACCCAGATTGAATAGAAACTACTATACTTTTACAAGGCAATTTTACATCGATTCTTAGCTTCGGGGGCGCTGCCCCCGAAACCCCCCGCCAGGGGGGGGGGCTCCCCAAAGGTCGTAGCTACCCCCCCTAGACCCCCCCCTATAGCGAATATTTTATGGGCGGCAACGCTGGAGTCCAATGCGGTGATACTTTTGAATACAGAAGATAATCAGGCTTCATACCCAACAATCTCCCACTTGGAGACTGATTATGGCAACTCCACTGCTGCTTCACTTGCTGGACAATGACTCCTTTTTGGACCTAGCTGTTTCTCATCTTCTTCATCATACTTGAAGACCAATTGAAACTGAGCATATTCTCAGTTTCTCCCTCGTTACAACTTTTGTTAGCATATCTACAAGATTCTGGCTAGTGTGTATCTTTTCTAGCTTCAACTCTCCATCTTCCAACATTGATCATATGAAATGGTACTTGAGTTGTATGTGTTTAGTCCTGGAATGAAATGCTGAGTTCTTTGCAAGATGAATGGAACTTTGGCTATCACTGTATAACATGCCCATATCATGCTTCTTACCCAATTCACCCATAAACCTTTGTAACCAAATCATTTCTTTACTAGCCTCTGTAGTAGCAACATACTCTACTTCTGTTGTTGAAAGTGCAACAACACTTTGGATTTTTGAAACCCAACTAACAGTTGTTCCACCTACAATAAATACATATCTTATAGTGCTCCTCCTGTTATCTCTGTCACCTGCTATATCTGCATCAACATATCCCTGTAGAGAAATGTTTGAACCACCAAAGCATAATGCTTGATTTGTGGTACCTTTCAAATATCTGAGAATCCATTTCACTGACATCCATTGTTCTTTTCTTGGATTGTTCATGTACTTGCTTACAACTCCCACTGCATGTGAAATATCAGGCCTTGTGCAGACCATTACATATATTAAGCTTCCAACTGCTGATGCATATGGAACTTTAGACATATAATCCATGTCTTCTTGGGTCTTTGGGCACATTTCCTTACTAAGTTTAAAATGGCTAGCAAAAGGTGTATTAACTGGTTTTGCATTGTGTATATTAAATCTTTTCAACACCTTTTGTATGTACTCATTCTGAGACAATGTTAGTTTGCAATTTTTTTCTGTCTCTAGTTATTCTCATGCCAAGGATTTGTTTTGCAACTTCCAAATCCTTCATTGCAAATGAATTTGCCAATTTTCTTTTGAGCACATTTATTTCTTGCATGTTAGATCCTGCAACAAGTATGTCATCTACATACAATAATAATATAATATAGCTTCCATCATTTTGCTTTTTCAGATAAACACAATGATTAGAGTGACATCTAGTATAACCTTGTTCAGACATAAACTTGTCAAATTTTAGATACCACTACCTTGGAGCCTGTTTTAAGCCATAAAAGCTCTTCTTCAACCTGCACACTAGTTTCTCCTTCCCTTTTACCTCATATCCTTGTGGCTGCTGCATATATATCTCTTCCTCCAAATCCCCATGGAAAAAGGCTGTCTTTACATCTAACTGCTCAAGATGCAAATCTTCAGCTGCTACTAGACTTAGAATAGTTCTGATTGAAGTCATTTTAACAACAGGAGAAAATATTTCATCAAAATCAATACCTTTCTTCTGTGCAAACCCCTTCACCACAAGTCTAGCTTTGTACCTCTGTTTTCCTCCATCTTCTTCCTTCAGCCTGTAAACCCATTTATTATGCAATGTAGTTTTACCTGCACGAAACTTGACTAAGTCCCAAGTCTGGTTATGCATTAAGGAGTCCATCTCTTCTTCCATGGCTAGCTCCCACTTCTTCCTGCTTTCAACCTGCATTGCTTCTTCATAACATTCAGTTTCACCAGAATCAGTCAACAATAAATAATATAATGAAGGAGAGTATCGTTGATGGGGTCTGCTTATCCTGGTAGATCTTCTAGCACCACTTTCAGGTGTTTGGGGTGCCTGTTGCTGTTGTGGTGGTTGCTATTGTTGTGGTTGTTGATTATTATTATTTTCAGGCACCTTTACTTTTTCAGTGATCTCATCAAGAACTGTGTATTCCTTGTTTTCTTTTTCTTGTTTCTTTTCCTGTAACCGATTCTTATACAAGACCTTTTCATTGAATATTACACCTCTGCTCCTAATTATTTTGTGATTTTCATAATTATATAAGCGATAACCAAAATCATTAACACCATATCCAATAAAGGTACATTTCTTTGATTTTGCCTCAAGCTTTGTTCTATTTTCTTTATTAATATGGACAAAGGCCTCACAACCAAAAGGCTTTAAAAAGGAGTAGTTTACCTTTTTACATGTCCATGCTTCCTCTGGAACACCACCATTTAAGGAACTTGAAGGCCCTTCGTTTATTAGATAAACAACAGTATCTACAACATCTACCCAAAATTATAAAGGCAATCCTGCATGCAATGTCGTGCACCTTGCACGCTCCATGATTGTTTTGTTCATCCTTTCTGACACACCATTTTCTTGTGGTGTTCTTGGAACTGTCTTCTCTTTGTGAATTCCATGCTCTGAACAATACCTATCAAACTCTTTGCTACAATATTCACCTCCATTGTCTGATCTGAGACACTTCAATTTCTTTCCTGTCTGAATCTCAACCAAAGCTTTCCATTTCTTGAAAGTATCAAATACATCAGATTTATTCTTAATACAATAAATCCAAGTTTTTCTAGTTGCATCATCAACAAAAGTAACATAATAACGAGAGCCACCGAGAGATGATACCTGATCAGGTCCCCATATATCTGTATGCACGAGCTCTAATTTTTCGCTCTTCTTTTCTTTCCCAACTCTGAGAAATCCGACTCTCTTCTATTTTCCATAAATGCAATTCTCATAGAAGTCCAAATCAACATTTTTCAAACCTGCAACAAATTCCTTGAGTGAAGTATCTTCATCCCCTTCTAACTCATGTGTCCGAGCCTATGATGCCATAATGCTGCATCTGCTCCTTTAGAAGTTAAAGCATTAACAGAGCTAGAAATACCATTGCATAAATACAATGTACCAACCTTTTCACCTTTTGCTATTACCAGGGCTCCTTTGGTGACCTTCCAAGATTTATCTGTGAAAGTTGTCACACAACCTTCACCGCCTAACTGTCCTGTTGAAATTATATTTTTCTTCAGATTTGGAACATGCTTTACCTCCTTTAGTAGCCATTGGTTTCCATTCTATTGTTTTACAAGAACCTTACCCATTCCAACAATTTTATAGGGTTTATGATCACCCAAACGGACTTGCCCAAAATCTCATTGAACATAGTCATGAAAGTATTTCTTATCAGGTGTGGCATGGAATGAGGCCCGAGAATCTATCACCCAGGAATCATTAATATTTTCGAAAGAAAGAATCAAAGCATCTTGTAACACCTCACTTGTCACATTTGCTTCATGATTGTTTTCTTGCTGTGCATCTCCTTATTTTCCCTTCCAAGATCTACAGTCTTTCTTTAGGTGTCCTTTCTTTCCGCATTTCCAGCAGACCATCCCCGATCTGGACTTGGATTGGCCTTTCCTTGATTTACTGTGATATCGTGAGCTCTTTCCTCTTTCCATTTTTCTTCCCCTAGACTCTCCACTCAAAGCATTACCCGATGTCTCACCGGAGCTTTTCTGTTGCATTTCCTCGTTAAGGATAACATTGACAACATCATCAAACTTTAAAGTACTAGATCCAGAAACAGAGTTACTAATGGCCATTACTAAACCATTCCAACTTTCAGGCAATGAGCACAAGAATAACAGAGCTCTAACTTCATCATCAAAGTTTACCCCTACAGAACTTAACTGACTTGTAACAATATTAAAATCATTTAAATGGTCTGCAACAGATCCACCTTCTGACATCTTCATATTAAATAAACTTTTCATAAGAAATACCTTATTTGAGGCTGAGGGTTTTTCATATAGTTTTGCTAACGCCTTAATCAAACCCTTCGTCGTTGTTTCCTTCGAAATTTTGAAGGCAACTGACGCTGCGAGGCACAACCGTACTATTCTGAGTGCCTTTCTATCGAGAAGGTTCCATTCTTCATCTGTCATACCCGTTGGCATCTTTGTTTTTCCACCCAATGGTAGGTACAAATATTTCTGATACAGATAATCTTCCATCTGCATCTTCCACAGCGAGAAGTTTTGGTCGTTAAATTTCTCGACCCTCAACTTACCATCTTCTGCCATTTCTCCCACTCGAACCAAGAATCCTTCTCTCCTGCGAGTTTTTTAGCCAGAAAGACCTTCGGCTCTGATAAGAAAATTATATATTACGGAGCAATGGAACACATTAAATATTGCAGAAATATAAACACAGAAAACACATAAAATAAGAGAGACACAGATATACATGGTTCACCCAGTTTGGGCTATGTCCACGGAGAAACAACCAGTCCTTCCTTTTATATTATCCAGCAAATTGAAGAGATACAACCTACAACAGATCCGCTGTAACACCCTCTTCGCTCTCAATCTCCTCTCTCTTTCTCACTCAGAATACAGATTTGCATAGACACAATACAATTCCTCATATATAGTGAGGGGTTGCCTTCTAGGGCAAAAAACCCTAAATTAAACATAACTTCTACCGTCAGATCTCCGCCTAATGAACGACCCAGATTGACTAGAAATTACTATACTTTTACAAGGCAATTTACATCTATTCTTAGCTTCGGGGGCGTTGCCCCCGAAACCCCCTGCCAGGGGGGGCTCCCCCAAGGTCGCAACCACCCCCCACCCTTGATCCCACCTGCAGCGAATATTTTACGGGCGACGTTGCTGTCCTATTTCAAACTGGGATCCAATGCAGTGATACCTTTGAATACAGAAGATAATCAAACTTCATACCCAACAAAACCTTGTAATAATTTTGTAGTGAAATTTGCATTATAATTTCATGAAGTTGGGAAGATTTGTCATGCCAATAGCCATTTTCTCCCAAAGTAGTTTGGAAAAGTGAATTTTGAGTTGACAGCGTTCCAATAGCTTCGAATACATCAAGACAAACATTCACATTCAACATCAGTACAATCCCTATGGAATATAAAGGAGAATGTCCATATTAGTTCTTGGATTGTAGAAGCACTACAATCTATAATTGTATAATATTTCCATGAAACAAGAATGTCGTTTCCTTGCTCACAAATTCACGACACTGCATATTTAATTTCCTTAACAAGAGTGAGATTCTTCTAGGGATGACATCAATGATCATTATTCATCCTTTGACATCAATCACAACTTATTCCAACATTCTCCCCCTTTATAATTGATCTCAACATTCATACTACCCCAGTATCCATGCTTCAGTTCCACTATCGCCATACTGTGCTTCCTTTTCTCTCCTCCTTTGAAATCAATGGCAAAGTGTGACTTATGTATTTTGTGCAGTTGCTCCCCTTGTTGATATTTCTTCTTCAACATGTTTTCTTCTCCATACCTTAGTGGGTTTTGTTTCTTGCCTCATCTACTTAAGAGTGCACTTCATGTCACATTTACAGTCTCATACAATATTTCTAAAGTTATGTAATTTAAAGCAATTTGTGTTGTACCTGAATGATGAAGAAAATGTTGTGTACCTTTTGCAAGAGTACCAATTGACTTGTCTACTTGTAACCATGATTCTAGTTTTTTGATGATATCCTTTGTAGGTAACCATTCTATAAGATATGCAATCCCTAGCCTTATGACCAAAAATTATACATGAATAACAACAACCAAAAAATATACTTGGGTACCTTGATGAGTTGGATTGCCATGATGGTCTTCTGAAATTGTTCTGCCTTGGAGGAGGTCTAGTCTTCTGCTCCTCTTCTTGGTAAGGTGTCCTCATGATAATAGTAGGATATCTTCTTGGATTAGAAACTTCACTTATGTTTCTCACTTGGCTTAAAGATTCTACTTACAATTTTTTCTTCAAATCTTTTGTTTGGGGACTTGGTGCTTGCATATTCTTTGTATGAAGGTTCACTTGGATTTGATTTGTTGTGGCTTAAAATGTTATCTAGCCCTTGCATGCTTTTCAAACTTTTATTGAGCTTGTTGACTTCAACTCTTAATGATATGAATTCTTCTTCATGCTTATCACAGTCTTCTTCCTTCTTATTTTGTTGGCATTTGGTCATTTTTTCTATTTTTCTTGCTTCTTCAAGTAGGGTCTTCAAGGAGATAATTTCTTCTTTAAGTCATTAGAGAACTTTTGAGATCTAAAGTGGGCCTCAGAAAAATGTACAACCAAAATAAACTTTATAAGAACCAATAAGATTCAAGATGATGATGTCAACCATGGGGGATGATTCACCATTTTTGGGGTAAAAAAGTAAAAAGATTAAAAAAATAAAATAATAAAACTACTTTTTTCAGCTTGTATTTTCAACTCATCTCCCTAAGGTTTTACTCAATTTTTGAGCAGGAGTACTCGTTGGATGCAAAATTTAATTCCTCATACAAGGAGTACCCATGTTGCATACTTTCGATGGACTCTACCACACGAAAAATGAGAAATACATGAAAAACGTGACTGCAATCACGTTTTTCATGTATTACTTGTTTTTCATGTAAAAGAGTCCATCAAAAGTATGCAACATGGGTAATCCTTGGATGATGAATCAATTTTTGCATCCAACGAGTGTTCCCGCTCAAAATTTGGGTAAACCCATAGGAAGATAAGTTGAAAATACGAGTTGAAAAAGTAGTTTTTTCTTTTTTCCTCCAAAATTTGATGATGTAATCTAATATTATTTTATTCTTTCCACTATTATTTTATAATTTCCTTAGGAGGCCCATTTTAGACCTCAAAATTCCCCTAATGAATATCTCTTGTTGATCAAATTTTGCTTGTAGCTTGTTCAAGTTCTTGAATTTCTCTTAATATGCCTTGTCAACATTCGAGTCATACCTCCCAAAGGCATGTATCTAATGCTGCTATAATTTGTTAATTATTTAACTTCATATTTAGTCATCTGATCCATTATGATTTAAAATTTTCTTGAGGCAACATGAAAACAATGCAAACACTGTATCACTAGTATATTTGTTTCATGTAGCTTATAATATGCCTATACGTATGTCATATAACTAGACAAGTTTCCCCAATGATATATGTGAATGCTATCAATATGAAAAAAATATGGGTCATTTATGTTCATGTAAGAAGTCGTTCCCCCTACCAAGAAATTATTGGAGATATGAGACTTGAACCTCGAACATCAAGTTGAACCTCGTTGTTATGATGCTACATTGTAATGATTTGGTAGTGAAATTTGCATTATAATTTCACGAAGCCGGGAAGATCCTTTGCATCGATAGCCCTTTACTCCCAAAGAAGTTGGGAAAAGTGCATTTTGGGTTGACAGAGTTCCAATAGCTTGGAATATGTCACAACAACCATTCACATTCAACATATGTATAGTCCCTATCAAATATAAAGGATAATGTCCATATTAGTTCATGGGTTATAGAAGCACTACAATCTATGATTGTATAATATTTCCATGAAATGGGAAGGGCATGGTCTTGCTAACAAATTCACAACCCTACACATTTAATTTCCTTATCTAGAGCAGGCTTCTTCTAGGGATGGCATCAATGACAATTATTCATCCTTTTACATCAATGAAAACTTCTTCCAACAATAAGCATGACCTATGAATTGATTGCTTTTGGAAGGAGTAATTGATAATGTTATTTATATTATTGTGTTATTTATGATGTGAATATTGTAGTGTTGTTTTAATCAATCCTAATTGACCGTGACTGCAACATTTAATTGTCAACCCAGGGTAGGTCTTGCTATTTCAATGGAGTTCACACTGTTTGTGCCGATACACTACAACCAAGCATGAAAAATGGAAAGAACAGTAAAATATATCGCTGAATAAAATTGCAAAACTTAAATCATTCATGTAGAAATAAAAACACTCCACATAATTGAAATCATGCTTCTCAACTACCAGAGTAAGGAAGCGCCACACAGTAACTAACAACTACACCAGCTGGTCACTATCATTCTGTTAATCAACTCAGTGTAACAACACAATATAATCCGGAACAGAAGCGGATGTAATTCACAATTTGTATAGCAACAGCAGAAAACCATATGTCAATAAACGAAGCAATAATGTACACTACATCTACTACTATAGTCCCTACTAAAGAGGAGGGCCCTTCCTCCCTAGCAGGGGTGCAGGAACAACACGAGATTAATTAACGAATCAGATGAAGAGCAGTAACAACATCACCACAGTGATTTAATATTAAAAATAATTCAAAGTTACAGAAGCAGAGTAACAATGCTTTTCTATATGCCGTCCTTATACATAGGAAATCGAGTTTCTTTTATAATTATTACATGCCCAAAATTAGGAATAGATCAGTCATGAGAATCTCACGATTCTCATGCTGATAAAAAAAAAGTAGTTACAACCTATTTCTAAATACAAAGACTTCTCAAATATATTGGTTAGGATTGCAACCACTTGGGTCTGTTGCTTCTAAAATAAACAACTCCTAAATGCTCGACAATTGTTATGTGGAATAGTACCCACAACTTGCCAGCTCCGGTGCAACAACATCCTGTGAGTGAATGGCGGTTCAGGATGTAACGACAATCACTGGCGACAACACCCTTGGTGTAGCAACGATCCTCTGTATCAATGCGTTTGTAACATCATTCAATGTGTAACAACAACCTGTAACAACATGCAGGGTGTAACAACGAACTGCTCTATCCTGCTCTGAAGTTGATCAGCGTTGCCTATTTACTTCATAGCCTTGTTCCCATGAGAAACACCTAAAAAGGAGAAGAACTTCCAAAACACTCCTCCAATGCTCACCCTAGTTAGCCACAAAAAGGAATAAAGTATTGTATTATTCAGTAAAATATGGAAAAATAACATAACAGTGGAATAGGTTGTAAAAGTGAGAAAAAGGGTGATTAATCATGTAAAGTTCATGGGCTTGGAGGATAAGAGGATCAAAACTAGGGAAAGAAGGTGCATGAAATAGGTAAAAAGTCACACCCAACATCTCCCCCCAACTGAAGCAACTGCATGTCCCCATGCATAATCTCAGCTTCTCCTGCTATACCCCTGATGCAAGTCTGTAAAATTGTAAGCACCAGTAGTGTCTTCATCTGGAGCTCTGTACCCTTCAATGGATATCAAGTGATGTGGCCAAGATTCTTCTTCATAATCACATAGTGGTAGTCCGACTGATACTCTTCTACTGGTTACCAAATCAGAGGAAATTTAAACTTAAGCCCAATCCAGAACGCCCCTAATGTCTACACGATCCGAGCATACTCAAGCACTTGTGTAACAACAACCACAAAATTTCTGTATTCAAAAGGATCCCCTTCTTGCAACTCAGTGCTACAGGCTTCGGTGCGTTTAAGACACCCTACTAGTGCTTGAATTTTCATCTGTGCATACAAATTGAGGCAAATCCTCACAATCCTTTTCCTATAGGTGGCTGACTGTTCCATGATCTCTGGAGTGCTCAAGAACAACTTAAACTCACGCCTGATTTCATAAACCATCCCTGGTTCTGCTCTGACCCATAATGTTGTCCTTTCTTCATTAATTTCTACTGATTTCATGGCCAGATTCCATTCAATCTGGTTCCTCATAAATGAAAGAAAGGCCTACAACTGCAAATCTCCCATATAGGAGAAGACACTTGCTACCATTTTTGTGCTGACATACTCACACATGATATTATGAAAAAATAGCTCGCAAAGCAAGCTCTATTCATCAAAATCGCAAGTGTGAAAAATCTCAAGAAAATTTTGGGTAGAAGAACCCAAATAAGACCTATTCTCAAAAAATGCTTTCAATTGAAATAAATAATATCATTCCCAAAGGAACACTAGATACAATGGGGACGATCGCCTGCATGCTAGCAGGTTCAGGGCGAGATCATGGAGCTTTGTCTTGTCATTCATCAGGTCCGAGACCTGCCGCTGTAACAGATACAACTGTTCATCATTTTTCTTCATGGCTTCCTTGTGCCTCTGTGCTTCTCATTCTCTCTCCCATTCTTCCTTTAACAAACTTTTCCCTAAGGGAATCCATTATCCTTTTGTGTTCCGTGAGTGATATCAGCAGCTCTTGTAGAGAGAGTGCCTGTTGCTTCCATTTTTGTAGCTTTGGTAACAAAAACATCTTTTCAGAACACCATCCTTCATCAGGACCCGATGTTCTTCCACATGCAATATCAATTGAGGGTGTAACAACCTCCCGAGGGTGAAACTGCCCCATTTTGGCTATTGGTTCTTGTGTAACAACAACGTCATCAATGGATTTTTGTGTTACAGTTTCCTTTTCTCCCTGATCAACTTCCATTCCCACTGCTGGTTCTTGTGTAACAACAATGTCATCCACAGGTTTTTGTATATCATTCTTCCCTCGGTAGGCTTCTGTCTCCACTGCTGGTTCTTGTGTAACAGCAGTGTCAACCACAGGCTCATGGGTGCCAACTTCTTCTTCCTTTCCTTGGCTGACTTCTGTCTCCACTGCTGGTTCTTGTGTAATAGCAGTGTCAGCCAAGGGCTCCTGTGTATCCGCTACCAAATGACTTTCTGTGGACTGCGCTGTCTCGGTTGCTGGTTCTTTTGTAACAACAACGTCCTCAATTGGTTTTTGTGTGTCAGCCTCCCAGGTTTCGTTTGTGTTTCCCTCGAGATGGTGTCTGCTGCATAGAATCTAAAACCCACTATCACTAGCTTCCTGGCACAGGCCGTGCACACAACACCCAGGACATATCCCTGCCTAGCCCTATCTACAACCTCGACCAAAGTATCTAACCCTGGGGCTATTTTTTCTTCCTTTCTCTCTGCCAGTTGTTCCCTTATCTCTTTATTCTCTTTTTCTAATTTTTCAATTTTTAACAACAAGGATTGAGCTTTTCTCTTACCAGGTGAGGAAGGTTCCTCCGGTTGAGCCTGCTCTTTGTCCTTCTACTCTTCTACCTCTTCATTCTTATTTGATATGGATGGGGACTTTGGGTGCCCGCTAACCCTTATTCTCTACTTTGGCTTCCTATCACCAATTTGTTTGTCGACTAGACTCTTACCAACCCTTCTTTCGAAGGCCAGGGTTGCTCCTTTGTCGCTGTTGGAGCTTCGTTAGCCACCCCAGTTTGTCTCCTGCAGGTGGTTCTGGCCTTTTTCCTCATGAACTCCTCCCATATCCTGCCTTGGTGGCTTAGGGCATCCAACACAATGAGCTTGATGAGGCCATGATTGGTGATGAATTTTTCTGGATGCACATCTATTTTCATGGTCACGACCATATGCTTGATGTTTCCTAGCAAGAAGTAGGGAAGGTTTATTAGCTGTCGATGCTGAAGGTGGTTTAGCAATGGAAAGTGGTAATTGGACATAATTATTGCCCTTCCATCGTAGGTGATGCACTTGATGAGGTAAAGGGAAACATTAGCCCATGGCTGGGGAAGTGACAACCTATTAATCCCCCTCCCTTTGTTCACCAGTTTCTCCTCCTCTTGGAGGAAATCCCCCTTCAAGGAGGGGTCATTGACTTTCCTGTTAAACCACCTCTTTCCTTCCACTGGTAATGTAATTACTCGGGAAATAACTTCCTCTGTAACTTCCAACTTCAACCCCCTAACCTCCGTCTAGTTCCTCTCTAAATTCTTCGCAAATTCCATGGCGACTCCCTCGTCTGATCCCTCCAGCCTCTGGAAGAACTCAAACCAGCCTACGTCCTTAAAAATATGGCATGCTTCAGGGCAATTCTCCAAAGCCTTTGTCGACCTTGGCTCATGCCGAATTTCTACTCCACCCATCGCTACACAAATTTAGTGTTGTTTTCCTTCCTTTTCCCTTCCTTTAGAAGTCCTGGAGCAGTCGACACACTACTTAGCTGTTATAGCCTACAACTATTCTTTTCCACTTCTCTGAGCACTCTGAATGGGGATGCAATGCTCTAGCAGGGGTAAATGGTAGGGTGGCGTAGGTGAGAGTTTCAAATTAAGATCTACAATCATGGTTCGTACTGCACAGTAACGTTGCCTTATTAATGCTAGGTTATGGGAGGTCTAGTCGAAGGTACACTTCCCTTTTTTGGTATGATCTATCATTAAGTGACAATGATTACCAGATCATCGTGCCTTAATTGTGATTTATTTTAAATAATTACAGGTCATGCAAAGGTCATGTCACAATATGATTCGCTCTCCTCCCCCCCCGACCTAAATGTGACAACTGACATCGACCATCAAAAGGGAAAATGTGTTAACTTGCCATAATTACCGAATAAAAATAGATAACAATATTACCTTTGTATGATGTACCTGGGTGACGTGGGGCACAGTCATTGGTGGCGAGATGCATAACTCCAGTGATGAGAACCACGATGATGCTTGCTATCTTTTGCAGTAAATATCTTATTCGAATTATTTATAGAAGTCATCAGCTGTTACAGGTGTAATAGCCAAGACGACTATTATGTATTATTAATTTTTACAAAAACAGAAAGAAAAAAAAAATTCATGTAACATCATTATCGTAAAGTATGCTTTGAAATAACAAATTCTGTTACAGAATGTGTAACAACCACCACAAAGTGGTTTTCAACTACTACAAAAATTGTCTGTCTACGCCCAGAAAAGGTTTTCACAGCCAGATTGTTTTATTATGTTGTTGTTGTTTTTTCTTAAGAGGTTTTAAGGTGTAACAACTGCCAACAGTGGTTGATTTTCAATTGTTACACTTATTGAAGAAATTAGAATTTTTCAGCACAGGGGGGCTTTTCCCTGTTCCTGTAATCTGAAGATATGAATTCGTGACAATGTTTATGAATGAATCCCTTGAAGCAGGTTTGTGATATAACCGAATACGTTTCCCATTTTCTAGTAGTGGTGTCCTGGCAATGTTAATGGTCACCAAATTTACAGTCCCATTGTCAAAGATTGCATCTATCTCATAGGGGCCTAGCCATTTGGTGCAGAGCTTACATCTTGAGTCATATAAGAGAGCCCAATATCCTTTTTGGAACTTCTTTTTCTTGATGAATCTGTCATGCCACTTAGCTATCTCCTACTGGATAATATTTGTTTGCTAGATAGCAGCTAATCGTTTCTCCTCCAATTCATTGAGCTAGTTCAATCTCTGCTTTTATGCTGTAGCCAGATCTAAATTTACCTACAATGCTGTTCTCAGTGTCTTGATTTAAAACTCAATAGGGAATAATGGATTTTTTCCATACACAAGTTCATACGGTGAGAATCTTGTGGTATTCCTCCATGTAGTCCTGTATGCCTACAACACTTCTAGAAGTTTGTCAGCCCAATTCCTTTAGTGGCTGGCAACAATCTTGGTAAGGATCCCCTCAATGACTTTGTTAGTGCTTTCCACTTGGCCATTTTCTTGTGGATGATAAGGTGTTGTGATTCTGTGATGGATTTTATATTTTTCAACCAACTTCTGGATCATATGGGATATAAAATGGGGCTCTCCATCTGTGACTATATCCCTGGGTATACCAAATCAGACAAAGATGTCTTCAAACAAAAAGTCTGAAACAACCTGCTCCATGGCTCTGGTAAGTGCCTTTGCCTCAACCCATTTCGTGACATAGTCAGTGCTGACCAAAATGTAAGATTTCTGCCTAGATGAAGGATTAATTGGTCCCACAAATCTAGGGCCCATTTCTCAAAAGGTTATAAGACAATTTGGGGCTGTAATGACATCTCATATGACTACAGTGGTTGGCCCATCCTTTGGCAACTATCACATTCCTTCACAAACTTCTTGGCATCTTGAAATATTGTTGACCAATAATACCCTGTTGAAAGGACTTTGTACCCTTTCTGCTTGTCTGTGAAGTTCCCTCCACAAGGTTCCTTGTGAAAACCTTTAAGCATGTCAAAGATCTCATCTTCTCTAACACAACGTCTGATCTGGAAATATGGTCCAATGTGATAAAGGTTCCCATCTATCCAAGTATATGTCACTTTGCTGTATAATCTTTCCTTTCCCCTTGGTAGACAAATATTGTGGAAACTTCCCTGTAGCAAGATAATTAGCTATATCTGCATACCAAGGTGAGTAAGTAGAAATAGAAAAGAGATATTCATCAGGGAAATAATCTTCAGTAGGAATGCAATTTTCATCAATAGTTAACCTAGAAAGGAAATCAATTACTACATTATCTTTTCTAGGTTTATTGACAATTGTGATATCAAATTCTTGTAACAGCAATAACCAGCACATAATTCTACCATTGGTAATTGGATTATTCATTAAAATAATGATGGCAGAGTGGTCAGTGTGTACAAATACTTGATACTTGGTGATATAATGTTGGAATTTATTGATGGCATGCACCACTGCCAAGAATTCCTTCTCGATCACTATATAGTTGAGCTCAACTGGAGTTAGATTTTTGCTCATGTAGTAAATAGCATAAGGTTTCCTATCCTCCAGTTGGCCCAAAACAATACCTACAACAATATCAGATGCATCCGTAGCTATGTGAAATGACAGTTCCCAATTAGGTTGTCATAACACCGGAGTTTCTGATACACAAAATTTCAACTTCAAAAAGGCTTGCTCACACTTCCCTGTCCACAAAAAGTTGACATCCTTCATAAGCAAAGAGAATAATGGCGATGCAATTTTTGAATTTTTTTTCTATAAACCTCCTGTAATACCCTACATGCCCTAGGAAACTACATACCTCTTTTTGCGTCTTAGGGGTTGGAATTTTCAGAATTACCTCTATGTTTGCAGGGTCTACCTTGATCCCGTTAGTAGAAATGTAGTGTCCTAGAACGATCCCTTTAGTTATCATCATGTGGCTTTTTTCAGCTCTCAAAGAAACATTAGTTTGTACACAACGTTCCAAAACTTTTTCTAGATTAGCTAATGCTGTTTCAAAAGCATCTCTGTAAGGTGTAAAATCATCCATGAAGATTTCAAGACAGTCATTCAACAAATCAGAAAAAATTCCCTGTATTTCCCTTTGAAAGGTTGTTGGCGCATTGCGGAGTCCAAAATGGAGTACTATGTATGTGAAAGTTCTCCAAGGGCAAGTAAAGGTTGTTTTATCTTGATCTTCCAGGGAAATTTGTATCTGGTTGTAGCCACTAAACCCATCTAAAAATGAAAAGATTTGTTTTTTTCTTTGGAAAGGGTATCAAGGACCTGATCTATAAATGGTAAAGAAAAATGGTCATTTTGAGTGGCCTTATTGAGTTCTCTGTAATCCACACAGACTCTCCACTTGCCATTCTTCTTAGGAACGATGACAAGCGGAGACACCCATTGACTGTCAGATATCGGATAAATAAAATTAGCACTTAAGAGTTTTTGTAATTCTTCCTTCACCACCTCCTTCAGTGCAAGGTTCATGTGGCACTATGGTTGTCTGACTGGTTTGCAACCATCCTTCAAATAAATATGGTGAGTGCACAGGTTAGGGTGGATCCCTTTCATATTCGTATAGTCCCATGAAAATGCCTTTTTGTATTTCTGTAACAACTGTAACAACAGTTGGTTTTGCTCAGTAGTCAAGTTGGGGTTAATGTTCAGAAAATTTCCTGGTTCTATTTCCATTGGATTGTTGTTAGTATTCAGAGTGGTTCTCATTTGTTCAAAATATATATCTTCTACCTCTTCTTCCTCATTCAAATTTTTAATGGAAGCGACAAAAAGCGAGTTACTAATAAAACCATTAATGATATCATCTTCTGTATCATCTTTGAAATACTTGGCTTTCCCTAAAGTGAGGAGTGGTAGGGAAAGATCTAATTCGGGCTCAAACCCATCCCACCAAGGGTTGTATAAATCCGCATTTGGTTTTGGGGGTAAAGATTATTTTTCTTTGTTGTCTGGCCATCCGAGATCACCATAGATCCAGATCTATAGCCTATGAATGCATCTATAGTGGCCAGCCAGGTCTCCCTAAGATTAGAGGATGTCCCCCCAAATTGGATTTGGGCTGTAAGATAAGAATGTCATTCGGATATCTCCAAGAAGCTATTGTAATTACTATATCCTCTAACACCCCCTCGGTTTTAACACAAGATCTGTCCGCTAATTCAAGTACAGTAGGAGTATGTCTAAGCCCCTGTAGCCCTAGGGTAGTAAAGAGGTCCTTTGTCATTACATTAATGGCCGTCCCAAGGTCGATCAATGTGTTAGTTATGGGATGATCATTAATTTAGACGGTAACTGTCAGATTTCCTGGATCATTATACTTAGAAGAGGCTCAACAAACATTAATTCAGATAACTTCCCCACCACATATATGGTAACATGTTCTTTAGGCTTCCTCCCAGGTTTCTTGATGCACAAATCCCGCACTGTTTTAGCATAAATAAGTACTTCTTTAAGGGCTTGAAACAGAGGAATTTATACATGAAAATTTTGTAACTCCCTAAGAAAATCAGACTCGAGCTGTGAAGTCATTCCAAGTTCAGCCAATCTCTAAGGGTATAGAGGGTTCTAAGTTACAACAGTCGAGTTCACTGTTATAGGTGTATTAGCCTTTCCTGAGTTGCCTGTTACAATAGTAACAGTCCTTCGCGGGTTGGCTATTATAGACATAACAACTTCCTCTGTATCAAATGTTATGGGTACATCCGTCGCCTCAGAGCCTACGGTATCTCCTCTGGAAAGTTCTCATTCCTCCTCTGTAATGATAGGGGAGTGACTTGTTTCAATTACCTTACCTGATCGCAATTGAATTTCATTAAGCCCCACGAGGGTAATAAGGTAGGTCTGGAACGTAGAGGGAGCCTCTATGCCCTGAGTTGCTTTATTTTTCGGGTTCAGGTTAGGTTGCACCGGTAGTTGGGGTCACACAGGTGGTGTTGGAGCCGGAGTTTGGAAAGGGGGTAACTGTAGCTGTTGCTGCATTGGTAATCTAGGTAAAGTTGTATTCTGGGCATTTCCTCTCTAGTTCTAGTTCCAAGCGTATGGTTGAGATGGAGGATATTGGATAGAGGGAGATTGAGTCCACTAGTTCCAGGGTGAAGGAAACTATGCTGAAGAAGGAGCAGAATATTGCCATGGATATTGCTAAGTATTATATGCATTGTTCCATGAATTGAAAGAGGAAAAATATTGACACATACGTGGAGGTTGTGGTTTCCATGGCCTCCTTGGTGCGATGAAATAAGAGGATTGCACCTCCTCGCTTGACTCTCTAAGTACTGCCTTTAGTCTAGGAAGTTCCGGACATTGACCTGTCGAATGTTCCAGCTCACAAATATTACACAAGCTGATGCTGTTCAATTCGAATTCACTCAAGGGATGCTTCTTCCGATAATTCAGACAGAACACTGATAAAGGTGTATCAACTTCTGCTTGTGTCTTCTTGATCTGTGCTATTGTTATCTGGGCAAATAGAGTACTGAGGATATCGATCTTGAAATTTTCGAACAAATTCCCGATTTCTGCTCTGGTTACTCCTCTTGCATATTTTTGTATTTGGGCAGAGGCATCTCGAATTGTGTTTCTCTCCTTAGATGACCCTCGATAGCATCTTAGATAGAGCTTTAAAATTTCAATGAATGGTTCCTGTGATATATCCCCCGTCCTTAGTAGGTTCAGGGTGTCAAGGCAGTCGTCCCTCATTCCTCTAATAAATATGGTCTTCTAGATTTTGTGGTCTAAATCGTTGTGTTTATACCTCTGCAGATTATAGTGGAACTGCTCTACATAGTCTTACAGGCTCTCATCCTCCTTCTGCGTCATTCTGAATACTCCCTCCCTTAGGTCCCTGGTTTTGAAATAGTCTTGGTACTTTGATAATAATGTCTCCTTCATATCATTCCATGTTTGAATGGAAGCGAAGACCAATCCCATGAACCATATCAACATTGCCCCTTTTAAAGTAGCAGAAAATAATTTCAGTTTCTGAGCATCTGAGATGTAGTCATAAATTCTGCATAAGACATCAAATTCAAATAAAAAGGTGTCTAGATCTTCCATAGTCATCCCTTGGAAGGATGGTAAGGATGATAGAGGAATATTTTTTATAGGAGCTTCACCTCCGATATCCCCGATTGGGAACTCAAAGGTGGTAATAGTAGCATCCGTATTATTGTTGTTGTTATTGTTACCCCCCATGGCTAATCTCTCTAACCCTTGCTATAAGAAAAGTTCTTCAAATTGCTATTGTGATGGTCTTGCAGGTGTGATTGACGGCTCAGGTATCCTCAGGGCTGGTTGTTTCACTGCACTACCTAAATCTAGATATCGATAAACCAACAGGTGTTCTCCCATCTAAGGTGTTTGATGTTCCCCCTCAGTTTCCCCTTGTCCTTTGGTCCTAAATTTTTGGCTACTACCTTCCCCTTGCTGCTCTTGAATTGGATTCTTGATCTTGGGAGTGCGGGTGCTAGATTTAGAATGATATGGCCCTGAGATAGAGGAATCAAAGGTTTTTTCCCTTGTTATGGGAGTGAAAAATTTTTGTGGCCTTTTTTTCATTGCATCCCTTTGAGAGATTGATTTTTCTTTTTCTGCCTTAGAGATTAGTTCCTGGATAAATGTTTTCCTTCCCAAATCTACACTCTTCCTTTCCTTTTTATGACCTGTTTTTCTTGTGACTTATTAGAGTGGGGGGTAGTTTTGGTATTTCTATAGTCCCTATAGTTGCACACATGTGCCCAGTCCCTATAATTTCACACATGTGCCCTATGTGTATTAATTCACACTCTAAGTGCCTCAGTCTTCAACAGTGGTGAGCCCGCCCAGGTATGTTAGAGCGATGAGTAGGTTCTTACCTCTTGTCTTATCTCCCAACAACTGAAGAGCTGAAGACACACTAAACAAAACACCAAAATACCATGCCCTAAGTGCCCTAGTAATCACAACAGTGAGCCCGCCCAAGTATGTTAGAGCGATGCATAGGTTCTTACCTCTCATCTTACCACTTAGTGATTGTGGACTAGGAACACTCTATCATCAAACAAATAACTTGGCTAACGATATCGTCAACTGCCATCCCTGACAATGGCACCAAAATGTCATGATGTTTTAATCAATCCTAATTGGCCATGACTGCAACATTTAATTTTCAACCCAGGGTAAGTCTTGCTGTTCCAGGGGAGTTCGCACTTTTTGTGCTGATAAACTACAACCAAGCATGAAAAATGGAAATAATAGTAAAAGATGTCACTGAATAAAATTGCAAAACTTAAATCATTCATGTAGAAATAAAAACACTCCACAGAATTGAAATCATGCTTCTCAACTACCAGAGTAAGGGTGTGCCACACAGTAACTAACAACTACACCAACTGGTCACTATCATTATGTTAATCAACTCAGTGTAACAACACAATATAATCCGAAACAGAAGCGGATGTAATTCAAAATTTGTGCAGCAACAACAGAGAACCATATGTCAATAAATGAAGCAATAATGTACACTACATCTACTACTGCATTCCATGCTAAAGAGGAGGGCCCTTCCTCCCTAACGGGGGTGCAGGAACAACACGATATTAATTAAAAAATTAGATGAAGAGCAGTAACAACATCACCGCAGTGATTTATTATGAAAAATGATTCAAAGTTACAGAAGCAGAGTAACAATGCTTTTCTATATGCCATCCATATACATAGGAAATTGAGTTTCTTTTATAATTATTACATGCCCCAAATTAGGAATAGGTCAGTCATGAGAATCTCACGAATCTCATGCTGTTAAAAAATAAAAGTAGTTACAACCTATTTCTAAATACAAAGAATTCTCAAATATATTGGTTAGGATTGCAACCACTTCAGTTTGTTGCTTCTAAAATAAACAACTCATAAATGCCCGACTATTGTTATGTGGAATAGTACCCACAACTTTCCAGCTCCGGTGCAACATCATCCTATGAGTGAATGGTGGTTCGAGATGTAACGACAATCATTGGAGACAACACCCTTGGTGTAACAATGGTCCTCTATATCAATGCATAGTGTAACCGCAACCTGTAACAATATTCAATGTGTAACAACAACCTGTAATAGCATGCAGGGTGTAACAACGAACTACTCTATCCTGCTCTGAATTTGATCAGTGTTGCCTGTTTACTTCATAGCCTTGTTCCCGTGAGAAACACCTGAAAAGGAGAAGAACTTCCAAAACACTCCTCCAATGCTCACCCCAGTTAGCCACAAAAAGGAATAAAGTATCGTATTATTCAATAAAATATGGAAAAATAACATAACAGTGGAATAGGTTTTAAAAGTGAGAAAAAGGGTGATTAATCATGTAAAGTTCATGGGCCTGGAGGAAAAGAGGATCAAAACTGGGGAAAGAAGGTGCAAGAAATAGGTAAAAAGTCACACCCAACAATTTTTTTTATTATTTATGAATTTAAAGGTTGTCTTTCATCTTTGAGCTCCCAATGTTTAAAATGTTGGAAGAACATTGTAATTGATGTCAAAGGATGAATGGGCCATTGATGAGTTGGAAGTAATCATTGACAAGTTGCATGTCTCATGGGTCCTCTTGGTTGGAGAGATATTCAAGTTATTAGAAAGAAAGGTAAGGGAAAAGTCACTGGGGTTGAAATAGAGTTCAACAATTTCATTCAAAAAGGGCTCAACTTTATTTATCTCAACTATAATATGAAGTTATCAAACAAGCTACAAATAGGGCATGTTTTTCAATTTAAGGAAGACATTTAAATTTTGACAATAACAAAAGGCTAAGTTTCTATGTTTCAATACTAACTTGCCTTACCTTATAAATCAGAGAATAATATGGTTGCTCATAGAAACACGATTTTAAGTCTCCAGAAGTTTTTTGTGAAGGAACTTCGCATCATCTTGCATAAAATATTATCTTGAGAATCTGGAAGTCCTTTCTAATGATGTGGGTTGTAACCATGAGATAGAGGATGCAATTCCAAATATTTTTACAACCCTCTTTTGAATTGGTGAAAATAACATAGAATATTCTTTTACACAAGCCTATGAAAATAACGGAGAAGATGTTTTGACACAAGGCGATACTGGAAATGAAAACAACTTAAGCAGTTGATTTTTTGTTGGATCACATGATGAGTTAGTAAATAGAAAACAATCTCTTCTTCCATTGCAACATGGTACTAATATGGATGTCAATTTTTTTTTAATTCAAATTCAATTATGGAAGGTAGAAAAGTGTTGGTATGGAAGAATAGTACTGAATTCCTTCTCCTTAACTAACAACTCATCATTTCTATTCATACTAGCTTTATAGATGTCAAAAAGGATGCCACCAACAAGTTTCTATATTTCCAACAGAGATAAAAAATATCAATACATAATCACAGGTTGACCTGACAGAGGAAAAATTCATGTGTTTTTTTAGTAGGAAGGCCAACATTAGGCCTCCCCCTGACACTATTTATATCCTAGCCATGGAGCATTGAAACAAAAATAATGTGGCAAAAATAAGTATCTTCAAACTCGCTAAAGAAATTTGAGGTAAAAAAACAAGGATAAAGTTTTGTGATATGAAGAGCAACAATAAAGGATAAAATACCAAATTTATTAAATGTTTTCTAAGGACAAGTTTGTGGAGGCAAGGCATTTGAAGCAATCGATATGAGAAAATAGTATCTATGAACATATTTTGTGGGAACTTGAAGAAAGGAATTCAAAGTAAATCAATCTGAGTGATCATGTGAATGTTACTTGTGAATTAATTCATGCGTTGTGTGTTCTTATATAGGTGGTGTGACGATTCTATAGCAAGAACTGATTTATGGTATTTGTCTTCCTATAAATTGAACTAATGTATTGGGCGCAATGCCTGGCTTGCAAGCAAGAAACAAAAGCACATAAGTCAAAGAAACTATGGTCAAGAAAAACAAAGGGTATCTATGTTTATATAATATGTAATGAATTGAGGTATGTTCAAGTGCAGGTGGAATTGGATGTGTTCACACAATTATTGGTCAGACTAACTAGTCTCATTGTCTTTCCATTTAGAGTTTGTGTTTTTTTGGGTTGAACAATTATCCTATGCCTAAAAGAACTTGTGTGTACTTAACACTGTAAGAATATGCGAGGTTGCTTGTGGTGTATGTAAGAATACCGCTGGTAGCTTTTGTACATAATTCCATAACATGAATACAATTATGCTGAGATGTATTGATTGTGAAGATGATGCATATGTTATCATTAGTTGTTGATATGTGATATTAGTGGTTTAGAGTGCACGATTGTTGTTTCTATAGAAAACATGGGTTTATACTGAGTGCATTTGTTGCATTGCTACAAAGTTGGTATGGATGAAGACAACAATTGATGATTAGTGTTTCAGGTTTTGGGTTTTAATTAATGGTGGTCTAGAATCTATTTACAGGTTTCCATTTTTGGAGTATGATTTTCGTTGGGAGAAATAAAATCACTATGGTACTAGGACCTCTATTCCTTACTCTTTCCTTTATTTGACGACTTTAATTCCATGTAACTATATAATTTTTTCATTGCATTTTCATTTAGACATAGAACTTCAACCCTCTGTTGTATTTTCCACTATTCTTTATCGATTCTTCATTAAACCCATTTAGTGTTTAATATTGTTTTTAATCAAGAAAACTATTTTGGTATTTCTTCTGGTTTATATCAGGGTTTGTGGTTTCTAACACCCTAGTTACATGTTAATAATAATAAAATTTGACTATGTTCTTCATAGTTAGGTTTAATTGCACAAATGTATTTGTTTGTAGCATTTTTGAGACTATAATACAAATATGACTTGGGTATTATTAGTTATGGTTTTCGTTAATTTGATAGGTCAGGGATAAATCACTTCCATTGGACAATCTTCTTCATCCAGAGAAGCCCCAAATTTCCCTTGGAAGAATTTAATATGGTTAAGAAAAAATGTATTTTTAAAGTGAGCCCACAATGGCAAAAAAATCCAAGTTGGCCTAAAAGACAACTCTCCTCCAACACATATAAATGCAAGTCAAAGTCACCTCATTTGGAATCATCATCACACACGATTTTTTCTTCTCTTGGAGGTTCATACATTTGAAATTGTAAGTCATCTTCTCACACGTGTGAGTATAGGAGAGAGATTTCAGGAGGGCTAAAAATTTGTCTAATTTCAACACTTTTACCAACATTGAATTTTTGTGATTAGGCATACTTTGGCTTGATTTGAGTTGGCATTATAGGACTATTTTGGAGGCCAAATTATTTGGCACAAGGAATGAGGTTTTATGTGCACTTTGACTGCAATTGAAGGCATATCTTCTCTCATTGTTGACCAAGTTTGACCGTGATGTTTGGGACTGTTTTCACTGAGGTTTGATTGCGATTTTATGATAATCTAATAAGAAGAATAATTTGAAAGGGGTTTCCCCCTTGTGGGGTTTTTCCCTAGTATTTGACCAAATTTGGTGTCTCTTTCCATTGCTTCTATTTTTCATTATCTTTACTTTTCTATCTACAATTGTTATTTATTACTGGAAGATTGAATTGATTGCTAATTGAAGAAAATAATTGGGCTAAAGTAATTGTTACAACATAGAACAATGGAAAATTAACATGGTATCAGAGCTAAGGTGAATGTTGGGAGCGGGATCCCCCAAGGGCAGTTTTGGGACTAAAAGCCCATGTCTAAGTCAAGTTTTTGTAATATTATTGTAAAGAATCCACATTTTGTGGTTGCGGAGCACGAAGGTATTATGTGTCACAAAGGGTAGTCTGCCCTTAGTTTTGTAAAGTAAAGTCAGCTGTAAGAGATCTACCCATGGTCCATGGACCATGGGATTGTATAAAAAGGGCTAAGCTCTAAGTAGTTAAAAGCATGGAAGAAGTAAGAGAGATAGATTTAGAGCTAGAAGTCTAAGCCTTGGGTTGTAGTGTAGGTATAGGCTTTGCAGCTGAGTGCGCAAAGGCCTAGGGTAGAAGTCCGTAGCTGAGTGCGCGGACCCCTGCAGTTGTGTGTGTAGGGTGAACATAGTCTGTAACACTTGGAAGATATTAAAAAAAGGAGTTATTCCATAATTTTTGTGTATTTGTTCTGTTGATGGGTTTGGATATTTTGTGTATGAACTTCCTTAGCTATGCTTCTATGCTGCGCAAATGAATACAGTTACATTGAATAATTAAACGCAATTATGAATATTTGATTACGTGGTGATAAACTTAAGTATTCGGCAAAATAAGAAAATCACTTAGGGTGATTGAGGAATCTGCATGATGCACTGCCATAACAATGCGAAAGTACCTAAGCCCCAAGCTAGGGCTATGCGAAGGTTGATCGCATACTTTCATGAAGGTATCTAAATCCGGAAAAGAGGGTTTGTCTTATAAGCCCTAAAGCGAGATCACTTGCAGGAAAGTAGGGATAGAAGAGATCAAATGACTTCACAACCATCTCAGGGTGCAGAAACTTGGTTCCAGCACCCCCCCATATTGCTTCGGGTGAGACTTCGGTTCACACTCTGCAGGATGATGCCAAAAGGACCAATAGTGTAGGGATTTGTTTGGTTAAATAACACTGAACCTAGGTCAGGCCCCCTCAAGCCAACAGTGAAGAAAAAGCCCAAATAGACAAGAGACAAGAGTAATCATCATTAAAAGAAGTTGAATGAACCTATTTTATTTGGACAAGATGTCTGCCTCTTTCTTAAAGGATAATGATACGCTGGGTGATTCATCAAACTTTGATGCTTGGAAGATCAGGTTGGAAGTTATACTAGATGACACCAATGTTTTGGAATATGTGCAAGGAAAGGTACCTAAGCCTCCAGAGAATGCTTTTGCTACTATCAAATCCAAGTACAAGAAATGTGAGCTCAAAGCCAATAAAATTCTTATTGATGGTTTTTAAAATCATTTACTTGTTTATGTTGGAAGTTTGAAGAAGTGTAAGGATATCTATTATAATCTAGTTGGGATGTATGGGGTCACAATCTTGAATCACATTCTCTTCTTAAAAAATAAACTCAAACAGATGAAGATGAACAAAGGAGAACCTGTACATTCTTATGTTATGAGGGTATCCCCTCTAAGGGATCAATTTCAGACTACAAGAGAGCCTATATCTGATAGAGAGCTGGTGATGGTAACTCTTCAAGGTCTTCCTCCTATTTGGGAAACCTTCATTACTACCATAAGAAATAATAATGTACTCCTGACATTTGATGAGCTAGTTGGAAAATGCACTCAAGAGGAGACCATAATGATAGCTAGAGGAAGGATTCCAAAACATGAATAAGGAGATCCCTTTGCCTTTGTTGCTCAATATAATAAAATAAAAGAAAGGGGGATACCATCTATTTCAAGAAATCCTACCCTTGAATCGAAGGAATCTAATAGAATATTAAGGGATATTGAATGCTACAATTGTCACAAGCATGGGCATTATGTTTGAGACTGTTTGAAGAAGAGAAATGCAACAAGATACAACTACAACAACAATTGTTATACAGTAAAATGACCTCCTCATCAGCTCAGAGGAGAAAGACATGATGACTGAAGGATTGACCAAGTTCATAGGCCCAGTTGTCAAGCTAACGCTGTCTAGGCACTAGCAACCTACTTTATAAATCTTCCTAGCAAGGCTAAGGGTGCGTTAGTGCCTAGGGTAACTCTGTCTGTTACCTCGGGAAGAGCGTTAGTGAACCTAAATGAGTTTCTATGGGTCAAGGGAACAAGTTGACCAAGAAATATCTCGATATTCTCTCCTATGTTAGCTCACAAAAGCAGGGAAACATCAGAACTCGACCTGTTTGGAGGAATTACTAATTCCTAATGGAGTCTACAAATGGGAAGGAGCACAAAGGCATGGAAACATCAATGCTTTTGCCTAATGGACTCATGAAGGGCTTGGAAACCCTATCCTCACAATCTATATATGCAAGGCTAGGGCCATTGTGAAATAGGTCGAACCATTTGAAAGGATTTCCTATTTGACTGTCGAGCAGAGTCTCAGACTAAGGCATCAGAAGAGGTTAAGAAGGGAGAGAGAGAGAGAGGAGTTGGAGGGGTAAGGGAAGGCTAATACAAATGATGGTTGTAATCACTCTTTCAACATCAATATAGAACTACAATTGTGTTGTCCACTCCGTGATGTTGGTAGTATAACTTGTTTTATGATTATGCAATATCCTTAGCATGAGTGGCTTAGATATATGCAACTAGATATCTTTATATGTTCATGCATTGATTATCAACGTTTTATGCTGTGATATTATGCTTGTCTTTTCTATGTGTAGGTTTTGATCTGGAGCTCGCTCAGGGGTCTTCCACCTAGCTACATTGTGCTCTCAAACAATACCACACTAAGACTCGAGGTAATAAGTCCTTCTCACTTTGATATTAATTTATTATGCATAGATATGCATGCATATTTGTGACCACTACAGCTAGTATTATAGTCTGCTAAGGATCCCGGGAAGATCCTTGAGGGTTTCTACATCACCAAACACCCATGCATTAATCCCTATAGTAGAATTGACGACTCTGCTGGGGACTACACTTAGTTCCCAGTTTTTCCCAGAAAGTTCCTATATATCTCTTTCTTCCAGGCCTTCCTGTACTTCTTCATTCCCTTTTTGACCACTCAGGACTATACATCACCCTTCTCTCAGTGCTCAGCCCTAGATTTGATCCCCACAACCTATTTTTTGAGCCTTTTTCCTCACTTGCGTTGTTTGCTAGTGTAAAAATTGATTTATAAAGCAATGTGGCCTCACAAACAATGCATTAGTGCTGCAAGTAACTCTCTATAGCCTTTAGTATAGAGCGTTAGCCAACCATTTCTTGATAAACAGACTGCTCTGTGACCTCATGGGTTGGGAAATCTGCTTCTAGAATGATTAGGGACCTGCAGATGTGCTTGTTTGTCTGATCTGTGTTGTGACCATTTTTTTTAAGAAAATAGCTTTACTTAAATTTTTTTTGTTTTAATAAAAGAAAAAATAGAATTTTTTTACTATTTTCTGCTTGGTTGGTTAGATCTGCATTATTTGGTTTCAAAAGTTGTTAGTGAGCATTGAAGTTCTATTGGTTATGCTAGTGTTTTACTGAATAGGATGCATGGTATATATATTAATGTATGAATGACTCTCCCTTTTTAGAAGTAGCTTATTCATTGAAAGTGAAAATTTACAAGCATTGTTTTTGCATGATTTGAGTCAAAGTCCCATATAACTTCATACGTCAACACCCCTACTAAAGACTCTAATGAAGTACATTTAAAATATACCTAATAAAATCAATCAACAACTCTTTTTAGATTAAACACACATTAGTTTAGGCTAGGATCTTTGGATAGGTAGTGTGAGTTAACTGCCCAAGATCATACACCGAAACTAGTGTCATTAAAGAGAGAAATCCTTTTGCACTCATACTATCCAGGACCACTCCAGTAAAAGCGGAGCTAAATACGAGACAAAATCGGACTGTAAGTGAAGGTAGCCTGCCTTTGCTTACATCTCCTTTGCATATTCTATGTATCGGGGATCCCTACGGGGATATCAGAGCTGAGTCGGGGACTTAGGTATCCTGCCCACACAACGTACTATCTGCGACTATGTCCCTCCTGGTAGTGTCTGTGATTTGAGGTATCCTTAGTGGCCATACTTTTAGGGACGAACACAAGGTGACTGGGGCGGGCTGCCTTGGTACCTAACACAGACGAACCTACTCTGTATTCGGTTTTGGGAGGGTGCTCGTCTTCATGAGAGTACTTGGCCCCTTAATCTAAGGTTTGGGCAAAGCTCAAGAGTAATCACAACTGTATATTTGGCCAACTCTCTATGTTATTCATTGTGATACTAGGTTTCATCTCTAGTGATTGGTGCTTATCAGACATGGTCATTTCCCTCTGCTTTTTGATTCATTTCCTTAGTGTATGTTTTATTTTTTAAGTGCCAGATTGTTATCACCAAGACTTTAACAAATATCACTGTAAAATCTATTAATAAAATTTATCGGTCACCGTGGCTACATCCAGCCCTCGTCATCAATCTAGATGGTTATTAGGTCTTCCCCCACTCATTGTGGAGGATTTGTTGAGCCCCAGTGAACCGGATTCCCTGTCTTTGGGCAATTAGTCTCCGAGATCTAACATAGAATCAGTTTGGACATCCCACAATTCAAGCTTACCAAAATATTTCTTTACTGAAGGTTTCATTCCTCCATACAATCCTCCAATCACGAATTTGTTGGGACCACTCTTGATTCCCATTGCATTTGTGCCTCCTTATTACACAACATTTTGTCACTGTCCCTGTACTCCCCATTCCTTGATCTTGGAGGACCTCTACAAGGAACCCTTCATGATTTCCCATCATGATGAACCTCCCATTATGTCCCTCTTCATGAGGAAAACAATTCCCCTTTGCATCATTTTCCCAAACTCTTCTGTTTTTCCAGTTTACAACACTGGCGCTAATGACCGCTGTCCTACCTATACTGATATGCAGGGATTAAAACTGTCCCTCATGCCTACCGGAGAGACTGAGCCTTTTCCCAGTCACAATGATCCTCTTTTGGAAAGTTTTTTAAATTTGGAGCTAAAGCTTCCAGCTCTAGAAGCTTCGTAACGGAAGTATGGTAAATGGTTAGGCCAGATGGAGCCGAGGAGGTCAGATTGGGCTCCTTTCCCCTATTAAGATGGAACTACCTCAAGAGATAAGACCTTCTCCCATGAGAAGAGGAACCATTTCCCATCCATTCAAGCTATATAAACCTCCACTTTTCCCAAGCACAAGCTAGTGTGTGTGTGCTAGTGCTAATTAAGTTTTGTTTGGAGTAATCAACAAGTTATCCATACTTTGTAGCTCTCTAATTTGTGTTTAAGGGAGAATTGTGAGTTGGTTTGGTGTGAAGCCTAAAGGGAAGAGCCTTGAGACTATCATTGTTGGGGCCATCCATGGAATGCTAGTAGAAGTGTGTGGGAAACCAGATTTGTCAGAGGAGAACAACAATGTCAAGATGCCGATTGTAATCTCTTCTTGATTTAATAAAGATGCAACTATCGATTGATTTCCTACATAAGATATCATTTCACATGTTTATGGATTAATGTTTCTTGACTTGTTAAATAAGCTGAATAAAATTTGTATATTATCACGGTTGTTGTATGATGTTGTTTACTTGTTTCAGGTGTTCGCAAGAAGAAACATAAGATAGCTGGAGCAAGGAAACAGGGTCATCATCAAATGGATAGCATACTAAGAGGTAGGCCCTCTTAATTGGTTCTAACCTAAGGAAATCTTCCATAGAATGTCTTTTTTGTGGCTAGACCCGCTCTCGGGCTAGAGGAATTGTTTGTGTCCGCACTGTTAGTGTCAGCCTTTGTAGCCTTCCTCCAGTGATCAAATATTCTCTTACAAAGTGAGTTTAAGGTGTCAAGGTCAATTTTGTCATTTCAAAGAGTTTTCAAGCAAAATTTGGTCACTAGGCATTAGGTCTAGGGTTTGCTTTCACTCTTTTCAAAGTTGTCCAAATGGCAGTCCATGTCATCATTCAGCTGAATGTACCATCATTCAAAGGGTTTTCATCATCATGTCAAGTTCCAATGGGTCATTTTACACCTTGTTCATGCTTCAGTTGCGTCTAGGTGAGTTCATTTCCCTCTCCTAGGGTTTTGAAGGCAATTTCTCTTGAATGGCCAAATCATCATAAAAACTTGTATCCTGATGTTCATACACCTTCCCCTATCCTTAATGTACCTTATTAAACACTTCCCATCACTGAGATTCCCCAAATTCCTCATTTTTCCACAAACCCTAGTTTCTTGCTACAACTTGGCAATTTTCTAGGTTGGACCTGTGTTTCGCCCTTTTTGACCCCTTCCCCTCACTCAATCTCTGAGATTCCACTTTCCCCTGCTTCCTAACATCCCTCCTTACTCCCCAAAATTTCCTCAAGAATTTAGAAGCCCCCTATCCCCTTCATTTCGCTTCATTTCAACAATTCCCCTGTTCCACACATCGGGATATGTTTCACTCAAATGATTTTTCAGAGCAATAAAAGATGAATTTTGGAAACCTGAGAGAGGTTTTTGTTCAAAACATGCCAAGGAAGAAAAACCTCTTTCAATTTTTACACAATTATAATGGTATTGGCGAAATTTCAAAAATACAATCGCCTCGGGAGAATTGATGCACCTCTAAAGTGACCTTGGGAAAATCAATTTTTCTTCTAGCTTGGTTGGTCAAATAACTTTCTTGATAAGTCAAAGGATAACTATACAAAAATATATTTCCAATGAGCTATCATGAGCTCAATTTGGAATTGATGAAGGCATTCAAAAGTTGACTGCAACAGAACTCTGCCTTGAGGTAGCCTCATTTGGCACATTTTAACCAGTCTTGGGAGATTTGATTTTTGACAAGGAAAATGAACTCAAAATTGAAACATTCCAATTGGATTGGAAGGTAGACTCAAAGACCTTTCCAAAGAGCTATCCTGCGCCCGATTTGGACATCGGGAAAGCCTCCAAACGCCTCCTGAAAAATGCACTGCGCATAGAAACTGTGCGCTGCGCATAGAGAGGTGCGCTGCAAATTGGGCCTCACTGGCCAGTGTAAATTAACAAGGGCACTGCGCATAGAGGGGTGCGCTGTGCGTTGGGTTTGTGTGCTGCGCATTGGGTTATAGCAACAAGAAAACTCTGTCCATGCAACCAGATCATACCAAATCCACTCCAAAACTTGCAAAGCATTACCATTATGGCTTGGTTGTATGATGCTTTCGTAAACATATTTGGGTTTTGAGTATGCATTGAAGTTTAGATTTCAACACACCTATATCAACACACACTTATGGAGTTGCGACACATCCGTGAAGACCGACAGGCTTCCCGAAGACATATACATGAGATGACACCCATTGAGCAGGAGGTAGAAGCTGACCGGGAGATTTGGCTTGAGAGGGTCAACATCCACTTAGAGAAGTTGTTGGCGAAGGCCAATAGAGACAAAGACATGCTTCGTCACATGAAAAATCATTATTGGGCTCGCATGCATGTTGGCAAAGAAAAAATGGAGATTTTGCAAAGGAGGTTGAGCAAAGCACTAAAACGGTGAAAGAGGCTTGATCGTCTTTGGATTTTGGTCGAAGCCTCTTTGGCTGAGCATGGTACTTGATTGGGGACCCCCAGCCTAAATTTCAAGAAATTTGGAGAAAATTTTGTCAATTTTGAATTTTTTGGCTCTAAAAATAGGTTTCTTGGCTCAACGCGCAGCACGCTACCCATAAGATTGGGAGGTCCAAATCACAAATGGTTTGCATTTTTGGATTTTTCATGATGAAATATACCTGATCAACTATTTCCAAGGCATTTCATCAAGGTTTGGGTCCCCAAAGGGTTCAAAAACATGCAAAAAATGACCTCACTGCCCCTTGTTGGACACACAGGAAGCAGTCTTGGGAGAATGAACTTTTGGAGGGGCAAATGGACACCAAATGGGAAAATTCCACTTGGGTTGGAAAGTAGACATCCAGGGATTTCCAACAAGCCAACCTGAGCTCAATTTGGATGCCTGGAAGTGCCTCAAAATCAGCCTGAAAAGTGCACTGCGCGTAGAGATCAGGGCGCTGCGCATTGAGGATTTTGGCCAATTTTTCACCTTCCAGCTCAGAATTTCGGCCAGTTTTGACCAGTTTCACCTCTTGATGTAATTTTTGGTTTTCCTTGATGTAATTTGATGTATATGATGTAATTTTGGCACTATATTACCTATTCTAGATGATTCATTCACAAAATAGCAAAAATTTAATGAATGAATCAGTTTCCTAGCATATAGGGGTTAGTTGTTTGACTACCTAGTTTTCAGTTCCTTGTTTAGAATTGGTTGAAACAGCTCCTAGAAGGAGGAGCTCGACCCCTAGAGGTTAGGGAATGAGGTTAGCTTGATCTATATATGTAAATTTTCATTCAGTAGCACAGGTTGGACTCTTGGGGAAGAGGCTTTGAGACTTTATTGTACATTTTACTTCAGCATTTTGGCAAAGGAAAGACTAGGGTTTTGCAGCACTGTTTGGAATTCTTGTGGCTTTATGTCTTGATGGTGTGCTTCTTTCAGTACTTGTAAGTTTGTTATGTGTATCATTTTCCTTCTCTCATCTTCTACAATTGAACAAATGAAGTGTTAAGGTAGAATTCATAATCTGTAATGCTCTGCCTTTAAGTTTGTTTGATATCCTATGTTTTCATCTGTTTAAGGAGAACTCTTGAGGTTTTCTTGCTCTCCTTAGCTCCTCACCTGTCTGATCTATTCACCTCATTGCTTTAAAAGCATCAAAACAATTGCCTACCTTGCTCCAATCAGACCTTTGCAGAAACTGTGTCTCATCCCCACACCCAAAATTTCCTTTCCCTTTGATTCAACAAAAACCCCAAAAAATCACCTTTAAACCTCTGCACTTAATACCTAGCCTAATATTAGTTACAATTTCAGTCATCTCGAGCCTCATTGATTATATTTTTCCGAGATTGACCCGGAGAGAGCCCTCTCCTGTCCTCGTAGGGCTAGCTACGAGGCTGAGCGTGGTTTGATGTTGCCTTGAGTTTTGCCTTCCTCGGCCTGGGGAAAATTCGAGCGTTAACATAGTGGCGACCATACTGGGAAAGAAAATGGTTTGCTTGTTGATGTCATTTGTTTTATAGCTATAGATAGAGCCTGAAGTTATGCCAGGTAGCCTTCGAAACGCTTTTTCTTTGCATTAGCGGAAGTAGATAAACGCTGCTTCAGTCAATCTTCGGTCTAGCTTGTAAACGTGACATCTAACTTGTTAATTACCCCAGTACATGTATCAAGTTCAGATCTGATTGTTGATGGTGGACAACGATCAGGCCATAAGAAGGCTGAAATCATTCACCTGGCGACTTCATTCACTGAAAAATTCAAAAATCAATGCTTCATGGTGACTTCACTGTAGGGAGATCAGTAGCTGTGAGATTTTCAAGATGGACCGAATCACAAGAAGATATGCTCCCATGAGCCGAGATCACATTCCAGGTTTTCCGAATAAGATGCCCAAGGTAGATTGGTCAAGGAATCTGCCTACATTTAACGATGATGGTAAGAAGGATGCTGCTTTACATCTAGTTAGATTTCATATGCATATTCGCAAGTTGAAGGTGGATTTTCCTGAAGATTGCTTGATGAAAATATTCCTAGCCACTCTGGAAGGTGAAGCCCAATCTTGGTATGAAAATTTGCTGCTGGCCTGTATTTACTATTTAAAGGATTTTCATGCCTTGTTCATTGAAAGATATCAAGCATCTTATCCATCATTAAATTTAGTTCATGACTGTTGCAAACATGCTTCTACTTTTATTGAAAGCCTTCAGAAATATTATGAAGATGATAATTTTATGGATGATGAGATCATGGAGGCTCTGTATGAGAATCCATTTCAGCAACATGAAAAGAACCTAGAGGATTCCCATCAAGATGCTCAGGAATTTTTGCAGCAGAATCAAGATCAGCAGGTTGAAATTTGCTATATGGCTAAAATTGATGAAAGAGAAGAGCGTGTTTCAGATCTGCCCACAAAAGAAGACAACATACATATTGCAGAATGTGATAATGTTAGGATAGCTACTTCAGGACTAGATTCAAATTGTAATGACCAACCATATCTTGTGCTGAAGCCCATCAAAGAGAGCTCTGCTGTTGAGATCATAGACAGAGTTTTGGATTCAGATGTTCATAAAAAACAGAATGAGATCTTTGTACAAGTAAGTGATAAATCTCTTTTCAATAACTCAGTAATAAATGATAGTTTGAATGCCCTATCATATGAAGATAATTACTGTTTAAGTAGAAGAAAACAAAAAGCATTGTCTCCTTTGTCTGAAGATGAGATAGATCTACTTTTGAGAGGTCTTGTTACAGCCCAAGCTACAGCAGATTTGCAGTGCACACATAGTCAGGAAAGTGTTGGTGAAACTTCTTCCTCTTTTGAAAAAGATGACTGTCTTATAATCAGTTTTGTAGACCAGCAAAAAGATAATTTTTTCTTTCACAAAGATGATAAGGCTGTCATGTTTGATAATCTCGAAGATTGTTTTTTGTTTAAGAATGACCTACAGCACATTCACACCACAAAAGATCAAAACATTCAGGATTTCCATTCAGATTCCTATTCATATGTTTCATGTGCTGAAATGTTTTTCCAAGAAGAGATCTACTCATCCATTTGTTAAGAGTTTTTTGAAGCCTATGAGCATACTTTTATTGAAGCACATGATGAAGGCAGATCAGAATCAGAAGAGAAAGACTTGTTTCTTCAATAGGAGGTAAATCTTCATGTTTTTCAGGATCCAATGGTAGATTTGTTACAGTTAGCAGTGAAAGTGATTATTGTAGTGTTCAGTGATGAAGGAGATCATCGTCAGCTATGTTTTTGGATGCCCAGTTATCAGTTTGTATTGTTGACCAACAGATCTGATCAGGGAAATCAGTCAAGAAGCCATCTGCTTGATTGGTTACATTGGAAAGCCAATTATACATGATTGTACATATTTCATTAGTATGCAGGTGGTTGTCATCATGATTCCAAATCTTGATGGATTGCTGCCGTTTTTCCAAAAACTTTGTAAAGTCTTGTTTTAAGTCAGTCATGAGTCATTTGTTATTTGTCTGTTGAGTCAGTTTTTTCAACTTATTTCAGTTTTCCATCGAGTCGGTTTGAGTCAAGTTTCAGTCAGTTTTCAGTCAAGTTTGCATTCAATAAATGTGTCAAAGGTTCAAAATAATGACTCCATTTCCCAATAGATGAAGGCACTGGTCTGCTCTCTGATGAGCCCCAATTTTTTGTACAATTTGGGCTCATATTGGCCTACTTACCTTGTTCAACCATTCATCTTTTACCACTTATGCATTCATTTCTTAGTATATTCGTGTTGTTTGTAGGAAGAAGGGCAGGCATTATATCTATGTGGCTAACACATGATGATTTCAGGTTTTTGGCATTAAAGAGAGCAAAAGACCACGCAAAAGGAGACAAGGAGACAGCAAAGGTGACATTACGGGTTCATAGGGAGGTTGTCCACAGTCTTGATGACCTTCCTCGTGATTTTCACCTTCACTCCGAGCTCCAACAGCTCTCCCCACCGAGCTTAAAGGCAGCCAACACGTTCTACAGGATCAGCAGTTTTACAGCAGTTTGACTTTCAGTTGGACAGCCAAGCTCCACGAATGGAGGAAGCCAGCTTGATCTTCATTTTGTATAAATATGAAGGCCGTAGCCTTTGTTAGGAGCTTTTTGAACTTTTGGACTGATATTGTAATTTTTGAGCATAGCTCGGTGTTTGTTTTTGTAAGCCAGTTTTGGCATGACATTAGACTTTTGATTATGAATAAAGGCAAGCAGATTTGGATCTAATTCTGAGCTTTTAAGGGAGCTATAGCTCTCAGGTTAGGGCCCAACCTGAGAGCAATAGATCTCCTCTTCTTGTAGTGTTATTTACCTTTCTTTCCAGCATTTTGTTTCCTTGTTTTGATATGCATTTCAAAGAACACAGTTTGCTGATTTGATTTCTTTAATAAGATTGAGTAGGATTAGCTTATGGTTAAATTACTTTCAGCTGCTTAGATTAGGATAGGAGGTTTGTAATCCACTGGAGCTCCAAGAAAAGGTTGTTAGTGCCTCCACTGCCATCTCTGTTTAGGGATTGGGGTGTAGTCTATACCAACCACCAAAAAAACGCAGTCTTTTCTACTTTTATGCAAGCTGCAACACAGTCGGTTTAATCGTGGATCCTTCCATGCATTTTTCTCTTGAGCCATACTTCGTCATTACAATTCCATGCACGACTTTTCTTCATGATTTACATCGTTGTTCATTGGTTTAATAGCACATGAAGCACTGGTTAATGAATTTTCATTTTTGGTGCAAGACATAAGTAATTTGTTTTATTTACACTGCTCCATATCATTCTACTTCCTTCTTCTTCTTCTTAACCTCTCCTCAAGCCACCTACTCGACCTCTGTTCAGCTCGTTTACCTTCCAACTCATCCATTGCCACGTAGCTTCATTTTTTGACCTTTCGTTGCTGCCATCCTTCTATCCACCAACCAACTCCGTGCACTCTCTCTCCATCTTATTTCTCTACCCCTGAGCCATCACAAGTTCCATCTCCACCGTACCTATCCACCCATACCGCTCCATCACTTCACCATCACCCAAAACTTCCACTTACAGAACATCCTGTAGAAGGTAGCAGACTTCCTGTAGAATTCCTTAGTTTCCTGTACGATCCCCTGCAGACATCCTATAGAAGCCTGCAAACTTGGTTGCCGAGCATCTGAACGTTGTAGACTTCTGTGGACTGATGCTAGGGACCCTCTGGAACCTCTCCTAGCCCTCCTGACCTTTCCCAAGCTTTCTCTCCCTTCGCACCACCTCTGCACAGCCAAACCCTAATAAGAAACAAATTCATAATCACTCCATCCACTTAAGCAAAAATACAAAAACAATGTTCTTTTTCATAGAAGTAGTTTGAGTTCATGCATTTCACATCACTAGAAGTAATGGCATCATTTTTAGACATTTGCACTTTCACTATTGCATCATAGAGGTCAAACTAGTCAGATTAGGGTTTACTAGGGTTTCATGTTTTGGTTGGCTTTCAGTTCATTTTTGCAAAGTAGATTGATTTCCTCTGAGATAGCCTTCGTCCATCATTTAGAAAGCTTCTTCTGAGAGCATATAGAAGTTGGCTTGAGCCCTAGCGGACTTGTGCCAGCTGACCAAGTGACAGCTGCGACAAGAGCTAGTACTTGTGCATACAGCACCGTCACTTCCAAGTTTGTACGAACTACCGGGTTGATAAAATTAGAGATAGGAAGCCCCAGGAGTTGTAGCATTATTGCTACAATACTGGAGCCCACCATCTTTTTGGCGCCGTTGCCGGGGAAGCGTCAGAGTATTAGTAATTGTTGCTTTTCTTCTATTTTCCACTACAATCTTCTGCTAAGTAGTTTATTTCATTTCCATTCTGCAAAAGTAGCATAGACATTTCCTGCTTTCATAGATTAGCATTTCCTGCTTTCATAGATTAGTATTTCCTGCTTTCATAGATTAGCATTTCCTGCTTTCATAGATTAGCATTTCCTGCTTTCGTAGATTAGCCTTTCATTTCTGCAAGCGTAGACTAGTGTTTCAATTCTGCAAGCGTAGACTAGCATTTCCATTCCTGCAATTTCATTTGAGCAAAGTAGATTAGTTCTTTCCTGCTTTCAGTTTAATTCTGCATCTTTATAGTTAGTTGTAGATCAATCTGTTTCAGTTTTGCAGGTACCAAAGGAAAAAAACAAAAACAATCAAAAAAGAAAGTCTTTTCCATTTCATGCCTCGTAGGAACCGAGATAAATCAGGCAAATTCCTACCCAACACCCCCACCACATCACTGAGTCACCCTTCTCTCTTCTTTGGTGACAGTGACCCAGAAGAACCTATAGGTGAACATCCCAAGATATACAAAGATCCTATAGTAGAAGAAGAGTTAGAGAAGAGAAGATGAGAGAATAGAAGGTGCCTTCCCCATCTGAGAGACCAATGGAGAGATGAAAATGAAGAACATTAGCCCCTCTGCCTTACCTCACTTCCATGGACTGACTACTGAAGATCCTGATACCTTCCTGTTTGAGTATGCTGTCCTTTGTAGAACCTATGACTATACTGAAGATGAGCAAAAGCTGAAACTCTTCCCTTCAACTCTTAAGGATGCAGCATTACGCTGGTTCATGGGTTTACCTAGGAATAGTATCACCACTTGGGCTCAGATGCAGCAAGCTTTCAATACCAAGTACAGGTATTATTGTAGGTCTAAGGAAACCAAGGGAGAAATCTTTCGGATGACCATGGGAAATGATGAGTCCTTAGAGGATTATGAGGAGAGGTTCCAACTTAGCTATAAGCGGGCCAGGTGCACACTTGACCCTGAATCCCTCAAGTTGGTCCTGCTCCGAGGAGTCCCTGAAGACCTCTTAGATACCCTTCACATGTTAGCTGGGGGGGACATTTACCAACTGCCTTATGAGGACATCAAGACTGTGTTTCGAAACCACTCCAGGGCAGCTCGGAAACGAGGTAGGGGAAACCTCCTCTCAACTAGTGTCCCTTTCTCCAAACATGAGCTTGCAAATCAATTAGAAGATCTCAAGAGTGAGGTGAGACAGACCATTGCCATGCAGCTGGACACATTCAGAATCCAGCAGAAGAAAGAAGAAGCTGAGAGAGCCTTGGCTGTCTTCTGCCCTAGGTGCACAAGGAGACACCCTAAGAACGAATGCCCATTACATTCGGTTGAAGTATGTTTCATTTGTGAGGAGGACCATCCCACAAATCAGTGTCTAACCTTACCTGGGTTTAAAGCCATGTACCAAGGGACAGAAGCTCCCACTGAACCTCTCTATTACCTCAACCAAAGGAGGCCACAAGGATCTAGACCTTATCAGCAGGGAATGCAAGGGGCACCTCAAGCTTATTACAGCCCCAACCAATCGACTCCTATGCCTTCCTGGGGTCCCCCTGCTCATCCTTCCTGGTCCATGCCTCCTCCATGGTCTTATCCACCTCAGTACCCTACTCAACCTACTTCTCATTCATATCATTCACATGCCCAGCCACAGCCTCAGTGGAATGCACCTCAGTCGGGGTGGAGGCCCCAGTACAATACTCCTCCCGCCATTTTGCCTCCACCACCAGTTCAACCTCAGCCATTACCTCCTGCTCCTCCAAGGCAACCTCAAATGCCTGCTCAACCAAACCCGAACCCCAACAATAGACAGGCCCAGCAGGTATACACTGGGGAAACCTCATGCCCTACCTATGCTGTGGAGATCCAGGAGATCAATCTTCGATCTGGAAAGACTCTACCAGATCGCCAACCTCCTCCCCGAGAGGATGAGGAAGATAAACAGGAAAGTGAACCGAAGGCTATTCCACCCTTTCCTGAGAGACTGACAGCCACCACACAACCCAACCCAGAAGAGGATGAGCTTCTGGGTGAGCTCAAGCAGTTGTGTGTAAAAATACCACTTCTCCAAGCCATCAAGGATGTGCCAATATACAACAAACTGGTTAAGGAAAAGTGTTTCAAACACCCAGGCAGGCGGAAGAAAGATGCTTCAACCATCAATGTCATAGGACAACTGTCTGACCTTATGTTAGGACAAGTCATCTGCCCAAAGTACCTAGATCCTGGAAGTCCTGTAGTAGATGTCCACATCAATGGCACCATCACACCTCACACCTTGATCGATCTGGGGGCTGCCATTAATGTGATGACCAGGGATACCATGCTCAAACTCAATCTTCAGGGTTCCTTGAGGAAGACCTCGACAGTACTGCAATTAGCAGATCGCTCCATTGTGACTCCCGAAGGGATTGTGGAGGATGTCTTGGTCTCTATCGACTCTTGGGAATACCCTGCAGATTTCTTGGTTCCGCAACCCAAGGCAAAGCTTACTGGATATCCTCTCATTTTGGGAAGGCCTTGGTTAGCCACTGCAGATGCTTACATAAGTTGCCGTGCAGGAAATATGACCATCAAAAATGGTCCTATGTCCAAACAACTAGTCCTATACCCTCCTGCCCAACCCTCCTTAGAGCATGACTTACCACTCTGGTTAGAGGAAGGAGAGGAAGACGAGGTGTACTCAGCACCTCTGTGCACCTTAGAGACCACTAGAAGAGACCCCCCAATCGAGGATGACTTGATTGAGACCTTGATCCAGAATCCACCTTCCAATGCACTATCCTTAGAGAAATTGGTGGAGGATGCCCAAGCTAGCACCTTAGTGGATCTTTGTACAACCAACCCTGTCACTCCCAGAGTCAAGAATGTGGAGTTCGGCCCTGAGAGAACGTTGAAGATCAGCTCCTCCCTATCTCCTTCCCAGGAAAAGGAGCTGTGTAGCCTGTTGGCCAGTCACCTAGATGATTTTGCTTGGAGCTATAAGGAGATGAAAGGAGTCCATCCTTCGGTTTGTACCCATCACATATACATCAAAGAGGATTGTAAGCCGGTTAGGCAACCCCAGAGGAGAATGAATCCAGCTCTTAAGGACATTGTCAAGGAAGAATTGCAAAAACTGTTGGATGCCGGATTCATCTACCCCATCTCAGATACTGAATGGGTGTCCCCTCTGGTGTTGGTTCCCAAGAAAAATGGGAAATGGAGAATCTGTGTGGACTACCGAGAACTGAACAAAGCTACCAAGAAAGACCATTTCCCTCTACCTTTCATAGATCAAGTGTTGGATGGACTGGCAGGAAAGAAGTTCTTCTCTTTCCTGGATGGGTTTAGCGGGTACAACCAAATCCAAATCAGCCCAGAAGACCAAGATAAGACCACCTTCACTTGTCCTTGGGGCACCTTTGCCTACTGAGTCCTTCCCTTTGGGCTATGCAATGCTCCTGCTACTTTCCAGAGAGCTGTCTTAAGCATCTTCTCGGAGCTGGTCCATGATGCAGTGGAAATCTATATGGATGACTTTACTCCTTATGGGGCCAACTTCCAGGAAGCATTGTCCAATCTGGGAAAAGTCCTAACCAAATGCATTGAGATGAACTTGTCCCTTAGTCCTGAAAAATGTGAATTCCTAATGACTGAAGGGACCGTACTAGGCCATAACATTTCTTGCCAAGGGTTGCAGGTGGATCCTAACAAAATTGCTCTCATCAAGAAGGTTCCACCTCCTCAAAAGGTAAGGGATGTTCGGAGGTTCTTGGGATTAGCAGGATACTACCGGAGATTCATTAAAGATTTCAGCAAGCTAGCCTCGCCATTGTTTGGCCTGTTGGCAAAAGATGTGGAGTTTAAATGGACTGACGATTGTCAGAGGGCTTTAAATGAATTGAAGGACAAGTTGGTGTCAGCCCCAATCCTGAGAGGTCCAAACTGGGCCCTACCTTTCCATATCCACACTGATGCCTCGAACAAAGCCATAGGTGCAGCTTTAGGACAAGTTGAGCAAAAACTTCCATATGCCATTTACTTTGTTAGAAAAAACTTGTCCAAAGCTGAGCTGAATTACACTGTAACCGAGAAAGAATTCTTGGCTGTGGTCCATGCACTGAACAAGTTCCGACATTATATTACTGGCTATCAAACCTTTGTACATACAGACCATGCTGCAATTAGATATTTAATGAATAAACCAGATGTGAATGCTCGTATTATTAGATGGTTACTTTTATTGCAGCAGTTTGATTTGACCATTGTTGACAAACTAGGTAGAGAAAATGTTGTTGCTGACTTTTTATCTAGATTGGATTTGTCTGCAGATGAGGATGGAACGGTGGATGACTAGATGCCCGATGAACATCTGTTTGCTATTTTAGTACTCTCCCCATGGTTTGCTGATATAGCAAACTACCTTGTTTCAGCACAGTTCCCTCCGCACCTATCTTCCAGAGAGAAGAGCAGAATCATCAGAAAAAGTGCCTCATTTACTTGGATCGGGGGCAATTTGTTCAAGCTTGGCCCCGATCAGATCTTAAGGCATTGTGTAAGGGAGGAGGAAGTCTTTGATATCCTCCTGACTTGTCATGATGGGCCTTGTGGAGGACATTTTGCAGCAAAGAGAACTGCCTTCAAAATCCTGCAGGCAGGCTACTATTGGCCTACACTTCATCAAGATGTCAGAAGATATGTCAGCCAGTGTGACCAATTCCAAAGAATGGGGAAACCGACCCAAAGGGATGAGATGCCTCTCCAACCTCAGGTGACTCTTGAGCCATTTGAGAAGTGGGGTATGGACTTTGTGGGCCCAATCAACCCTCCTTCGAGGCAAAGGTCTTACATCATTGTGTGCACTGACTACCTGACAAAGTGGGCAGAGACCAAAGCAATCAAAGCAGCAACAGAAGAAAAGGTGGCCGAGTTCCTAAGAGAAAACATCTTCTATAAGTTTGGCTATCTAAGTGAGCTGGTCACCGATCAAGGGAGCCAGTTCACCTCCAACCTGGTTGAAGATCTACTAGCTCATCACAAAATCAAGCATAGGACTTCCACCCCCTATCACCCTCAAACAAATGGGCAGGTGGAAGTCACCAATAGAGCATTAGAAGGGATCTTGACTAAGGTGGTGAGCAGCAGCAGAAAGGACTGGGCAGATCGCCTGGTTGAAGCCACATGGGCTTACAACACCACTTGGAAGACCACCACAGGCTTCACACCTTATGAGCTGGTCTATGGGAAGAAAGCTTTGCTGTCCATTGAGTTTGAATACAACACTTTGAGGATGGCAGCTCAGCTGGACCTAGATCTCAGCCATGCACAACAAGAAAGGCTATTGCAGCTGAATGGCCTGGATGAGCACCGAATGCAAGCCCTCTTTCACTCAGAAGTGGTTCAACTTCAGAGAAAGGTGTGGCATGACCAACATCTCCATGACAAGCAATTTCAGCCGGGAGATTGGGCTTTGTTGTATGACTCCAGATACAAAGATTTCAAGGGGAAGCTGAGAACCAGATGGCTAGGGCCATATTCAGTGGAAAAATGTCATGACAATGGATCTGTTCTTATTCAGACCATTGATGAGGAAGCCATCCCCATGCTTGTCAATGGACATCGATTGAAGATCTACAGGAAGCCTCCCTCAAGACAAGAGTTCATCAAAACTATGGAGAAGGCAGTGTTGGTCATAGAGAAGGGTTCTGCCTCTGCTTTGGGCATACTCTGAAGAATCTAAAAAAAAATAATAATAATAAAGATCCTTGGGTGAAAACCTTTCTGAGGTGCCCAAGGCAGGTGGTAGGGGTGAAAACCTCATGGAGGCGCCCCTATTGTCTTTTCAAAAAAAAAAAAAAAAAAAAAAGAGATTGGAAAAAGATCCTTGAGTGAAAACCTCTTTGAGGCACTTAAGGCAGATGGCAAGGGTGAAAACCTCAATGAGGCGCCCCTGTTATCTTTCAAAAAAAAAGAAAAGAAAAAGAAAAAGAAAAAAACACAAGAAAAAAACAAGGTCAGCAGATGCATTATGTAAAATTGCATGCAGGTGTTCTATGGAGGAGAGGAAGCCTCTCAACTCAAAGCCAAGGGTCCTCATCATGCAGTCAGGACACCTCACCATCACCTCCTCCAAGAATACTCATTTTCTCCAAGGTATGTGCAATTTTATTACAGCTTGAGTCTTCTACAGGAAGACGCAGATTTTCTACAGGAAAATGCAGAGTTTCTACCGGAAGATGCAGATCTTCTACAGGAAGGTGCAGACTCTCTACAGGAACACATCCTTTCTACAGGAAGCACTGTATTTCTACAGGAAGCTTCCTGTAGAAGCTCAGAACGGGTCAGAATTCATTTCATGAGGAGATCTAACGGCTAAGGATCGATTTGGACGCATGCACGCCACTGTTGTCAACCATGCACATTGCTGTTATCTTGTTCCACCATCCTTGTCGACATGCAACAAAGTTACCTGCACCAGCAAAGCAGATCGATGAGTCTCGAGAAAAAGCAAATTGTAAATGGAAAAAGCGCTAGAGATCTCACACCATATTCATCACAGTCAGCCAGAAGCTCCGAGAGCATGATCGTGAGGCCATCCATCGTCGTGCAGCATGCACCCAAGGAGGAAGAACTGTTCCAAGACATCCCGCGGGAGTCCTATAACAGTTAAGCCTGCTAGAGTGGATACCATTCACAGCGCAGGCCATATGCAATGAAACGTGGGCGCATGCAACTGAAGCATCCCATCCATCGACGACAGCTTGTGAACATGGACCTCCGGGCCTGTGTAAGTTTGCCAGCAGCAGGTAAATCGACTCATCAGCGTCCAAAGAGCCGAAACATCGTGTGCAGCCGCGCAGGTAAGTGTCTCGACCCTTCCTTCCATCAGACTGCATGAATGTTACTTTGATTGATTGCTAAGTGTAAAGGTGAATGGGTTGAGCGGCCGTATGGCCATTTGGCCGGCCACGTCGGCCAGTTAATGGTCTAGTTGGATGAGAGGGTGGCGGCCATGACAAAAAGAATAGCAGCACGCACGTGAGAGCAATCCCGTCGAAAAAAAAACGAGTTTAACCGAAGAGGCGGCGACAGATCTGCGGGAATTGATGCGGCAGCAAGTGAACGCGCAGTTGAATGATGGGATGACGTCACCCAACGGTCCGGCGGGGACAGCTCACCCCCGCGCCACGGATTCCGCCGAATTCAAAATCTAATCGGCTAGATTGCATTCATGCATTTATCAACCACCGGTTTGAACTCGAGCGGCTATCCTGATCCTTCTGCAGTGTGATACGCCGAGCCTTTGGCTATCAGAACGATTGAGAAGCACACCCAAGGCGCAGACCGACTGCAGTCTCTCCCGAAAATCGCGCGCTGCATTCTACAGGAACGCTGTCATTCTACAGGAACGCTGTCATCCTACAGGAACGCAGTTTTCTATAGGAAAGCGGGTGCCTCACGTAAAAAGGTGGCCAATTAAAGAGGTAACCCTGAACTCTTCATGCAACTGGTTATTAAAGGTGGCAGAATTGTCGTCCACAGTCTGGTCATAGAGAAACGGTGAAATTGTTGTCTGCTGTGCCTATACTGTCATTCTACAGGATGTCGAGTAATTAAACTGTGTTAAGTTCCTCAGGGATAAGTTTTGTGGGTTATGTGCATGACATTCTACGCTCTGTCTCAGTAAACCAAAATCTCTTCCACAATCACCACCTCTGGTTAAGAAAACTGTTTTATCATGCCGGGTGGGTTTATAAGACGAGAATCCACTGATTCAACCAAATTAAGGGAAAACCAGGAAGTGGTAGAGCTCTTCACACGGGTTCAATGGATATCTTTTTGTGACAAGTTGCAGGGTTACGATGATGAAGTGGCAGAAGAATTTTTGCAGGCTCTGAAGCCGAAATCCAAGACACTGGCCACAGTGAACTTCAGGGGTCTAAGCCTCAAGCTAACCCCGCAATATATCAGTCGAATTACTGAACTTCCGATGGGTTTGCCATGGGATAAGGAGGAAAGGAAGTTGAGCCAGCAGGCCAAGAAAGAATTCTTTCCACCTGAGGAGGAATTCTCGGAGGACAAAAATGGGGTGCGAAGAACCAGCTTGCTGCCACCATGGAATGAAGTCAGCCTGAAAATCATGAAGTATATAACTTGTGAAGGCCGTTTTAGCATCGTGTACGCATATCACTTTCGGTTGCTCACTGAATTGAGGCACCAGATTGATCTTCCTGTAGAACAAAAACTGAACATTCCTTATTTCCTGCTACAGTCCCTAATTGAGTGTGCCACAAGTTAAAAGAAGGCATACCAGATCAGATAGCCCACCATGGGTTGATTAAACTTCTTGTGGAGGATGCGCTTCATTCATATAAGGTTCCCCTCTCATGGGAATCATTCCGGAATTTGACAAGAGATGGAGACATAAAAATGTTGATTGAAGAAACGGGTTCCTCCAGTAGTGAGGAACAAGAAGCAGTGGCCGAGGGAAAGAGAGAAAAAGGCCAGAAGACCCCGACCACAGTGCAGAAGAAAGAACAAAAGAAGAAGCACGAGGAAAAGGATGACAAAGAAAAAGGTGGCACACCCATCTTGTCAGCAAGAGAAAAGAGGTTGAAGAGCAGAACGGACAAAGCTGAGGTGGTCCACATCAGCCCAAGTACCTCGTCAGCACCTGCAACCAAACCAAAAAGCAAAACCCATGCAGCTAAGCAAGCAAAGGTGGTGACACCCGTGTCTACAGGAAAGCAGAAACAGGCTTCTACAGGAAGCCCGAAAACAGAGACAGGGGCTTCTATAGGAAGCCCGAAATTGGCAAAAGGGGCTTCTACAGGAAGCCCGAAAATCATTGAAAAAGAGGCTTCTACAGGAAGCCCGAAAATTACCAAAGCAGGGGCTTCTACAGGAAGCCCAAGAGTGGCTAAAACAGGGTCTTCTACAGGAAGCCCAAAATTGGTAAAGAAAGGATCTTCTACAGAAGGCCCGGAAGTGGGTAAAGCAGGGTCTTCTACAGGAAGCGCGAAATCTTAAAAGAAGGGGCCCTCTAAAAGGAGCCCTGAGAAAGCAAAACGCAAGAAAGAGAAGGATGGTATTCTCGAAAAGGAGGCAGCAGCTGCGCTGGCCGCCCTCAGTACACCTCCAAAGCCGAAGGAGAAGAGAGAGAGGGAGATCCCTCTACCTTTTGAAGCCAGGAGAAGTAAGAGAATAAACACGGGCAAGCCGCAGCCTCCACCTAGCAGCCAAACCATTTCAGGGGGTGTCCCTACTTCACCCAGTAAAAGATCCCCCTCTAAAGCATCGGCCACCCCCGAGAGGGGAAGCCCAAAAATAACTTCCTGGACACGAAGGATAGGCCAATCGGCTTCTGAAGCCCGGCTCAAGGAAACGGGAAAGGGGGAGGAAGCGCCACCCTCGTCACCACCAGGGGCAAAAAAGGCAGGGCCACCAAGAACAGGAAAGGAAGAGCATGCTCCGGGTCATTTCCCTCTGCTTTTTGATTCATTTCCTTAGTGTATGTTTTATTTTTTAAGTGCCAGATTGTTATCACCAAGACTTTAACAAATATCACTGTAAAATCTATTAATAAAATTTATCGGTCACCGTGGCTACATCCAGCCCTCGTCATCAATCTAGATGGTTATTAGGTCTTCCCCCACTCATTGTGGAGGATTTGTTGAGCCCCAGTGAACCGGATTCCCTGTCTTTGGGCAATTAGTCTCCGAGATCTAACATAGAATCAGTTTGGACATCCCACAATTCAAGCTTACCAAAATATTTCTTTACTGAAGGTTTCATTCCTCCATACAATCCTCCAATCACGAATTTGTTGGGACCACTCTTGATTCCCATTGCATTTGTGCCTCCTTATTACACAACATTTTGTCACTGTCCCTGTACTCCCCATTCCTTGATCTTGGAGGACCTCTACAAGGAACCCTTCATGATTTCCCATCATGATGAACCTCCCATTATGTCCCTCTTCATGAGGAAAACAATTCCCCTTTGCATCATTTTCCCAAACTCTTCTGTTTTTCCAGTTTACAACACTGGCGCTAATGACCGCTGTCCTACCTATACTGATATGCAGGGATTAAAACTGTCCCTCATGCCTACCGGAGAGACTGAGCCTTTTCCCAGTCACAATGATCCTCTTTTGGAAAGTTTTTTAAATTTGGAGCTAAAGCTTCCAGCTCTAGAAGCTTCGTAACGGAAGTATGGTAAATGGTTAGGCCAGATGGAGCCGAGGAGGTCAGATTGGGCTCCTTTCCCCTATTAAGATGGAACTACCTCAAGAGATAAGACCTTCTCCCATGAGAAGAGGAACCATCTCCCATCCATTCAAGCTATATAAACCTCCACTTTTCCCAAGCACAAGCTAGTGTGTGTGTGCTAGTGCTAATTAAGTTTTGTTTGGAGTAATCAACAAGTTATCCATACTTTGTAGCTCTCTAGTTTGTGTTTAAGGGAGAATTGTGAGTTGGTTTGGTGTGAAGCCTAAAGGGAAGAGCCTTGAGACTATCATTGTTGGGGCCATCCATGGAATGCTAGTAGAAGTGTGTGGGAACCCAGATTTGTCAGAGGAGAACAACAATGTCAAGATGCCGATTGTAATCTCTTCTTGATTTAATAAAGATGCAACTATCGATTGATTTCCTACATAAGATGTCATTTCACATGTTTATGGATTAATGTTTCTTGACTTGTTAAGTAAGCTGAATAAAATTTGTATATTATCACGGTTGTTGTATGATGTTGTTTACTTGTTTCAGGTGTTCGCAAGAAGAAACATAAGATAGCTGGAGCAAGGAAACAGGGTCATCATCAAATGGATAGCATACTAAGAGGTAGGCCCTCTTAATTGGTTCTAACCTAAGGAAATCTTCCATAGAATGTCTTTTTTGTGGCTAGACCCGCTCTCGGGCTAGAGGAATTGTTTGTGTCCGCACTGTTAGTGTCAGCCTTTGTAGCCTTCCTCCAGTGATCAAATATTCTCTTACAAAGTGAGTTTAAGGTGTCAAGGTCAATTTTGTCATTTCAAAGAGTTTTCAAGCAAAATTTGGTCACTAGGCATTAGGTCTAGGGTTTGCTTTCACTCTTTTCAAAGTTGTCCAAATGGCAGTCCATGTCATCATTCAGCTGAATGTACCATCATTCAAAGGGTTTTCATCATCATGTCAAGTTCCAATGGGTCATTTTACACCTTGTTCATGCTTCAGTTGCGTCTAGGTGAGTTCATTTCTCTCTCCTAGGGTTTTGAAGGCAATTTCTCTTGAATGGCCAAATCATCATAAAAACGTGTATCCTGATGTTCATACACCTTCCCCTATCCTTAATGTACCTTATTAAACACTTCCCATCACTGAGATTCCTCAAATTCCTCATTTTTCCACAAACCCTAGTTTCTTGCTACAACTTGGCAATTTTCTAGGTTGGACCTGTGTTTCGCTCTTTTTGACCCCTTCCCCTCACTCAATCTCTGAGATTCCACTTTCCCCTGCTTCCTAACATCCCTCCTTACTCCCCAAAATTTCCTCAAGAATTTAGAAGCCCCCTATCCCCTTCATTTCGCTTCATTTCAACAATTCCCCTGTTCCACAAATCGGGATAGGTTTCACTCAAATGCTTTTTCAGAGCAATAAAAGATGGATTTTGGAAAAATGAGAGAGGTTTTTGTTCAAAACATGCCAAGGAAGAAAAACCTCTTTCAATTTTTACACAATTATAATGGTATTGGCGAAATTTCAAAAATACAATCGCCTCGGGAGAATTGATGCACCTCTAAAGTGACCTTGGGAAAATCAATTTTTCTTCTAGCTTGGTTGGTCAAATAACTTTCTTGATAAGTCAAAGGATAACTATACAAAAATATATTTCCAATGAGCTATCATGAGCTCAATTTGGAATTGATGAAGGCATTCAAAAGTTGACTGCAACAGAACTCTGCCTTGAGGTAGCCTCATTTGGCACATTTTAACCAGTCTTGGGAGATTTGATTTTTGACAAGGAAAATGAACTCAAAATTGAAACATTCCAATTGGATTGGAAGGTAGACTCAAAGACCTTTCCAAAGAGCTATCCTGCGCCCGATTTGGACATCGGGAAAGCCTCCAAACGCCTCCTGAAAAATGCACTGCGCATAGAAACTGTGCGCTGCGCATAGAGAGGTGCGCTGCAAATTGGGCCTCACTGGCCAGTGTAAATTAACAAGGGCACTGCGCATAGAGGGGTGCGCTGTGCGTTGGGTTTGTGTGCTGCGCATTGGGTTATAGCAACAAGAAAACTCTGTCCATGCAACCAGATCATACCAAATCCACTCCAAAACTTGCAAAGCATTACCATTATGGCTTGGTTGTATGATGCTTTCGTAAACATATTTGGGTTTTGAGTATGCATTGAAGTTTAGATTTCAACACACCTATATCAACACACACTTATGGAGTTGCGACACATCCGTGAAGACCGACAGGCTTCCCGAAGACATATACATGAGATGACACCCATTGAGCAGGAGGTAGAAGCTGACCGGGAGATTTGGCTTGAGAGGGTCAACATCCACTTAGAGAAGTTGTTGGCGAAGGCCAATAGAGACAAAGACATGCTTCGTCACATGAAAAATCATTATTGGGCTCGCATGCATGTTGGCAAAGAAAAAATGGAGATTTTGCAAAGGAGGTTGAGCAAAGCACTAAAACGGTGAAAGAGGCTTGATCGTCTTTGGATTTTGGTCGAAGCCTCTTTGGCTGAGCATGGTACTTGATTGGGGACCCCCAGCCTAAATTTCAAGAAATTTGGAGAAAATTTTGTCAATTTTGAATTTTTTGGCTCTAAAAATAGGTTTCTTGGCTCAACGCGCAGCACGCTACCCATAAGATTGGGAGGTCCAAATCACAAATGGTTTGCATTTTTGGATTTTTCATGATGAAATATACCTGATCAACTATTTCCAAGGCATTTCATCAAGGTTTGGGTCCCCAAAGGGTTCAAAAACATGCAAAAAATGACCTCACTGCCCCTTGTTGGACACACAGGAAGCAGTCTTGGGAGAATGAACTTTTGGAGGGGCAAATGGACACCAAATGGGAAAATTCCACTTGGGTTGGAAAGTAGACATCCAGGGATTTCCAACAAGCCAACCTGAGCTCAATTTGGATGCCTGGAAGTGCCTCAAAATCAGCCTGAAAAGTGCACTGCGCGTAGAGATCAGGGCGCTGCGCATTGAGGATTTTGGCCAATTTTTCACCTTCCAGCTCAGAATTTCGGCCAGTTTTGACCAGTTTCACCTCTTGATGTAATTTTTGGTTTTCCTTGATGTAATTTGATGTATATGATGTAATTTTGGCACTATATTACCTATTCTAGATGATTCATTCACAAAATAGCAAAAATTTAATGAATGAATCAGTTTCCTAGCATATAGGGGTTAGTTGTTTGACTACCTAGTTTTCAGTTCCTTGTTTAGAATTGGTTGAAACAGCTCCTAGAAGGAGGAGCTCGACCCCTAGAGGTTAGGGAATGAGGTTAGCTTGATCTATATATGTAAATTTTCATTCAGTAGCACAGGTTGGACTCTTGGGGAAGAGGCTTTGAGACTTTATTGTACATTTTACTTCAGCATTTTGGCAAAGGAAAGACCAGGGTTTTGCAGCACTGTTTGGAATTCTTGTGGCTTTATGTCTTGATGGTGTGCTTCTTTCAGTACTTGTAAGTTTGTTATGTGTATCATTTTCCTTCTCTCATCTTCTACAATTGAACAAATGAAGTGTTAAGGTAGAATTCATAATCTGTAATGCTCTGCCTTTAAGTTTGTTTGATATCCTATGTTTTCATCTGTTTAAGGAGAACTCTTGAGGTTTTCTTGCTCTCCTTAGCTCCTCACCTGTCTGATCTATTCACCTCATTGCTTTAAAAGCATCAAAACAATTGCCTACCTTGCTCCAATCAGACCTCTGCAGAAACTGTGTCTCATCCCCACACCCAAAATTGCCTTTCCCTTTGATTCAACAAAAACCCCAAAAAATCACCTTTAAACCTCTGCACTTAATACCTAGCCTAATATTAGTTACAATTTCAGTCATCTCGAGCCTCATTGATTATATTTTTCCGAGATTGACCCGGAGAGAGCCCTCTCCTGTCCTCGTAGGGCTAGCTACGAGGCTGAGCGTGGTTTGATGTTGCCTTGAGTTTTGCCTTCCTCGGCCTGGGGAAAATTCGAGCGTTAACATAGTGGCGACCATACTGGGAAAGAAAATGGTTTGCTTGTTGATGTCATTTGTTTTATAGCTATAGACGGAGCCTGAAGTTATGCCAGGTAGCCTTCGAAACGCTTTTTCTTTGCATTAGCGGAAGTAGATAAACGCTGCTTCAGTCAATCTTCGGTCTAGCTTGTAAACGTGACATCTAACTTGTTAATTACCCCAGTACATGTATCAAGTTCAGATCTGATTGTTGATGGTGGACAACGATCAGGCCATAAGAAGGCTGAAATCATTCACCTGGCGACTTCATTCACTGAAAAATTCAAAAATCAATGCTTCATGGTGACTTCACTGTAGGGAGATCAGTAGCTGTGAGATTTTCAAGATGGACCGAATCACAAGAAGATATGCTCCCATGAGCCGAGATCACATTCCAGGTTTTCCGAATAAGATGCCCAAGGTAGATTGGTCAAGGAATCTGCCTACATTTAACGATGATGGTAAGAAGGATGCTGCTTTACATCTAGTTAGATTTCATATGCATATTCGCAAGTTGAAGGTGGATTTTCCTGAAGATTGCTTGATGAAAATATTCCTAGCCACTCTGGAAGGTGAAGCCCAATCTTGGTATGAAAATTTGCTGCTGGCCTGTATTTACTATTTAAAGGATTTTCATGCCTTGTTCATTGAAAGATATCAAGCATCTTATCCATCATTAAATTTAGTTCATGACTGTTGCAAACATGCTTCTACTTTTATTGAAAGCCTTCAGAAATATTATGAAGATGATAATTTTATGGATGATGAGATCATGGAGGCTCTGTATGAGAATCCATTTCAGCAACATGAAAAGAACCTAGAGGATTCCCATCAAGATGCTCAGGAATTTTTGCAGCAGAATCAAGATCAGCAGGTTGAAATTTGCTATATGGCTAAAATTGATGAAAGAGAAGAGCGTGTTTCAGATCTGCCCACAAAAGAAGACAACATACATATTGCAGAATGTGATAATGTTAGGATAGCTACTTCAGGACTAGATTCAAATTGTAATGACCAACCATATCTTGTGCTGAAGCCCATCAAAGAGAGCTCTGCTGTTGAGATCATAGACAGAGTTTTGGATTCAGATGTTCATAAAAAACAGAATGAGATCTTTGTACAAGTAAGTGATAAATCTCTTTTCAATAACTCAGTAATAAATGATAGTTTGAATGCCCTATCATATGAAGATAATTACTGTTTAAGTAGAAGAAAACAAAAAGCATTGTCTCCTTTGTCTGAAGATGAGATAGATCTACTTTTGAGAGGTCTTGTTACAGCCCAAGCTACAGCAGATTTGCAGTGCACACATAGTCAGGAAAGTGTTGGTGAAACTTCTTCCTCTTTTGAAAAAGATGACTGTCTTATAATCAGTTTTGTAGACCAGCAAAAAGATAATTTTTTCTTTCACAAAGATGATAAGGCTGTCATGTTTGATAATCTCGAAGATTGTTTTTTGTTTAAGAATGACCTACAGCACATTCACACCACAAAAGATCAAAACATTCAGGATTTCCATTCAGATTCCTATTCATATGTTTCATGTGCTGAAATGTTTTTCCAAGAAGAGATCTACTCATCCATTTGTTAAGAGTTTTTTGAAGCCTATGAGCATACTTTTATTGAAGCACATGATGAAGGCAGATCAGAATCAGAAGAGAAAGACTTGTTTCTTCAATAGGAGGTAAATCTTCATGTTTTTCAGGATCCAATGGTAGATTTGTTACAGTTAGCAGTGAAAGTGATTATTGTAGTGTTCAGTGATGAAGGAGATCATCGTCAGCTATGTTTTTGGATGCCCAGTTATCAGTTTGTATTGTTGACCAACAGATCTGATCAGGGAAATCAGTCAAGAAGCCATCTGCTTGATTGGTTACATTGGAAAGCCAATTATACATGATTGTACATATTTCATTAGTATGCAGGTGGTTGTCATCATGATTCCAAATCTTGATGGATTGCTGCCGTTTTTCCAAAAACTTTGTAAAGTCTTGTTTTAAGTCAGTCATGAGTCATTTGTTATTTGTCTGTTGAGTCAGTTTTTTCAACTTATTTCAGTTTTCCATCGAGTCGGTTTGAGTCAAGTTTCAGTCAGTTTTCAGTCAAGTTTGCATTCAATAAATGTGTCAAAGGTTCAAAATAATGACTCCATTTCCCAATAGATGAAGGCACTGGTCTGCTCTCTGATGAGCCCCAATTTTTTGTACAATTTGGGCTCATATTGGCCTACTTACCTTGTTCAACCATTCATCTTTTACCACTTATGCATTCATTTCTTAGTATATTCGTGTTGTTTGTAGGAAGAAGGGCAGGCATTATATCTATGTGGCTAACACATGATGATTTCAGGTTTTTGGCATTAAAGAGAGCAAAAGACCACGCAAAAGGAGACAAGGAGACAGCAAAGGTGACATTACGGGTTCATAGGGAGGTTGTCCACAGTCTTGATGACCTTCCTCGTGATTTTCACCTTCACTCCGAGCTCCAACAGCTCTCCCCACCGAGCTTAAAGGCAGCCAACACGTTCTACAGGATCAGCAGTTTTACAGCAGTTTGACTTTCAGTTGGACAGCCAAGCTCCACGAATGGAGGAAGCCAGCTTGATCTTCATTTTGTATAAATATGAAGGCCGTAGCCTTTGTTAGGAGCTTTTTGAACTTTTGGACTGATATTGTAATTTTTGAGCATAGCTCGGTGTTTGTTTTTGTAAGCCAGTTTTGGCATGACATTAGACTTTTGATTATGAATAAAGGCAAGCAGATTTGGATCTAATTCTGAGCTTTTAAGGGAGCTATAGCTCTCAGGTTAGGGCCCAACCTGAGAGCAATAGATCTCCTCTTCTTGTAGTGTTATTTACCTTTCTTTCCAGCATTTTGTTTCCTTGTTTTGATATGCATTTCAAAGAACACAGTTTGCTGATTTGATTTCTTTAATAAGATTGAGTAGGATTAGCTTATGGTTAAATTACTTTCAGCTGCTTAGATTAGGATAGGAGGTTTGTAATCCACTGGAGCTCCAAGAAAAGGTTGTTAGTGCCTCCACTGCCATCTCTGTTTAGGGATTGGGGTGTAGTCTATACCAACCACCAAAAAAACGCAGTCTTTTCTACTTTTATGCAAGCTGCAACACAGTCGGTTTAATCGTGGATCCTTCCATGCATTTTTCTCTTGAGCCATACTTCGTCATTACAATTCCATGCACGACTTTTCTTCATGATTTACATCGTTGTTCATTGGTTTAATAGCACATGAAGCACTGGTTAATGAATTTTCATTTTTGGTGCAAGACATAAGTAATTTGTTTTATTTACACTGCTCCATATCATTCTACTTCCTTCTTCTTCTTCTTAACCTCTCCTCAAGCCACCTACTCGACCTCTGTTCAGCTCGTTTACCTTCCAACTCATCCATTGCCACGTAGCTTCATTTTTTGACCTTTCGTTGCTGCCATCCTTCTATCCACCAACCAACTCCGTGCACTCTCTCTCCATCTTATTTCTCTACCCCTGAGCCATCACAAGTTCCATCTCCACCGTACCTATCCACCCATACCGCTCCATCACTTCACCATCACCCAAAACTTCCACTTACAGAACATCCTGTAGAAGGTAGCAGACTTCCTGTAGAATTCCTTAGTTTCCTGTACGATCCCCTGCAGACATCCTATAGAAGCCTGCAAACTTGGTTGCCGAGCATCTGAACGTTGTAGACTTCTGTGGACTGATGCTAGGGACCCTCTGGAACCTCTCCTAGCCCTCCTGACCTTTCCCAAGCTTTCTCTCCCTTCGCACCACCTCTGCACAGCCAAACCCTAATAAGAAACAAATTCATAATCACTCCATCCACTTAAGCAAAAATACAAAAACAATGTTCTTTTTCATAGAAGTAGTTTGAGTTCATGCATTTCACATCACTAGAAGTAATGGCATCATTTTTAGACATTTGCACTTTCACTATTGCATCATAGAGGTCAAACTAGTCAGATTAGGGTTTACTAGGGTTTCATGTTTTGGTTGGCTTTCAGTTCATTTTTGCAAAGTAGATTGATTTCCTCTGAGATAGCCTTCGTCCATCATTTAGAAAGCTTCTTCTGAGAGCATATAGAAGTTGGCTTGAGCCCTAGCGGACTTGTGCCAGCTGACCAAGTGACAGCTGCGACAAGAGCTAGTACTTGTGCATACAACACCGTCACTTCCAAGTTTGTACGAACTACCGGGTTGATAAAATTAGAGATAGGAAGCCCCAGGAGTTGTAGCATTATTGCTACAATACTGGAGCCCACCATCTTTTTGGCGCCGTTGCCGGGGAAGCGTCAGAGTATTAGTAATTGTTGCTTTTCTTCTATTTTCCACTACAATCTTCTGCTAAGTAGTTTATTTCATTTCCATTCTGCAAAAGTAGCATAGACATTTCCTGCTTTCATAGATTAGCATTTCCTGCTTTCATAGATTAGTATTTCCTGCTTTCATAGATTAGCATTTCCTGCTTTCATAGATTAGCATTTCCTGCTTTCGTAGATTAGCCTTTCATTTCTGCAAGCGTAGACTAGTGTTTCAATTCTGCAAGCGTAGACTAGCATTTCCATTCCTGCAATTTCATTTGAGCAAAGTAGATTAGTTCTTTCCTGCTTTCAGTTTAATTCTGCATCTTTATAGTTAGTTGTAGATCAATCTGTTTCAGTTTTGCAGGTACCAAAGGAAAAAAACAAAAACAATCAAAAAAGAAAGTCTTTTCCATTTCATGCCTCGTAGGAACCAAGATAAATCAGGCAAATTCCTACCCAACACCCCCACCACATCACTGAGTCACCCTTCTCTCTTCTTTGGTGACAGTGACCCAGAAGAACCTATAGGTGAACATCCCAAGATATACAAAGATCCTATAGTAGAAGAAGAGTTAGAGAAGAGAAGATGAGAGAATAGAAGGTGCCTTCCCCATCTGAGAGACCAATGGAGAGATGAAAATGAAGAACATTAGCCCCTCTGCCTTACCTCACTTCCATGGACTGACTACTGAAGATCCTGATACCTTCCTGTTTGAGTATGCTGTCCTTTGTAGAACCTATGACTATACTGAAGATGAGCAAAAGCTGAAACTCTTCCCTTCAACTCTTAAGGATGCAGCATTACGCTGGTTCATGGGTTTACCTAGGAATAGTATCACCACTTGGGCTCAGATGCAGCAAGCTTTCAATACCAAGTACAGGTATTATTGTAGGTCTAAGGAAACCAAGGGAGAAATCTTTCGGATGACCATGGGAAATGATGAGTCCTTAGAGGATTATGAGGAGAGGTTCCAACTTAGCTATAAGCGGGCCAGGTGCACACTTGACCCTGAATCCCTCAAGTTGGTCCTGCTCCGAGGAGTCCCTGAAGACCTCTTAGATACCCTTCACATGTTAGCTGGGGGGGACATTTACCAACTGCCTTATGAGGACATCAAGACTGTGTTTCGAAACCACTCCAGGGCAGCTCGGAAACGAGGTAGGGGAAACCTCCTCTCAACTAGTGTCCCTTTCTCCAAACATGAGCTTGCAAATCAATTAGAAGATCTCAAGAGTGAGGTGAGACAGACCATTGCCATGCAGCTGGACACATTCAGAATCCAGCAGAAGAAAGAAGAAGCTGAGAGAGCCTTGGCTGTCTTCTGCCCTAGGTGCACAAGGAGACACCCTAAGAACGAATGCCCATTACATTCGGTTGAAGTATGTTTCATTTGTGAGGAGGACCATCCCACAAATCAGTGTCTAACCTTACCTGGGTTTAAAGCCATGTACCAAGGGACAGAAGCTCCCACTGAACCTCTCTATTACCTCAACCAAAGGAGGCCACAAGGATCTAGACCTTATCAGCAGGGAATGCAAGGGGCACCTCAAGCTTATTACAGCCCCAACCAATCGACTCCTATGCCTTCCTGGGGTCCCCCTGCTCATCCTTCCTGGTCCATGCCTCCTCCATGGTCTTATCCACCTCAGTACCCTACTCAACCTACTTCTCATTCATATCATTCACATGCCCAGCCACAGCCTCAGTGGAATGCACCTCAGTCGGGGTGGAGGCCCCAGTACAATACTCCTCCCGCCATTTTGCCTCCACCACCAGTTCAACCTCAGCCATTACCTCCTGCTCCTCCAAGGCAACCTCAAATGCCTGCTCAACCAAACCCGAACCCCAACAATAGACAGGCCCAGCAGGTATACACTGGGGAAACCTCATGCCCTACCTATGCTGTGGAGATCCAGGAGATCAATCTTCGATCTGGAAAGACTCTACCAGATCGCCAACCTCCTCCCCCAGAGGATGAGGAAGATAAACAGGAAAGTGAACCGAAGGCTATTCCACCCTTTCCTGAGAGACTGACAGCCACCACACAACCCAACCCAGAAGAGGATGAGCTTCTGGGTGAGCTCAAGCAGTTGTGTGTAAAAATACCACTTCTCCAAGCCATCAAGGATGTGCCAATATACAACAAACTGGTTAAGGAAAAGTGTTTCAAACACCCAGGCAGGCGGAAGAAAGATGCTTCAACCATCAATGTCATAGGACAACTGTCTGACCTTATGTTAGGACAAGTCATCTGCCCAAAGTACCTAGATCCTGGAAGTCCTGTAGTAGATGTCCACATCAATGGCACCATCATACCTCACACCTTGATCGATCTGGGGGCTGCCATTAATGTGATGACCAGGGATACCATGCTCAAACTCAATCTTCAGGGTTCCTTGAGGAAGACCTCGACAGTACTGCAATTAGCAGATCGCTCCATTGTGACTCCCGAAGGGATTGTGGAGGATGTCTTGGTCTCTATCGACTCTTGGGAATACCCTGCAGATTTCTTGGTTCTGCAACCCAAGGCAAAGCTTACTGGATATCCTCTCATTTTGGGAAGGCCTTGGTTAGCCACTGCAGATGCTTACATAAGTTGCCGTGCAGGAAATATGACCATCAAAAATGGTCCTATGTCCAAACAACTAGTCCTATACCCTCCTGCCCAACCCTCCTTAGAGCATGACTTACCACTCTGGTTAGAGGAAGGAGAGGAAGACGAGGTGTACTCAGCACCTCTGTGCACCTTAGAGACCACTAGAAGAGACCCCCCAATCGAGGATGACTTGATTGAGACCTTGATCCAGAATCCACCTTCCAATGCACTATCCTTAGAGAAATTGGTGGAGGATGCCCAAGCTAGCACCTTAGTGGATCTTTGTACAACCAACCCTGTCACTCCCAGAGTCAAGAATGTGGAGTTCGGCCCTGAGAGAACGTTGAAGATCAGCTCCTCCCTATCTCCTTCCCAGGAAAAGGAGCTGTGTAGCCTGTTGGCCAGTCACCTAGATGATTTTGCTTGGAGCTATAAGGAGATGAAAGGAGTCCATCCTTCGGTTTGTACCCATCACATATACATCAAAGAGGATTGTAAGCCGGTTAGGCAACCCCAGAGGAGAATGAATCCAGCTCTTAAGGACATTGTCAAGGAAGAATTGCAAAAACTGTTGGATGCCGGATTCATCTACCCCATCTCAGATACTGAATGGGTGTCCCCTCTGGTGTTGGTTCCCAAGAAAAATGGGAAATGGAGAATCTGTGTGGACTACCGAGAACTGAACAAAGCTACCAAGAAAGACCATTTCCCTCTACCTTTCATAGATCAAGTGTTGGATGGACTGGCAGGAAAGAAGTTCTTCTCTTTCCTGGATGGGTTTAGCGGGTACAACCAAATCCAAATCAGCCCAGAAGACCAAGATAAGACCACCTTCACTTGTCCTTGGGGCACCTTTGCCTACTGAGTCCTTCCCTTTGGGCTATGCAATGCTCCTGCTACTTTCCAGAGAGCTGTCTTAAGCATCTTCTCGGAGCTGGTCCATGATGCAGTGGAAATCTATATGGATGACTTTACTCCTTATGGGGCCAACTTCCAGGAAGCATTGTCCAATCTGGGAAAAGTCCTAACCAAATGCATTGAGATGAACTTGTCCCTTAGTCCTGAAAAATGTGAATTCCTAATGACTGAAGGGACCGTACTAGGCCATAACATTTCTTGCCAAGGGTTGCAGGTGGATCCTAACAAAATTGCTCTCATCAAGAAGGTTCCACCTCCTCAAAAGGTAAGGGATGTTCGGAGGTTCTTGGGATTAGCAGGATACTACCGGAGATTCATTAAAGATTTCAGCAAGCTAGCCTCGCCATTGTTTGGCCTGTTGGCAAAAGATGTGGAGTTTAAATGGACTGACGATTGTCAGAGGGCTTTAAATGAATTGAAGGACAAGTTGGTGTCAGCCCCAATCCTGAGAGGTCCAAACTGGGCCCTACCTTTCCATATCCACACTGATGCCTCGAACAAAGCCATAGGTGCAGCTTTAGGACAAGTTGAGCAAAAACTTCCATATGCCATTTACTTTGTTAGAAAAAACTTGTCCAAAGCTGAGCTGAATTACACTGTAACCGAGAAAGAATTCTTGGCTGTGGTCCATGCACTGAACAAGTTCCGACATTATATTACTGGCTATCAAACCTTTGTACATACAGACCATGCTGCAATTAGATATTTAATGAATAAACCAGATGTGAATGCTCGTATTATTAGATGGTTACTTTTATTGCAGCAGTTTGATTTGACCATTGTTGACAAACTAGGTAGAGAAAATGTTGTTGCTGACTTTTTATCTAGATTGGATTTGTCTGCAGATGAGGATGGAACGGTGGATGACTAGATGCCCGATGAACATCTGTTTGCTATTTTAGTACTCTCCCCATGGTTTGCTGATATAGCAAACTACCTTGTTTCAGCACAGTTCCCTCCGCACCTATCTTCCAGAGAGAAGAGCAGAATCATCAGAAAAAGTGCCTCATTTACTTGGATCGGGGGCAATTTGTTCAAGCTTGGCCCCGATCAGATCTTAAGGCATTGTGTAAGGGAGGAGGAAGTCTTTGATATCCTCCTCACTTGTCATGATGGGCCTTGTGGAGGACATTTTGCAGCAAAGAGAACTGCCTTCAAAATCCTGCAGGCAGGCTACTATTGGCCTACACTTCATCAAGATGTCAGAAGATATGTCAGCCAGTGTGACCAATTCCAAAGAATGGGGAAACCGACCCAAAGGGATGAGATGCCTCTCCAACCTCAGGTGACTCTTGAGCCATTTGAGAAGTGGGGTATGGACTTTGTGGGCCCAATCAACCCTCCTTCGAGGCAAAGGTCTTACATCATTGTGTGCACTGACTACCTGACAAAGTGGGCAGAGACCAAAGCAATCAAAGCAGCAACAGAAGAAAAGGTGGCCGAGTTCCTAAGAGAAAACATCTTCTATAAGTTTGGCTATCTAAGTGAGCTGGTCACCGATCAAGGGAGCCAGTTCACCTCCAACCTGGTTGAAGATCTACTAGCTCATCACAAAATCAAGCATAGGACTTCCACCCCCTATCACCCTCAAACAAATGGGCAGGTGGAAGTCACCAATAGAGCATTAGAAGGGATCTTGACTAAGGTGGTGAGCAGCAGCAGAAAGGACTGGGCAGATCGCCTGGTTGAAGCCACATGGGCTTACAACACCACTTGGAAGACCACCACAGGCTTCACACCTTATGAGCTGGTCTATGGGAAGAAAGCTTTGCTGTCCATTGAGTTTGAATACAACACTTTGAGGATGGCAGCTCAGCTGGACCTAGATCTCAGCCATGCACAACAAGAAAGGCTATTGCAGCTGAATGGCCTGGATGAGCACCGAATGCAAGCCCTCTTTCACTCAGAAGTGGTTCAACTTCAGAGAAAGGTGTGGCATGACCAACATCTCCATGAAAAGCAATTTCAGCCGGGAGATTGGGCTTTGTTGTATGACTCCAGATACAAAGATTTCAAGGGGAAGCTGAGAACCAGATGGCTAGGGCCATATTCAGTGGAAAAATGTCATGACAATGGATCTGTTCTTATTCAGACCATTGATGAGGAAGCCATCCCCATGCTTGTCAATGGACATCGATTGAAGATCTACAGGAAGCCTCCCTCAAGACAAGAGTTCATCAAAACTATGGAGAAGGCAGTGTTGGTCATAGAGAAGGGTTCTGCCTCTGCTTTGGGCATACTCTGAAGAATCTAAAAAAAAATAATAATAATAAAGATCCTTGGGTGAAAACCTTTCTGAGGTGCCCAAGGCAGGTGGTAGGGGTGAAAACCTCATGGAGGCGCCCCTATTGTCTTTTCAAAAAAAAAAAAAAAAAAAAAAGAGATTGGAAAAAGATCCTTGAGTGAAAACCTCTTTGAGGCACTTAAGGCAGATGGCAAGGGTGAAAACCTCAATGAGGCGCCCCTGTTATCTTTCAAAAAAAAAGAAAAGAAAAAGAAAAAGAAAAAAACACAAGAAAAAAACAAGGTCAGCAGATGCATTATGTAAAATTGCATGCAGGTGTTCTATGGAGGAGAGGAAGCCTCTCAACTCAAAGCCAAGGGTCCTCATCATGCAGTCAGGACACCTCACCATCACCTCCTCCAAGAATACTCATTTTCTCCAAGGTATGTGCAATTTTATTACAGCTTGAGTCTTCTACAGGAAGACGCAGATTTTCTACAGGAAAATGCAGAGTTTCTACCGGAAGATGCAGATCTTCTACAGGAAGGTGCAGACTCTCTACAGGAACACATCCTTTCTACAGGAAGCGCTGTATTTCTACAGGAAGCTTCCTGTAGAAGCTCAGAACGGGTCAGAATTCATTTCATGAGGAGATCTAACGGCTAAGGATCGATTTGGACGCATGCACGCCACTGTTGTCAACCATGCACATTGCTGTTATCTTGTTCCACCATCCTTGTCGACATGCAACAAAGTTACCTGCACCAGCAAAGCAGATTGATGAGTCTCGAGAAAAAGCAAATTGTAAATGGAAAAAGCGCTAGAGATCTCACACCATATTCATCACAGTCAGCCAGAAGCTCCGAGAGCATGATCGTGAGGCCATCCATCGTCGTGCAGCATGCACCCAAGGAGGAAGAACTGTTCCAAGACATCCCGCGGGAGTCCTATAACAGTTAAGCCTGCTAGAGTGGATACCATTCACAGCGCAGGCCATATGCAATGAAACGTGGGCGCATGCAACTGAAGCATCCCATCCATCGACGACAGCTTGTGAACATGGACCTCCGGGCCTGTGTAAGTTCGCCAGCAGCAGGTAAATCGACTCATCAGCGTCCAAAGAGCCGAAACATCGTGTGCAGCCGCGCAGGTAAGTGTCTCGACCCTTCCTTCCATCAGACTGCATGAATGTTACTTTGATTGATTGCTAAGTGTAAAGGTGAATGGGTTGAGCGGCCGTATGGCCATTTGGCCGGCCACGTCGGCCAGTTAATGGTCTAGTTGGATGAGAGGGTGGCGGCCATGACAAAAAGAATAGCAGCACGCACGTGAGAGCAATCCCGTCGAAAAAAAACGAGTTTAACCGAAGAGGCGGCGACAGATCTGCGGGAATTGATGCGGCAGCAAGTGAACGCGCAGTTGAATGATGGGATGACGTCACCCAACGGCCCGGCGGGGACAGTTCACCCCCGCGCCACTGATTCCGTCGAATTCAAAATCTAATCGGCTAGATTGCATTCATGCATTTATCAACCACCGGTTTGAACTCGAGCGGCTATCCTGATCCTTCTGCAGTGTGATACGCCGAGCCTTTGGCTATCAGAACGATTGAGAAGCACACCCAAGGCGCAGACCGACTGCAGTCTCTCCCGAAAATCGCGCGCTGCATTCTACAGGAACGCTGTCATTCTACAGGAACGCTGTCATCCTACAGGAACGCAGTTTTCTATAGGAAAGCGGGTGCCTCACGTAAAAAGGTGGCCAATTAAAGAGGTAACCCTGAACTCTTCATGCAACTGGTTATTAAAGGTGGCAGAATTGTCGTCCACAGTCTGGTCATAGAGAAACGGTGAAATTGTTGTCTGCTGTGCCTATACTGTCATTCTACAGGATGTCGAGTAATTAAACTGTGTTAAGTTCCTCAGGGATAAGTTTTGTGGGTTATGTGCATGACATTCTACGCTCTGTCTCAGTAAACCAAAATCTCTTCCACAATCACCACCTCTGGTTAAGAAAACTGTTTTATCATGCCGGGTGGGTTTATAAGACGAGAATCCACTGATTCAACCAAATTAAGGGAAAACCAGGAAGTGGTAGAGCTCTTCACACGGGTTCAATGGATATCTTTTTGTGACAAGTTGCAGGGTTACGATGATGAAGTGGCAGAAGAATTTTTGCAGGCTCTGAAGCCGAAATCCAAGACACTGGCCACAGTGAACTTCAGGGGTCTAAGCCTCAAGCTAACCCCGCAATATATCAGTCGAATTACTGAACTTCCGATGGGTTTGCCATGGGATAAGGAGGAAAGGAAGTTGAGCCAGCAGGCCAAGAAAGAATTCTTTCCACCTGAGGAGGAATTCTCGGAGGACAAAAATGGGGTGCGAAGAACCAGCTTGCTGCCACCATGGAATGAAGTCAGCCTGAAAATCATGAAGTATATAACTTGTGAAGGCCGTTTTAGCATCGTGTACGCATATCACTTTCGGTTGCTCACTGAATTGAGGCACCAGATTGATCTTCCTGTAGAACAAAAACTGAACATTCCTTATTTCCTGCTACAGTCCCTAATTGAGTGTGCCACAAGTTAAAAGAAGGCATACCAGATCAGATAGCCCACCATGGGTTGATTAAACTTCTTGTGGAGGATGCGCTTCATTCATATAAGGTTCCCCTCTCATGGGAATCATTCCGGAATTTGACAAGAGATGGAGACATAAAAATGTTGATTGAAGAAACGGGTTCCTCCAGTAGTGAGGAACAAGAAGCAGTGGCCGAGGGAAAGAGAGAAAAAGGCCAGAAGACCCCGACCACAGTGCAGAAGAAAGAACAAAAGAAGAAGCACGAGGAAAAGGATGACAAAGAAAAAGGTGGCACACCCATCTTGTCAGCAAGAGAAAAGAGGTTGAAGAGCAGAACGGACAAAGCTGAGGTGGTCCACATCAGCCCAAGTACCTCGTCAGCACCTGCAACCAAACCAAAAAGCAAAACCCATGCAGCTAAGCAAGCAAAGGTGGTGACACCCGTGTCTACAGGAAAGCAGAAACAGGCTTCTACAGGAAGCCCGAAAACAGAGACAGGGGCTTCTACAGGAAGCCCGAAATTGGCAAAAGGGGCTTCTACAGGAAGCCCGAAAATCATTGAAAAAGAGGCTTCTACAGGAAGCCCGAAAATTACCAAAGCAGGGCTTCTACAGGAAGCCCAAGAGTGGCTAAAACAGGGTCTTCTACAGGAAGCCCAAAATTGGTAAAGAAAGGATCTTCTACAGAAGGCCCGGAAGTGGGTAAAGCAGGGTCTTCTACAGGAAGCGCGAAATCTTAAAAGAAGGGGCCCTCTAAAAGGAGCCCTGAGAAAGCAAAACGCAAGAAAGAGAAGGCTGGTATTCTCGAAAAGGAGGCAGCAGCTGCGCTGGCCGCCCTCAGTACACCTCCAAAGCCGAAGGAGAAGAGAGAGAGGGAGATCCCTCTACCTTTTGAAGCCAGGAGAAGTAAGAGAATAAACACGGGCAAGCCGCAGCCTCCACCTAGCAGCCAAACCATTTCAGGGGTGTCCCTACTTCACCCAGTAAAAGATCCCCCTCTAAAGCATCGGCCACCCCCGAGAGGGGAAGCCCAAAAATAACTTCCTGGACACGAAGGATAGGCCAATCGGCTTCTGAAGCCCGGCTCAAGGAAACGGGAAAGGGGGAGGAAGCGCCACCCTCGTCACCACCAGGGGCAAAAAAGGCAGGGCCACCAAGAACAGGAAAGGAAGAGCATGCTCCGGGCCCTAGTTCTCGGCCAAGGACAAGGAGCTGGAGCAAAGTTGCTCAAGGATGAGCAAATAGTTTAGCTGGGGGGTGATGATGAGCCCCAATTTTTGGTACAATTTGGGCTCATATTGGCCTACTTACCTTGTTCAACCATTCATCTTTTACCACTTATGCATTCATTTCTTAGTATATTCGTGTTTTTTGTAGGAAGAAGGGCAGGCATTATATCTATGTGGCTAACACATGATGATTTCAGGTTTTTGGCATTAAAGAGAGCAAAAGACCACGCAAAAGGAGACAAGGAGACAACAAAGGTAACATTACGGGTTCATAGGGAGGTTTTCCACAATCTTGATGACCTTCCTCGTGATTTTCACCTTCACTCCGAGCTCCAACAGCTCTCCCCACCGAGCTTAAAGGCAGCCAACACGTTCTACAGGATCAGCAGTTTTACAACAGTTTGACTTTCAGTTGGACAACCAAGCTCCACGAATGGAGGAAGCCAGCTTGATCTTCATTTTGTATAAATATGAAGGCCGTAGCCTTTGTTAGGAGCTTTTTGAACTTTTGGACTGATATTGTAAATTTTTGAGCATAGCTCGGTGTTTGTTTTTGTAAGCCAGTTTTGGCATGACATTAGACTTTTGATTATGAATAAAGGCAAGCAGATTTGGATCTAATTCTGAGCTTTTAAGGGAGCTATAGCTCTCAGGTTAGGGCCCAACCTGAGAGCAATAGATCTCCTCTTCTTGTAGTGTTATTTACCTTTCTTTCCAACATTTTGTTTCCTTGTTTTGATATGCATTTCAAAGAACACAGTTTGCTGATTTGATTTCTTTAATAAGATTGAGTAGGATTAGCTTATGGTTAAATTACTTTCAGCTGCTCAGATTAGGATAGGAGGTTTGTAATCCACTGGAGCTCTAAGAAAAGGTTGTTAGTGCCTCCACTGCCATCTCTGTTTAGGGATTGGGGTGTAGTCTATACCAACCACCAAAAAAAACGCAGTCTTTTCTACTTTTATGCAAGCTGCAACACAGTCGGTTTAATCGTGGATCCTTCCATGCATTTTTCTCTTGAGCCATACTTCGTCATTACAATTCCATGCATGACTTTTCTTCATGATTTACATCGTTGTTCATTGGTTTAATAGCACAGGTAGCACTGGTTAATGAATTCTCGTTTTTGGTGCAAGACATAAGTAATTTGTTTTATTTACACTGCTCCATATCATTCTACTTCCTTCTTCTTCTTCTTCTTAACCTCTCCTCAAGCCACCTACTCGACCTCTGTTCAGCTCATTTACCTTCCAACTCATCCATTGCCACGTAGCTTCATTTTTTGACCTTTCGTTGCTGCCATCCTTCTATCCACCAACCAACTCCGTGCACTCTCTCTCCATCTTATTTCTCTGCCCCTGAGCCATCACAAGTTCCATCTCCACTGTACCTATCCACCCATACCGCTCCATCACTTCACCATCACCCAAAACTTCCACTTACAGCACATCCTGTAGAAGGTAGCAGACTTCCTGTAGAATTCCTTAGTTTCCTGTAGGATCCCCTGCAGACATCCTGTAGAAGCCTGCAAACTTGGTTGCCGAGCATCTGAACGTTGTAGACTTCTGTGGACTGATGCTAGGGACCCTCTGGAACCTCTCCTAGCCCTCCTGACCTTTCCCAAGCTTTCTCTCCCTTCGCACCACCTCTGCACAGCCAAACCCTAATAAGAAACAAATTCATAATCACTCCATCCACTTAAGCAAAAATACAAAAACAATGTTCTTTTTCATAGAAGTAGTTTGAGTTCATGCATTTCACATCACTAGAAGTAATGGCATCATTTTTAGACATTTTCACTTTCACTATTGCATCATAGAGGTCAAACTAGTCAGATTAGGGTTTACTAGGGTTTCATGTTTTGGTTGGCTTTCAGTTCATTTTTGCAAAGTAGATTGATTTCCTCTGAGATAGCCTTCGTCCATCATTTAGAAAGCTTCTTCTGAGAGCATATAGAAGTTGGCTTGAGCCCTAGCGGACTTGTGCCAGCTGACCAAGTGACAGCTGCGACAAGAGCTAGTACTTGTGCATACAGCACCGTCGCTTCCAAGTTTGTACGAACTACCGGGTTGATAAAATTAGAGATAGGAAGCCCCAGGAGTTGTAGCATTATTGCTACAATACTGGAGCCCACCACTCTCCCAAAGATCTGCCGTTCTTGGCACCTCCAAGGAGCTACCATCCCCATTGGAGCCAATGTTAGTGTCAGCCTTTGTAGCCTTCCTCTAGTGATCAAATATTCTCTTACAAAGTGAGTTTAAGGTGTCAAGGTCAATTTTGTCATTTCAAAGAGTTTTCAAGCAAAATTTGGTCACTAGGCATTAGGTCTAGGGTTTTCTTTCACTCTTTTCAAAGTTGTCCAAATGGCAGTCCATGTCATCAGTCAGCTGAATGTACCATCATTCAGAGGGTTGTCATCATCATGTCAGGTTCCAATGGGTCATTTTACACCTTGTTCATGCTTTAGTTGCGTCTAGGTGAGTTCATTTCCCTCTCATAGGGTTTTGAAGGCAATTTCTCTTGAATGGCCAAATCATCATAAAAACTTGTATCCTGATGTTCATACACCTTCCCCTATCCTTAATGTACCTTATTAAACACTTCCCATCACTGAGATTCCCCAAATTCCTCATTTTTCCACAAACCCTAGTTTCTTGCTACAACTTGGCAATTTTCTAGGTTGGACCTGTGTTTCGCCCTTTTGGACCCCTTCCCCTCACTCAATCTCTGAGATTCCACTTTCCCCTACTTCCTAACATCCCTCCTTACTCCCCAAAATTTCCTCAAGAATTTAGAAGCCCCCTATCCATTTCATTTCGCTTCATTTCAACAATTCCCTTGTTCCACACATCGGGATAAGTTTCACTCAAATGATGTTTTATAGAAATAAAAGATGAATTTTGGAAAAATAAGAGAGGATTTTGTTAAAAACATGCCAAGGAAGAAAAACCTCTTTCACTTTTTACACAGGTATAATTTTTTTGGAGAAATGTCAAAAATACAATCGCCTCGGGAGAATTGATGCACCTCTGAAGTGACCTTGGGAAAATCAATTTTTCTCCTAGCTTGGTTGGTCAAATAACTTTCTTGATAAGTAAAAGGATAACTAGACAAAAATATCTTTCCAATTAGCTATCATGAGCTCAATTTGGAATTGATGAAGGCATTCAAAAGCTGACTGCAACAAAACTCTGTCTTGAGGCAGCCTCATTTGGCACATTTTGACCAGTCTTGGGAGATTTAATTTTTGACAAGGAAAATTAACTCCAAATTGAAAAATTCCAATTGGGTTGGAAATTAGACTCAAATACCTTTCCAACGAGCTATCCTACGCCTGATTTGGACATCGGAAAAGCCTCCAAAAGCCTCCTGAAAAATGCACTGCGCATAGAAACTGTGCGCTGCGCATAGAGCGGTGCGCTGCACATTGGGCCTCACTGGCCAGTGTAAATTAACAAGGGCGCTGCGCATAGAGGGGTGCGCTGCGCATTGGGTTTGTGCACTGCGCATTGGGTTACAACAACAAGAAAACTCTTTCCATGCAACCAGATCATACCAAATCCACTCCAAAACTTGCAAAGCATTACCATTATGGCTTGGTTTGTATGATGCTTTGGTAAACATATTTGGGTTTTGAGTATGCATTGAAGTTTGGAATTCAACACACCTATATCAACACACACTTATGGAGCTGCGACACAACCGTGAAGACCGGCAGGCTGCCCGAAGACATATGCATGAGATGACACCCATTGAGCAGGAGGTAGAAGCTGACCGGGAGATTTGGCTTGAGAGGGTCAACATCCACTTAGAGAAGTTGTTGGCGAAGGCTAATAGAGACAAAGACATGCTTCGTCACATGAAAAATCATTATTGGGCTCGCATGCACGTTGGCAAAGCAAAAATGGAGATTTTGCAAAGGAGGTTGAGCAAAGCACTAAAACGACGAAAGAGGCTTGATCGTCTTTGGATTTTGGCCGAAGCCTCTTTGGCTGAGCATGGTACTTGATTGGGGACCCCCAACCCAAATTTCAAGAAATTTGGAGAAAATTTTGTCAATTTTGAATTTTTTGGCTCAACGCGCAGCACGCTACCCATAAGATTGGGAGGTCCAAATCACAAATGGTTTGCATTTTTGGATTTGTCATGATGAAATATACCTGCTCAGCTATTTCCAAGGCATTTCATCAAGGTTTGGGTCCCCAAAGGGTCCAAAAACATGTAAAAAATGACGTCACTGCCCCTTGTTGGACACACAGGAAGCAATTTTGGGAGAATGAACTTTTGGAGGGGCAAATGGACACCAAATGGGAAAATTCCACTTGGGTTGGAAAGTAGACGTCCAGGGCTTTCCAACAAGCCAAATTGAGCTCAATTTGGATGCTTGGAAGTGCCCCAAAATCAGCCTGAAAAGTGCGCTGTGCGTAGAGATCAGGGCGCTGCGCATTGAGGATTTTGGCCAATTTTTCACCTTCCAGCTCAGAATTTCGGCCAGTTTTGACCAGTTTCACCTCTTGATGTAATTTTTGGTTTTTCTTGATGTAATTTGATGTATATGATGTAATTTTGGCACTATATTACCTATTCTAGATGATTCATTCACAAAATAGCAAAAATTTAATGAATGAATCAGTTTCCTAGCATATAGGGTTAGTTGTTTGACTACCTAGTTTTCAGTTCCTTGTTTAGGATTGGTTGAAACAGCTCCTAGAAGGAGGAGCTCGACCCCTAGAGGTTAGGGAATGAGGTTAGCTTGATCTATATATGTAAATTTTCATTCAATAGCACAGGTTGGACTCTTGGGGAAGAGGCTTTGAGACTTTATTGTACATTTTACTTCAGCATTTTGGCAAAGGAAAGACCAGGGTTTTGCAGCACTGTTTGGAATTCTTGTGGCTTTATGTCTTGATGGTGTGCTTCTTTCAGTACTTGTAAGTTTGTTATGTGTATCATTTTCCTTCTCTCATCTTCTACAATTGAACAAATGAAGTGTTAAGGTAGAATTCATAATCTGTAATGCTCTGCCTTTAAGTTTGTTTGATATCCTATGTTTTCATCTGTTTAAGGAGAACTCTTGAGGTTTTCTTGCTCTCCTTAGCTCCTCACCTGTCTGATCTATTCACCTCATTGATTTAAAAGCATCAAAACAGTTGCCTACCTTGCTCCAATCAGACCTCTGCAGAAACTGTGTCTCATCCCCACACCCAAAATTGCCTTTCCCTTTGATTCAACAAAAACCCCAGAAAATCACCTTTAAACCACTGCACTTAATACCTAGCCTAAGATTAGTTACAATTTCAGTCATCTCGAGCCTCATTGATTATATTTTTCCGAGATTGACCCGGAGAGAGCCCTCTCCTGTCCTCGTAGGGCTAGCTACGAGGTTGAGCATGGTTTGATGTTGCCTTGAGTTTTTCCTTCCTCGGCCTGGGGAAAATTCGAGCGTTAACACGCACTTAGAATTTTACCTGCACCACAAATTGACAACTCCACTGGGAACCAATCCTTATTTTTGCTTATTTGTAATTCCATGGTTTTGTGTGAACTTTTATAGTATCACCCTTTCCCTTTAGTTCTATCCGCTCTGCCTTGTTTACTGCTCTGGGTTTGAAATTTACAGTAGCAAGTCTGGTCTTAGCCTTTGAAATTTTTAATTTTTTTCCTTGTATCTTCGGCTAGCGCGCTTACTTCGCTGACAGTCGCGTCGAACGACGCGATATACTCAGGAAAAGTCGTGCTGAACCCCTTCTGGTGCTTGTTGTCATTTAGGTAGTCACGCCGATGCCTATAGGTGAAGATTAGGGTTTACCCCAGATCTCGACCAGTGTGTCTTGCTCTCTTGATTTCTGCCTTGTAACTTGTTTAGACTGTTTTCTCCTTGACTAGAAAGCTGCATTTTGACTTGGTTTATGACTTTATTTCTTGAGTCTATGGATGGTTTGTAACTCTAGGGCATCTAGGTTGTCATCCATTCAGTTGATTGTGAACTCAGTGAGTCAAGCTGTTGGTGAATTTACTCCTTGCATTTCGTTTATAGTCCTCTTACTTCTTTGGTCTCCATCACACAAGTTTGAAAAGTTTTGTTTGCTTGTTTAAACATCTCTTTTCCAGCATAGGTCACATTTCTTGTCTTATTTTTGGTAGAGTCATTGCTTCATTAGTTTGAAAGAGATTCTCTTTTGTGCCTTTTCATTTGCTTGAGGATTGATTGTCTCAAAAACTTTTTCATTGAAGTATTTGATGAAAGATTCATTTTTTCATTTCATGAAAATCACATAATTCTAGTTTGTTGCATCAATATGTTACGTTAGTTAGCATCATTGAAGACTAGGGTTGCATTTGCATTTGAAAACAAAAAATAATTTTCTTTACTTTTGAAAGGACTGTTTGGAGTGCACTTGTTAGGAAACTAGGAATTGGAAAGAGTTTTTTCATTAGTTTATTTTCAAAAAATTAAAGTAGTGAAAATCTCAATTTTTCTTTTAGTTGCTTGGTTGTTTGCATTTGATTGTGTTTTCTACCCTATCTAGTGTAGACAATTCATCGAATTGAAAGAGTCTTGTCTCATTTAGCTACATATAGGACTTTTCGAGTCACATCACTAAGGCCTAAAAACCGAGAAAGATAAACTTTAAAATGAACTCAATTAACCTAAAGTGCATTTGAAACCTAACGATCACATCTAGAAGGTCTAGGCTAGAGACGTATTCCAGCATCTTTAAACCTAGTAGTTGTTGTTAGCTTCAACACTAGACAACACTAGTACGAACTTGTGCTCCCCGTACCGTCAAGTATATAAAGGGAGACCCCACAAGGCTGTAATCCTTTATCCATAGGAAGTCGAGTCTGTTGCCTTGTAAACGTGATACACCGAACACACCATTCAGGGATATTTCCTGCGCGTACTTCTCGGTTCACCGGGAGGTATTCTGTAGTTCACGGTTACCTGGTAATCCTCATTGCCTAGATCATCCAGAGTAGTCATTTGATATTTTTGACTCATTAAACTTAAAATATCATCTGAGTGTTTGTCATTTCGAGCTCATTTCCAATCAAAAGTGATAGAGTCATCTTTGCTTCTTTCTCGACTCTTAAAACATGAAAGAGCACCAATTTATTTATGCATCTTTAAAAATTGTTGCCCACGATCTTATAACATCCTGTTAGTCTCTTCAAGACCAAATCGTGAGTATTCCTTAAAGTACATTTTAAAGCCTTTAAATTTACTCTCTTTTCCTGATACTTGAGACAAAGACATTGTGGCTGAACCATTTGGTTTGCCTAGTTCCTCTTCCTCTCCTCCATCTGAAAGATTGTCAGAAGAACCGTTTATTGAATTACTGCAGTCACTTGAGGCCCAAGGTGTTGAACTCATAATTGTTCTGAGCATTCAACCTTTGTCATCTCGTCCTCTACCTCCTTTAGATACTGGGTCAATGTCTGATCTTGGCTCGGAATCCCCGAACAACCCTGTCCAGACTGCTGAGAGTTCACCGACTACTGAAAGTCAGCTTGGACTAGTTGTATATCCTCTGAATCCTTTGTTTGACCCTGTTGAGATATCACCGCAGTGTCCATATAGTTTGTACAATCATCCAGGTATTCCTTTGGAATTATCCCCTCGAACATCTTTGGTCATTCATCATCGCTTGTTTCCACCCATGGAGCCCGAAGGCGACGCTCCAGTCTCCTCTCCGGATCACTCGGAGGTTTCCACTCCACACACTGTCAAAGAGGAAGAACATCAGTTTCCTCCTGAAGGTTTCCCTTACACGGGAAGCATTCCTATCAGTATTTATAGGGATTTACCCCCTAATTATGTGACTTTAGCACAGTTGGTCTCAGGCACACCTAGTGCCTCGTCACTTTATCATAACCCTGTTTGGGAATCTGGTACTATGCCTACCACAGGTCAGTTCATTCAGAATCTAACCTCCCAATAGATGGTGACATCTATAGTTACCTCAGTCCCAGTGCAACCCACCGTTCTGAACCCTCTTGTCTCGTCCGTCCAAGTTACCCGTCCGGTTTAACCGATTGTCTCGAGTCATGTTGCTGTCAGTTCTTCGACCCCTCCAGTAAGTGGACGAGCTATGTCATTGCCAGGGGGGAATCTGAATGTTTTTATGGTGCCAGGAACAACCAATGTGAGTGTCTCACACCCTCACATGGTTGGGATGAACCAGCCTTCTTTTGGTTCCCTTCAAAACCCTGCTGGGTCACACCTTCACCAGATCTTTTTGATACCTAGGGTGAGGTTACGCCACTTAGTCCCGTCGAAATCAATTACGTGGAAATTGTTTTCGCCTCAAGTTTTGTATCCTCTAGTTTTCTTGTTTCAAGTTCATCTCTCGATGTGTTTTCTCAACCCCCGTGGCTTAGTTCTGGCCTGACAATCATGTCTATGTGTCTTGAGAAGTTCTCTTCTCTACTGCCTATTGAAATGTCAGTTTCTCCTAACATTGTCAAGATATTTTAATTGAGGGCACCTTTATCCCTTCATGGATTTCAGATTTTTCTCCCTCCTTGAGTTTTTCCTAATTTCCCATTATTACAATGGGGTTGTCATCTGACTTGTAACCCTCCCTTGACCAAGGGGCATGGGGGAAAAGCCCTATATGAGTTCTACTCTATTATTTGGCCGAGTCCATGCTTACTCGTCATGTCAACGGTAAAACTCCGGTGTTCATCTGTGTTGATTGATTAATCGAGGCCCAGCATTGACTCTTTGAAAAATTACTATGCTTAGGTCATCTTACAGGGTTACTTTTGTACAATAAGTGTGTCATTCATTTTTGTGCATTGAGGATTGGTGTGTTGGTTTTCAAGCAGTTTTCATGCTCACTATGTTTTTACCTGCTTTGCAGATGTCTGTGACTCCTCACATTGGTTTTGCTAATGGTGCTTGCCATAGTACCTTGAATTTATTCTCCACGACATGGGCCATTTATGACCCCCATGGTGAGTTAATTAATATTCAAGGTATTGTTTTAGGTCAAAAAACCAATAACATTGTTGAGTACATCGTAGTTATCGAATTTTTGTCGGAAGCCATCACTCTTGACATTCGGGAATTGGTTGTCAACCTAGGTTCACAGCTTGTCATCCTTCAACTCAATGGGCAATATTTTGTCAGAAATCCTCATATATTGAGAATGTATCTACGTATTCATCTACTGGAGATAAATTTTGATTATATTACATATAATCATATTCCTATATATGTGGATACATTGACAGATGCATTAGCTAATTATGTGCTGGATAGACATTTGTGAAACATGTGAAAGAAAAGAACAAATAATTTGTACCATAGTAAGCAAGAAAATAAAACATATATATATATATATATATATATATATATATATATATATATATATATATATATATATATACAGATATAGATATATATATATATAGATATGTCCATAGTGTTTGATACATCCAAAACCCCAAAAAATAATATGTGTGTCCAAAATACATCGGTGGCTCGCAGGCCTTATACATCCGTGGCTCGCAAGCCTCAAAAATATGGAATGCTAGACCTATGCACTAAACAACATGATGCTCATGATAGCATGTAACTGCTCGAACTACGTGAGTCAACAGTTGGCAGATCCGATCTGACACCCCCACTGTATGCCTCTGGTACTGGCATGGGACATCACCCATCTGAGCGTACTCTGGGATCCCATGGGTCAAACCCTTGAGATTCCATGCAATCTCCTCCTCGTTGTCACTCCCCTCTTGATAAGGAGCGACATCAAACTACCAGGTGATGCGCTTGGAAATTGGGGACATCTCGACAGGGCATTTTGGTCCAATATCTGCATTCATAAAATCGAAGTGTCATGAACACATATATTTCAAAAAACAGTAAAAACATCAGAAACTAAAAAAAAATTTGGTTTTACCTCCATCATCAAAATCCTCTCCTTCTGGGAGTGACATATTCGGATCTCCACGGAAGATGGTACCACTGTGAGGCCAATCCTCCACTATGATCAGCTGTCATCGTAGCCATGAGAAGAAGGCGGGCTTGTAGGACATCTGTTACCCTACCATAACCCTGGGCATCAACTCGCTCCAACAGACCATCTGTGGGTCTCGTGGCATCATTAGATCCACCTTGGTTAGCTGGTATTGGAACAACAGAACCTGCTCCAAGAAGAAGGTCACTAGCACAGACCCAAAGCAAAACTGCTTTAGGTTTCCCACCTTGGATTTTGATAGCTGGCGCTTCATGTTGACTTTCATAGATTCCACCCAGTTGAAAATGGTGGGCATTGTGCACTTGATAGCATACATTAACTTTGATTTTTTAGTCTCATGTGGCGCTTGGGACCCAACCATTCTCTTGATGGTCAATAGTAACACTCTCAATACAAGATCCCAAACAGTTACAATCTCGATCTTGCCAATCTTGGATTTGAGAGCTTCTAGGCAATTTTAAGCAAGTAACATGGAAACACTTGCCCCAATTGGCCTCGAACTGTATAGGTTGACTGGTTCCCCTCTCCAGGACAGTCCTGTGATGAAATAAATATCTGAAGTCTCCAACTCTAGCTCTTAGTCACCAATAATAAAAATTTCCTGATTTATGTCCCAGAGACTAATCAGGTACTGTAGCAGCTCAGGTTGAGCCTACATCCCTGGTGTGAGAAAGAACTTGAGGAGCCCACAGTTCCTCAAAGCCTCCAAGCAATTTGGATTAGTGATGGCTTGGGTATTGATATCCTCATGCTCTATTTCTTTCCAATCCACCATTTTCAATGCTTTTCTTCCTACAACAACCATTCAATCAAGTCAATGATCATTTTTTGACAGAGAAATTTGGATTTAAATAGTGAATTAAAGAGAAAACATCAATTTTTCTTTGTTCGCGGTGCTGATGTGCCTATTCTAGAAACAATTGCGCTAACAGTGTGTGTGGTAGTTTTAGCAACCACCGGCCGGTGCGATTCCATGCTCAGAAATCACGCCGACCAAGGGTGAAAATTTTCTACCAAAACCTCCCTTAATAATCCAAAAAAAGGATAAAAATAGGAAAAGGCAGTATGAAAATGGAGCTTAAGATCTTGGCTTTTACCTACAATTGACGACTGGATGAATGAGCTCCTGGATCTCCCGCAATCTGCTTCTGAAAAGTTAGGGAAAAAGTGGGTTAAAAGCTCTTCACATAAAGGTAAAATGGTAAATGGTAAAAAATAATTACTTTTCCCTCCTTTTATTCATTTTTTCATGAAATATTAGGGTTTTTACATATTTTTGACCTTTTTTTCCTTAGGAATTGGATACTGCATTTACCTTTTTGTGCATCGATAGGTCATGAATTTTCAATGATGGTATTGAGTCATGTTTCAGCTCATTTATCGACTTGTAAAACTCCAATGGAAAGATTGATGAGTATTTTTCCCTTTTGACTCGTAAAAGAGAATAAAATGGGGGGTCCGCTTTCAAGCTCTTTTCCGACCCTTTAAACATGAAAAGATTGTTGAGCTCTTGTCATTTTGAACTTGTTAAAGGATGTGAAACATTGTTTACCCAGTACACGTTTACCCCTTTTTCGGGTTGGGATAAACTATTTACGAAAAAAGCTACTCCTTGACTAAAATGGTCAAGCAGTTCTCTCAAGTATCATTTTCTACCTTTTCGGGCTCAAGAGACACAAATGTACGAAAATGGACCATGTGGAGTTTTCTTTTCCATGTATTTTTCAAACTCTCTAAACATGAAAAAGATACCGAGTTACATCTTTGTCGGACTCGTTAAAACATTAAATGACATTGGATTCATCGCCATGACGAACATGAGCTTCTTCTTCCTAGGGCTCATTAAACTTACTAGGTCGGATTCGTCCGAAGGATGAACTTACAGTGCAAGCATATGCTATCCCCTTCAAGCTTGCGATTAAAAATAATTGGCATACCTGCCAGAAATGGTGGGGGAAAATGGGAAATTTTATTAGTCGTGTCGGCAACTCACTCTTGAACATGACACTTTATGCTTCGTGTCAGGTTGGGATATCCTCACTTCATCATTGACCTTCCTGGGTTGGGCTGTTCATTTTTGGCATCCATTTGATCTTTGCCACATCATCATGACCATTGATCCTATGGATCCAGAGGCTGCCAAACTCCATGTCGTGTCGCCGATATGTTCAAGAGCTGTCCTTCTATAGTTATCTTTACCTCTGATTCTCTGTATCATCCAAAATCATTTTCATCCCTTTGTCTCGTGTCGATGATGTGGGATATCATGGCCCTTCATTGACATGGTCACTTCCTGTCGACTTCAACTCATTATCCAAGAAGTTGGTCGAGAGACTCCCTTCTAGTACCTTAGATCTTGCATGCCCTAACAACAAGTTCTTCGCACTTGATGATAAGTTCACATCATTGGCTTTCGATCGAGTGATTTCACGAGTGTTCGACATCATTTTCTTTATTCACATTCTGTGGACTATGCTTCTAGTACCTTAAGAACCATTGTCATTATTAGTGGTTTCTCTCGTGCTTGTTAACAATTTACATCATAATTGACTGGTAATCAAATGATTTTCTAGCATGTTCAACGTCGACACATCTATTCACATGTTAGAATCTGTACTTTGATCAGGTCGTGTTGGAGAATGATGTTGGGTTGTGTTATATTCTTTCCATGACTAGCTCCCTTAGTTAACCAGGGGGTTAGAGGAGGGGAGGATGTTACAGATCCATTTGGGCACATCGACCCCAACTTATAGATCAGTACTATTAGGGCCCATCAAACCCTAATTCAGTTGTTACATGCCCTAGATGAAGTCAACTATTAGAATGCCTCCTTCCCAAGAGATTCCATGACTGAAATCATCCAAAAGCTGCCTCTTAGAAGATCAGCGCAGGCAAGTCTTCATTAGGGTGCACTGCAATGCAGTGCAGTACACTGTTTAGGTGCTATGCAATGCACTTGAGCCCTCTTTGGCCTACGTTGGGTGAATTTGAGTCAAATTTCATTGGGGTTTGGGAATATTCTTATCCATTAGTGCATCTAGAAGCTTCCCGAGTTTATCTACTCCTTTGAGCTCGAATTTGCATGAGGTAGGGAGTTAAGGAAAATCAATCCATTTATCCCTTCCTCCATGGAACTAAATTCTAAGTTTGGGAGGGCATTCATTATCACCATTTATGGCATAAATTATTTCATTCACCTATAAAAATACCACTCATCTAAGTGATCAGGGGCTAGAAATCATTGAATTATAGAGAGATGCTGTTAGTATGAGACTTGAGTTGCTTTCAAGTATTGTAATGATGTCAAAATGTCTTGCTTTTTATCAGGAGAGGATGGGATTGAACTGGAGGAGTGATACTGAACCAAGCAAATTGGGTTGTAACTCTTCCTTTTACTAATAAAGTGTTCAAATCTTTTTCCATATGTTTGTATTGTCCATTGATGCTATCATATGTGTGTATTTGAACTTGATTCCATTCTATGTTTAATCAATAGATCATTATCATATGCTTTGATCGGTTTTTGTCTTCTGTCTATGTGCAGGTACTTTTCAAGCGAATTAATTACGGAAAGGAGCGACAGAATTGGTCAAGGGAGATAAGGAGTAAGCTAAAGCTACAGGTAGGCTTCTTTACTGTCTTATTTAATCTATTGGTTATAGAAAAGGTAGAGAATGATTTGCACTATTGTTCTAGACTTAGGTACTAGTCTAGGGGTTTAAGCGTTTATCCATAGACACTAAAACTTCCCAAAACAAATTGGTGATTCTACTAGGGAGTGATCATCCATCTTAGTAGCTTCTCAGCCTCTTAAGACATTTCTACATACCGTACTTGTGGTCATTGATTGAATTTCAGTCTGATTTCATGGAAAATTGACTCAAAACTATGCCGAATTGCCTTTAGAAATGGCTTACTATCACCAGCGCAACCCAATGAAGGACACACTGCGCTGCAATGCACTTCCCACATAGAGCCAATGCACTGAAGCACACTGTCTCTCAGTGTGGTCTATGCTGATACCTTGAGGGTTAGTTTCTCATCTAGGAACTGAAATTTTGTGCCAATTTTATCTTTTTTGAATGATTTGCTGAATGTTAATGATGTATTGTCTCTGAAAATAGTTTTTCATCTCCTTGCCTGGCCCTACTTAAACTAGGATTGATAAATGTTTCTTATGTATTTACTTTGTCATTTTCAATCTATAGTAAAAAGTTAGCTTTTTTGGTCAATTGATCTTTGTCGAAAGAAAGTGTCGTAAAATCGTCTTTTCCTTCAAAAGTTGAATTGTCATAAAGTCCTCATTCATGAAAGATCGATTGATTGATATATACATATGATTAGTCTTTTCGGTGAAAGTGTCGTAATTCCTCATTTCTATGAAAACGAAAGTGTCGTAAAGTCTTCCTTTCCTTGAAAAGAAATTGTCACAAAATCATCATTTTTATGAAAAGAGTTTTTTGATTGATTGTGCATTAGTTTTCCTTTTTGTTCATTCACATTAAGGGAAATTGAAAAGAAATACATGCATGTTACATTGAAAATTTTTGTGTTTGCTGATAGGAATAGTGTAGGGAATTTGCATTTAGATTGTGCTCTTTGCTCTTTGATCAAAAGAAATCTGATTGCTATATCCTTAAGTAGCTAGGATTTTCATCATTAAATTGAATGGAAAGAATGCTTATCATGACAGTTGCATTCCTAGGAATTTCAGAATACATCACGTGGTGAACTTGAAAGGAAAATTCCTAAGCAAGATCAACTTAAAATAAACATCAATTTACCTAATGGAGCATTGTTATTAACAAGAACATTTAGTGGTTCTAAGCTAGAGACATGTTCCGACGTCGTAAAACAAAGAAGATGTCGCTAACTTGTCTGCAATACATTCCAAGTGTGATACCTCATTCCACGTACGTGAGTATATCGTAGCTCATCCACGTACCTTTGGGTATATAGGGCAGTGTTATAGTACGTAAAGTATACGAGAATGCTCTCACTGTGCGGTTTTGCATTAGACAACGCTTATATGGACTGGGCCTCCACGTACCTTCGAGTATATATGGGAGGAAAACTCTAGGTTGCTATCCATCCTTAAGTAACCGAGTCAGCTGCCTTGTAAACTGTGATACACCAAACACAACAATCAGGGAGATTTCCTGCCCATACTTCTTGGTTCGCCACAAGGTATTCTGTAGTTCATAGTTGCTTGGTAAACCTTTTGCCTAGTATACCCCTTTTTGTTTATTTCATTTTTGATAATAAAATTAATCAACAATCATGGAGGAACATCTACCCATACCCCATCATTCACAGAGAACAGCGAGAAAACTGCCTTTGCCTTCTGACGCGACACCAATTCGGGAAAAGCGGTCTCACTTAACTGAGTCTAGGACATCAAGAAATTCTAGTTCTTCATCTGAGTTACCTGAATCATCTATTTTGGTAAGTATAAAGACTCCAATTACTCCAACTATTTCTGGCACATCCGTTCCCATAGAGGAAGTTTCACAATTACCTGAGGACATTAGCACTGATCCTAGTGAAACAATAACCAAAGTTGTTCAACCACAAGTTGATTCTCAACTTGAAATTGCTCAACAAGAAAGTACTTCTGAACTTGAATCATTTCAACCAGAAGTTAATCCAGAATCAATCCCAGTTCAAACAGAAGTTACATCTGAACCTGAAGTTGTTCAGGAACCTCTTTCTGAAATTTTCGTTCATTTACCTGAACATCTGGACTTCAAATTTGAACATTTAGAAGTTGTTACTTTACTGGAAGATGATCAACCGGTTACCCCTCAGACATCAGTAACTATTGAAACTTCAATTTCATCAACACCAAAAATCTTTTACGGAACTAACTGTGAAGTTATTCCACCAAATTTAATTGCAATAGAGGAGGAATTGGAAGAAGATTCCACACTTGGAACCCCGTTTCACTTTGGAACTAGGATTTATCTTTACCCTAATACTCCTGATTTTTTTGCTTCATTTGATCCTGCTTCTTTTCAAGTACCCATCGAATCTTTAGGACAACTTTTGGGTTAGTTAACTATGGTTGAACAACTGTCAACATCTCAGACTGTATCATCTGATGTAGCTGCAGCAGAATCTTCTGTTGTAACTTCTTCGATGTTTTCTACCACACCTGAGTCGCACCTGTATGGTGAATCGTCCGTCCCAGTTGGTTACCAATCATTTTCTGGAACCCACTCAGGGGTTGCTTCTACACCATGGTCATCACCCATGTCCTCAACTAGAATTTTACTTGGTTCTTCTCTAATGGGAACTCAACAGTTTGATCCTGCATATCAGTATCAAGCTGGGCAATCTAGTCAACAAAGACCTATGTATCTATTAAATACTATATTTCCACCATATGGAGAGCAATATTCTTATTCACCATATCCTCCTTATTCCAGGGTACTACCATATGGTAATATCCTACAGTATTCAGGTCAATCTAGAAAAATGGAAACCAATAATGCCAGTTCAACCAAGGCTTGTGTATCCAACACAACCAATGCAAACTATGTCAGCTATTCCTACTACACTTGTTGTTACTATTAGTGTCAGTCTTTCCAGCCTTCCTCCAGTGATCAAACGTGCTCTTACAAAGTGATTTTAAAGTGTCAAGGTCAAATTTTGTCATTTCAGTGAAGTCTTCAAGCAAAATTTGGTCACTAGGCATTAGGTCTAGGGTTTGCTTTCACTCTTTTCAAAATTGCCCAAATGCCAATCCATGTCATCATTCTGCTGAGTCTATCATCATTCATAGGGTTGTCATTATCATGTCAGTGTCGAATGAGTCATTTTACACCTTGTTCATGCTTCAGTTGCGCCTAGGTAAGGTCATTTCCCTCTCCTAGGGTTTTGGAGGTAATTTCTCTTGGACGGTCAAATCATCGGCAAAACTTGTATCCTGATGTTCATACACCTTCCCCTATCCTTAAAGTACCTTATTAAATGCTTCCCATCCCTTAGATCCGCCAAATTCCTCATTTTCGCACAAACCCTAGTTTTTTGCTACAACCTGGCAATTTTCTAGGTTGGGCTTGTGTTTTGCCCTTTTGGATCCCTTCCCCTCACTCGATCTCTACGATTCCACTTTCCCCTGCTTCCTAACATCCCTCCCTACTTCCAAAAATTTCCCCAAGAATTTAGAAGCCTCTTATCCCCTTCATTTCGCTTCATTTCAACAAAAATCCTTGTTTCACACATCGGGATAAGTTTCACTCAAAAGATGTTTCAGAGCAATCAAAGATGAATTTTGGAAAACTGAGAGAGGCTTTTGTCCACAACATGCCAAAGAAGAAAAACCTCCTTCACTTTTTACACAGGTGTCATGGTTTTAGAGAAATGTCAAAAATACAATCACTAGATCCAAGGAGGTTGAACAAAGCACTAAAACGGAGAAAAAGTCCCGATCCCCTCCACATCTTGGCTGAGGCTTCCTTGAAGGAGCATGATGCTAAATGACTTAACTCCAACACAAATTTCAAAAAATTTTGAGCATTTTTGGTCACTTGTGAATTTTTGAGCAAAAAACAGGTTTTCTCCACCAACACGTCGCGCGCCGCGCGCGACCTTTTCGATGGGCAACTCCATTTCGGGAAAACTCAGCATTTTTGGATTTTTCATGCAAAGATACACCTGCTCAGAAATTACCAAGAGATTTCATCAAATTTTGAGCCTCCAGAAGGTCAAAAAACAAGCAAAAAATGACTTTCTGCCACCTTTTTGACACAAAGGAAGCAGTCTTGGGAGATTGCAATTTTGGAGGGGAAAATGGCCACCAAATTCAGAAATTCCACTTGGGTTAGAAATTAGACATCCAGACCTTTCCAACAAGCCCACTTTTTCCTCATTTGGACACCTGAAAGTGCCTCAAAAGCAGCTCCAAAGGCGCGCGATGTGTTCAGGATCAGGGCGCGACATGTTGGGCTGTTTTCACAGAAATTCACCTACAGCTCAGCAAAACGCAGTTTTGACTGGATTTGACTTTTTGGAGTAGATTTTGATCTTCCTTGTTGTAAATGATGTAATTTTATGATATTTTGACACTTATTTATCTCTTCTAGAAGATTCATTCATGAGATAGGCAAAAATTTAATGAATGAATTGGTTTCCTAGCTTATAGAGGCAAGTTGTTTTGACTGCCTAGTTTTTAGTGCTCAGTTTAGAATTGGTTGAAACAGCTCCTAGGATAGTGAGCTCGACCCCTAGAGGCAATGAAAGATGTTAGATTGCCTATATTATGTACTTTCTTGGTCATTTTCATGGTTGGAATCTTGAGGGAGAAAACTCTATTGTATTACTCATTGTATCTCTGCAATTTTGGCAAAGGAAGAAAGACCAGGGTTTTGCAGTCCTTTTTGGGATTCCTGTGGTTACATGTATTGATGGTGTGTTCCTCTTTGTACTTGTAAGTTTGTTATGTGAATCATCTCCTTACTTTTCCTTCTGCAAATTAGGAAAATGAAGTGTTAAAGTAGAATTCATGATTGCCATGCTCTGCTTTTAAGTTTGCTTAATATTTATGTTTTCATCTGTCTAAAGAGAAATCTTGAAGGTTTCTTGCTCTCTTTAACCCCTCACCAGTCATTCCTATCCATTCACTTAATTCAAAGGCATCAATACAGTCTCCTACCTTGCCCCAAAGAACCCCCTGCAAAAACTGTGTCCAATCCCCGCACCCAATATTGCCTTTCCCCGATTTTCCACCAAAATCCTAAAACTTCCCAATTCAAACATTTTTATCAGTTTACTAGCCTAAAATCAGTGTTTCCTTATTGGTTATCTCGCCCGTTGAAGATCTTTACCGAGATAGACCAGAGAGAGCCCTCTCCTGCCCCGTAGGGTTAGCTACGAGGCTAAGTGGTTTGATGTTGCCTTGGAGTTTACCTTTTTTAGCCTGAGGTGAAATTTCAAGCGCTAACAATTACTACTGTACCACAGTCAGAATTTCAAACTATTGTATCTCAACCTGTTCAAACTGATCGTTCTACCTTGAAATCACAAGTTTCAAGTCAAGAAGTTCAAGTTCCTCAAGTTTTTGTACAACAACCACTTGTTTCTGGAGTTTAGCAACAACCTTAGGTTAGTCTACCCTTATCTGGAATGACCTGGGCTTTCACTGGTATAGTTTATTCACAACCTAGCCAACCTTTCATTGCTGGACAACAACAACCATTAAATCCACAACAGTTGTACCAACAACAACAACAATTGATTCAACAATCGTGGTAGCCTCAATTTCAACAACCCCAATTCCAGCAATTCCAACCATAGTTTGGACTTGTTCCACAGGCTCAACCTGGTTTTGGTCAATCTCAAGCTTACCAAGGTCCTGGTCAACAAGGATTTTCAGGTTATGGACAACCACACATTCAACCTGGTTATCAAAAACCACCTTATACTGGTTTTGTTCAACAACCATACCAAGGTTACCAAATGCAGATGCCCTATGTCGGTATGAAAAGACCCATTTCTTAGGAAATTCCATCATATCCCGGGTATGCTCAACCTGACTTGAATCGACAGTTGTCGTTTGTAGCAACTTTAGAATTACTAGATTTAAATCGGCTCACTAATGATCCAATCTTATATGCACCTTGGTGGCCGGTAATTCCGCATAAGTCACCATATGAGATTCTGAAGTTTAAAAGAAATCCTAGAGAAGACCCATCAAATCATGTTATGACCTTTCATTTTTGGTGTTCATCAAACTCCTTAAATGACGATTCAGTCAGACTTCGTCTTTTCCAAAGAACACTTACTGGTCTAGTTGCTAAATGGTACATTGAATTACCAAGAGCTTCTTTCTATAATTTCACCACTTTAGCCACTACCTTTTTGACCCACTTCCAGTTAGCTATCAGATACGAGACTGGAATGAAACTCCTAACGAACTTTAAACATACTACTGCTACCCATATATCAAATCATATTCATGAGTGGCGACGTCGTCTTCGAATGGTTAAGACATATGTTCCCGATCAGCTTTTAACTGAGTGGTTCATAAAATCCTTGTTGCCATCAATCACCGAGGATGTGGAAAAAGGTGGAGTTGTCACAGAAGAGCAAGTTATTTCTCATGCCCAATACTTGGATTTGATTTACACACAATCTGGCACGCTTTATGATAAAATTCCCAATGCACCTCGACCAGCTTTCACTGTTCCACCTCCTCCACAATCGAGTAAGGACTCTCATGCTGATGACGGTGTGATCGGTTCTTCAAGCACACAGTCAGCAGGAAGACCATCTGGTCAAACTCTTGTTGTTTCCAATCAAACTACCAATGCATCAGAAAATACTCTTGCCTCCAAGATTAATGCCGTGTCATCTGATAAAGGCAAAAATCCAAAGCAACTAGCAGGCAAGAAAAAGGGGAAAAATAAAAATAAATAAGAAAATTCCCCTCCAGAGAAATTATATGATTCCTCTACTTTGGCAAGGAAACCTCGTTATCCATGTCTGAAATGTAATGACGAGCATTTTACAAGAGATTGTCCACACTGCTTTGAGGTATCTAAACTTTTAAAGACTTCAAACACATTGACAGTGTTGATATATCCGTTTCCAACCCCGAAGACACATTTGGTTGCAACAGACCATGCTTCCACATCCCAAGTACTAATGTTATCCATCACAAAGCCACAAATGAAGTTTTAGTGTCAACAAGAAACAAATATTATGAAAATCCGTCGTCATCGAATAAGCAGGCCACTGATCAATCTAATCCTTTGACTTCAACTTCATCTGAAGTTGTTTCACCCATTGTACCTGAATTGACAATAAAAGCACCAAAGGGAGTTGTGCACAAATCAACATTCAACCCTCGGGCTTGAGCAGCTCAAAGTTATAACATAGTAGAAGATCTTACTCAATCACCTTCTGCTATGTCGACATTTGAGGTGTTGCAAAACTACCCCTCCCAGAAACAGGCTTTATTGTCAACAATAGGCAGAATTGATCCTACGAATTCAAATGTTGTGGTTTTTAACCATGCGGGATATTCACCACAGTTACCGACACAATTAGCTTTCCTAATCCAAGTAAAAGCTCTCAATAAGAATGTTCACTAAACTATTATTGATGAGGGGGCATCTACTTGCATTATGTCCATGAATTGCTGGAAGAACATATACTCCATGTGGGATTTTGAGTAACCTGCAAATCGAACTTGGGGGCAAAACAGTTACTGTTGAAGTTGAGGTAGTTGACTGACCCCTCCATTACAACATTTTACTGGGAAGGCCTTCGGTATATGCTGTGGCTGCTGTGGTTTCCACGTACTTTCATACTATTACATTCCATTTTAAGGGTGGAATCACAATTATTGATCAGCTAGCCTTCTTTGCCAATAGTTCGTAGGCTACGAAAAGCATTCCATTGGTACACAGACCCCTGCTGTCACTTCAAAGTGTTGGAGTAGGTCTCTTTAAAGATCCTTCCCTAATGGGCACTTTTACCCTCCCATCACCATTTGATTTGGCGGAAGTGGCAAGAGTAGAGACTTGCAACATGATTTCCTCCACCTCATCTGTTTTAAGGAGGACTTCCAACCAAGTTGAAGATGATAGTAATATGGAGGTGTTTTTGTTAATCCCAATTGAATCATCATAGCAATCAATCTTTCGGGCTTATGCGACAAACCCAAATCCGCACTCAACATTTGTATGGGTAGATAGGTCGTTAGAATATGGTACCTCTTCGGATCCTTTTTCACATATACATTCTACGGATGAAGGAATCATCAAATCAATGATGATAGGAGAGGAACCATGGGAAGATTATCATTATCGTTCCCATCCTCCAGATGACATCGAAGATTATTCAAATGAACTAAACCACCCATCAATCATTGATTTCCTGTCAAATTTTGTTAGAGTAGATACTGTAGATTCTGGGCATAATTTGTCAAACATAGAAGAAACAATTTCTATAAACATTTCGACCAAGCCTAACATTATAGAACATTCATGTCGGAAAATCTTGTTCTCCATTGGAACTTGATAGCTACTGTGCTCTTTTTCGTGAATTTAGAGATATTTTTGCATGGTGTTACAAGGAGATGCCAGGAATTGACTCAAGCATTGTTGAACATGAGATTAAAATTTACCCTAATGTCAAACCAGTACGACAGCGGCTTCGACCTGTTCATCTTAGAAAGCAGTTGCCATTAAAGAAGAGGTTGAAATTTTTTTGCGTGTTGGCTTCATTTTCCCTGTACCTCTTACCGATTGGGTATCTAATGTTGTTCTAGTTATGAAAAAAAAGGGGACAATTCAAGTGTGTGTCGATTATAGGGATGTAAATCAAGCATGTCCAAAAGAAAATTATCCTACACTCTTTATCGACCAGATTATTGACGAATTTTTCAGATGTGAAACCTTTTCATTCATGGATGATTTTCTGGCTACAATCAAATCGATATCCGCCCGTAGGACCAATCTAAAACAACTTTTATTTGTCCATGGGGCACATTTTCCTATCAAAAGTTACCTTTTGGTTTGAAGAATGCAGGGGATACATTTCAGAGGGAAATGAATTATGCCTTCCATGACATCAAGCACATTGTTCAACCCTATCTTGATGATTTGCCTGCTCATTCATGAAAGTAGACTGATCACCCGCAACATTTGTGAGCAATATTTTTACGGCGCCGACACTACAAGATAAGATTCAATCCACACAAGTGTGTGTTTTATGTCAGCTCTAGTTGATTTCTTGGATTTGTGGTCTCAAAATATGGAATTTGACTCGATCCAATTAAGGTTTAGGCAATCCTTGATTTGAATCCACCTTTAAGCTTGTTATAGTTACAGAGACTTCAAGGGAAGGAAAACTTTCTGAGGAGGTTCATTCCAAACTATGCTGAGTTGGCTAAAGGTTTCACTTGTCTATTGAAGAAAGGGGTACCCTTCCATTGGGATCAGGGTGCACAATCTTCTTTTTGATGCTCTTAAGGATTCCATGATTAGAGCATCATTAATGTATGCCCCAAACTATCAAAAAGACTATTACTTGTATCTCGCCGCTGCAGATACAACCATTGGCATGGTTTTAGTCCAAGAAGAAAGTAAGTATTCTTATGCCTAAAAGTTAGCTTTAGCAGCTGTTCAAGCTGTGCAGAGATTTCGTCATTACATCCTCCTCCGAAAAACTACTATTATATTGGATTGCAACACTATGACATACATTTTGTCACGTCAATTGCTGGGGGGCAAGTATTCAAAATGGATAGTTATTTTGCAGGAGTTTGATTTTGAATTCATCAAATCTAAATCAAAGAAATCTCTTATTTTCACCGAGTTACTTTGCGACCTGCCATCATCCTCCAATGATTTAACATCAGAAGCATCAATCTTGGATGAGTCTCTGTTTCTTGTTTCGTCAAGTGATCCATGGTATGGAGATATACTAGTCTATCTCCAGAGCCAAGCTTTCTGGCCTAATACCTCTCTCTCTGAACAATGACGTACTCGATACCAAGCCAAAAATTATCCGATCATTGGTGATACGCTTTATTGTCGTGGTGTCGATACAATTTTACGTAGGTGGCTCACTCATGAGGAAGCCAAGAAAGATTTGAATGAATGTCATTAAGGTTCTTGTGGTGGACGCTTATCTGGATATGCAACTGCGCAGAGAATTCTCCGTGTTGGTTACTTCTGGCCAACCATATTCAAAGATTGCATTATTGCTGTCAGAAGCTGTCATGCATGCCAGATATATGACTAGAAAACCAGATTACCACCTACACCATTGCATCCAGTCATTGTTGTTGGCCCATTCACCAAATGGGGCATTGAATTTATGACATGTAACCCCACCTCAGCCGGGGGCATGGGTATATTATAGTCGCCATTGACTATTTTACCAAATGGGCCGAGGTGATGCCAACATTGAACAACAACGGCGAAATGGCTACTTTATTTTTCTTCAACCATGTGGTTGCCAGGTTTGGTGTACCACAAGCCATAGTTACAGATCATGGATCGCATTTTCACAATCACATGATGGTTGAGTTGACCGCCAAGTTAGGACTGTCACATGATAGTTCTACTCCATACTACCCGCAAGCTAATGGACAAGTTGAGGCCATCAAGAAAGTCCTTAAACACATGTTGCAAAGAATGATTGGAGTTTATAAAAGAAATTGGCATTAATCCTGTACTTGGCTCTTGTGGAGCACTTGAAAGGTATGTTTTTGACAAACAATTTAGTGGCTTTTCAGTAACATTTGTAACCTTTTCTGCATCATGAACTCAAAAGAAATAAAGAATTCTAATAAAACGTGTGAGAACTAACATGGAAAGCTTAATCGCTGATAATTGTCATTTTTCTATGCAGGGAAAGGTGGAAACGAAGAGCTGCCGTTCAAAAGGGAAAGACAAAGGAGGAATAATTGCTGTCCCTCTAGAAGGCAACCAGATGCAAACGAGATCGAGCAGATCGAAGCAGAACAACCCAGGAAAGGAAGAAGGGATACCAATTCGGCGGAAAAGGGAAAGAAAAGTAAAGGATTAACAGCTTGGCGAATCCCTCAGGATCTTTGATCCTGAGGGATCGCTATTTTACTTATTTTGTTACCTAGATATCTCCGCCGTTACTTTTATAAAAAGGAACAAAATCATTAAGCAAAGGGACTTTTATGTAACTTTCAGTTTCGGACTAAACTTTGATCATCGAGTCTCACTGAGACCTGGTTTACTGTACGTTTGTTGATGCGTTAATATAAAAGACTTGGTGTTTATTTCATCTTTGCGTCTGGAGTAATCTAAGGCGGTGTACCATTGGAAGCTAAGGGCCCGGCTCCGAAGGACACTTGCTTTTGTATCATTATAACTTGATTTCTGTGTGGTTTGCTTATCTTTATTGCTCGGTAATCTGATATGCTTTTCATGTGCTGTTCCATGCTCTGCTATGATTAATTCATTAATGGTTCTTTCAGGAAATCCATGTAGTGACTCTGCATTGCATGATTGAATCTTTTCAGAGTTGATTGCATGTTATTAGTCTAAACCAACTATTTCTGTTACAGAGCGTTTGTATTGAATATTACTGTTATTGGATTCATTTGAAATCCCGATTATTGGAATCTGAAAGTAATGTTATTCTATTTGGAAACACAGTCGTATTCTCCTTAATCGTCAGATTACTATATTAGTGTGTTGCGTGTATATATGATTGATTCCTGCTGTTCTATAATTCATCAATGAGTGCTGTTCCATAAAGTACATCCCATCCAATTTGCCTTAAGAGAAAAGATTGTTATTTTATCGCAGAGTGTGAGTTTGGTTCAATAGAGCAAGTTTGGTTCTGACTCGCGAGACTTAGTTCATTTGATTGCTGTTCCATTTACTGTTGTTCCATTTTAGACTTGCTGTTCTATTTCCTATTTGCTGTTCCATTTTACTTTCTGCCGTTCCATTTACTTGCATTTGCTGCTTTGGTGTGAGAGAAGGTCTAAGGCTGTAGTGAGCCTCAGCAGTCGCTGCCTAGCTCCCAGACCTATGGTCCATGCTCTAATTTCCTTTCCATCAGTTTCTAGAGGGATGGGTTATCGTTTGCGCACCCTTGACTAATAAGCTTTCTTGTGTGATTTTATCCTTTTGAAGTAATTTAGTCATAGTTTAGCATCCGTTTACTCTTGTATTTTCTGAACGTTGTACTACTAAGCATTACTCTGACGAATAGCCTCGGATTGAGATACTCTTTGCAATAACAAAATGTTCCCGGATTGACTTGTTAATGTGGGATAATTAGAGGTGAAAGAGACCCTTGTTACAGCTCCACATTTTGGCGCCGTTGCCAGGGAAAGAGTATAGCCATTTGTCTTTTACAGAGTAGTGTACGAATCTGCTAGGGGAGAGTTGTATTTTAAAAACGAAAGGTAAGAACCTGCGTACGGAGCATGTAAAAGCCCTGCTCCACCGTCCGCTTTCCTAGCAGAATTGTTGGTTGAATAGGATTTAGTAGTTTATTAGAGTGCATGACTAAGCAGAAAAAGCCAGAAAAGAATATCAAACCTCCATTCAAACCCGAAAAAGCCAAAGGGCCGGTGACCCTTGGCCGAACAACCTTCATAGACGAAATCTATAAGAAAACTGAATCTCAGCCATCAGTAGGCCCCAGGAAAATCAATTCTAAACAGCCTACTAGCTCCCTTCAGGCCACAGGATCACCATCTGTAGCCTTCGCTGAGGTGCATAGTCAGACTGATGAATAGGAATTTCAAGAAATTAAAAATTCTATTCCAGAAAGACTGCAGGAAGGGAATCTAAGCAATCTTTGTGAAGGAGAAGGGGAAACAGGGGAAGTTGGGGAGCCAAGATCTCCTCCTAGGATAATTCAGCCATTAAATAGCCCAGATAAGGGGAGCGCGGTAAAAATTATTATTGAAGACACCCCATTTCCTCAGACAGAAATTCCAGATAGGGGAAGTGCTATTAAAACTGTTCCTGTTAAAAATATTCCTCCTCAACCTAGGAATACCCTCTTAGATCTTCCGGAAGGTTATTGACATATATTTGACCTAATGGCTCAAAATCAGCCAAATACTCAAACTTCTACATTGCAATATCCTATAGTGGATTCCGCAGCAAATGCACCCATGAAAGCTATCCCTCTTCAACACATTCCTACATTTCACGGACTTACATCAGAGGACCCCGATGCATTCTTATTTGAATTTGATGTGCTATGTAGGGGATATGATTACACCACTGACCCCCAGAAATTAAAATTGTTCCCCTCCACTTTGAAAGGGGCGGCTTTAAGATGGTTTATGGGTTTAGGTGGTGGAGTTATAAATAACTGGGAACAAATGAAAGAATCTTTCCTAAAGAAATATCAGGATTATTGTAGGTCTAGAGAATTAAAAGATGAAATATTCCAAATGACAGCTAGACCAAATGAAACATTAGAGGAATACGTAGAACGTTTTCAGTATAATTTACAAAGATCTCCCTATGCATCACTACATCTGCCTGATAATGTGTTAAAAACTGCATTGATCAGAGGCATGAAGGAACAGTGGATTGAAACATTAAATATCATGGAAAAAGGGGATATTTATCAAGAGAATTTTGCTGACATCATTGATTTATGTATCAGGAGTTCGAGAGGCAGCACAAGGATAAAATCAAGAGAATACGATCGGTTTGTCAGAGATAACAAAATATCAACAGAAGGAGTAACACGTGTAGAACTTGGAAATTTATTAGAAAATTTTAAAACTGATATTCTGGGGACATTAAATACACAACTTGACATTGTACAGGCTAAACAGAAGCAGATGGAGGCGGAACAGAATTTGGCGATCTTTTGCCCCCGATGTAGAAGAAAACATAGCCACAAGGAATGTCCACTGGATGCAGTTCAAACATGTGCTATCTGTACAAAAGATCACCTTACTGAGAGCTGCCCCTCACTTCCTGGATTGAAGGCAATATATAAGGAAGCGGAAGAAGAGCTAGAATCAGCATACTTCATTAACCAACGTCGCCAATGGCAACCAAGGCAATCTGGTATGTTTACAGACCCAACTTCTTCTTTCCAGCCTCCGCAGTATAATGCTCAGCAATATAGTATGTGGCAAAACCAATCTCAACCCCCATTTTCAAACTGGTCACCACAGTCGTTTCCTTCTCCAAATCCGTGGATGAATCAGACAAGCCAATTTGGTTGGCCGAATTTTCCTTACGCCCCACCATATTGGCAGAATAACCCATATCCTCCACAATGGATTCCCCCTACTTCACAAGGTTCACCCTGGCAGACAAACTGGCCAAAATCGACATATCAGCCAGCAGGAACTATTCCTCTCCCTCAACCGACTCTGCCAGCTTTACAACAAAACCCCCAGTCTAATCTGAGACCGCAACTCCCAGCCCAACCCAATCCCAATCCAAATAATAGACCGGTCCAATCCCTCCAAATCATGGAATCATCAGAAATCGGACCTGACCTGAGGGAGTGCAATGATCTTCAGTTAAGATCTGGACGTATAATAGAAACGGAGGGAGATAAAACAGTTCACATTGAAGATCAGTTACCAATAGAATAGCCGTTACAACAAGAGGGTGTAAATAAGGAGCAGACCCATCATCAAGTAAGTACATCCTCTCCTCCCTTCCCAGAACGATTAGTCATACCACGACCTATACAATATCCAGACTTTGACATTCTGGGAGAGTTACAAAATCTGTACATAAGAATTCCATTCCTCCAAGCCATTCAAGACATCCCTATATACGCAAAAACTATAAAAGAATTTTGCATAAAAAAATCAAGGAGGAATGCAACCACTAACCCAAGAGTCCAAGTAGTCGGTACTTTATCTGACCTGTTATCAGGAAAAGAGACACCCATTAAATATGAAGATCCGGGAAATCCAATCGTAACTGTTCAAATCTATGGTCAGACCCTGACTAATGCTTTAGTTGATCTAGGAGCTGCAATTAATATTTTGACAACCTCTACTTGCCAAAAGCTCGGCATTACATCGGTAGAACCTACTTCTACTTTGTTAGAATTGGCCGACCGATCTGTAGTTCGACCAGAAGGTACTCTATACGATGTCATGGTCTCTGTAGATTCCTGGGAATACCCAACCGATTTCCTGATAATTAATCCAAAAACCCGACTGGATGGACACCCGCTAATTTTAGGTAGACCTTGGCTTGCTACCGCCGATGCTTACATTGGTTGCCGGCAGGGAAATATGACTATAACCAGAGGACCAGATATTAAAAATCTAGTTCTATACCCTCCAGCACAACCAAGTCTTACAAAGATAAAAACTAACCAACGCCCTGTGTCATACCTTACTGACAATATCAGATCCCCATTGGCTGTACAGAAGGCTCTAGACTTTAAAGACCAAACAGAAGACGATGCCATCAATAATTTCATTAGTCAAACTGAATCTAGATCTCACACACAGTGTTTCATGATAGAAGCAGCATTCGATAGTGAACTAGAAGAAGATCCTTTGAAAGATGCGCATGACCAAACAATACCTGTGACTTCTGTTGCCAACAGTAAAGTAGTGGAAATTGAACCGGGAAAGACTCTAAATATCAATGCCAACCTTACACCGGACCAAGAAATAAAGCTCATCCATCTGTTACGAAAGTATCAAGAAGCATTTGCGTGGGATTACCCTGATATGAAAGGGATTGATCCCCAATTGTGCACCCACCATATTTATATAGAAAAAGATGCAAGACCCATTCGTCAACCGCAAAGAAGACTCAACCCTCATCTAAAAGATGTTGTAAACGCTGAACTTCAGAAACTTTTAGATGTTAATTTTATCTATCCTATTTCTGATAGTAAATGGGTCTCTCCGCTTGTGGTGGTACCCAAGAAGAATGGGAAATGGAGGATTTGTGTGGATTACAGGGAGTTAAACAAAGCCACACAAAAAGATCACTTCCCTCTCCCATTCATAGACCAAGTATTGGACACTTTAGCAGGAAAGAAATTCTTTTCTTTCCTGGATGGCTTCAGTGGATACAATCAGATTCAGATTGCCCATGAAGACCAGGATAAAACTACTTTTACTTGTCCTTGGGGAACGTTTTCCTATCGAGTTCTACCCTTTGGCCTATGGAATGCTCCTGCCACATTCCAAAGGGCTGTCCTTAGCATCTTTGCAGATTTAATAAATGATGGACTTGAAGTGTACATGGATGACTTTACACCATATGGAGATGATTTTGATCCAGCTTTAGACACTCTAGAAAAAGTCCTACAACGTTGCATTGCTACCAGGCTTTGCTTAAGCCGCGGAAAATGTTATATGATGATGACTGAAGGGCTCATTCTAGGACACTATGTTTCAGCAGCTGGCATTCAGGTAGACCCGGCCAAAATTCAAATACTTTTGCTTATCCCCACCCCCACTACTCAAACAGAGGTACGCAACTTTCTTGGATTTTCTGGGTATTATAGACGATTTATAGAACATTATTCACACACTGCTGCACCTCTATATGCACTAACTGGTAATGTTGATTTCTTGTGGACAGAAAAATGCGACCGTGCTTTCAAGGAATTAAAGAAACTTGTATTAACAGCTCCAATCCTTCGAGGACCAAACTGGAATTTACCATTCCAAATCTCATCTGATGCCTCAGATACAGCAATCGGTGCAGTCCTTGGGCAGGAAGAGGATAAAAAACCATATGCTATCTATTATATCAACAAAAATTTATCCCCTGCTGAATTAAATTACACTGTCACTGAAAAAGAATTCCTGGCTGTAATACATGCTGTCAATAAGTTTAGACATTATATCACAGGCTATCCCGTTATTTTATATACAGATCATTCTGCTATCAAATATTTAGCAAATAAGCCTGTCACAAATGCTAGAATAACTAGATGGTTGATTTTATTGCAGGAGTTCGATATCACAATCAAGGATCGACCTGGGAAGGAAAACCCGGTAGCTGACTTTCTCTCACGAATACCAAAATCAATTGAAGCAGCAGCAGTGGAAGATCAATTTCCTGATGAGCACCTGTTTGCTGTTGCTGTTCAAACACCCTGGTATGCTGATGTTGCCAATTACCTTGCAGTAGGTAAGCTACCAAAACACTTAACCCCTAATGAACGTAAGCAAATTGTTCAGAAGAGTACTCGATTTTCGTGGATTGGGGGCTATTTGTTCCACACAGGGTCAGACATGCAAATTAGGAGATGTATTCGAGAAGATGAAATTTTCGACATCTTAAAAGCCTGTCATGACGGACCATGTGGGGGACACTTTGCTGAATGAAGAACATCGCATAAAGTATTGCAAACAGGATACTACTGGCCTACAATTTTCAAAGATGCGAAGAAATTTGTCCAAGCCTGTGACAGCTGCCAGCGAGCAGGACGACCTGGTCAAGCCGACGAAATGCCTTTGAGGCCACAATTAGTCATTGAACCATTTGAACGATGGGATCTTGATTTCGTTGGATCCATCAACCCATCATCAAATCAGAGAACATATATCTTGGTGGCGACATAATATGTCACCAAATGGGTTGAGGCCGAAGCGTTGCTTAGAGCTACAGAAGATTCTGTAATACAGTTCCTGTTCCATTTGTTTGTACGTTATGGCCTTCGAAGAGAAATAATTACAGATGGAGGACCACAATTTTCCGGAAACAGATTAGCTGCAACACTTAACAATTATCACGTCCAGCATAAAATTACTACCCCATATCACCTGCAGGCGAATGGGCAAGTAGAAAGTAGCAATAAGGTAATAGAATCAATTTTAACAAAAATCATTGCGTCACATAGGCGTGATTGGGCCACCCGATTACCCGAAGCACTGTGGGCTTATAGAACCACATGGAGAAGTACCACCAGTTATTCACCCTATCAATTAGTGTTTGGAAAACAACCTATTTTCCCCATAGAATTCGAAATCCAAACGTTACGAATTGCACAGGAAGTTGGCCTAGATCTAAGTGAGGCACAAATTAATCGATTATAGCAGATTAATGAATTGGACGAAATTAGGCTCTCTGCATTACAGAATACAAAACTTACTCAACAACAGCGAGCTAAATGGCATGATGCACTCATCAAGAACAAAGTCTTTCACGAAGGAGACTGGGCTCTGTTATATGACTCTCGGTTTCAGGACTTCCCGGGGAAACTTCAGACTCGTTGGTTGGGACCATACGAAATCCAGAAAGTACATGATAATGGGACCCTCACTCTGATCACAATCAACGGTTATGGATATGCATTCAAGGTAAATGGCCACCGAGTTCGTCTCTATCGCAAGCCACTCACTCGGGAATCCTTCTGTCAGCAGCTACGTCGAGACACTGATATGGAAATTTTAGGAGAGGAAGCAAAATCTTCCTCACCTATAATTCAGTAAGGAATTCATTTTTTCTATAACTTGTACATAAGTTTTTTTGTATATACGTTTTCTTAACATTTTCATTGATCTTTCTCTTTTTTTCAAAATTTTGATTTTTGCATTCTGCGTGTCTTTGTTGTTCCTTTTCCAAAAGGAACAACATTTGCGTGTTTCTGTTGTTCCTTTTCAAAAGGAACAACATTGTTGTGTTTCTGCTGTTCCTTTTCAAAAGGAACATCATTTGTGATTTTTTGCTGTTCCTTTTCAAAAGGAACAACATTTGTGATTTTCTGCTGTTCCTTTTCAAAAGGAACAACATTTGTGAGTTTCTGCTGTTCCTTTTCAAAAGGAACATCATTTGTAATTTTCTGTTGTTCCTTTTCAAAAGGAACAACATTTGTGATTTTTTGCTGTTCCTTTTCAAAAGGAACAACATTTGTGATTTTCTGCTGTTCCTTTTCAAAAGAAACAACATTTGTGAGTTTCTGCTATTCCTTTTCAAAAGGAACAACATTTGTAATTTTTTGCTGTTCCTTTTCAAAAGGAACAACATTTGTGATTTTTTGCTGTTCCTTTTCAAAAGGAACAACATTTGTAATTTTCTGCTGTTCCTTTTCAAAAGGAATAGCATTTGTGATATTTTGCTGTTCCTTTTCAAAAGGAACAACATTTGTGATTTTTTGCTGTTCCTTTTGAAAAGGAACAACATTTGTGATTTTCTGCTGTTCCTTTTCAAAAGGAACAACATTTGTGATTTTCATTTTCTGCTGTTCCTTTTCAAAAGGAACAACATTTGTGATTTTCTGCTGTTCTCAAAAGGAACAGCATTCGTGATTTTCTGCTGTTCCCTTTCAAAAGGAACAACATTTTTGCTCTTCTACTGTTCCTTTTCCAAAGGAACAACATTCTTTTTGTTGATTATTTTTGCTGTTCCTTTTAAACGACATCTCAAGTATTTGTTTGCACGGATTCTTCTCTGCTGTTCCTTTTTCAAAAGGAACACCATCGGCATGTTTTTGCTCTCTTTGATGATTTATATTGAGGATGCTTTTCGCCCATGTTCTCTCCAGTCTTTAAGATACAGCTATGCACTTATGAAATGAACATAAACCATGACATACCGAAGTCAGCGGATCATAGATCGCTATCTTTATAAGGCCTAGTATTGATAAGAGGACAAGAGGAGGGACACACTTACTTCTCATCTTTGTTGTCATTGTCTTATTACCGTTTCTCTGGTTGGTTATCTTTATCATGACGATTTCCCTAAATTTTTTTTTTTTGATTATTACTTAGGGATAAGAGCAGAGGATTTATATCTTCCTATTGGGATGATAAGACTTCTTCCACCATTCCCACTCTTAAGGAGTGCTGAACCACCCTTATGTGTAAATAAATAAGAAAAAGTGCTTTGCAAAAAAAAAAAAAAAGTAAATATGGATTATCAATTGTCAAATGCAGGATAGGGGGTCTCATCAAGAGCCAGCCTACCATGATCATAAGGATGGAAGCGAAGTGGCATTCCCATTATGGCCACCACACCAGGGATATGGTCCAAAAGGTACACTAAATAAACAGACCTTGGAACAGGGGGTCTCATCACGAGCCGGCCTGCCCACGTTTCACACCTTCCTTGTGAATGGCATTATGGCTACCTGGTTACCAAGCCAGCATAATGGCCTACATTTTGACAAAATAATCTTCAAAATACACACAAAGGATCATGGTTCCGGGGGTGAAATAAACAACTCTGCCAAGGTTATGAACACCTGTCGGCAGCAGAGCTCTGTTAATGGTATTGAAGTCGTAATGGTTACACCAATAGGTATGATATCAATACTTATTTGTCTCTTATATCCTATGAATAAATCATATTTTATGTCCCGATGTATACATCGCATGAACACTCATTACCACCAATCATGGCAAAGGAACTGACAATGACCTCTGGAGATTTCGTACGATTGACAGACGTCCCATCCCCCGGCCTCGCATCATATCACGCAAGCTCTTATGTAAAACGCGATCCACCTATTTGCCTCGATTTCGGTATTTCGTTGTCCATCTAAAACATGGCATAATTTCATATGCTGTTCCTTTATGACTTGGTTACAGAATGGCTGCTGGTCCTCTATTTGACGGCTAGGACAACCTAACATATTGCGGGGGGGAAGGTAACATCATTACTCCACAAATTACGTGTCAGCACACCATTCGGGGAAGATAGTGTACGAAGGTATGGCATGGTTTAACGGTATGATAATTCTATTTTTACGAAAGTTGCCATCCACAATCCATTTTTGTTGCATACTCTGTGTTTTTTTCCAAAACCTTGCGACGATCACCCTCTCTGCGTCTCAAACAGCACAGGCAGTTGCTATTCCATTGGGAATTCTTAGTGGAACCATGGGGGGAAAGGCAATCCGAAGCGAACCTCAGGAGTTGACAGTCTCCGCTGCTGCCCGGGAGATCCTGGAAAAGGCAGGGTGGCTGAATTATTTCAGTCACCTACAAGAATCGAATGAAACAGTGGCGTTGGAGTTTCTGCAAAACCTACAGGAGAACTACTCCATAGTAAGAGGGAGGTGGATAGCGGTCACTGATGATATAATTGCAGAAGTCTCGGGACTACCAGCCGCCGGACCTGTATGGACGCTGAAGAAAGAAAGATTACAAAAGATTATGGAGATTTTCCAAGATGAAGGCCAAAGCTTGACAGTTAAGGGGAAGGGAGTTCTGCCAGCAATGTTAGGAGAACCCTGGACCAAATTAGCAAAGATAGTGCAGAGCTACATCACTTGCGAAGGAAGGAAAGACGTGGTAAGACCACGTCATCTTAAACTCTTAGCTGTTTTGAAAGAAAAATGTTCTGTAAATCTGCCTGCACTTTTAAATTCATTATTGCATGATGCGGCCCGAAGCCTGAAAAAGGCACAGCACGTAGAAACAGTTGTTAGCCACCATGGATTGATTCGATTGATAGTGAGCCATAGTCTCACTCAACAGCAGAGCAGCTGGGAGGAGCTCATTGCAATGATCGAGGGGGGATTGGCTGCACCATCCCCAAAACCTAAACATTCCTCTAGCACACCAGAACGATCAGAAAAACGCAGAGAATTGGCAGCAGAAAAACATGTTGCTCCAAAACGAAAACATTCTTCAAGTACACCGGAACGACCAGAAAAATGTAGAGAGTTGGCAGCAGAAAAACATGTTGCTCCAAAACGAAAACATTCTTCAAGTACACCGGAACGACCAGAAAAACGCAGAGAATTGGTAGCAGAAAAACATGTTGCTAGTACACCCGAACAACCTGAGAGACCAAGGAAATCAGCCCGGCTAGCCCGGATATGAGGGAGGCTGGAAAAGATCCAGGAGAGCACCAGCCAGCCAATCGAGATTACGGACGAACCTCCAGAACCAGAAGGAGGACCTTCCGAAGAAAATGCTGAACAATCTGGGGGCGAGGCTGAGCAGCCCGGAGAAGGAGTCGAGGAGGGAGACGAGCACTCCGAAACAGAAACAGAAGTTGAACACTCCAAGGCAGTCACTGAGCAGTCCAATCAAGAGGAGGAAGTAGTACAGCGAGAGGGCAGCCCGCCGCGGGACCCTGTGGGTGAAGACGAATTGGCCGCAATCCTGGCCAATATGGGGGAGTATGGCCAACCCTCCAGCCCAGCAGGCCTCCCTGACGGACCTCCGGAGGAAGACACACCTGAGAAATCACATGCAGAAAAGGCAGGAGAAGAAAACCTGCCCGTTTATGATGAGGAAATAAGAGACACCAATCGGGAACAATCTATTCCCAAGACACCAGAAGAAATTCTAGACGGAGTAGGAGCAGATTTAAGGGCCAGTCATGAGCCCTCTGCTGAGGCAATAGAAATCAAGAAATTAAGGAGGAAACAGCAGAGGTTGCTGAACACTATAGCCCAGCTCCGACAACAAATTCAGATTCTGAAAGCCAACCTGAGGATACGAAGGACCACAAGGAAAAGAAAAAGGGCCACTGCAGCAAAATCCCGTAGGACAAGAAGACGAAGGACTTATAGCCGCCCTGTTGGTCAAAACCCCGCTGGAAGACCTACTGCCGTTCCAAATGACATTGAAGAATAGACTGCTGTTCCAAATGACATTGAAGAACAGACTGCTGTTCCAAATGACGTTGAAGAACAGACTGCTGTTCCAAATGACACTGAAGAACGGACTGCCGTTCCAATTGAGGCAGAGGAACAGGATGATGTTCCATTAACAGGGGGACCACAACAACCTTTCATTCATGTTAAGAAAGAAAAGGAGAGTAAGGAGATCCAAACAGAGGCACCACCCTCGGGGGTAAGTCGGGTTTTGAACTCCAAACAACATAACAAAAAGGTTCAGTTAAAACTCCCGGCCTCTACGGCTCTATGGAAAAAGGATCCAAAAACAAGAACCTTGCACAAGATGATGAAGCAAGCTTAGCAAGAAGCTGAACAACTGAGAGAACAAATAGTTCCCCGGGAGAAATATGAAGAGTTACAACAACAACTTCGGGATATTAGTCAGTCCGAGAGCCAGGCCTTCTAAGGATTGCAAAAGGAGCAAGAAAAGGTTGCCAAGGTAACTCGTCGATTAGATATTGTTATTAGGCAGATGGACACCGTGTGTTCTTTGTATAATGACGTTCTGACCTGTAGGGCCCCTGCTAAAAACTATGCTTTATTTTTGCTTGAACGATATTTACGATTAAAGATAAAAGCTGTTAGGGTGGGTGCCCCTATACAAATCAATACTGTTAATGATTTCATAGATTGTTGCAAGCATTATGGAATTAAGGTTCAAAGATTATTGTGTGAATTTTATTTGCACAACCTCATGCTAGACGAAGAAACTGACTTAAATCCTAGCCCTTTTGTTGGGGACATACAATTGCAAGCCTTCGTTCCATTCGGGGTTAATCATCTGAAATGGCTCAGAGCTTATAACACTTTTCAGAGACAGGAAAATAGCCTAGACTTGTGGGTGAGAGTCGAGCCTAGAGACCCAGTGCTGTTATGGAGAGCACATAGGAAACTTATGAGAACCCCAGGTGTCATGGAGACATTAGGACCCATGCACGAGGACCTGATCCGACACAGTCTGGAATATTTTATGACTATTAAAGACCTCGCCATCGATGCTGCAAAATTCCGATACCGGATTTCTAACTCAAACATCCAGCTCAGGGAACCATTCAAATACGAAAATTTTGAGCTGGCTGCCAGCCGATTGAACCTTTATGGCGAGCGTATTTTGCAAGCAGGGCCATCCTGGTTAGGGTATCGATTTCGTAGTCCAATCATTTGGCACCCTGCACCCGGATATCAGGCCTTGTATGAAATGCCTGAAGGTCAAACAAATCAGTTCTTTGATGATATACTTACTCATCACGGTTGTAGGCCTCCACACGAGGTTCCCTCTCCGGCCTATTCTCTTACCGCCTTGCATGTCAACTATAATGTTTTCATGAGGGCATGAAACAGGGTAAGCAGGGGGGTGTGTGGAGCACTTGAAAGGTTTGTTTTTGACAAACAATTTAGTGGCTTTTCAGTAACATTTGTAACCTTTTCTGCATCATGAACTCAAAAGAAATAAAGAATTCTAATAAAACGTGTGAGAAATAACATGGAAAGCTTAATCGCTGATAATTGTCATTTTTCTATGCAGGGAAAGGTGGAAACGAAGAGCTGCCGTTCAAAAGGGAAAGACAAAGGAGGAATAACTGTTGTCCCTCTAGAAGGAAACCAGATGCAAACGAGATCGAGCAGATTGAAGTAGAACGACCCAAGAAAGGAAGAAGGGATACCAATTCGGCGGAAAAGGGAAAGAAAAGTAAAGGATTAACAGCTTGGCGAATCCCTCAGGATCTTTGATCCTGAGGGATCGTTGTTTTACTTATTTTGTTACCTAGATATCTCCGTCGTTACTTTTATAAAAAGGAACAACATCGTTAAGCAAAGGGACTTTTATGTAACTTTCAGTTTCAGACTAAACTTTGATCATCGAGTCTCACTGAGACCTGGTTTACTGTACGTTTGTTGATGCGTTAATATAAAAGACTTGGTGTTTATTTCATCTTTGCATCTGGAGTAATCTAAGGCGGTGTACCATTGGAAGCTAAGGGCCCGGCTCCGAAGGACACTTGCTTTTGTATCATTATAACTTGATTTCTGCGTGGTTTGCTTATCTTTATTGCTCGGTAATCTGATATGCTTTTCATGTGCTGTTCCATGCTCTGCTACGATTAATTCATTAATGGTTCTTTCAGGAAATCCATGTAGTGACTCTGCATTGCATGATTGAATCTTTTCAGAGTTGATTGCATGTTATTAGTCTAAACCAGCTATTTCTGTTACAGAGCATTTGTATTGAATATTACTGTTATTGGATTCATTTGAAATCCCGATTATTGGAATCCGAAAGTAATGTTATTCTATTTGGAAACATAGTCGTATTCTCCTTAATCGTCAGATTACTATATTAGTGTGTTGCGTGTATATATGATTGATTCCTGCTGTTCTATAATTCATCAATGAGTGCTGTTCCATAAAGTACATCCCATCCAATTTTCCTTAAGAGAAAAGATTGTTATTTTATCACAGAGTGTGAGTTTGGTTCAATAGAGCAAGTTTGGTTCTGACTCGCGAGAATTAGTTCATTTGATTGCTGTTCCATTTACTGCTGTTCCATTTTAGACTTGCTGTTCTATTTCCTACTTGCTGTTCCATTTTACTTTCTGCTGTTCCATTTACTTGCATTTGCTGCTTTGGTGTGAGAGAAGGTCTAAGGCTGTAGTGAGCCTCAGCAGTCGCTGCCTAGCTCCCAGACCTATGGTCCATGCTCTAATTTCCTTTCCATCAGTTTCTAGAGGGATGGGTTATCGTTTCCGCACCCTTGACTGATAAGCTGTCTTGTGTGATTATATCCTTTTGAAGTAATTTGGTCATAGTTTAGCATCCGTTTACTCTTGTATTTTCTGAACGCTGTACTACTAAGCATTACTCTGACGAATAGCCTCTAATTGAGATACTCTTTGCAATAACAAAACTTTCCCGGATTGACTTGTTAATGTGGGATAATTAGAGGTGAAAGAGACCCTTGTTACAGCTCCACAACTCTGTGGGCATATCGAACCTCGGTAAGAAATGCAATCGGGTTCACACCCTTTTAGTTGGTGTATGGTTTGGAAGTAGTCTTACCAATTCAATGTGAAATCTCGTGTCTCAAACTCGCAATTGACTTTCTACCTGACACTTCTGAAGAAGAAGTGCGTTTCTTGGAGTTAATCCATTTGGATGAAACCTGTGGTGATGCCTCATTGGCTAACGAAGTGCATAAGAAACGTATTAAGGCACAATAGGATAAAAATGTCAAGCCTTGTGTCTTCTCAAAAGGTGACCTGGTCTTACTTTATGATTAGGAGCCTGATAAACTTGGAGCAGGAAAATTTGAACCGCTTTGGATGGGCCCTTATGTTGTTAAGCATGTTTTGATGAAAGGTGCCTACGAGTTAGTGGACTATGATGGGATTCCATTTTCGCAACCACGAAAGGAGCTATTCCTTAAATGTTACTATGCTTAGTTAAGTGTAGTAAAACTCAATGTATATATGCTTTGATTTCATGTGTGTGTGTGTTTCTTTTATAGTTCTTATTTGGTTAAGTAATCCACTTTGCATTTGTTGTTGATGTCAAACTTTTTGGAGCCATTTTTTGGTTATGCCGATGGTGCTAGTCGTAGTACGCAGAATCTATCCTCTGCAGCATGGGCCATTTTTGCTCCAAGTGGCGAGTTAGTGAGTTTTAGAGGGATTTGTATTGGTCGATCGATGAAAAATATCGTTGTGTATAGTGTGTTGATTGAACTTCTCTTTGATGCCATTTCACTTGGCATACGCCGAATCATCATTAGGCTGGACTCACAGCTCATTGTAATACAACTTACTGGCATTTATACCATCCGAAACCCAACAATTCATCACATGTTCCTTAGAGTTCGTATTTTGGAAAGGTATTTTGAGTTTATTCAATATCAACATATTTCCAGAAATATCAACACATTAACTAATTCTCTAGAGAAATATGTGTTAAATAAACATTTGCGACATATGTAAAGTAAATATTTTCAATTCACATCATCAGTTGATTAGGATTGCATCACATAACCATAATAAAACTCTGAAAGTAAAATAGATATTTGTTTTAAAAGTTTTTACAAACAGTTTGTGTCCAAGAAAAAATTGGTCATCTGACCCAAAAACTCAAAATTTATGCAAAAAACATCTAAGTAAACTAGTGGTGCTCATGATAACAAGTCACAGCTTGTGCTATCATGCGTAAAAGTCTCATCCAACGACCCAGCACACCAATGGTGTGGCGTTGTAGATGCATAGGCAACTCCTCGATCCGAACATCTGGAATGCCTAGGGTCAAACTCTCTATGTGGTTCTGTAGCTCAGCCAATGTCTCGGCTAAATCTAAGTCTCGGAGAATTACTCTCCCAATAGGTCTTTGTGCTGGACCACCTACCACTCATTGGTGCCCCACAGGTCGAACAGGTCCAATGTCTGCATGCATAAAAAATGATTTTGTTTAGTCTTGGAGTTAATCAAAAAACACAAAAAAATGTAGAAACTTTAAAATCAAAAACACTTTGGTCAAACAATTTACCTATAGCACCCCATTGTGCTCCAATTGGTAACATCATGTTTGGATCTCTACGGAAATCCATCCCTAAATATGGATACTCTGTGATATCCATATCCTGTCGATCAAGCCATTCAAAGAATGCAGGGGTAAATGAGATCAATGACTGACCAGCATGCCTAGCCATAAGATCTACCCATCTTTGCATCCGTGGATCCCTAGGTCCAGATACACCCAGTGAAACATGTTGTGGCTGCATAAGTGGAATTATCTCCAAGGAGAAAGAAATAAGGATAGACCCATAGCCAAAGTTCTTTGTCCTTCCGCTTTTCACCTTGGTCAGTTGCTCTTTCAAGGATGAAAGTACTGCCTCACACCATTTGAACACTATTGGCTCTAAACATTCCAATGCATACTGCATGTATGATCTGTTTGCCAAATGTAGTGTCACACTGCTAGCCAATTTGGCAATGGTAAAGAGGATCTTCCTCAATGGTAAATAACTAACATCCATGATGTTAATATTTTCATCCCTGCTAGGCTATGCACCTGGCTGACAAAACTGTTGTATGTAATCTTTCACTGATTCACCACCTTTGGAAAAATCTAGAAAGTGAGATGGGGGTACCTCACCTTAACAGTCCGGTAAGAAAGTATATATCATCGATGGTAATTGAGATCACTTTGTCTCTAATGTGAAATGACTGATCAGTAGGATCCCATGAAAAAACAATGAACTGCAAAAGCTCCATTTGCTGCCTCATACCACGTAATCAGAAATATTTGAGTAACCCGCAATTCCTTAAGGCCTCAACCGTGCCCTGGTTATTTAGGGCAATCATATCCTGTTCTTCATGCTCTCATTCTCTCCATGTAATCGTCATTCTGATCCGATGAATACCTGAAAACACAACCATAAGACAAATTAGGATCCATTTCTTGCAAAAAACAGAGGAATTTTTGGGTAAAAACAACTGAATGAAATTGGGTTTTGTGCTCAGTGCAGCCTAGCCTTAGGGACAGTGCACTGCAATACAGGCAACCTTCTAGGTAAGTGCACTACAGCGCACCTTTCGATGATGAAAGGGTGCGCTGATCCCAGATTGGAAAATTGAAACCCTAGGGGCCCCAAAAACCCAAAATTTTTGCCTGAAACTGAAAATGAATGATATGAAATGAAAGAGAACAGAAATAGCTCCTACTTGGTTCAGACGGCACGAGGAATGGTCCACTAAATCTCCCGCAATCAGCTGGTGAACTTCGAAGTAAAAACTACTCCAAAGCACAAAAAACAAAGGGTAAATGTGAAATGGTAAAACTTGTTTTTATGTTTATTTCTTACACATTAAATCAAGTAAACATTAGTTTTCATTAATTTTATCCATGAAACAAGTATTTTTAATCTATTTTGATGGTGTTTTGAGCAGGATTGACAACTGACATGCATAATTGATGTGCTCAAATGTAAATTGAACATCTTTGACCACAAAGCAAACTTTTATCTATTTTTTGAGCTTTGTTAAAAACAAAAAAGGAACCCCCTTGGAGTCCTCTTTAAGCTCTTTTTAGACTCTCTAAACATGAAAAGATTTCCGAGCAATTGTCCTTTCTAGCTCGTTAAATGATTGGAAATGATATATCTCTTGTATTATTCTACGCTTTTTCGGACTTGAGAGATTAATCTACGAAAAAGAACTTTTGGAGTTTCCTTTTCGTCCCTTTTCAAACTCTCTAAACATGAAAAGGACCAAGTTATCTTTGTCGTTAAACTCGTTAAAAACATCAAATAGCGACAAACTTGTCCATCTAGACAAGACCAAGTTTCACCTTCGCTAGACTCGTTAAAGCATCAAATAGCGATGGATTCACCTGAAGGGTGGAATTATAAAAAAAGCATATGTTATCCTCCTCAAGCTTGATAAAAAATAAAGAGGTACTAGTCAACAATGACTGGGGAAAATTGGAAAAAGGGGAAAACAATTTATGGTAGCAAGTCGCTCTTGAACATGACACTTTCACCTCATCACCGTGACTATGTGTGTTGGGTCATTCAGCTTGATGGTTATCACACCGTAAGTCTATCATACCATCCATTACTTTATTTTGGGTCAATGCTACCAATTCATCTTAGTTTCGCTGACATGTTCAAGAGAAATCATTCAGTTCAAACTTCATCTTTTTCAATACCGTAAACCTTCATTTTCATGATCGCCATTCTTGAACCTTCTGTCGTCAATTGCTTTTTCATCTCCAAAATCATTTACCTTGTTTCATGTCGTTGATGTGGGATACATCAAGGCCCTCCTGTGATGAGTCGCTTCTTGTCAACATCAGCACATCATCCAAGAAGTTGACTTAGAAAGAACCCTTCACCTTGAGGCTTGCATACATCAATGGTAGGTTTCTCGCTTCCGATGATAGGTTGAAATCACTGGCCTTTGACCGAAAGACCTTGTATGATGTTCGAAATCAAATCATTTATTCACACTATGCGAAATGTATTGTGGTACCTTGAGGGTCATTATCATTATCGGTGATTCCTCTCATGTCTGTTAACGGCTTACATCATTGGCTGGTAATCAGACAATGTCTTCCCATGTTCGACCTCAAATCATCTATTCACATGGTTAGACTTGTACTTGAGTGAAAAATTGAATGAGATTTAAGACCCCAGATCTAGTTTCGTCCATCCGGGCTATGATATTTTTAGGAGTACTAAATCACTGATGTACAATGGCCTTACATTCATGGTCATCCATTCATGTGTCTATATCTGTAGACGACTATATTTGTACATGTAATGAAAGTTTATAAGCTGAGCATGGGTATGCCTTCCCTTAGCGAGTTCATGAGAAAAAATCAAATTATCATGATATATGTATTGTAATTGATGCAGGTCACCTTCCGCTTCGAAACCTCCTCTCCACATGATAAAGAATTTCACTCGACATACATATTTATGACTTCATGCTTTAGGGGGCAACTATTACAGATCCATTTGGGCGCATCAACCTCAACTCATAGATCAGTACTATTAGGGCCCATCAAACCCTTATTCAATTGTTACATGCCCTATATGAAGTTAACCATCAGAATGCCTCCTTCCCAAGAGATTCCATGACTGAAATCATCCAAAAACTGCCTCTTAGAAGATCAGCGCAGGCAAGTCTTCATTAGGTGCACTGCAGTGCATTCCAGTACACTGACTAGGTGCTATGCAGCGCACTTGAGCCCTCTTTGGCCTGCACTGGATGAATTTGAGTGAAATTTCACTGGGGTTTTGGAATATTCTTATCCATTGTGTGCATCTAGAAGCTTCCCAAGTTTATCTACTCCTTTGAGCTCGAGTTTGGATGAGGTAGGGAGTTAAGGAACATCAATCCCTTTATCCCTTCCTCCATGGAACTAAATTCTAAATTTGGGAGGGCATTCATTATCACCATTTATGGCATAACTTCCTTCATTCACCTATAAAAATACCACTCATCTAAGTGATCAGGGGCTAGAAATCATTGAATTATAGGGAGATGCTATTAGTATGAGACTTTAGTTGCTTTCAAGTATTGTAATGATGTCAAAATGTCTTGCTTGTTATGAGGAGAGGATGGGATTGAACTAGAGGAGTGATACTGAATCAAGAAAATTGGGTCGTAACTCTTCCTTTTACTAATAAATTGTTCAAATATTTTTCCATATGTTTGTATTGTCGATTGATGCTTTCATATGTGTATTATGAACTTGATTCCATTCTATGTTTAATCAATAGATCATTATCATATGCTTTGATTGATTTTTGTCTTCTGTCTATGTGTAGGTATTTTTCAAGTGAATTAAGTACGGAAAGGAGCGATAGAATTGGTCAAGGGAGATAAGGAGTAAGCGAAAGCTATAGGTAGACTTCTTTACTGTGTTATTTAATTTATTGGTTATAGAAATGGTAGAGAATGCTTTGCACTGTTGTTCTAGACTTAACTACTAGTATAGGGGTTTAAGCATTTATCCGTAAACACTAAAACTTCCCAAAACAGTGGAGCCCCCCCTTTGTTGCACTGATTGCACAACAGGGGGGTCACAGGGAGGGTGGTAGCCCCCCCCTGTCCAGGGGGTTTGAGGGGGGCGGGTAGCCCCCCTCTACGAGAGATTTACAGGATTGATTTTAGTGGTGAAAGAAGATGGTGAGTAGTGGAAAGTTAGAGATCGAAAAATTTAATGGTTAGAGTTTTGAGTTATAGAAACTCAAGATGGAGGATCTGTTAAAGATCAGTGGATCGTGGTAGATCTGGGTACTAAATCAACGGGAGTGTCTGATGAAGAATAGTAGAAGTTGGATAAGAAGGCAAAGAACATAATACGATTGTGTGTCTCAGATTCAATATTTCTGAATGTATCAGGGGAAGCTACGACTAAGGCTTTATGGGTCATGTTAGGGACTTTGTACCAATCTAAGTCTCTGGTGAATAAACTGTTCCTACAGAAAAAACTGTATAACCTGAGGATGAAATATGGAGACTCGGTGACAGAGAATTTGAACACATTTAATAATGTGGTAAGTCATTTATTATCTGTTGATATTAAAATCTTAGATGAAGATAAGTGCATCAGTTTGTTGTGTTCTCTACAAGATTCATGGGATAGCCTGGTTATTGCAATAGGTAGCAATGCAATTGCCTTGCAATTTGATGAAATAGTCTCATCCTTGCTGACGGAGGAGATGAGATGGAAAAATATGGAGAGCCAAAATGGTGATGCCTTGTCTATACGAGGATGGTCCTAGAACAGAAACAAAAATAAGTCATCGAGTGGGAGATATAAATCTAGAGGGAGATCTAAATCTCTAGGAAAACATGTAAAGGTGGTGTTTTGGAAATGTGAAAAGGAAGGGCACTACAAAAGGGATTGTAAATCTAAAGCTCCCGAGAAAGGAAAGGGATCTAATGATGCTCCTTCTACAGAGGTGAAAACCACCTCAGATGAAGGTGGGGATGTGTACTTGGCTTCTTCAAGTACACATGTAGATCATGAGGCATGGTTGATTAACTCAGGTGCATCCTTTCACTTCACTCCCCATAGAGAGTGGTTCTGCGAGTATGAGAAATACGATGGTGGTGATGTCTTCTTAGGGGATGATAGGAAGGATAGAATCGTTGGTCGCAGAAAAGTAAAGTTTAAGTTACAAGGTGGAAGGGTTAGAACACTTCCGGGTGTTCTGCATATTCCTGCATTGGCCAGAAATCTGATTTTTGTAAGCAAGCTGGATGATGCAGGTGTAAAAACAGTGTTCGAGAAGGATACCTACAAGATGGTTCGGGGAGCACTGGTATTGATGCGGGGACTTTGAATTGGAACCCTGTACAAGCTGCAAGGTAGCACTGTTGTTCATGGGTGTAACAGTTCTGTGGTTCCTGAAAGTGGAGCAGAAAATCTAGTGGTCTCTGGAGAAAAGACCATGCTATCGCATCAAAGGCTTGGACATATTGGAGAGAAGGGCCTTTGAATACTTCATGGTAAAGGTATGGTGGAAGGTATGACTAATAGCTTTTTGGATTTTGATTTCTATGAAAATTGTGTATATGGGAAGCAGAATCGGCTGAGTTTCCCCTCTAGTGGTAAGAGGGCGAAACATATATTAGAGCTTGTGCACAATTATGTGTTTGGACCTATGAAGGTTTCATCACTGGGTAAGTCTGTGTACTATGTATCATTTACAGATGACTTCTCAAGGAATACATGGATATATTTCATCAAGAAGAAATATGAAGTTTTTGACAGGTTTAAAGAATTCAAGGCTCTGGTGGAAAACCAGACAGAGAAGAAGATACAGGTGTTGAGGACATATAATGGTGGAGAGTTTTGCAACAAGGAATTTGAAGAATTTTGTAAGAAGTGTGGTATATCATGACAACAGACTACTCCAGAAACACCTAAGAAAAATGGAGTTGCAGAAATAATGAACAAGACTTTGATGGAAAGGGAAAGAAACATGCTCAGTGGTGCCGAGTTAGGACAAGAATTCTGGGCAGAGGCGGTGGAGACTGCATGTTACCTAGTCAATAGGTCACCTTCATCAGTGTTGGAGGATAAGACTCCACAAGAGGTATGGACTAGTAAGAAACCCTCTCTTTCACATCTGAGGGTATTTGGATGTGATGCATAAGAAAATAACAAAGTTGGATAGTAAATATGAAAAGTGCATCTTTATTGGGTATAAGGATGGTTTAAAGAGTTATAAGCTTTGGAATCCAGTAACAAGGAAGGTTGTGTACAATCGAGATGTGGTGTTCAAAAAGGTGAAAGATATTATTAAACATGAAGTCCCATCAAAGGAACCCAAGAAGATAGAGTTTGAGCTAAAGGAGGAAGAATCAGACTCTACAGCAGAAGAGGAATCAGAAGATGAAGAGCCACAAACTCTGGTTGTGAGAAGATCAGTTAGAGAAATAAGGCAGCCAGAAAGGCATAGTACATATACTTTCCATTCAAATTTTTCTTTATCTATTACTGATGAGATCCCAGAACTGTGAAGAAAGTAGTAGATTCAGAGGATGGAAAAATCTGGAAAGAGGCCATGGTTGATGAAATGGCATCTTTGCACAAAAATGAGGCTTGGGATCTGGTGTAGTTGCCAGCTGGAAGGAAATCCATTGGCAGCAAATGGGTGTTCAATAAGAAGACAAATGCAGAAGGAAAGGTGGAGAAATACAAAGCTTGGTTGGTAGTAAAGGTTATTCCCAGGTTCCGGGAATTGACTTTGGTGATATTTTTTCTCCTGTTGCCAAGGTAGCTTCTATTAGATTACTTTTATCTGTTGCTACTGCTTTTGATTTTGAGGTAGAAGAGATGGATGTGAAGACAAAATTTCTTCACATGGATATGGAAGAAGAGATCTACATGAAGCAACTTGAAGGTTTTGCGGTGAAGGGTAAGAAAGAACTGGTATGCAAGTTAAATAAGTCTCTGTATGGGTTAAAACAGTCACCAAGGATGTGGTATCGGAAATTTGATACATTTATACGGGGACTTGGCTTCACCAGAAGCAAAGTAGATCATTGTGTGTATTTTAAATTAATTGGTGACCATGTTATTTGTCTAGTCTTGTATGTGGATGATATGTTGCTAGTTGGAAATGAAAAAGAATTTATCCAGGATTTGAAGACCCAATTGTCCTCCAAATTCGACATGAAAGATCTTGGTGTTGCAAACTATATTTTGAGCATGGAAATTAAAAGAGATCGGGCAAAGAGGAAGCTTTGGTTAAACCAGAGGAAGTATGTTGAGGCAATATTGCAAAGGTTTAATATGCAGGATAGTAAACTGGTGAAGCTTCCTATTCCTGTTGGTGTAAAGTTATTTGCTAAACAGTGCCCCAAGACACAAGAAGAGGAAGAGGACATGTCCCATGTTCCATATGCAAGTGTAGTCGGTAGCTTGATGTATGCGATGGTCTGTACTAGACCAGACATTTCACATGCAGTGGGAGTATTGAGCAGGTTTATGTCAAAACTAGGAACGGAGAATTGGACAGTAGTGAAGCGGGTTTTCAGGTATTTGCGTGGCACTAGTGATTATGCTTTGTGCTACCAAGGAAGACCAGGATTGGATAGAGTTTTGGATATCCGTGGCTTTTTTGATGCAGACTGGGCTGGAGATCTAGATCAAAGAAGATCTACAAGTGGGTATATGTTTAACCTATTTGGAGGTGCAGTCAGTTGGATGAGTAAGAAACAATCTATAGTGGCATTATCAACTACATAGGCAGAATACATGGTAGCCACTCATGCAAGCAAGGAAGTAGTTTGGTTGCAGAGATTATGTTCAAGTATGGGGTTAGTACAGGGAGCTATAATAATAGACTGTGATAGCCAAAGTGCAATTTTCTTGGCAAAGAACCCTGCTTACCATCCAAAGACAAAGCACATTGAGGTTCAGTATCACTTTGTGAGGGATATGATAAAAGACAAAAAGGTGTTGCTGGTAAAGGTGGACACTTTGAAGAATACTGCAGATGCATTGAAAAATATGTGAGCTCTGAGAAGTTTTCTTGGTGTAGAGAAATAAGGGGCGTTGCAGGGTTGGATAAATGACTAAGCTCTCCTATGGCCCCCTGTGGAAAGAAAACAACAAGTGGGAGAATGTTTGGTTGTGTTATATTCTTTACACGACTAGCTCCCCTAGTTAACTGGGAGGTTAGAGGGGGGGTGGAGCCTCCCCTTCGTTCCGTTGATTGCGTAGCGAGGGGGGATCATGGGGGGGGGGGCAGGTAGCCCCCCTCTACAGGGTCTGAGGCAGCGCCCCGGGGAAAGTTTTTTTGGACCCTATATTAGGTTGGCGGACCTACCTATGGTTTTGTGCATGGTTTTCGCACATGGTTTTGGGCGCGATGGTTTTCGGTCCATGGTATTGGATGCTTTGACATCTATAAATATGTATTGTAACATTGAAAGGAACATAATGAAAAATCAAGCTGGTAGTCCCGGTTTTGGGATCTAGGGGAAAATCTCTATGTATATGTGTTTTATGTGTTATGCTCTCGCATTGTTTATTTTCTGTGTTATAAGAATTCAGATGCAGGTAATTTTTTTATGGGGTTAAAACCTACACGCGAGACCCTGGGATCAGATTACAAAAGTCCAAGTTGCAAGGTGATGTGACATGGTTGTGTTGATATACATGTATCTTTTAGATGGATGGTTGCAACCATACCATGAGTTGTCATATATGATCCTTCTTATTATCGAATGGCTATGCCCATGCCTGAATCCATTTACATGATCATTCTCTAGATGGTTGTGTCCATACCATGATTCATGTGTCATTTGATAGGGTTTTCAATAATGTATATGTATTTGTACTTGCTTGCAGGTTTTCCGACGACAGACTCCGGTTCCCCGCACTGAGTTATAAATCATTTCACTCCTCACTCTAGTTCGGCCTTCACAATTTAGGGGGCATCTGTTGCACAACATTCTGTCACTGTCCATATACTCCCCGTTCCTTGATCCTGGAGGACCTCTACAGTGAACCTTTCATTCTTTCCCATCATGAAGAATCTCCCATTGTGTCCCTCTTCATGAGAAAAATAATTCCCCTTTGCATCATTTTCCCAAACTCTTCTGTTTTTCCAGTTTACAAGACTGGTGCTAATGACTTGTGTCCTCCCAGCACCGATATACAAGGATTACAACTATCCCTCATGCCGACCGGAGTGACTAAGCCTTTTCCCAGTTGATCCGATCCTCTTTTGGAAAGTTTTTTAAATTTGGAGTCAAAGCTTCCAGCTCTAGAAGCTTCGTAACAGAAGTCTGGTAAATGGTTAGGCTGGATGGAGCCGAGGAGGTCAGATTGGGCTCCTTTCCCCTATTAGGATGGAACTACCTCAAGAGATAAGACCTTCTCCGATGAGAAGAGGAACCATCTCCCATCCATTCAATCTATATAAACCTCCACTTTCCCAAGCACAAGTTGGTGTGTGTGTGCTAGTGCTAATTAAGTTTTGTTTGGAGTAATAAGCAAGTTATCCATACTTTGTCGCTCTCTAGTTTGTGTTTAAGGGAGAATTATGAGTTGGTTTGGTGTGAAGCCTAAAGGAAAGAGCCTTGAGACTATCATTGTTGGTGCCATCCATGGAATGCTAGCAGAAGTGTGTGGGAACCCAGATTTGTCAGAGGAGAATAGCAACATCAAGACGCTGGTTGTAATCTCTTCTTGATTTAATAAAGATGAAACTATCGATTGATTTCCTACATAAGATGTCATTTTACATGTTTATGGCTTAATGTTTCTTGACCTATTAAGTAGGTTGAAAACAATTTGTATATTATCACGGTTGTTTTCTGCTGTTGTCTACTTGTTTCAGGTGTTCGCAAGAAGAAACGGAAGATAGTTGGAGCAAGGAAATAGGGTTGTCATCAAATGTATAGCGTAATAAGAGGTAGGCCCACTTAATTGGTTCTAACCTAAGGAAATCTTCCATAGAATGTATTGTTTGTGGCTAGACCCGCTCTCGAGCTAGAGGAATTGTTTGTGCCCACACTTAGAATTTTACCTGCACCACACTACTATGTCTTTTGTTGAACCTGCACCAACCATCCCGTCGATGACTAATAGGTCATGGGATTTTGTGGACACTTTTGTTCCACCACCACCTCCCCAGTTGATAGTCAGTAACACACCTCTGATGACAAATCTTGCTATCTCGCCTGTCCCATGTTCAAACCCTATCATGACACCCACCACGAGTGGAACCCAGTACATACCAGGTTCCACCCCTTTTATGTCAGCCCCCAAACCTTTGACAAGTGATACATATAATGCTCCTTATAACGCTCAATATAGCATAGTTAGTAAGGGTCCCGTCAACCCCCCCTATGGTTGGAATCCATTGTTTAGTTCTAACCCCCAGGTTTGGATGCCTAAGGGAAGAATTCCCAATATGCATATAGCGACCAAGAACGTAACAATTCTCCCTCCATTTACAGGACTGTAGGGACAATCATTGATTGACATGAACCCTCCTTATGTTAGTCAAGGACCTATAATTAATTACGTGGTTAGCAGGAACCCTCAACAAGGTCCCAATCAATCCATATAGCACTATAATCTCAACCTCAAATGAGTCAAGGGGGCATTCCTTATCCTGGGAGCACTTCCAACCCCCAGTATAACAACCCCTATGGAAACCCGCAGTACACGATTGTACCACAAGAAAATTACTATTCCATGCAACCTATGTATAATATTGGGAACAACACGATGGGAGGAGTGCAAGGATCCTCAAGTCATATGTCATCGCCTTAGTCCGATTCGGGGGCATCAAACACCTTGCTTTTCTTGGAAACACTTGATATCCCCAACTTGTACAAACTCACAAATGACCCCATCTATCACAACCAACTTTGGCGACCAATCCCACATAAAATACCGACAGACATCTTGAAGTTCAAAGGGGAATAAGGGGAGGATCTGGGTATGCACATCACCATTTGGATAGTATCTGGCTACAGCTCTTTCCCCGCACCCTTACTGGCAATGCAGCCAAGTGGTACATTGAGTTACCATGCACATCAGTCAATACCTTTGGTGCTTTATTGATGGAATTATTAAAGCAATTCCAGCTACCCATCCGCTATGAAACCAGGATGGAAATCCTCACTTCATTACGTCAGGACACCACCACCCACATCTCTGATCATATCCATGAATGGAGATGTAGAAAGAGGCTAGTCAAAGCTCCCCTCCCAGAGTATCTATTAGCGGATTGGTTCTGCAAGTCTCTACTCCCCCAAATTGCTAAGAATGCTACCTTAGGTGGTGCGGTCACGGAAGACCAATCCATTCATCATGCCAAGCACTTAGATTTGATATATTCGTAGTTTGGCACTTTATACAATGCCATTCCCAATGCCCCTCGCAACTCCAATACTCTCGCTAATCAGAAAACCAGAGCACATGTCGATGGTATTATCAGTGCTACCTTTGGGGCTACTTTAAAACAACTTAGCAGTCACATTTCTCAATTGTTAGTTGACCCCTCTGTTATCACAAAATCAAGCACTGAAGGGCTGCTGATCAGGTAGACTCTGTGTAACTGTTTCAGACCAAGCTTTTGACTAAGGATTAGCCTCCCTAGCCTGAGAGGGCTCTCTCGAGAAAAAGTTATTGATTTTGAATGTTGATAAGAGGGCTAACTCTTGTACAGTAAATTTAATAAACTTGCTGGCTGGACAAACATTACAAAGGCATCCATTGGGCTTATGGAGTCAAACATGCTACAACAAACAATGATATTTCCTCTACATAGAAGTCAGGGCATGTGACATTTAAATGTTCAAAATATAACTCTTATAAAACCACAGTTCATAGAAGAGTACAGGAAGTTAGAGCAACATATGTGAATTCTGAGTTATTACTCCTCTAAGCAACTGAAAAAAGACATGAAGGACAAAGTAAAACAATACATCTTGAACATGGAAATGCTGTATGAATCCTGAGAAGAAAGGCATATATCTTATATTACTGCAAACTGTTCTTTATACAAGCCAAAATAACACTCTGTTTTCATAAAATATCCAACCTTGATTACATAGATCTTCCAGCTATATATAGAAACATCATTCTAACTACTTGGAGCTTCCTCCTCCAGCATGAGGGGAGCTCGATGACTGTCACTAATGACACCTATTTGCTCTTAACAAACTCATAAATAAAATAAGAAACTAACTGTAGTGTTTAAGAGTCCTAAACCAATTATAACTCTAACTCTGTCTTCTTCATCAATTGATTCCTCCTTGCAGCTTTGACACCTGGATTTTTCTTCGTTGGGCTGAGATGACATGGAATAAGCAATTAATGTCCCATAGTGGCGTTGAGCACCGAAAGCTTTGATCTGTTCTGTTTTGGCTGAGAGTAACCCTAAATTTTCGGTTCTGGTTCCCCATCACCGAATATGCAGCAGTTGGTACCTTAAACCTTTAATAACCCAAGAATATAGGGTATTACCATGTTACTGATATGCTTATTGACACGCTGGAAGCTTCTTTGATGGACAGGTGTGCCAACCGAAACTTTTCATATGCAGCTCCCTCCAAAACCCTAATCACCGAAAATAAAGTGGCTTTATGACCGAAGATTCCAAACTTGGGTTAAATTCTTTCATCTCTTGTTAAAGGTACACATGGCGTATGTTGACTGGCTGTAGAAGCTTCCTTTAATCCCCTTTATGTCACTGAGGTGTTCCCTTCACAAAATTTTGATTCTGCCATCAAACTGTTATATGCGTTTCAAAAACACACCTACAGCAGTTTCGCAGTTTCGTAGCGCGCTGCGAAACTGCGAAACTGTTTTAAACAATTTCACTTTCTCCTGAGATCTTTAATGCTTTGCCACGTGATTTCAAAATTCTTTCTGACCATGGATATGCATAACAGGGTCTACATGCCTTCAAAATACTGAAACTAAACAAAATTTGACCAAAACTTAGAATCACACCTTTAACTGTTTCAAATATAACTGTATGAAGCTGGCTGGTACCTCACTGGCTGATTAATGGATGCATTGCCTGTTTCCCTTTTATCAGTTGCAATAGCATTTCCAGAATGACCAGCTGAATCAAGTGCTCCACAAAGAAATAGCCCATTCCTCCATGTAACACTTTCTTCAATGACATTCTGCCATCCATATCATTCTCTCCAGGTCTAATTACATCCAACTCAAATCCTAACTTCTTCCCTGCCCTTTTAAAATTCACTTCACACAGCTGGTGCTTTGGCCAAAGGTATGAGACACTAGTCTAAGAGGAGAAGTTAGCAATAAGCCAGGATGTTTAACACAACCACCATTTACTTTAGCAAACCATCTCTCTCCTTCAGATAGTTGAAAAATCTCTTCAGTAACAAAACCTTCCAGTGTATCAACAGTTACAATCTGGCTGGAGCTGGAAATCCGACTGCAAGAAAGTGACTCATGTTTAAAAAAAACCTTTACGATTTCACTGGAGCTGGAAGCCTGACTGCACGAAAGTGAACCATCTTCAACACTGATAAATGAGCCTATATCTAGCTCCATATTCAGGTTATTGTCATTTTTGAACCCACCCGAGCCAACAGAATCATGAGTTATCAAAATAAGAGGAAGACTGTCCACTGTTATGAAACTTGTTTTGATGATGTGTCATCCACTATTTTAAAAAACCAAAGAGAAAACGCATTCAAGCTGTCTGATGCATGCTTCAATTCTTTTATGATATGACAAAATGCCACGTCCTTAATACGCTGTCCACCGTTTTCATATGTGTAGGCAAAAGTTCTTGCAAGCTGCCTGACATATTTTGGACTGTAGTAGATGTGTTCACTTTATGACAAAAGTTTAAAGTTTCATTCGAATACATGTTTCCTCCACCTGTATTAACTTTGCTGAAGATTGATAATTTTTCAGGATCCCTTGAAGATATTCCCTTTTTAACATTTCCACTTGCAGTTCAAAACTAGTGACTGAGATTGGATTATTTAGCTTTAGCTGCTACGAAACTGTTGTTCTGCCTGAAAAATAGCTCTTGGGACAGAGCTCATAACTTCTCACAGAGACCGTATTTGGAAAAAGTGAAGGAGGCTTTTGTGAACCAATCCATGCTGAACAAAAACCTCTTTTAGTTTTTTGAAACCTTGCTCCAGCTGCTCAGAATCGATCCTTGAAGAAGATGTGTAAAACAGGAAATTAAAAACTGCACCTACAGCAGTTTCGTAGCGCGACGTTTAGTCACCCGTTTCTCCCAGCTCATAATCAATTTGAAGAAACTGAAAGAGGTTTTTCTAGTTCAGTATGTTAGGAATAAAAACATCTTTTAATTTTCGAAAATATTCTTTCAGATGCTTTAAATACCTCCTGGAAGTTGACTACTTAAAACAGGGAAATATGCCTGTAGAAAACATCACCTACAGCAGTTTCGTAGCGCGCTACGAAACTGCTGTGTAATTTCAAAAACACAGTCTTCATCAAAAACATGTTCTTCAGATAAAAACGATTAATGGCTTCAATAAGAGAATTTCACCAGCAATGCAAGCCCATCCATCAACCATGATATAAGTGATGAAAAAGGTAGCTTTCATTGGTATTGAAACTCCAATAGATTTTGGTATCTTGGTAGAAATCCTTGAAGAAATGACTTGATAATTTTCACCTCCATTATTGGTTTTAGGAAGGGAGCAACCTTCTCAATTCCATCAAGGTTGGCCAATGACTTCATTTTCAAATACGTTGTTGAAACAGTTAATACATCCATCAAAACACCTTCATTGCTATTTGTCACAAACTCATCTGTCTCTGCCATATGTCTTTTTGATCTCTTCCTAGCGGCAGTCTGGAAATAGCTGCACAATGTTAACTGTGCCTCGGGAGATAGTATATCATGAAGAAGAGAGTATATCTTTACAGCAGGAGCAAGAGCTGGAGCAGCAATTCCAGTAGCAGGTCCAAACACATCAACTAAACCTGACTCATTAGTTGAAACTAAAACTGTCTGGCCAAATAGTTTGAGACTTGATGGTGAAATGCTTGTACTGGATGATTTCATATTTGTTTCCTGCAAGTTAATGTTATCATGTGTTTGAAGTGGTCCCAGTCTTGCATTGTATGAAGCAAATGCTGCGTTCTTCCGAGTTTCACCATCTAGATTGGAACCTGCACACAATTTGTCAGGTGCAGATGAAACTGCTGATAGTGACCTGTTCTCCTCTTCATTTGTTGATGGGCATGACATCTGTGAAAGAATGGCTATGGATTCGAGCAAATTCCCAATTTCGTAGCGCAGCCAGTGCAAAATATGAATTATGCGCTACGAAACCACCTAAACATGTTGCGCTGCGAAACTGCTAAAAGGATCTATGCACTGCGGAAACACTTTGTCCTTAAGCTAGTCTGAACAATTTTGGCAACAGAATTTTTAGTGATAACAGTGGCTCCACTTGGGATAGTGTGCCGTTGTGGTACACTAAGAACTCGCAGGTCCAGTGCCTTATCCATTTATGACAAACAGAAATTTGCTTGACAAACATCCCTTTCCAGCTTCTTGGGCCTTCACCTCGGGCTTAAGCTTGATTATCATTGTAAGAGAAAGGAATCTACATCTACTAAAACAAAATGCTCAGTCAACCTTGAGCTTATTTGCATTTTCCTACCTACCTACCCTAACAATTCAACCTTCTTTCAGTTCAATCAATGTGAAATTTCCAATGTAGCCAATCATTTGTCTTATCTGATGTTTGATTTATTTGACTGCATTGGAGTTTAGAGCCACTATGATATTGCGATGACCACTGCCACTGAAATTGCCTCTGATTTTCATAGAAAAGTTGAAACATTGGAGAGTAAAACTCTTCCATGTATTTAGCTACAGGATCCCAGAATACTTGATCAGCTTGATGATTCTTGTAATTTTCTGGCTGTGCAAGCTGATTTTCAACAACATCGTACAGTTCCTCAATCGTGAAAGAGAAAGGAACCAACATTCTCTCCTTGTGTTCTGCCATAGAAAGCTTCTGAAAATAATGATCATGGTCATGAAAACTATATGCCTGAATTTGACCTTTTAAACCTGTCGTGTCGGAAAAAGTTGTTTGTGCGGGCACAACTGACCTCCCTAGGAGTCTAAACTCTCTAGGGACAAACAAGACAAAATGGAGTGATCTTTCTCTAAATATACCTTTTAAAACATGAAAACTACAAGTGTTTAGGCTTACCTTATTCCAAAACGCTGTTGTTGTAGTCCGTCCTTGCCGATCCGGATGAGCTCCTCCTTCACATCAATTCCTGCAACCACAAACAATCAAACAATTACCAAGCACTTGCATTTCATATAATAAAACATATATTCAACATGCAGACCAAGGAACACATGAAATAACTCATTAACACAAGCTATTGAGAAAAATAAACCAGTTTGTATTAATAACGAAACAAAGAAACTCTTACAACCTGGCCTTGGTGTTGTGCAAGTTCCTCCCAGGGTCCATCAAGGGTTTTCCTCTACTTTGACAAAGCTCACCCACTTCCAAGTAGAATCAAGCAAAGACAATCTCTCCTCACAAGGTTCTAAATGGGAGTCCTAATTCCTGCAGCATTTACCCAAAGAAAATGTATAGCTCCAACCTCCCTCCCTCTGGCTCAATGCCTTTATTTATAGTGCTGTAAAGAGGTTATTCAGGTCCACCATCAATGGGATAATCCCCCTCTTTGGGTGGGATAGCTCCCTTATTGATGGGATAAGTTCCTCCTTAATAGGGATACATGAACCAACTCGAGGCGCATCCATTTCATCAAACTGACCTCTAGAAAGTTCTAGAAGTAACCACAAGTAACTTTTTTAAGATGAAACTTGCGCATTTTGCCTTTTACAGAAGGACGCACCTGTCCCTTAACATACAAAGCGTCCAAGGACGTAGCTTTTGTGAACATTGTGAGCGTCCCCGCAGGTAAGGCTAGAGAGAACCTGCGACCCCAGAGATAAACATATTTTTTACAAGACTTTCTCTCTTCTTTGAGTTTGAGATGGATAGCAGAGGCATAAGACTTGCCTAAGAGGGTAGCATGACTGTTGATTTGAGCCATACTAACTGTAAGCAGTCATGGTGACATTTTTTAGTGTAACAGATTGCCCCCTAAAGTGCGAAGCCTGGAATAGATTAGGGTTTTGTAATTCTAGGAAGGGTGAAGCGCTTTATCATTTCAAGGATTGTCTTGTGGATGACCTGGTTGGAACCTGCAATTTTCAACACAAAATACATGTATAAGATTATATCATCACTGAGGTAGGCATTCCCATACTCAGATTCAAAACTTTAACTAATGGACTAACTATTCTGATACAGGAATGATCTTGCAGTACATCATTTTTTATAGACTTTTGTAGACACAGTATGGACGCAGCCATCTGTTTATGATTAGTCTACATAGATAATGAATACAAAACTCCTCGCAGCCTGGATGGTAGAAACTAGATCCAGGGTCTTCACTTCTACTTCCCGAATTGGTACGATTCTAGCCATGTGATTAAATGATTTGATGTCGAACATGTTAGAAACCACTTGATTACCAGTCGATGATGTAAACTGTTAACAAGCGTGAGAGAGACCACCAGTAATGTCAATGGTTCTCAAAGTACCAAGCACAACCCGTGAAATGTGAATAGATGTTTTGATGTCGAACACTTCACGGAATCCTTTGATCGAAAGTCAATGATGTAAACTGACGTCAAAGGCGAGAAACCTGCCATTGATGCATGCAGACTTCAAGGTACTGTCGATTCCTAAGTCATCTTTCTAGATAATGTGTCGATGTCGATAGAAAGCGACCCGTTGCAGGCAAGCCCGCAACACGAAATCATTGTTCAAGTTGAAGAAATGTTGCTGTAAGGACTGACTCAGGGATGGTCAAATGGATGACAAGTATTTTGCAGATGAAAGTTTTGCTTGCAGACCTCTTGAACACATAACGACACGACAGATGGCTTGGTGACGAATAACTCAAAGTTAATCCCCGGAACCCGGTTAAAGACTTTCAAAGTGGTTTGATCAACTGTGAGGTAAAAGATTTCCCAACCCAGGTGAATGAAACAGTGTCGTGTTCAAGAGTGGTAATAAAGTTTCTTCTGAGACAAAAGGTGACAAATAGGTTCATTCTTCTCTCTTTTCCCCCACCATTTCTGGCAAGTACCTCTTTATTTTTAACAAGCTTGAGGAGGATAACATATGCTTGATTATAAGCTCATCCTTCGGACGAGTCCAACCTAGTTTAAATTCGAACCCTAGGAAGGAGTGGTTCGTTCCTGTTTGTAATTGAACAGGTCCTCTACTGTAAAAGTTTAACGAGCCCAGTATAGGAGAAACTCGGCGTTTTTCAATTTTAGAGAGTCTGAAAAAACAAAAGGAGACTCCACGTTGAACTTTTTCGTATATTTGTGTCCCTCAAGCCCGAAAAAGTATAAAATAATACCTGGGGGAACCGCTTGATCTTGCGACCAAGGAGTACTTTCATAATAGTGTCGTTGACCTGAAAAGTAAAAAGCGATCAAGGACACGTCGTTTTATTTCCTTATCGAGTTTGAAACGACAAAAACCCGGCAATCTTTTCCTGATTTTGCGGTCAGAAAAGAGCTAAAAGGGGACCGTCTTTTAATTCCGTTTTAACGAGTGTAAAAGAAACGCTCGGCGATCTTTTCATGTTTTAGGAGTCAGAAAAGGGCTTAAAAGATGACTCTGATATTTTTGTTTGTGAAAAATTACAATTTCCCTCGAAATCCCTTTGTCCTGCACAAAAGCAACACATTACTCATACCTGTTTAAAATAGGCAAAAATACATCGAAAAATATCTTTTCATGGTAAAAAATGAACTAATTCATCCAAAAAACCTATAAAAAGACCTTTTACCATGTCATTTTTACCGTTTGACTGTTGAGGTTGAAAAAGGAGCTTTTGACAAGAAACTTCCCGTGGTCGCTGCGGAAAATCCGACCGTCGGAATCGAACGCCGTCTTATCCAGGTATTTTACACATCCTACTCTGCATTTCTATCCGTTTAGAATTAATTTTTAGGTCTTAGTTTCATTTTTTGGGGGGTTTTGGTTTTGGAATGCGCCTCTCGGCGGACGCGGGTGCCCTTCGGGTGACCCGCGTCCCCCGACTTTTTCTCATACGGGAAAATGGTCGGAAGACGCGGCCCGCCTTCAGGCCAGCCGCGTCCGGGCGCCCTGTGCTACAAAGCCGGGGTGCGTCTTCCGAGAAGTGCGCATTTCAAAACCCCAACTCCCTCAAAAAACTACCAAAAATTCCCAAATCAATTTCTAATTGCTATTTCTGATGTGCAGGGCATTAACCATGTTAGATTGGAGAGAAAGAGAGCATGTAGAGGAAGATGAAGCTGCAATAAATCATCAACCTTCCCTGGATGCCCTAAGAGCATGCGGATTATACAAATATTGGACCATACCGGGCATGAGGGGCCAGGTAAGATTTTGGAATGGCTGGTTGAGCGATGGAACGTTCAAGAACAATGCTTTTACATAGGAGGGCACCAGCTCGAGATAGAGCCCTCGGATGTATACTTTCTCACTGGCTTGCCGAACAGAGGCGAGCAACTCAGTCTTGCGGGGACTAGGCCGGGTGGCCAATCCCTTGATAGTCTCCGCGACGAGTGGTGCACACCTGGGGCTCACCATTCGAAAGGCATAGAGATAAAACACATCACTCTACCTGAACTCAAAGTCATAGCGTTCACGGTTACCAGAATTTGCGGCGCGGCCGCTTTACACATTGCTTCCGGATCCCAAATGCGGATGGCAATTGACTGTTACCAAGGCACCATTTTCAACTGGTGTGAAGCTGTGTCGGCTCATATGAAGAGCCAACTGACCAAGGCAAAGAACGGACGACTAAAGACTTTTGGATATGGGCCTCTAGTCGTGAGCTTTGCCTTGGAGAGAGTTCCAATGCTGATCCCTCAGCAACTCACTGTTGATATCTTGGGTCCTCGGGAGCCAAAGCTGATACGATGGGTTGCGGTGATGGCCCGGCATCCTGACGAGGGTGCGACAGTGGTTCGATTCTCAGATAGTTACTTTCACTGGTTAGAGGACCAGGTTTTTTCGATACAGGACTTTCCGTATGCCGGAGTGGATTTTAGAGGTGATCCGGACATGGTTCTTCCACAGGAGAACAATGGGATGACAGAGGTACTTTTATTTTCACAAGTTTTCTAATTATGTATTTTTTTATTTTTCATATATATCGTCTCAAAACTAACAGTAAAATTTTCAAAATGCAGATGTTGGTCCACAGCGTCCAGCCAACCTCCGGCCTTTTGATAGACTACATCCAGCTGCACCGGTACCGGCCCCACAGGACGCGGCTGCAGAAGTACTAGCTGAGTTGGAGCATGATCTAGAGCGTCTCACGGCAGATATACCTGAGACTACTATGGACGACATTCCTACCAGGCTTCAGCGCTTCGTAGTCGCGGTCCCTGGACCGTTTAGGAGATTTTTGCGTAAGGTAGCCCGCGCAGTGGTGTCATACAGAGAGCACCACCAGTGATTGACTAGTCACTTTTGTAGTCACATGTGACATTTTGACTTTTTGTACTATCATTTTGCCGATCATAAGGTGTTTTCAACCTATGATCGAAGACGATGTATATATTTTTTGACACACTTCTATCTATATATATCACTATTACCGGCTTATCTTGTTTAACATATGTGATGAAATGTTTTTAAATTTACTTGCATGATTATCGTAAATGTCTGTCCAACATTCGAGAAGCAATTGCATCTGCTAATGTATTCAAAGACCTTGGAATATGTTGATATTCAATGTAATCAAATTCACGTTCCAAGAGACGCACTCTCAAAAACAACCTTAATAACACAGGATTCCTAATGGCATAAACTCTATTAAGCTGTAATACAACAAGTTCAGAATCTAACCTCACTATCAAACGTCGAATTCCAAATGAAATAGATTCGGATAATAATTCAATCACTGCACTGTATTCTGCAATGTTGTTCGTTGTTTGACCGAGGCTTACCCCATGCATAGAAACTAACTCGTCAGAGGGCGAATAGATAACCCAAGCTGCGGAAGAGATATTCCGTGTACTACGACAAGCACCATCAGCAAATCCAATGTATGTTTGGAGAGGCGTCGACATCTGCAATATCAAGAGTAAAACCAAGATAAGCCAGAATAACGACGAAAAACCACACTCTCTAAGCTAAGCACACTGACTAAACTAACACACTTGCTAGCTAGAAAGAAAATCTAACCTATCTAAAAATTTCTCCATACCCATCATTTAAGCATAATACCTCTTTAGGTAAAGTCCATTTCTGGGTTTACCCAAAGAGTCCCCATCAAAGTCAACTAGCTCATAAGCCCCTTTTGCTAGCTTTCGCTTTACAATGTAGGGCCCATGCCACATGGGAACGAATTTTCCGGCACCTAGCTTATCGTTAGCTTGATCATATAATAGTACTAGGTCTCCTTCCGAAAAACTTCGAGGGGTTACATTTCTATCATACTGAGCTTTCATTCGTTTCGCGTGAGTCTCGATTGCCAATGTAGCGTCACGTCGAGTCTCATCTAATTTAGCCAAGTACAATAAACGTTTCTCCTCTTCGGAAGTAGCTGGAAGTAATTCGACAGCCATTTGAAGTGATGGGATTTCGCATTCAATGGGTAACACAGCTTCTAAGCCATAAACTAGCTGGAAAGGAGTGAACCCTGTTGAATTTTTCACTGAGGTTCGGTATGCCCATAGCGCTGAAAATAACATGTTGTGCCAATTCGACCGATGAACACCAATGGTTCGTCGGATCATGATAACTAGAACTTTGTTGATAGACTCAACCAAACCGTTGGCTTGCGGATAATAAGGAGTAGAGCTATCGTGGCGCAAACCAAGCTGGCTTGTAAGCTCAGTCATCATGACGTTTCGAAAATGGCTCCCATGGTCAGTAATGATTGCTTGTGGGACACCAAACCTAGTTATGATATGATTGAATACGAAAACTGCAGCTGTTTTGCCGCTTGCGTCGAATGTAGGCATCGCCTCGGCCCACTTAGTAAAATAATCAACCGCAAGGATGATATACGCATGCCCCCCGGCCGAGTGAGGGTTACAAGTAATAAAGTCGATACCCCATTTGGCGAATGGACCAACGGCAATTATAGGGTGGAGAGGAGCAGGTGGAGCGCGCATCTTGCGATCAAACACTTGACAGTTGTGGCACTTCCTGACTGCAATGATACAATCTTTAAACATAGACGGCCAGAAATAGCCAGCGCGCAACACCTTCTGAGCTGTGGCATACCCAGACATATGACCGCCACATGCTCCAGAGTGACAATCATTCAAAACCCTCTCAGCCTCTTCGTGAGTTAAACAACGTCGAAAAACTAAGTCTGCCCCCCGGCGATAAAGTGTATCTCCAATAATTTTGTATGGCTGGGATTGAAACCGAATTTTTCGACGTTCCGCTTTGGAAGCTTCAGGCCGAAAGGTTTGGGTTTGGAGATAGATGATTATATCCCCGTACCACGGATCTAACGTACTGATAAGAAACAAAGATTCGTCCGCAATGGACTCCTCTGCCACAGTCTCTGTGTCAGCACTCGGGAAATCACACATCAATTCCGCAAAAACTAAGGATTTCTTAGACTTGGACTTCTCGAACTCCAAGTCGAACTCTTGCAGGATGACAATCCATTTAGAGTACTTGCCCCCTAGCAGTTGTTTTGTCAAAATATAAATCATAGGGTTGCAATCCGAAATAACTGTAGTTTTGCGGAGAAGAATGTAGTGACGAAAACGCTGGACAGCTTGAACGGCTGCCAGGGCCAATTTCTCCACATGCGAATATTTTAGCTCAGTGGGATTCAAGGTCCTACTAAGATAATATATCACATGCTCCGCTCCGAATTCATCTTCTTGAACTAACACCATTCCAATGGTGGAATGCGAAGCTGCGAGGTATAAGAAGTAGTCCTGGTTGTAGTTGGGAGGATGCAATAACGGTGCATGGGTCAACGCGTGTTTAAGTGCATCAAAAGATTGTTGGGCAATCTCGTCCCAAAAGAATTGTGCGTTCTGTTTCAACAACCGTGTAAAACCTTTAGTGACCTCGGCGTAGTTTGGGATGAATCGGCGTAAAAAGTTCGCTTTCCCTTGCAAACTTTGGAGTTGGCGCAAACTCGAAGGAGGAGGCAATTTGATGATAGCCTCGACTTTCGAGGGATCGACGCGAATGCCGGCTTTTGAAACAACAAATCCCAGCAATCGACCTGTTTCTATACAGAAAACACACTTGTGGGGATTCAACCGAATTCGATAATGCCTACACCTCATAAAGATTGCTCGTAGGTGGACAAGGTGATCAGCTCGATGTAAAGAATGAGCAGGCAAATCATCGAGATAGGGTTGCACAATGTGCTTGATGTCATGAAATGCATAAGACATCGCCCGTTGAAAAGTAGCCCCGGCATTCTTAAGCCCAAAAGGTAATTTGCAATAAGCAAATGTCCCCCATGGACAAATGAATGCCGTTTTTGGTTGGTCGGCAGGTAGAATATTGATTTGATTATAGCCCGAGAAACCATCCATGAAGGAAAACATTTCACTTCCGGCACAATCATCAATAATTTGATCGATATAAGGCGTAGGATAGTTGTCTTTTGGACAAGCTCGATTTATATCCCTATAGTCGATACAGATTCTTATTGTTCCTTGTTTCTTATTGACCGGAACAATATTCGATACCCAATCCGTTAACGGGATCGGATAAATGAAACCTGCTTTCAACAGCTTTTCGACTTCTGCTTTAATCGCAGCCGCTTTTCGAGGGTGAATTTGACGCAACCGTTGCCGGACGGGTTTAGCATCCGGGTAGGTCTTTATTTCATGAACAACAATGGCAGGATCAATTCCCGGCATTTCCTCGTAAGACCAGGCAAACACGTCGCGGAATTCTTGGAATAGGGCCTTGTAAGTTTGGATTTCTTCTTCAGTACATGCGGCACCTATATGAATGTTTTCCTCGATTCCGGGCTTCACTGAAATATCAATGGGAATAGTACGAGAAATATTCCCTAAATTCAACTCTGAATCAGAATGTTTCGTTGGATCCTGAGCGTCTTTGACATATTCAGCGGTAAAGATAGATGAAAAATCATTTTCAAATGCATCATCCTTAGGTAAAAACGAAGATCTGTGATGGAGATCCCCCATGGTAGATCGTCTACACTTAGGATTTCGCGAAGTTGTTCGTCAGATGACACGACTTCGGGAAACGTTATCCGTTCTAAGGGTGAGGTGAAAAGTGACTCTTCACTGACCACATTCATTTGGTCGACTTCGGTTGAATGAAAGTCGGTAAAAGACATGAGAGCTTCATAAGCAATTTCATACGGACTCAAAGGCATAGCATCACCGAGTGAGTCTATCTCAGAGTCAGATGGGACGAACCAAGGATCATCATAAATAATGTTTTCTGATGTAATCATATGAATTGTTGCAAACGAAGGATCTGCGCTGAGTGGAGGGAGAGGAAAAGTTCCCAGTAAACCGGAATCCTTAACTAAACCTACACCAACGTCCCTATAAGGGATTGTCGTCTTACCGACATGCTGGATACTCTCTGAAGAGGCTGGGTCGGATGAAAAGTATGTCAGCTGATCAATAGTCACGATCTTACCGTTATGTGGAAACTTAATTACTCTGAAGACCGATGAAACGACCGCTGTCATAGCATATGACCAACTTCGACCCAAAAGAAGGTTGTAGTCTAGAGGGGCATCAACCACTTCCACATCCAGACTAACGGTTTTACCTTCAACCCCTATAGGCAATTCTTGTAGAATACCAAACGGACGGAACCCACGGCCATCAAAGGCCTTAAGGATGGTGGGGGATTGGTTCAACGAAGGAGAACCAAGCGATCTCCAACATTGAATCGACATAATACACGTAGAAGCTCCCTCATCAATCACAGTCCGATGAATAGGCCTGTTTTTGACTATCACTGGAATTTGGAAAGCCATTTGATGGGGGAGACGTGGTGTACTATTTTCTAGATCAAAGATCATTAGGTTCGGGTCCTGAACATCGACAGCTCCGATAGCCGACAAAAGCAATTTCCGTTGTGCTGGGCATGATTGCAGCACTTCGAGTGCCGACATTGCTGAAGGTGAAACAGCTAAGTCCTCAACAATGTTGTAATTCTGGGCTGCTCTCGCATGTGGATTGAAAGCAGACCTTCGAAGTACACCCTTGGCGGGCGGCTTAATCACTAAGTCTGGGTTAGGTTTTTCGATCTGTAGTGGATCGGAACCAGGAGCTGAGGTTGATGGGTTAGAGTGAGAAGATTCTGCTTCCTTGCCATCAACAGGAGCCTTACTACCATAATCTTGCGATCGAGTCGCAATCCTCACATGAGACATCATCAAAATGGGTTCTTCACTGGCATTCGAAGAAGAACCTATCATCTTATTCTCCTGCTCTGGAAATGGATTCTTTAACACAGCAGGAGTGGGAGAACCTTTGACTATTTTCACAACCTCGGCCCGATGAGGGCAATCTCTCGTAAAATGATCCTCTTCACAAATAAGACAAGGATATCGAGGTTTGCGTTTTTCGTCATTGGTTTCCGACTTTTCAGTTTTCTCCTTTGGAGCCTTGTCTGCTTTAGCCTTCTTCTTTCCTTTCTTCTTTCCACCGTTTTTTGATTTGGCCGTAGATGACTCTACAGCGTGAATGTCGGCGGTGAGTTCAGGAGAAGACTCTCCTGTCGGAGAATCAGGCAAAGTGATAATTGGAGTAGTTGAAGCCTTGGAAGACTTCTTCTTGCTCTTCGTAGTCACGATACCAATCATACCATCAGCGGCATGAGATCCCGAAGGAGCAGCAGCGATTTGATTCGACTTTGGAAGATCCGGAATCTTCTCGTGTAACGTACCCGACTGAGTGTAAACTAAGTCAAGGTATTGTGCCTGAGCAATGACTTGCTCCTCAGTAACTACTCCGGCCTTAGCTACATCTTCAGTAATCTTCGGTAATAATGATTTGACAAACCATTCAGCTAAGATTTGGTCCGGGATAAAAACTTTCACTAATCTCCTTCGACGTCTCCACTCATGGATGTGATCAGAAATATACGTGGACGTCGATTGTTTTAGTGAAGTTAATAACTCCGTGCCGTTATCGTATCTGACCGGCAACTGAAAGTGAGTTAAGAACGAGGTAGCTAACTGGCTAAAGTTGTAAAAAGAGGCCCGTGGTAACTCAATGTACCACTTGGCCGCGAGACCAATGAGTGTACGCTGGAAAAGACGTAAGCGGATGGAATCATCTGAGATAGAATTCGAAGCACACCAGAGGTGGTAAGTCATCACATGATTGGACGGATCCTCTCCAGACTTACCTTCGAACTTGGGTATATCGCTGGGCAACTTATTTGGCATTGGCGGCCAGAACTGAAGATATTGAATTGGATCGTTCGTTAGGCGCGTCAAGTCGGGTAAATCCAAAGTTGCAATAAACGGTAACTGCCGGTTAGGATCTCTAAAACTCTGGGTCACAATACCAGCCCCAGGAGGAGGATATCCAGGATAACTAGGAACAGGAGTCGCATTTGGGATATTATATCCTCCTGGAAAACCAGGATTAACCGGACCGTACTGGGGTTGTTGAGGTTGTTGATAAGTGTACCCAGGATACGGTTGATACTGGTAAACCGGTTGTTGGACAGCTTGCCCAGGTTGGTACTGTCCCTGGTACGGAGGTTGAACAAATTGAGGTTGAGTAGTGACAACCGTACTTATACCAGGCTGACCTACAGGCATCTGGACCGTGGTTTGAATCGTAGATCCAGACAACGGTAAAGATGTCTGAGGTGTGGTAACAGGGACAGTAGAAACTGGAGCCGTCGATACTCCAGAAGTAAGTATGGTAGATGTAGCGGTAGTTGCAGCAGCCGTTTGAGATGGAGTACTAGGTGCAATTGACGGCTGAGTAACTACCGAAGCTACAGAGGTTTGAACATTTGGCTGGACAGGTTGCGGTTGCTGGGTTGGACCAGAAACTACGGGTTGTCCAGCTTGAGGAACCATCTGTACACTTGGCTGCAACACCTGTTGACCCTGTGATGGATCCCACACTAACATTCCAGGGTATTGACCCGTAACAGGTTGAGGATACTGAGATCCATAACCAGATTGAGGGTAGGATTGATAATTGTAAGGTGCAGTTCCCATACTTGGAACATATGACTGACCTTGAGGCGGTTGATAACCTTGACTTGAGTATTGACCTTGAGGTTGATAACCTTGAGGTAAATACTGATACTGGGGTTGACCTTGACCTTGAGGTTGGTACCCTTGAGGTTGATAACCTTGGGGTTGATACCCTTGAGGTTGCCATCCTTGGGGTTGCCATCCTTGAGGTTGATATTGATACTGAGGTTGACCTTGGGGTACATATTGAGGCTGAGGTTGACCTTGAGGCAAGTATTGCACCATAGGTACATACTGACTTTGAGGTTGCCCCCCAGACACGATTTGTGTACCTTGAGGTTGCCCCCCAGGCGTTAACTGCGGTTGCCCCCCAGGCGGTAATTGGCCACCTTGAGGTTGGGAAACGGGAACTGAACCTGACATCATGTAAATGTCTCCTACACCCAATGGTATATTACCACTGTTTCCAGCAAATAACCCATGATCAACGGGTTGAGGAGATGCCCCCGCAAAGGTACCAGAAAGTGACTGATACCCAGTGGGAACAGAAGGACCGCCGTGTAAAAAAGATTCAGGACTTTGTGTAAACACGGACGACTGACCAGACATATTTACAGGAGTATGAATACCTCCAGGTGGAAAAGGAGTACGAGGTGTAGAAAAACCTACTGAGTTGTCTAAAAAATTGGTTAACGCAAGGTACCAAGAAGTACTTCTAGGAGGACTGTAAAAGATGGATTCACGCTCCCTTAGATCAATAGTAAGTTGACCTTCAAGGTGAGAGACACCTATATCTTCTTCTGGAGCAAGTTCTTCTATAGCAATCAAACCAGAAGGTAGATTTTCGGTGATAATTCTTTCTATTCTCGGTGAATCAGGGACACTAGAAGTTGGAGTAACAGGTTCGGAAATTTCAGGTTCTTCGCCTGTTTCACTGGCAGATGAAAAACTACCAGCAAGCTCGGAAACTGTAACAGTTTCGGGATTGTAACCTGTTTCTAAACTTTGGTAATCTGGATGGACTACCAAGGAAGATTCTCCTTCTTCAGGTGAACCTACTCTACTGTCACTAGGAGGAGTTACAAGGACCTTTAACCCTTCGTACTGACCCGGAATGTCTTCAGGAGATTCACCCCGCGATTTACGGAGTTTTCTTAACAAATCTATTCCGGTAACAATCTCAGGAGACTTGCCCCGAAGTCGACGGGACTGTCTCGGTAATTCCGCCACAATTAAAGATTTTTAACTACAACACACGAAAACAAAGTAAAAATTTCAAATCAAACCACCTAAAGTCTTCTAAAGAAGCAAACAAATTTGAAGCACACGCCTAAATAATCTAGAGCGTCAAACCAAACACAAACAGTAGTCTTCCGGACCAAAAGCGCTAGTTGGTGATTAGGCCCAACCTCGCAGGATTCAGTACAGAAATGGCGGGTGGAACAGTTACCCCGGCAACCTGCTTAATGAATAGACCGGCACAAGTTCCTCCACTTTAACCGTCTCGAAGTGAAGTGAACCCCCCGGAAAATCCAAGTGAGTATAACCGACGTCTGCTCCAGGTACAGTGGGACCTTCCCTCCACCGTCACCTCGGTAGAACCCTAAAGATTATGGTCACTAAAGTTACCAATCACAACAATTACACCTGGGGGAACAGTCTAAACTCCGACAGCACGCAAGGGCAGAGTAACAAGCTCAATCCCCTTACCGGCTCCTTGACAATAATCCAAGGTTTACCGATAAGTGACCCCTGGCTCCTCGACAATGGTTAATCCGAGGTTTACCGTTTGTAATACGTACTGTCTGGCGTCGTTCCCAACGAGGGGGGAATGATCCCCTCACTGGTTCGGACACGAGCTCGTGCTTCTCCTTTAAGAGGAGCTTTCCCAGAGTGCAACTGAAACAATTGGATTTAATCTACTCAAGATAAACTATCTGTTTGGTTTTGTAGTCTTGGAGAGTTAAGTACTCACCTACTCCAAGACCCTAGCCTAAGCTATGTTGGTGTTTCAGAGCCCTAGAAAAATAAAAATTACTAGATTGATTTTAATTTAAGCGTTACTTTTAAGGTTGTTTCTTAAGTCAAAAGGTGATGGAAGTGAAACCAGTGGTGTGTTGACTCGACTCGAAACCACTACAAAATGCACCTAGGATGATTTACCCACTACTTTACTTTTTCGATGAATTGCTTAACTAAAAAGTTGAGAGAATGCAATCTTTATAAAAGCAACTTCTTAATTGAAGACAATCAAAGAAACAATTCGTTTGTCTTTTCCAAGCATAAAAAACATGACCACTCTTTACATGCACGAAAAAACTCTTTTTCTCTTTCAAAAACAAAAAGCTACTTGAAACAAGACTTTTAAAGAAGATGTTTTTGTATTTTTCTTTTAATAAAGCAAATAAATCTAATATAACCAAAAATCAATCTTAACAACTATTAAAATCTACGAAAATTCACTCATAAGCAAACTAAAAGGTAAATTTACTCTAAGCAATCTTAACGAGGCCAAAACCAACAATGATTATTCTAAGGTGTTTTACTTGATCACAATCAAATCAAGGACTAGCTTATTGCAGAACCAAAAACTAGTCAAAACAAAACTCTAATCTTTTTGTTCTTTTGTAAAATGGAAATCAACACTTTATAAACAAGTAATTCGAAATTTGACCCAAAACAACTTAAATGGCAAGCTGCTCACACAAGGAGACTTTACGACAGGCCCGACTTCTAAGAAGGCTGACTAACCAGAGAGATCTAAGGCTGGACAACTTTCTACCGTCAAAGTCACTACAGGACCTATCCAAAAATCAAACCCTAGGCCTAAACTTCGTTGAAATCCACTAAAACACTCAAAGCTCACAAAACAAGTTCAGGTGAAAATTTTTGACAGGGTACTAAAGGATCTGGGCAGAAAACACTAAGAAAAATCAAAATCTAAAAGAAATTAAAGCAAAAAATGGAATTTTCCTAAATTTTACAGGAAGACGCAGGCAACCCGTTATAACAGGCGCGGGCCCGCACTGTGCAGTACTCAGAGGGTGCGTCCTTCTGGAAAAGTTAAGAAAAACCAAATCTAACTAAATCTAAAGCTAAGCCACCCAAATACTAATTCTCACAGTCAAAAACCAGAAAATAAAAATGATTTTCTCAGAGCAAAGTTCACACAAAGGAAAAGACTTTCTCATTAATGGATTCCCCAGCGGAGTCGCCAATTTGTCGTGTCGGAAAAAGTCGTTTGTGCGGACACAACTGACCTCCCTAGGAGTCTAAACTCTCTAGCGACAAACAAGACAAAATGGAGTGATCTTTCTCTAAATATACCTTTTAAAACATGAAAACTACAAGTGTTTAGGCTTACCTTATTCCAAAACGCTGTTGTTGTAGTCCGTCCTTGCCGATCCGGATGAGCTCCTCCTTCACATCAATTCCTGCAACCACAAACAATCAAACAATTACCAAGCACTTGCATTTCATATAATAAAACATATATTCAACATGCAGACCAAGGAACACATGAAATAACTCATTAACACAAGCTATTGAGAAAAATAAACCAGTTTGTATTAATAACGAAACAAAGAAACTCTTACAACCTGGCCTTGGTGTTGTGCAAGTTCCTCCCAGGGTCCATCAAGGGTTTTCCTCTACTTTGACAAAGCTCACCCACTTCCAAGTAGAATCAAGCAAAGACAATCTCTCCTCACAAGGTTCTAAATGGGAGTCCTAATTCCTGCAGCATTTACCCAAAGAAAATGTATAGCTCCAACCTCCCTCCCTCTGGCTCAATGCCTTTATTTATAGTGCTGTAAAGAGGTTATTCAGGTCCACCATCAATGGGATAATCCCCCTCTTTGGGTGGGATAGCTCCCTTATTGATGGGATAAGTTCCTCCTTAATAGGGATACATGAACCAACTGGAGGCGCATCCATTTCATCAAACCGACCTCTAGAAAGTTCTAGAAGTAACCACAAGTAACTTTTTTAAGATGAAACTTGCGCATTTTGCCTTTTACAGAAGGACGCACCTGTCCCTTAACATACAGAGCGTCCAAGGACGCAGCTTTTGTGAACATTGTGAGCGTCCCCGCAGGTAAGGCTAGAGAGAACCTGCGACCCCAGAGATAAACACATTTTTTACAAGACTTTCTCTCTTCTTTGAGTTTGAGATGGATAGCAGAGGCATAAGACTTGCCTAAGAGGGTAGCATGACTGTTGATTTGAGCCATACTAACTGTAAGCAGTCATGGTGACATTTTTTAGTGTAACAAAACCTTCAATGTCTTTCTCAATATCTTTAGCAAATTCATCCAAAAACTTCATCTTATCCTCTGCCTTACACTCAAATGACTTTAGATATGAGGACAAGGACAAAGAAAAATTTTCATCCATTTCTCCATTACTATGATCATCATTCCATTGTTTGAAACCTTGAATTGAAGGAGAGTTTGCCACCACATCTGATCTATCTATCCATTCATCCAAAAACATAAACAAAAGTCTTCAAATGACTTGATGGATTTGGCAGGAAAGCTTTCAATCCACAGTTTACATTTCCCTTGAAGTGAATCATAGAACAACATAATGCAAACATCCTCATGCTTAACTCTAAGAAGCTCAGTAAATTCACAGAAATCTAATATATGCTTCAAAGTTAAACTCAAGTCTTCTCCATTGAATTTTGGACCATTCCTTAGAAAATATGCATCCTTGGGAAAATGATTTGGGAAACCATGAATTCCTGAAAAATTTATGCATGCATACCTTGAAGTAAGAATGGTAGCATCTGGGTCCTTCATAACTCCAGTGGAATCACCATGAATCTATGAATTTCGAATTCTTCAACAATGGAGTCGCCAAGGTAGATTTGCAGCCTCAAAAACCTTCTGATCTCCTGCTACCTTCAGAAGTTCAGCTTCATAATTTCGAGAATGAGTAATCTTCAGGCTCCCAACAGACGCACCAAAATGTTATCACAAAATCAAGCACTGAAGGGCTGCTGATCAGGTAGACTCTGTGTAACTGTTTCAGACCAAGCTTTTGACTAAGGATTAGCCTCCCTAGCCTGAGAGGGCTCTCTCGAGAAAAAGTTATTGATTTTGAATGTTGATAAGAGGGCTAACTCTTGTACAGTAAATTTAATAAACTTGCTGGCTGGACAAACATTACAAAGGCATCCATTGGGCTTATGGAGTCAAACATGCTACAACAAACAATGATATTTCCTCTACATAGAAGTCAGGGCATGTGACATTTAAATGTTCAAAATATAACTCTTATAAAACCACAGTTCATAGAAGAGTACAGGAAGTCAGAGCAACATATGTGAATTCTGAGTGATTACTCATCTAAGCAACTGAAAAAAGACATGAAGGACAAAGTAAAACAATACATCTTGAACATGGAAATGCTGTATGAATCCTGAGAAGAAAGGCATATATCTTATATTACTGCAAACTGTTCTTTATACAAGCCAAAATAGCACTCTGTTTTCATAAAATATCCAACCTTGATTACATAGATCTTCCAGCTATATATAGAAACATCATTCTAACTACTTGGAGCTTCCTCCTCCAGCATGAGGGGAGCTCGATGACTGTCACTAATGACACCTATTTGCTCTTAACAAACTCATAAATACAATAAGAAACTAACTGTAGTGTTTAAGAGTCCTAAACCAATTATAACTCTAACTCTGTCTTCTTCATCAATTGATTCCTCCTTGCAGCTTTGACACCTGGCTTTTTCTTCGTTGGGCTGAGATGACATGGAATGAGCAATTAATGTCCCATATTGGCGTTGAGCACCGAAAGCTTTGATCTGTTCTGTTTTGGCTGAGAGTAACCCTAAATTTTCGGTTCTGGTTCCCCATCACCGAATATGCAGCAGTTGGTACCTTAAACCTTTAATAACCCAAGAATATAGGGTATTACCATGTTACTGATATGCTTATTGACATGCTGGAAGCTTCTTTGATAGACAGGTGTGCCAACCGAAACTTTTCATATGCAGCTCCCTCCAAAACCCTAATCACCGAAAATAAAGTGGCTTTATGACCGAAGATTCCAAACTTGGGTTAAATTCTTTCATCTCTTGTTAAAGGTACACATGGCGTATGTTGACTGGCTGTAGAAGCTTCCTTTAATCCCCTTTATTTCACTGAGGTGTTCCCTTCACAAAATTTTGATTCTGCCATCAAACTGTTATATGCGTTTCAAAAACACACCTACAGCAGTTTCGCAGTTTCGTAGCGCGCTGCGAAACTGTTTTAAACAATTTCACTTTCTCCTGAGATCTTTAATGCTCTGCCACGTGATTTCAAAATTCTTTCTGACCATGGATATGCATAACAGGGTCTACATGCCTTCAAAATACTGAAACTAAACAAAATTTGACCAAAACTTAGAATCACACCTTTAACTGTTTCAAATATAACTGTATGAAGCTGGCTGGTACCTCACTGGCTGATTAATGGATGCATTGCCTGTTTCCCTTTTATCAGTTACAATAGCATTTCCAGAATGACCAACTGAATCAAGTGCTCCACAAAGAAATAGCCCATTCCTCCATGTAACACTTTCTTCAATGACATTCTGCCATCCATATCATTCTCTCCAGGTCTAATTACATCCAACTCAAATCCTAACTTCTTCCCTGCCCTTTTAAAATTCACTTCACACAGCTGGTGCTTTGGCCAAAGGTATGAGACACTGGTCGAAGAGGAGAAGTTAGCAATAAGCCAGGATGTTTAACACAACCACCATTTACTTTAGCAAACCATCTCTCTCCTTCAGATAGTTGAAAAATCTCTTCAGTAACAAAACCTTCCAGTGTATCAACAGTTACAATCTGGTTGGAGCTGGAAATCCGACTGCAAGAAAGTGACTCATGTTTAAAAAAAACCTTTACGATTTCACTGGAGCTGGAAGCCTGACTGCACGAAAGTGAACCATCTTCAACACTGATAAATGAGCCTATATCTAGCTCCAAATTCAGGTTATTGTCATTTTTGAACCCACCCGAGCCAACAGAATCATGAGTTATCAAAATAAGAGGAAGACTGTCCACTGTTATGAAACTTGTTTTGATGATGTGTCATCCACTATTTTAAAAAACCAAAGAGAAAACGCATTCAAGCTGTCTGATGTATGCTTCAATTCTTTTATGATATGACAAAATGCCACGTCCTTAATACGCTGTCCACCGTTTTCATATGTGTAGGCAAAAGTTCTTGCAAGCTGCCTGACATATTTTGGACTGTTGTAGATGTGTTCACTTTATGACAAAAGTTTAAAGTTTCATTCGAATAAATGTTTCCTCCACCTGTATTAACTTTGCTGAAGATTGATAATTTTTCAGGATCCCTTGAAGATATTCCCTTTTTAACATTTCCACTTGCAGTTCAAAACTAGTGACTGAGATTGGATTATTTAGCTTCAGCTGCTACGAAACTGTTGTTCTGCCTGAAAAATAGCTCTTGGGACAGAGCTCATAACTTCTAACAGAAACCGTATTTGGAAAAACTGAAGGAGGCTTTTGTGAACCAATCCATGCTGAACAAAAACCTCTTTTAGTTTTTTGAAACCTTACTCCAGCTGCCCAGAATCGATCCTTGAAGAAGATGTGTAAAACAGGAAATTAAAAACTGCACCTACAGCAGTTTCGTAGCGCGACGTTTAGTCACCCGTTTCTCCCAGCTCATAATCAATTTGAAGAAACTGAAAGAGGTTTTTCTAGTTCAGTATGTTAGGAATAAAAACCTCTTTTAGTTTTCGAAAATATTCTTTCAGCTGCTCTAAATACCTCCTGGAAGTTGACTACTTAAAACAGGGAAATATGCCTGTAGAAAACATCACCTACAGCAGTTTCGTAGCGCGCTACGAAACTGCTGTGTAATTTCAAAAACACAGTCTTCATCAAAAACATGTTCTTCAGATAAAAACGATTAATGGCTTCAATCAGAGAATTTCACCAGCAATGCAAGCCCATCCATCAACCATGATATAAGTGATGAAAAAGGTAGCTTTCATTGGTATTGAAACTCCAATAGATTTTGGTATCTTGGTAGAAATCCTTGAAGAAATGACTTGATAATTTTCACCTCCATTATTGGTTTTAGGAAGGGAGCAACCTTCTCAATTCCATCAAGGTTGGCCAATGACTTCATTTTCAAATACGCTGTTGAAACAGTTAATACATCCATCAAAACACCTTCATTGCTATTTGTCACAAACTCATCTGTCTCTGCCATGTGTCTTTTTGATCTCTTCCTAGCAGCAGTCTGGAAATAGCTGCACAATGTTAACTGTGCCTCGGGAGATAGTATATCATGAAGAAGAGAGTATATCTTTACAGCAGGAGCAAGAGCTGGAGCAGCAATTCCAGTAGCAGGTCCAAACACATCAACTAAACCTGACTCATTAGTTGAAACTAAAACTGTCTGGCCAAATAGTTTGAGACTTGATGGTGAAATGCTTGTACTGGATGATTTCATATTTGTTTCCTGCAAGTTAATGTTATCATGTGTTTGAAGTGGTCCCAGTCTTGCATTGTATGAAGCAAATGCTGCGTTCTTCTGAGTTTCACCATCTAGATTGGAACCTGCACACAATTTGTCAGGTGCAGATGAAACTGCTGATAGTGACCTGTTCTCCTCTTCATTTGTTGATGGGCATGACATCTATGAAAGAATGGCTATGGATTCGAGCAAATTCCCAATTTCGTAGCGCAGCCAGTGCAAAATATGAATTATGCGCTACGAAACCACCTAAACATGTTGCGCTGCGAAACTGCTAAAAGGATCTATGCACTGCGGAAACACTTTGTCCTTAAGCTAGTCTGAACAATTTTGGCAACAAAAGTTTTAGTGATAACAGTGGCTCCACTTGGGATAGTGTGCCCTTGTGGTACACTAAGAACTCGCAGGTCCAGTGCCTTATCCATTTATGACAAACAGAAATTTGCTTGACAAACATCCCTTTCCAGCTTCTTGGGCCTTCACCTCGGGCTTAAGCTTGATTATCACTGTAAGAGAAAGGAATCTACATCTACTAAAACAAAATGCTCAGTCAACCTTGAGCTTATTTGCATTTTCCTACCTACCTACCCTAACAATTCAACCTTCTTTCAGTTCAATCAATGTGAAATTTCCAATGTAGCCAATCATTTGTCTTATCTGATGTTTGATTTATTTGACTGCATTGGAGTTTAGAGCCACTATGATATTGCGATGACCACTGCCACTGAAATTGCCTCTGATTTTCATAGAAAAGCTGAAACATTGGAGAGTAAAACTCTTCCATGTATTTAGCTACAGGATCCCAGAATACTTGATCAGCTTGATGATTCTTGTAATTTTCTGGCTGTGCAAGCTGATTTTCAACAACAGCGTACAGTTCCTCAATCGTGAAAGAGAAAGGAACCAACATTCTCTCCTTGTGTTCTGCCATAGAAAGCTTCTGAAAATAATGATCATGGTCATGAAAACTGTATGCCTGAATTTGACCTTTTAAACCTTCAATGTCTTTCTCAATATCTTTAGCAAATTCATCCAAAAACTTCATCTTATCCTCTGCCTTACACTCAAATGACTTTAGATATGAGGACAAGGACAAAGAAAAATTTTCATCCATTTCTCCATTACTATGATCATCATTCCATTGTTTGAAACCTTGAATTGAAGGAGAGTTTGCCACCACATCTGATCTATCTATCCATTCATCCAAAAACATAAACCAAAAGTCTTCAAATGACTTGATGGATTTGGCAGGAAAGCTTTCAATCCACCGTTTACATTTCCCTTGAAGTGAATCATAGAACAACATAATGTAAACATCCTCATGCTTAACTCTAAGAAGCTCAGTAAATTCACAGAAATCTAATATATGCTTCAAAGTTAAACTCAAGTCTTCTCCATTGAATTTTGGACCATTCCTTAGAAAATATGCATCCTTGGGAAAATGATTTGGGAAACCATGAATTCCTGAAAAATTTATGCATGCATACCTTGAAGTAAGAATGGTAGCATCTGGGTCCTTCATAACTCCAGTGGAATCACCATGAATCTATGAATTTCGAATTCTTCAACAATGGAGTCGCCAAGGTAGATTTGCAGCCTCAAAAACCTTCTGAGCTCCTGCTACCTTCAGAAGTTCAGCTTCATAATTTCGGGAATGAGTAATCTTCAGGCTCCCGGCAGACGCACCAAAATGTTATCACAAAATCAAGCACTGAAGGGCTGCTGATCAGGTAGACTCTGTGTAACTGTTTCAGACCAAGCTTTTGACTAAGGATTAGCCTCCCTAGCCTGAGAGGGCTCTCTCGAGAAAAAGTTATTGATTTTGAATGTTGATAAGAGGGCTAACTCTTGTACAGTAAATTTAATAAACTTGCTGGCTGGACAAACATTACAAAGGCATCCATTGGGCTTATGGAGTCAAACATGCTACAACAAACAATGATATTTCCTTTACATAGAAGTCAGGGCATGTGACATTTAAATGTTCAAAATATAACTCTTATAAAACCACAGTTCATAGAAGAGTACAGGAAGTCAGAGCAACATACGTGAATTCTGAGTGATTACTCCTCTAAGCAACTAAAAAAAGACATGAAGGACAAAGTAAAACAATACATCTTGAACATGGAAATGCTGTATGAATCCTGAGAAGAAAGGCATATATCTTATATTACTGCAAACTGTTCTTTATACAAGCCAAAATAGCACTCTGTTTTCATAAAATATCCAACCTTGATTACATAGATCTTCCAGCTATATATAGAAACATCATTCTAACTACTTGGAGCTTCCTCCTCCAGCATGAGGGGAGCTCGATCACTGTCACTAATGACACCTATTTTCTCTTAACAAACTCATAAATACAATAAGAAACTAACTGTAGTGTTTAAGAGTCCTAAACCAATTATAACTCTAACTCTGTCTTCTTCATCAATTGATTCCTCCTTGCAGCTTTGACACCTGGCTTTTTCTTCGTTGGGCTGAGATGACATGGAATAAGCAATTAATGTCCCATATTGGCGTTGAGCACCGAAAGCTTTGATCTGTTCTGTTTTGGCTGAGAGTAACCCTAAATTTTCGGTTCTGGTTCCCCATCACCGAATATGCAGCAGTTGGTACCTTAAACCTTTAATAACCCAAGAATATAGGGTATTACCATGTTACTGATATGCTTATTGACATGCTGGAAGCTTCTTTGATGGATAGGTGTGCCAACCGAAACTTTTCATATGCAGCTCCCTCCAAAACCCTAATCACCGAAAATAAAGTGGCTTTATGACCGAAGATTCCAAACTTGGGTTAAATTCTTTCATCTCTTGTTAAAGGTACACATGGCGTATGTTGACTGGCTGTAGAAGCTTCCTTTAATCCTCTTTATTTCACTGAGGTGTTCCCTTCACAAAATTTTGATTCTGCCATCAAACTGTTATATGCGTTTCAAAAACACACCTACAGCAGTTTCGCAGTTTCGTAGCGCGCTGCGAAACTGTTTTAAACAATTTCACTTTCTCCTGAGATCTTTAATGCTCTGCCACGTGATTTCAAAATTCTTTCTGACCATGGATATGCATAACAGGGTCTACATGCCTTCAAAATACTGAAACTAAACAAAATTTGACCAAAACTTAGAATCACACCTTTAACTGTTTCAAATATAACTGTGTGAAGCTGGCTGGTACCTCACTGGCTGATTAATGGATGCATTGCCTGTTTCCCTTTTATCAGTTACAATAGCATTTCCAGAATGACCAACTGAATCAAGTGCTCCACAAAGAAATAGCCCATTCCTCCATGTAACACTTTCTTCAATGACATTCTGCCATCCATATCATTCTCTCCAGGTCTAATTACATCCAACTCAAATCCTAACTTCTTCCCTGCCCTTTTAAAATTCACTTCACACAGCTGGTGCTTTGGCCAAAGGTATGAGACACTGGTCGAAGAGGAGAAGTTAGCAATAAGCCAGGATGTTTAACACAACCACCATTTACTTTAGCAAACCATCTCTCTCCTTCAGATAGTTGAAAAATCTCTTCAGTAACAAAACCTTCCAGTGTATCAACAGTTACAATCTGGCTGGAGCTGGAAATCCGACTGCAAGAAAGTGACTCATGTTTAAAAAAAACCTTTACGATTTCACTGGAGCTGGAAGCCTGACTGCACGAAAGTGAACCATCTTCAACACTGATAAATGAGCCTATATCTAGCTCCAAATTCAGGTTATTGTCATTTTTGAACCCACCCGAGCCAACAGAATCATGAGTTATCAAAATAAGAGGAAGACTGTCCACTGTTATGAAACTTGTTTTGATGATGTGTCATCCACTATTTTAAAAAACCAAAGAGAAAACGCATTCAAGCTGTCTGATGCATGCTTCAATTCTTTTATGATATGAAAAAATTCCACCTCCTTAATACGCTGTCCACCGTTTTCATATGTGTAGGCAAAAGTTCTTGCAAGCTGCCTGACATATTTTGGACTGTAGTAGATGTGTTCACTTTATGACAAAAGTTTAAAGTTTCATTCAAATACATGTTTCCTCCACCTGTATTAACTTTGCTGAAGATTGATAATTTTTCAGGATCCCTTGAAGATATTCCCTTTTTAACATTTCCACTTGCAGTTCAAAACTAGTGACTGAGATTGGATTATTTAGCTTCAGCTGCTACGAAACTGTTGTTCTGCCTGAAAAATAGCTCTTGGGACAAAGCTCATAACTTCTCACAGAAACCATATTTGGAAAACCTGAAGGAGGATTTTGTGAAACAATCCATGCTGAACAAAAACCTCTTTTATTTTTTTGAAACCTTACTCCAGCTGCCCAGAATCGATCCTTGAAGAAGATGTGTAAAACAGGAAATTAAAAACTGCACCTACAACAGTTTCGTAGCGCGACGTTTAGTCACCCGTTTCTCCCAGCTCATAATCAATTTGAAGAAACTGAAAGAGGTTTTTCTAGTTCAATATGTTAGGAATAAAAACCTCTTTTAATTTTCGAAAATATTCTTTCAGCTGCTCTAAATACCTCCTGGAAGTTGACTACTTAAAACAGGGAAATATGCCTGTAGAAAACATCACCTACAGCAGTTTCGTAGCGCGCTACGAAACTGCTGTGTAATTTCAAAAACACAGTCTTCATCAAAAACATGTTCTTCAGATAAAAACGATTAATGGCTTCAATCAGAGAATTTCACCAGCAATGCAAGCCCATCCATCAACCATGATATAAGTGATGAAAAAGGTAGCTTTCATTGGTATTGAAAGTCCAATAGATTTTGGTATCTTGGTAGAAATCCTTGAAGAAATGACTTGATAATTTTCACCTCCATTATTGGTTTTAGGAAGGGAGCAACCTTCTCAATTCCATCAAGGTTGGCCAATGACTTCATTTTCAAATACGCTGTTGAAACAGTTAATACATCCATCAAAACACCTTCATTGCTATTTGTCACAAACTCATCTGTCTCTGCCATGTGTCTTTTTGATCTCTTCCTAGCGGCAGTCTGGAAATAGCTGCACAATGTTAACTGTGCCTCGGGAGATAGTATATCATGAAGAAGAGAGTATATCTTTACAGCAGGAGCAAGAGCTGGAGCAGCAATTCCAGTAGCAGGTCCAAACACATCAACTAAACCTGACTCATTAGTTGAAACTAAAACTGGCCAACTAGTTTGAGACTTGATGGTGAAATGCTTGTACTGGATGATTTCATATTTGTTTCCTGCAAGTTAATGTTATCATGTGTTTGAAGTGGTCCCAGTCTTGCATTGTATGAAGCAAATGCTGCGTTCTTCCGAGTTTCACCATCTAGATTGGAACCTGCACACAATTTGTCAGGTGCAGATGAAACTGCTGATAGTGACCTGTTCTCCTCTTCATTTGTTGATGGGCATGACATCTGTGAAAGAATGGCTATGGATTCGAGCAAATTCCCAATTTCGTAGCGCAGCCAGTGCAAAATATGAATTATGCGCTACGAAACCACCTAAACATGTTGCGCTGCGAAACTGCTAAAAGGATCTATGCACTGCGGAAACACTTTGTCCTTAAGCTAGTCTGAACAATTTTGGCAACAGAATTTTTAGTGATAACACCCTCTACCAAATCGAATACTCTTCCTACCGCCATGATAAACTTTTTGCAGTCTACACAAAAGCCCACTAGTAAGAACAAGAAGAATAAGAAAAAGATCACTCCTTTTGAAGAGCATCCAACAAAGCAGTACAACCCAAAGAAGAATGTTGCTACGCCTTCTGATGATGGAAAGGACAAACCCACCCGATTCCCTTGCAAAATCTGTGCAGAAGACCACATGACATATCGTTGTTCGCATCTTCAGGAATGCACAGATTTCATCGCTAAAAAGGACACCGGCAAGACCCCTGCTGTCCTAAATAATCCTTTCCCTACTCAGTAGCAGCAACACCTTGTTGCAAACCAACCCCAACCTCTGCAAGGGGGAAACGACGGTTCGCATGATCCTTCAACTGGTGAAAGACTATCTACCGTTTACACCTTTGAAATCGTAGATCTACAAACCAGAGGCAAAACTTATGGAGTTCGAGTCGCTAATGCTGAGGAAGCCTCCTGGAGTCAAAACCCACCACCATCTAATGATCTTCATATCAAAAGGTTAGTTGTTGATCTTGTGATTCGACCCTAAAATGGGAACCTCGTCGCACAATGCATAATACATCTACACGTGCTGCCCAGAACTACAATATTGTAGAAGATTTGGTGCAAGCACCGTTAGCTATGTCGACACTTGAAGTATTACAAACCTATCCAACACAAAGGAAAGTCATGCTTTCGACAATTGGTGGTATCGACCCTTAGGATTCCATGCTTGCAATTTTTGACATGGACAAATGTAAACCTCCCCTTTCACACTAGCTTGCATTTCAGGGGCAAATTTTTTCGAAAGGGTGAGGAATACATAGAACTGTCATTGACGAAGGTGCTTCAACCTGCGTCATGTCGACTTCATGTTGGCTCGCTTTGGGTTCTCCAACCCTATCCCCACTTTCGAATTCCCTTAAAGCTTTCTACGACCACACTTTCATCCCGAAAGAGTACCTATCTAGCTACCCCATCAATTTGAATGGGAAAATGGTAATGGTGGACATCGAAGTCATAGATAGAAAGCTCAAATATAATCTATTGTTGGGTCGCAGTTGAACTTACGCCATGAATACCATTGTGTCTATTTTCTTTCACATCATCCTATTTCCATTAGATGGAAAGATAGTCACAGTGGACCAGCTGTCCTTTTGCACCTTTGATTATTCCCCATTACCCAGCGGCTCTGTACCCTTAGTGGGTGGTGTACCTGACTCTTACGTCAGTATTGGTACCGATTTATTGAAGGGATCTTCCCTGATGGCTTGTTTCCCTCTTCTGCCACCCGCGATTCCACAGATGGCCTCTTTCATCCATTCCTCACGAACCGACCAAGCCTTGGATCCTCCTGGCCCCTTTAGACATTGACACATACGGAGAAAAAATGTTGCTATCACCATCTAAATTGGCCTACAAATCCATTCAATTTGCATCCGAATCTCCAGTCACTTTGGTCATGGCCAACGGACCACCACCCCCCCCCCCCCCCCCCCCCCCCACAACTACTCATTCTTACGATCTCCTCAATCAAGTCCTACCTTCGGACAAAGTTATTAGAGAGATCATGTGTTTAGAAGAGCAACCTTGGGAGGAATCTCACCGTCATGTTTCGATATCTAATTTGGACACGATGCCTCTTCAAATCCTATCATTTGACACACCTGAAATCGTTTCCTCACCTTATATGACTATGAAAACTTTGGACTCAGAAGGAAACATGGGAAATATTTCAAAAACATTTGCTCATCAATATTTTTATCAAGACATGCATCGTGGAAAAAATATAGGTTGGAGCCAATTGCACTCCTGAGGAAATTTCAAGCTTCACCTGCCCTTTTAAGGAATTCCACGATGTATTTGCTTGGTCTTATGAGGAAATGCTTGAAATAGATCTGTCTATTGTCGAGCATGAGATCAAGATATATGACAATGCCAAGCATGTCTGCTAAAGGCTTCGACCAGTCCACCCTCGCAAAATGGTAGCCATCAAGACTGAGGTGGAAAAGTTGTTATGTTTTGGTTTCATTTACCCCATTCCCTTAACGAAATGGGTTTCCAATCTGGTTCCTGTCGATAATAAACAAGGAAACATCCACGTATGTGTCGACTATTGGGACTTGAACGCTGCGTGTCTAAAGGATAATTATCCGACACCATTCATCGACCAAATAATCAATGACTGCACCATTTATGAATCATTCTCATTCATGGATGGTTTCTTAGGTTACAACTAGATTGCCATAAAACCAATAGACCAACACAAAACTACCTTCATTTTCCCTTGGGGAATCTTTTCCTATCGAAAACTCCCATTCAGTTTAAAGAATGTTGGAGCAACATTTCAAAGGGCCATGGACTACGCATTTCACGATATCAGACATATCGTTCAAGCTTACTTGGATGACCTTCCATCCCATTCCAAGAAGCGAGCAAAACACCTAGATCATTTACGAGCAATTTTTCTTAGGTGTCGATTCTATAACATATGTCTAAATCGCATAAATGCATTTTCTTTGTCGATTCTGGATGCTTACTTGGTTTCATTGTCTCCAAGTACGAGATTAGGGTTGATCCTAATAAGGTAAAGGAAATTACTCAATTTCCTGAACCAAAATCCATTTTGCATCTCCAATGTTTGCAGGGGAAAGAAAACTTCTTACGACGGTTCATCGTAAATTATGTTGAGTTAACGAAAGGCTTTATGCACCTACTTAAGAAGGGAGTGCCATACCTATCAATCTCAATGATCATTTGACACCTTGAAAAAGGCGCTTATATTAGCCCCACTCCTTAACGCTCCCAACTATGGGCGCGACTTTCTTCTATACCTAGCAGCCTTGCCATCCTCTCTAGGAATGGTCTTGGTTCAAACTCACGATGACTTGAGTGAGCATGTGATATATTATCTGTTGAAAGGCCTGGCTGGGCCCGAACTCAGATATTCACATGTGGAAAAGTTGTCCTTGTTAGTTTCCTTTACTGTCAACCGCTTCTGACATTACATACTGCTGCGACAGAATACTGTCATCGCCTTGGAAAATCCCATGAGACACATTTTGTCTCGTCAAGTCATTGGAGGGAAATATTCCAAATGGATAGTGATCCTCCAACAATTTGATTTGGTTTTCATTGTTGCCAAGGAAAAAAATTCCTTAGTCTTCACCGAACGTTTGTCGAATCTTCCCATTGTTGATCCTAATGAGATTACCCATGATCCTCTTCTGGATGAAGCTGTCTATCTTATCGACTCTACTAACCCTTGGTATGGTGACATTATTTTCTACCTCCAAGCGCAATGTTTCCACCTTGAACTATCGTCAGGTGACCATCGTTGCATCCGCCACCAACCGTGGCACTATTTAGTGCTTAATGATACGTTATATCACTGTGGTGATGATACAGTTCTTCGATGTTTCCTCACTCATGAGGAGGCAAAACACATTTCAAATGACTGCCATGCTCGGGCATGTGGCAGTCATCATTCTGGCATATCTACTGCTCAAAAAAAATTGCGCGTATGCTAATACTAGCCAACCTTGTTCAAAGATTGTATCAAGGCTATTCGGCAGTGCCACCCTTGTCAAGTGTTTACAAAGAAAATGTATGCTCCTCTAGCCCTACTGCACCCTTTATCTCCATCAACCCCTTTTCCAAATGGTGGATATACTTCGTAACTTGCAACTCCACTTCCTATGCTAGACACAACTATACTATCGTTGCTGTGGACTATTTCACGAAATGGGCCAAAGCCCTTCCCACTTTTTGGGTTGATGGAGAAACCATAGCACTATTCCTATTCAATTAGGTAATTTTTCGCTTTGGTGTGCCTCGCATGATTGTTACAGACCATGGCTCTCATTTTCAGAATCACATGATGTCTGACTTAACATTGTTGCTTGGTTTTCGCCAGGATCAATCATCCTCATACTACCCCCAAGCTAATGGCCAAGTAGAGGTTGTCAATGGCGTATTAAAGACCATGATTTGCAGGTTAGTAGGGAATCATAAAACCCACTGGCATCGAATGTTATATCCTGCACTATGGGCATACTGAACTTCAGTAAAAACTGTTACAGGCTTTACACCTTGTCAACTAGCTTATTGCCTGGAAGTAGTTTTGCTAATCGAGTGTCAGATTCCTTCCATACAAATCGTTGTTGAACTGTTGCCCGACACCAATGCCGAAGAAGAGCTGCTGTTATACCTAAATCAACTGGATGAAACCCGTCGAGATGCCAAATTGGCACTCGAAGCCCACAAGTGCTGGGTCAAAGCCCAGTACGACAAAAAGGTCAAGCCTCATTCTTACCGAGAGGGAGATCTTGTTTTACTCTACGATAAAAAACATGACCTCTTGGGGGCAGGAATGCTTCAACCCTTATGGCTCGGTCCATATATCGTCACGAAATCCCTCTCAAAAAGGGCATATGAACTTTAGGACTGGGAGGGAACCCCACTTGCTGAGCCCTGAAATGGGCTCTATCTGAAAAAGTATTTATGCCTAGTACTGCACTATTCATGTGCTTTGTAATTTTATGTATTTATAAATTTTGCTTCTTTTTGATGTGACTAGATTTTTTGGTATTTCTTGAAGTATTTTTTTGATATATATTTCTCGTTATGCGGATGTCTTCATTACCCTTAGCATACGTATGATACACAGATGGTGCCAGTTGTCACACGTGACACATTGCATCAACTGCTTGGGTCATTTACACACTTGAGTTGGAATTATTTTGTTCCGGGGGAGTCTTTCTTGGTACTGCCACCAATAATATTGCTGAGTACATGTCTGTAATTTCACTTCTCACTGAAGCATCATTAAGAGTCATATCCAATCTGGTGGTCAGGTTAGACTCTCAACTTGTTGTTATGCAATTGACAAATCATTATCATGTTCGTAATCCAATCTTGTTGCGTCATTATTTAAGGGTACAACTCTTGGAACACAAATTTGAGTTTATTACATATGAACATATTCCTCAAGAATTTAATACAGTTGCGGATTCATTGTAAAAATATGTATTAGATTGGAATTTGTCTCATTCATTATAGACACATGTATGAAAGTAAATATTTACACAGTTAAAAATTTACAAAAATAGTTAAAAAAAATTTACATCATAAAATACCAAAATATCTGTAGATATATATATATATATATATATATATATATATATATATATATATATATATATATATATATATATATATATATATATAGATATATATATATATATATATATATATATATATATATATATATCAAATCCAGTCTTTTACATCAGAAAATTTCCCAAAACTTGGGTGTTTTAAGTACAAAATGGCTACTAAGCCTAGCTATAAACACCTGCTGGCTATACCACGCATCTGCTAATAGATCCTACTACTCATGAAAAGACAATACTGCTCTAGCTATCCTCCGAAGAGGAACCAGAAACTGCTCAGGCACACCAACTGTGTGTCACTGCATATGAGCGGGGATATCCCTCATAGGAAGGGGGGGCACACCCATGCTCAAACCCTCCAAGTTCCTCAGAACCTCGCGAAGATTCTCAACATCACCCCCACCTTCGAGTAGTTGGCCTCCTCACTTGCAGGTCGCACCGGTGCCACATTTGTGTCAAGAAAAAAGCTTCATGTCAGTACTTGTTCACCCATAAAATCAACAAAAGCATAACATAAACATTCAAAAGCTTAAAAATACTTTAAGTAATCTTAAATAAACCTTCTTACCTTGAGGCCCCCAGTTTGTACCAGGCGGAAAAATCAAGTCAGGGTCACCTGTGAAGTCCATGCCCTCGTAGGCATAGTCGTCTATCATCACAATTTGGCCACTGAGCCATTTGAAGAAATCTTCTTCGAAAAAATGTCGGATGGGTCCTCCTCCTATGCGAGGATCAAGCGATGCCCATCGCCTCTATCTAGGCTCCCTTGGATCGAGGGGACCTAAGCTCATCCACGGGCACATAACTGGCACCCTCTCAAGTATGAAGGAGACAATGAGAGTGTCGTACCCAAAACTCTGTTGGGTCTGGGTCTTACATGCGGTCAACTCTGCCTTCAACTGATGAAGAACCGCCTCGCACCAATTGAATATCTTCGGTTGGAAACAGTCAACTGCAAGTAACATTTGGGCCTTTGTTGCAACATGGGTACTTTTAGACCTCGCCAAGCGCACAATCATCCATAAAATGGCCCTCATAGATCTGGATCTAATCGTCTCTATAAGGACTCTTTTGTTGACGAGTCCACTCTCAGGGATACAGTAAGCTCACAACAGCTCTAAGGTGGATCGGGGATCAAGCCTACCACCGGTCAAGTTTTCCTGTGCTCCTCTTCACAACAAACCTATCAAGAAATATATATCATCTTAATCAATAGCCAACTCAGGGTCCTCGATCTGGAACACCTGTTTATGTTCATCCCAACACTAAATGATCTAGCTCAAAATGTCCTCTTAACTTTTCATCAAGTCCAACTGTGCATAATTCATCAAACCACATTTGCACAATGCAAGTATGCAAGCTGGATCATTTCACATTAGAAGTTCTTGTCGATCATGGGTCGTTCTCTCCATAGACTAGTCATAATGGCTCAAAACCTACACAAATCAACCCAAAAATCAGTGCAAATGGGGCAAAAAAGCTCAAGAAATCACTACGTATATTTTTGGGGTGCGCCCTCATGCACTAACACCCCCCAGTGGAAAACAGGGAGGATTAACGCCCCCCCCTAGGTTGTAAAGGGTGTTTAATGCTTCCTACAAGCCTGGAAGGGGGCGTTAGGCACAATAAATGAACTAGGGATCCCCAAATATCTAAAAATCCACCCCAAAAGCAGCTAAAAAAGGTTGAATAATGCAATATAATACTTTTGGCATCTACCTGGGACTGACGGCAAGTCGAATGGTCGCCCGGATCGCCAACAATCGTCCGTGGAAGATTTGCTCCTCTTTAGCTCCATAACATTCTCACAACTCTCAAATGATGCAAATGGTGAAAGTGGAGGCTCAAGAACTCCCTTATAGTCACTTTGGAGACATGAATTATCTTAATTAAAGTCATTAAAGTAGAATTAGTCCATTTCCTATGATATTTATCAGGCACCATGACCCCATATTGGCAGAAATTGCTCATGTTTTGATGAAAGAACTTTCAAGGTTGAATGGTAGAAATGACCATGTTCGATTCTCAATGAGCACTTTATTTTATGGGATGTTTTCTCGCTCTTGAACTAAAAAATCCCCGAGTTTTTCATCATCAGGCTCATTAAACACCTATGATGATGGTCTGAGCAACTCTTTTTCTCTCTTTTTCTAGCTCACTAAACTGAAAAAGATAGACTGAGCATTATTTTTAGGGACTTTTTCTCCTTCTTCAATCTCATCAAAAACTTATGAAGAAGATCTGAGCATTCTTTTTAGGAACTTTTCTCACTCTTTAAATCGAAAAACCCCGAGTTTTCATCATCGGGCTCGTTAAAAACCTACGATGATGATATGAGCGCTTTCTTTTTTGGGACTCTTTCTTGCTCTTAAATTGAAAAATCCCTGAGTTTTTCCCTTCTTCGAGCTTGTTAAATCTATGAAGAAGGAATGAGCAGTTCTTTTACCTCTTTTTCCTCGCTCATTAAACTGAAAAAGATACCTCGAGTTTTCTTCATTTGACTTGTTAAAATTTGATGAAGGTCTATTGAGTTTGTCATCGTGTGACTCATTAAAATTTCACGACGAATATCGAGTTTACTCTATCTCCTCGTACTCGTAACAAAATGAGGCAAACATCTATTGAGCATAGGTTTCTCTTTATCTGGACTCAGTAGATTAACTCACGGAAAAGGAACCTTTTTGGGTATACTATTAAACCTTTGTCACACCCGGTTAACAACTATGACAAAGGGACCACCCTGGAGTCATTCTTTATGATATTTTCAGACTCTCGAAATATGAAAATACCTCCGAGTTGTCCCGTCTCGATTCATTAAATTAAATAGTTGAGGAATGGAGTCGCTCTTTACGATCTTTTCAGACTCTTGAAACATGAAAATACCACTGAGTTTTCCTGTCTAGAATCATTAAACTAATTAGATAGGGCATCAAGTCTATCTTTTTATGATCCTTTTCAAACTCTTAAAAAATGAAAAGATCGATGATTTTACCCATCTGGACTCACTAAACTAATCAAATGGGGAAATTAGACAATACAATTGCTTTGTGTTCCTTATTGTGAAAATATTTTTTTGGCAGCAGTCGCTCCCTTGAACATGGCACTCCCTTAGATAAACCTTCCTTGTGATGACCTCTCAATATGAACCTTACCATCCTATGAGTTTAGCCTATATACCTTGATGGTATTGCATCTTTGTATCCTAACACTCTTTGGTGTTCATGAGTCTAGTGCTGCATGGTTAAAACCGTTGTCGTGCCTTTTATTGTTCAAGGGAAAACCTTTATCCTCTATTTCCTCCATCAAACCATCAAGCATATCCTATCATCATGCCCTTTGTCTCTTTAATCCAATGCTCAAAAGATTCCTCAAAAAACAATCATTCTTGTCTCGTTTCGTGTCGATTGATGTAGGACACCTTATTGCCTACCTTTCAACAGGTCTCTTCCTATCGACTTCAACACTCTATCTAGGAAGAAGACCCAGAAACACTTTAGTTCCTTGGTACTTGCAGACATCAATGGTAGGTCACCTTGTGTTTGGCTAGGGGTTTTTGTTATTGGCTCCTGGTTAAACGATTTTACGAGTGTTTGATAACAAAAACATTATTCACACTCACTAGATTGTACTGTGCATCTTGGAGACCATCACCATTATCGGTGGCCATCCTCGCGTTTGTTAACGGTCTCCATTATTGACTGGTAATCAAATGATTTCGTACATGTTCAACCTCAACACCTATATTCACATGTATTGATCTATGTTGTTGTGGTGAAGCGAAAATCAAGACATTGGGTAAAGGCTTACATCACCTAGTCTTGTTTCCTCTCCCAAGTTGCGTTTATTGTTTTTTAGAGACAACTCATCAGAATGATCCTATTATGACACAGGTTCCGCATTGTGCTTATTAGCGGCCAACATCGTCATATCTCTTTATTTAGAAAATCACTCTGACATAGCTACTAAGCATGGGAATGCCCAACTCGGGACATGATTTTAGTCGTTATATATATAGATATATGTTGTATCAGCTTTCTCGTACTACTCGAAGCTTCAATCCTCTCTCTCTTTTTTCCAAAGAAAAGGATAGTTAAATATAAAGTATTTTGGCCATCGTCGCAGCCTCTGATCTCACACTTTAGGGGGCATCTGTTATACAGGAAAATTACCTTCTCACCAGCTCAAAGGAGAAAGACATGATGAATGAAGGACTGACCAAGTTCATAGGCCCAGTTGTCAAGCTAACGCTATCTAAGCACTAGCAACCTGCTTTATAAAGCTTCCTAGCAAGGCTAAGGGTGCGTTAGTGCCTAGGGTAACTCTGTTTGTTACCTCAAGAAGAGCGTTAGTGAATCTAAATGAGTTTCTATGGGTCAAGGGAACAAGTTGACCGAGAAATATCCCGAGATTCTCTCCTATGTCAGTGCACAAAAGTAGGGAAACATCAGAACTCGACCTGTTTAGAGGAATTACTAATTCCTAATGGAGTCTACAAATGGGAAAGAGCACAAAAGCATGGAAACATCACTGATTTTTCCTAATGGAACTCATGAAGGACTTGGCAACCCTATCCTCACATGATATATATGCAAGGCTAGGGCCATTGTGAAAGAGGTTGAACCATTTGAAAGGATTTCCTATTTGAGTGTCAAGAAGAGTATCAGACTAAGGCATCAGAAGAGGTTAAGAAGGGAGAGAGAAGAGGTTAAGAAGGGAGAGAGAGAGAGAGGAGCTGGAGGGGTAAGGGAAGGTTGATACAATCGATGGTTGTAATCACTCTTTCTACATCAATATAGAACAACAATTGTGTTTTCCACTCCGTGATGTTGGTAGTATAACTTGTTTATATGTTTATGCAATATCGTTAGCATGAGTGGCTTAGATATATGCAAGTAGATATCTTTATATGTTCATGCATTGTTTATCAAGGTTTTATGCTGTGATATTACACTTGTATTTTCTATGTGCAGGTTTTGATCTGGAGTTGGCTCAAGGGTCTTCCACCTTGCTACATTGTGCTCTCCAGCAACACCACACTAAGACTCAAGGTAATAAGTCCTTCTCGCTTTGATATTCATTTGTTAAGCATAGATATGCATGCATCTTTGTGATAGCTTCAGCTAATCTTACAGTCTGCTAAGGATCCTGGGAAGATCCTTGAGGGTTTCTACATCACCAAACACTTGTGCATTAATCCCTATAGAAACGATTAAGGCTACAACAAAAACATGTTCAATAATAGAATAAGAGGTGAATATAGAAGAAGAAGGGATGACAAAAGAGTAAGAGATGCTCCAGATAATCATGAAGAAGGCCATCATCCTGAAAAGAGGTCAAGGAATTCTAGGGATGAAAATAATGCAACTACTAGTCAATCTGAATATATTCTTATTTATGCTCTTTCTAGTTCTTCCCCTCCAGATTCATATGATAGTTGGCTGGTAGATAGTGGGGCTTCTACAAATTTCTCTAGATAACTGCATTAGATAAATTTTGAGGTATAAAATGGGCCTCCTAAGGAATATTATAAAATAATAGTGGAAATAATAAAATAAGATTAGATTACATCATCAAATTTTAGAGGGAAAAAGGGCAAAAACTACTTTATCAACTCATATTTTCAACTTATTTCCCTACGATTTTACTCAAATTTTGAGAGGGAGCACCTGTTGGATGCAAAATTTAATTCCTCATCCAAGGAGTACCCATGTTGCATACCTTTGATGGATCCTGCTGCACGAAAAATGAGAAATACATGATAAAACGTGATTTTTCATCCATCAAAGGTATGCAACATGGGTACTCCTTGGATGAGGAATTAGATTCCGCATCCAATGAGTGATCCCGCTCAAAATTTGAGTAAAATTGTAGGGAGATAAGTTGAAAATATGAGTTGAAAAGTAGTTTTAAATTATTATTATTATTTTTTTATTTTTTTAATCTTTTTACTTTTTTTACTCCAAAAATGGTGAATCATCCCCATGGTTGACATTATCATCTTGAATCCTATTAGTTCTAAAAAAATTGATTTTGGTTGTACATTTTTGACCTCAAATTTTATCTAATGGAAGTCCTCTCAGACCTAGTTGAGAGGAAGACACATTTGAAGATCATACTTGGGGGAAACTTTACTCATCTAGTGAAGGGATTTGGTTTTTAAAAATCCCATTTGGACACAGGTGAATTCATTCTTCTTCATGATGTGATGTAAAGAAGAACTTGGTATCCACATCTGCCTTGGAAGAAAAAGGTATGAGAGTAGATTTCATCAAAGGAAAATTTCTCACATGACCTATAGAATCCTGCATGAGGGATGCATTCACATTGGGATCTACAATTGAAGGAATTTATAGAGTTAATGGAACACCTCTACGAGAAATGGTCCACAACATCAATAATAAAAGTGATTTATGGCATCGAAGGTTGGGAAATCTACGTTATGAATCCTTACTGAAACTGAAGAATTTTAGTTCTGGGATGCTTGATATTCAAGCTAGTCATGATGGAGTATGTCCATTATGTGATAGTGGAAAGAAGAATTTGGGGCCATTCCCCTCCAGCAAGAATAAGACCTATTAGGGTTTGTAAATTTCTATGGGGTTGATTTTGAATCTGAGATGCCAGAAATTCCATAGTCGTCATTTTTGAATGTCAATGTTTCAAGTTTATACCAAGACTCATCGTTAGGACAAAGGTAATTTTACCCAATGTGGACCCATGTCAGTGCACTCTCTGGGTGGCCATCTCTACTACATAATTTTTATTGATGCCTTCTCTAAGAAGACATGGATAATATAGTTGAAGCATAAGGCTGAGGATTTTGATATGTTCAAAGCACTAATAGAAAATCAAACAAGGAAGAAGATTAGGGTCTTCAGGTCTGACAATGGTGGAGAATATACGTTACATGATTTTGTTGAATTTTACAAGAAGGATGGAATCAAGAAGGAGAATATTGTACCTTATAATCTAGAGAAAAATGGTGTGGCTGAAAGAAAGAGTAGGTCCATAGTGGGAGCTTCCTAAGCTATGTTGCATGACCAAAAGCCACCGAAATTCCTTTGGGGAGAAGCTGCAATTACAACAGTCTATGTTCAAAGCATGGTTCCTCATCAAGCTTTGTTCAACAAACCTCCTGAATAAGTATTCACAGGTGTGAATCATGATATTGGAAATTTTATGATATTTGGTTGTCCCATATACTTTCATGTGCCAAAGGACAAGAGGAACAAGCTATAAGCCATTAGAAATAAAGAAAGATTGAGTTTAGCAGGGATGTAACCTTCGATGAAGATGTTTCCCTTGGAAAAACAAAGGAAATTCCTCCATCTCCTCTTGTTGAGAAGAGAAATCATGACATGGACCTACTTGAAGGTCCTTCTCTAATGGAATCTGAGAAGAAAATTATTGATGACCCCATGGAGCCTATGGACCCCTTGGATCCTCCTACAAGTGATCACCCTACCAGGAAGAGACCATTGTGGCTTAATGATACATTACAAGAAGTTGAGTAGACATGTTGTTGCTAGAGGTACTGTTAGAGAAAGTAAGAAATTGTGTCGATACCAAGGGTACGTTATATCTATGAGCTACATCATATAGTATGAGCCTCCCTTTTGAATAAGTTGTGAAATAATAGGTTTGGAAATATTCCATAGCTAAAGAATGTGAACAAATCATGAAGAATGATGTATGGGATGTTGTTCTAAGGCCTAAAGGAAAATTTGTTGTAACTTAAAAATGGCTATATAATATCGAACGTGGAGCTGATGGAATTGAGAAGTATAAAGCAAGGTTCATGACTCAAGGTTTCCCCAAGAAAGAGGGAGAAGACTATGATGATATATTTTCTACGGTTTCCCATTACACTACCATTAGATCGATTATTTCCCTTGTTTCTATTGAAGGATAGACCCTTCACTAGATGGATGTAAAGACGAAATTTCTTCATGGCATACTACAGGAAGACATATATGTTGAGAAACCTTAGGGATTTGAAGTGAAGGACAAGAAGAATCGTGTTTGCAGGATGAATAAGGCACTATATGGTTTGAAGCTAGCCCCCAAAGTTTGGTATGCTCACCTTGATAGTTACTTGGTGAAGCTTGGATTCACAAGAAGAAGTGATGACTTGAACCTCTACTTGAAAGTGGGTGAAGTTATGCCTTTGATTTTGGTTTTATATATTGATGATCTATTATTGATAGGTAGTGAGCCCCTGAGGCTCAATTCTAAGAGGGATATGGCCTTTGAGTTTGAGATGAAGTATATTAGTATAATGCATTAGTTTCTGGGACTAGAGGTATGGCAAAGACCTGGTGAGATTTTAATTTCTCAAGGGAAATATGTCATGACACAACTAGAATTATTTGGAATGGTAGAATGTAAGTCCTTGACCACACCAATGGATATGAACTTCAAGAAGTTGTATGGAGATACTGCTGGACCTGACTTGGAAAATCCTTCTGAATACTGACAGTTGATTGGGGCATTGATGTTCCTCGTGAACACCCGTCTAGACATATTCTTTCAAACACTTTGAGTCAATTCATGACTGATCCCTTTTATGCACACTATATTGCTTCCAAGCACGTACTAATATAATTGCATGGAATGATTAACCTTGGCCTGGGATATGCTACCAAAGATGTATGATTGCATGGATACACTAATGATAATTAGGCCAAAAATGTTGTTGACAGGAAGAGCACATTAGGGTGTTGCTTTATCTTAGGGTTTGCAAAGATATATTGGATGAGAATGAGATAGAAGTTTATAGCTTTGAGCACGACTGAGGCAAAGTAAATTGCTGCTATCATGGCTAGCTGTGAGGCAGTTTTGTTGAGGAAGCTCTTTGGAGAGTTGTTTCAGCAGTTTTTGGATATGACAGTCACATGTTGCGATAATAAGAGTGGTATCCAATTGGCAAAGAATCCCATATTTCATGACAAGTCTAAGAACATTGAGATCAGGTATCACTATATTCAAGATATGGTGCAGAGAGGAGCCATGAGATTTCATCACATTTCGACTGATGAGAAGATAGCAGACATATGCACCAAGACTTTACCGAAAGGGAAGTTATGGGTCTTCCAAGAGAAGCTTGGACTGATGGATGTGACCCTACCGGGTAAGGGTCTCGAGTGATCAAGGACACTAATATATGCTCTTACCCCCTGTCTGAGCTCCTAGGGTGAGGAATAGTGTCGAATAGGTCCTGTGGTTGAGGAAAATCTAGACATAAGGATAGTTTGTGATCCTTACCTCTTGGTAAGTCATATCCTACCTCTTGTTGAGAAATAAGATAGTCTGTGATCCTTAGCTTCCAAAGCAAGTCATATCTTGCCTATTATCTCTCTTTGGTATTGAAAAAGTATACCCTAGTTGGCATCCTACCCACAAGCTATGCTTGTTGGGATTTCTTTCCCACCCATCTCGCTAATGGGTGTTGGCTACTTAAGTTAGGTGCAATCCTTACCATCTACGGTAAGTAGTATCCTACTCAAGTAATGGGATGCAAGTGTTCTACCACTAACTCTTGAGGGTCAAGTTGGGAAGATCGACAAACAATAGGGTAGAGTGTGATCCTTACCTCACAGTAAATAATATCCTGCCTATTGTCACAGGTCAATGGGATAGAGTGTGATCCTTACCTCACGATAAGTGTTATCCTGCCCATTTTCCTAGGATACAGGGTGGTAGATTTAGCTCCCCTATAATGTCAAATTATTATTCTTTTAGATTCAAGAGTGTTCAGTAGATGAGTAAAGATGAGCAAAGCTAACACTTGAATTGATGATGATGAGATATTTGACATGGGACACATGTTGCAGTTAGAAATTTCTCCCTAGTTGAGAGGGAGTGCTAATTTGATAGCTTGGGGATAAATTCCCTCCATTGGAAAATCTTCCTCATCTAGAGAAGCCCCAAATTTCCCTTGAAATAATTTAATTTAGCTAAGAAAAAATACATTTTTAAAGTGAAATCCCACAATGACACAAAAGTCTAAGTCGGTCTAAAAGACAAATTAGCCCTCCTCCAACACATATAAATACAAGTCAAAGTCAACTCATTTGGCATTATCATCACACAAATAATTTCTTATTCTCTTGGAGGTTCGTACATATGAAATTGCAAGTCATCTTCTCACACGTGCAAGTATAGGAAAGAGATTTCAAGAGGGACGAAAATTTGTCTAGCTTCAACACTTAGACCATCATTGAGTTTCTATGATTGAGCATAATTTGACTTGATTTGAGTTGGCATTTTTGGACTATTTTTGAGGCTGAATTATTTGGTACAAGGATGGAGGTTTTCTACACACTTTGACTATAATTGACCTCATATTTTGATCACAAACCTTCTATCTATATTGAATAGATTTGACCATAATTTTTGGGAATGTTTTGACTAAGGTTTGACCAATATTGGAGGTCGAATCTTTTGATTGTTGATCGAGATCTTAGAGGGTAGTTTTGAATATTGACTTGTGATTGGTTAGGGATTCTTTGACTGTTTTTGACTTAAACCAAAATTGTAAATTTGATAGTTTGACCAAATTTGACTTTTGGGCTCATCTATTGGACTTTTGACATTGGTTAAGATTTGATTTTCTTTCTTGTAATCTTGGTGGGATTACATCTTCATCATGTCCAATATATCACCCTGATAGGGGAAGGGAATTTAACTGGTGATTTCACATCAAGGAGAGCCTTAATAGAGCACCCACTCACCATCTATCCAAGACCCCATGAATTTTTTTTGTAAGCTTGGCAGGACTGCATCTTCATCATGTCAATTATATCACCTCGATCGGTGTGGGGAATTGAATCATCTAGAAATTCCTTGTAGATTCAAACTACTACTAATTGTAATTTACTGAAAAATAGACTTAAATCTACTCTACTCATAAGTAGAAACAATTAAAAGATCACGAAATCACGAAGCATACACGAGAAAGAATTCAATAAACTAATTACACAATGAGTTGTTGAGGAAAGACACAACTAAAAACCCATGCTATCTATATATTTCATTAGTCAGAAAATATGAGAAGATTACAATGATTTTCTCAATCCTGAGCAACCTCTGCACTATCTCTATCTCTCTCACTACTTCCTAGACAATCCTAGGTCAATACTTAACCAAACTTTGGCTTTCCCATGTCCCTATTTCCTTGCATTGTTTCCTTAGGAATTAACCCCCTATTAATTAGGGAATTTCCTCAATATGAATTGTGCAATCCTCATATGCCTTCCTCTCACTGCATGCACCACCTGTAGAATTCACATGATTATACAACTGATAGTACGTTGTCCCTAAACTCAAATCTCAACTAGGTAACTCTTAGATCTAACATTCATGAGTTATTTATGGGTGAACATCAGTTAAATGGTTGAACACATGAAGAAACACCCCACTGTCTGACCTCATACTAGTTCCTCCATTAGTTGGAACTAGTTTAACTCACTTAAACTGAATTAATTAATTACAACTCAAAATAAACTCAACCAAGGATCCTGTAATGTAGGAGACGCTTTACATGACTCAAGTTAGATCCTCAACTTGAATTAACTGAGCCAACTAAGTCAATTTAACTTAGTTAACTCGTATAAGTTGTCTTGTGATGTGGAATTACAATTTCATTCCTAATTTATAAATTCAAGGATAAAGTTAAATTAGGATTTTCTTGTTGCATTTTCAACAATCCGTCTCAACAAGAAAGGGATTATTAGATACCCCAATCCTACCTCTATGGAACTCGAATTTTTCTCTTTACAGTGCCTTAGTCAAGATGTCTGCATCTTGTTCCTCTGTGGGAATTTATTCCAACAACTTGACTCTCCTCTGCACACAATCTCGTAGATGGTGATACTAGAAGTCGATATGCTTGGACCAATCATAAAAAATTGGATTCTCAGAGAGTTTGATACAACTTTGATTGTCATAGTAAATCATTATTGGATCCATCTGCTGACCAAATAACCCAAAAATGATCTTAATCATCCAGATATCCTCACAAACTTCTTAACTAGAACCCATGTACTCTGATTCTACCAAAATTAGTGTAACTGATATCTACTTCTTGCTGTACCAAACAACTATTGCTGACCTAATACTAAAGATTCCCCCTGATGTGCTCTTCCTGTCAGATGGAAACCCTGCCCAATCTAAATCTATGAAGCCTTGCAACTTCAATTCCTCTATCCGTTTATACAAAATACCAAACTAAGTGGTGCCTCTGAGGTATCTCAACACATGTTTAGCTTACTTCCAATAGAGTTTATTTGGCTAAACCATTGCTTGACTAATATGGTTAACTGCAAAACATATGTTCGGTCGTGTGTTCACCAAATACATAAGTGAACCCACAAGCTATCAGTAAATAGTAGCCTTCACTACTTCACTTGAAGTAGCATCTTCCTTCCTCCAATTCCCACCTAGAGGAGTCTCCATGACATACTTTCGCTGAGAGACTAAAAATTCCTCATCTCCTTGTCATACTTCCATACCAAGGAAATAATGCATGAGCCCCAGGTCCTTCATCTCAAATTCTCTTGCAAGATCCTCTTTGCAATATTTTACTAGCTTCTCATTTCCTGTTATAATTAAATAATCGACATATAATTATAATCAATAATTTACCTTCAACCATAATATGGTAAAGGTTAGCATCTACTTCACTTTTGGTGAAGCCCAACCTGGTGAAATAACTATGAATCTTGGTGTACCAAGCACAGGGTTCTTGTTCAATCCATGCAATGCTCACTTGAGTCTGCACACATGTGAATCTCTGTTGAAGGTATTAAATACTTCCAAGTTCTCAATGTACACATCTTCCTCAATCACTACATTGAGTAATTTTGTCTTCAGATTCATCAGATGTATCTTCCATCCCATTTGCATTGAAAGTACTAGAATAGATCTGGTTGAATATTACCTTGCTATTGGAGCAAAGGTCTCCTCGTAATCAATTCGCTCCACCTGAGAAAACCCTCTGGCCACAAATCTAGCCTTATGTTTCTCCACACTCCCATGTGTTTCTTGCTTTACCTTGTAAAGCCATCTGGAACTCACCACTGACTTGTCTGTTGGTCTTAGGACCACTTCCCAAACACTGTTTCTTGTAATGGAGTCATAATCCTCTACCACGACATCAACCCCATATTATTTTCTACACTTCTTTCTCGAATGAGGATGGCTCAATCTCCACACTCTTGTTCATCAGAGCCATGTAGCCAATGTACCAATATGGTGACCTTATTTTCCTATGTTGTGATGTGGGTGATCCCACTTTATCTCTAGCATCATGCATCAATCTGTTAGCTTCTTTGGTGCGCTTCCTCCCATCTCTTAAAGTCTCTTCATGAGTGGGTGTTCCCACTCTCTACTCCTCTTCATGTGGTTTCTCCACATCATCCTGAGGTTCTTCTTTTGGAGCTAAAAGCTCATCATCTGCATGTAACTGAAGCTCCCTCTCAAGGGAACATCTCATGGCCTTCTCTTCATCGAACTTCACATCTCTATGAATCACTGTCATCATGTGAGATGGAAGGCACACCCGATAGTTTTGAGGTGTATCAGTGTTCCCCACAAAAATTCCCAACTCAGCTCATGGTTCTATCTTTTTCCTTGCATCCTTGGTAACATGACAGTAAACTGATGAACCAAAGATCCTGAAGTGCACCACTTGTGGTTTCTTACCTGAAAAATCTTACTTTGGTGTACTCATCTTGAGAATCCAATGAGGACTGTTATTCTACAATTATACAATTGTGTTGCATGCTTCAACCCACAAGTGCAACAAGAGGCCTGATCATGTAACATTTCTCATGCAACTCCCAAAATACTTATGTTATTCCTTTCAGCCACCCTATTCTACTATGGGTTATGGGGTGCTATTAACTCCTGTTGAATGCCTTTTGATGGACATAAGTTTTTGATTTCATTTGGCGCATATTCTCCACCGTTATTGCTCTTGAGAGACTTCACTTTCCTACCAGTGTTGTTCTCAAGAAGTGCTTTAAATTCACAAAATTTAGGGAATGTTTGATCTTTCTTCTGCATGAAGAAAATGCAACACTTACATGAGAAATAATCTAAAAATATTACATAATGCCTGTGCTTGGCCATGGAGGCTATCGGGAACAATCCATACACATCTGAGTGAACTCTTTCAAGGATCGCTTGTGCTTGACTATCCTGATCATGAAAGGTGGCTTTGGTGTACTTCCCTAATGTACACCTTTTGCATGTATCTCTCTGCTCTAGTTTACCTTTGGGAAGTCCTATAGAAGTTTGTTGCATGATCTTCAAAGCTCCATGGTGTAAGTGGCCTAATATTCTATACCACAATTCATGATGTCTCGGCTCTACACCTTCTTTGATTTTGTGCTCAATGCTGTACATTTTTCTACATCCAATTTGTAGAGTTTCTTCACTCGGACCCTGATCTGATTCACTTCTCCCGAGGCTATGTGAAGAAGGAAAGCCTTTCCTTTTCTAAATATCACATCGTAGCCACGGTCTTCCAACATAGCAACTGAAACCAAATTCTTCTTCAGAACCGGAACATACATGACATCTTTTAATGTGAGAGGAGAACCAAACTCCCTCCGAAAATTAACAATACCGATGTTGGTCAGGCTATAACTTCCATCATCTTCCATTCCGATGTGCATATGGAGGTCCTTCTCCTCCAAGTCACTAAATAATTATTTGTTTCCAATCATGTGGAATGAGGCTCCACTATGAAAATACAACACACCACCCATCACTGATGTCACCATGCAAGTAATAAGGGTGAAATCCAACTTGAATTGTGAAGCAAGAGCTTCAACTACCACTCCTCCTGAGGGCTTCTTTCCAACCTTCTTGTGTGGACACATCGTGGCATAGTTTCCCAACTCATGACAACGAAAACATTTAATATTCGACAAGCCCTTCTTCTTACATGCCTGACTAGAATCTGATTTGGAATGGGATAACTTCCCTTTCCCTTTCTTTTCCTTTCCATCCAAGGCACATTTCTCCTCATCATCATGTGTGGATGAGGATCCATCTCTGGTATTCCGCCAAATCTCTTCTTGCACCAAGTCGGATGACAAACACTCCCACTCTAGTAGCTTCTCCCTCCTATTTAGTGAATCCTGGTAGCTATTCCAGCTCTTGGGGAGTCATAGAAGTGCTAGGCTGACCTAATCATCTTTAGCAACTTTAACACCAAAACTTCCAAGATCATCCCGACATTGGGTGTGTTAGCGCTTGAAATTTCACCTCAGGCTGAGAAAGGTAAACCTCAAGGCTACATCAAACCATTTAGCCTCGTAGCTAGCCCTACGGGGCAGGAGAAGGCTCTCTCCGGTCTATCTCGCAAAATCTCTAATAAATGAGATGACCAATAAGGTATCACTGATATTAGGCTAGTAAACTGATCAGAAAGATTGATTTTGGGGTTTTTAGGTTTTTGGTGGCAAATTGAGGAGAGGGCAATTTTGGGTGCGGGGATTGGACACAGTTTCTGCAAGGGGTTCCTTGGGGCGAGGTAGGAGACAGGGTTGATGCCTTTAACTAAGGTGGATGGTCAGGAATGAAATATGAAGAGCTAAAGAGAGCAAACAATAACTTTGAATTCTCTTTAGACAGAAGAAAACATTGAAATTAAACAAACTTAAAAGCAGAGCATGGCAAGCATGAATTCTTACTTTAACACTTCATTTGTTTAATGTGCAGAAGTAAAGAAAGGAAATGAATCACATAACAAAGCTTACAAGAACATTGAGAAACACACCATCAACACATGAGTCCACAAGAATCCCAAAGATGACTGCAAAACCCTGGTCTTCCTTGCCAAAAATTGCAGAGATACAGTGAAATATAACAATGATAGCTGCTCCCTCAAGAGTCCAACCATGAAAATGAGCAAGAAAGTACATAATATAGATGATCTAACCTCTTTCCTTGCCTCCATGGGTCGAGCTCACTATCCTAGGAGCTGTTTCAACCACTTCTAAACTAAGCACTACAATCTAGGCAGTCAAAACAACTTGCCTCTATAAGCTAGGAAACCAATCCATTCATTAAATATTTACCCTTTACATGAATGAATCTTCTAGAAGTGTTAAACAAGAGTAAAAGTGTCTTAGAGTTACAATAATTACATCAAATATAATCATATTCCACCCCAAAAAGTCAAACTGGGTCAAAACTGCGTTTTCTGGGCTGTACAATGCAATCTGGCAAAAACTGCCTGACGGGTTGCGCGCCCCTGCCTGACGGGTCGCGCGCCTTTAGAGCGATGTTTGAGGCACTTTCAGGTGTCCAAATTGAGAACAATTGGGCTTGTTGGAAAGGTCTGTGAGTCTAATTTCCAACCCAACTGGAATTTTTGAATTTGGAGTTCATTTTCCCTGTCAAAAACCAATTCTCCCAAGACAGCTTTCTGCAGTTCAAAAAAGTGGCAGAAAGTCAAATTTTGCATGTATTTTGACCTTCTGGAGGCCCAAAACTCCATAAAAACTCAAGTCCATCCATGGGCATATGTAACTTTGCATGAAAAATCAGGAAATGCTGAGTTTTTGTGAAAAGGAGTTGCCCTGATGAAGGGTCGCGCGGGGGGTGAGACCCGTTAAAGAGCCAAAACCTGTAAATTACCAAAAAATGCCAAAATTACCCAAAATTCTCAAAATTTTTTGGGATTTGAGCTGTGGCTAGGCTATTGAGTGCCATGATCTTTGAGTGAAGCCTCAGCCAAGATACGGAGGGGATTTGGCCTCTTTCTCCGTTTTAGAGCCTCGGTCAACCGCCTTTGAAACATCTTCATTTTGGCCTTGCACACATGCATTCTTGCCCAGTAATGGTTTTTCATGTTCCTCAGCAATATCTTCTCTTGGTTGGCCTTAGCCAACAGCCTCTCCAAGTGTGCGTTCTCCTGGATGAGCATAGACTCTCGGTCAGCAGGCAATGGGTCACCGGGTCTTCTACGGTTCAAGGTTCGGTCACTACGAATCCTCCATAGCTCATCAAGTGCTTTCTCCTCCTCCAACTGTTTGTTGCGCTGCTCTAGGTAGGTGATAGTCCATTGGGCACCCTCAAATCTCCTCTGCAAAGCATCATTTTCAGCTCTGAGATGCTGAATGATCTCCTTTGCCTCTCGGCTAGGAGAACTGGCCTCAAGATCAATCACCTCAGTGTCTGGAACTCCTGATGGACCCTCATGAATCATGGGCTGTTTGCCCCTCTGTGCTGCCTATGCTGGTGAAGGAAGCGAGGCCCCTTCCACCTGATGTGGAGATAGTACTCGCCTGGCTGCTGCAAATAAGGCCCTTGGGCCTTTCTGATAGGTGACCAGAGGTGAGGAGCTGACATGTCTAGTGACAGGGATGTGATGCCGGTGTGATGGTCCTCTCTCCTCGTGAACAACCTCAGGATGTGGCTGTGATGGCGCTGTGAAAAACTCACGAGAGATGAACTCCTCCCATGAGATGCCCTGCTGAGTCAACTGATGCAATACTCCTAGCTGAATCAAACCATAATGGTGAAGGCTCCTGTACTGCTGTGCCGGGTCTTCCTCTGCAACATGGGCACCATCCTCTGAATGTTATAAAAGAAGAAAACCGGGATGTTCATCATCCTCACTCGGGTGAAGTGCATCAAAAGGCGAATGTGATATGAGTACACCTGTGAAAATCTGCCCTCACAGGTAAAATAGTGCATAATAAGCCTCATGATGGGAGCATACTCGCTCCGGAGAAACCTGAATGGAAAAACACCCGCCAAATGTCTCATGAATGGTGGCCGGACATAAGGCTCAAAGTGAACAGTATCTAGCATCTTGCGCTTATTCCACACCTCACCAACATTAGGTATCCCTGTAGCATGTGAGATCACCTCGGGTGTCAATGTAAAGTTCACCCCTGCAAGATTGACATGTCCATCATGGAGGTGTAAAACAAAAAGGCAGGCCAACTCTCTGTGGTGCTGAATCCGAGAAATCCTCTCACAGAACTCATAAAAAGACATGTACTGAAAACAAGTGACTGCCATAGGACAGGCCTGTAACTCTGCTAAAGAAGTGGGCTCCTCTCGCTTATGATGTCCACCCTTACCACCCTTACGAGGCCTCCTCTGTACCTCAACCTCTGCAGATGATGAATGGTCATCACTTTACTCGTAAGTTTCGGTTTCTGACATAGTTTAGGAGCAAAGTGGACAAACTGTACTGCTGTCTCTGCCTGTAAAAAGTGCTGAATTCTATGCTGTTTCAAGGGGAAAAAGACATGAGGGAAATGTTAGGGGAGGGACCTTTTTACAAGGAATTGGGAATATATAAATATAACAGGGAATTTTTAAGGAAAATGTTGCAAACCATTATGCATATAGGAGTACATATTTAAAATCAGGGATATTGGGAAATCATTTGCAAAAATCACTGCATATGGGAAAAACATGTATGAAAGTGAACATATGGGGATATGAAAACATGCAGCATTAATAGGGGAAGATAGGGAAACATATGCAGAAAACTGCTGACATATTCACCAACATTTTCTATTGTTTACACATGCATATGGTAGAGGGAGATTAGGGTTTTGAATGCTTTGGGAGAGGGGTAGGGTTTACACTTTTAGTTATTAGGGAGAAGGGAGGGTTTGCATTTGATTTATAAAATAGCATGGGAGAAAAATAGGCATACATACAAGTGTGAGTGGAAAGGGGAAGGAGGGAAACAATTACAAAGGGAAAACACCTTGAAACAACACAAACCCTAGCACATTTTACCCATTAACATTGCAGTCATATGAAGAGGTTTCACTTGCACAATTTCGATCATTAAAACATGTTTCATGATATCCACCAATCATAACCAGCAACCATTTCAAGTTTAGAACACCTACCTCAAACGAATTTATGGCTTGGAGAGCGTTTGAGCAAGTTTAAAATCGATTTGCAGGGAGACAGCTCGACGGGTCGCACCCGTTGTATTTTTACACTGTGGAAGACCCTCTGACGGGTCGCGCACCTGGCCTGACGGGTCGCGCACCAGTCCAATGCCCGAACTCGCTCTGTATTCGCTCCTTTCTCTCAATCACTGTCTCAAACCTCTCTTGCAAGCGTCTAGGATGCACAATGAGAGTGATAGGAGGGAATTTGGGGTTTTTATAAGTTTCATTTGAAAAAATTTCATTCACAAACCCACTTTCTAATGTTTTCTCTTTGACACTTTATAACACTGACTTTTTGGTTTCTTTTGTCCTGAATTTGACTCATTGAGTGCTTTGACTTGATTCTTTTTGCAGGTAGATCATTTGAGGGATCTTGGCAAGGGGACCAGGGTTGCATTTTGTTCGCTGAAGACTTTTGAAATTTCATCACTTATTTACAAAAATTTGAAAAATGACCTTGGCTTTAAAAACAGAGTTTTTAAATCCAAGGTGAAAATTTACTGTACAAGATTGGAATTGGCGAAGAAACATCTTTAAAATCATCCCTTTGGCTTGCTGAGCACTTATTGACCTTCAGAGACATGACCTTGTAAACCATCTTGACCAAAACCCTAGACCTAGGAATTTGATCTCAAGACAAGACAAGACAAGCTTGAAAGTGACTAAGGACTGAAATGACCTAATCCAACAATGCCAAGAGGGGAACAAAGACACCAGCTCCTCCATCAGGGTTATGGCATGCCTAATGGGATGCAAAAATTGACACTGATGAGACACCTACTTATGCAAATGCAAAGAGCTTTGATCGCTGATGGAGGGCAACAAGACCGACTCTAACAGGGTGAACTTGGTTAAGTACTTTGGTATTGTGTCGCCTTTCTCCATCTTGATTTTATTGAGGTTGTCATTGAGTGCCAACTTCCTGTGGTCACTGTTGTTCTAAAATAGGTATGTCAAGGCCTTCCACATTGCATATGGAGTCTCCTTCCCATGGAGGTTCGAGACAATATGATCTCGAACTCCTTCTAGTATGATCCTTCTCGCCTTTGCAATACATTTCCTCCACTCTCCTAGACCTTGAGCATCAGTTGTTGAAGGCTTCAAAATATATTTGTCTATGAATTCCTTTAGCTCATTAACTTCCAACACTGCCTCCATATTCTACTTTCAAGAAATATAGTTTGAACTACCCTCATGGTCATATTTAAGTCTCAATCCGTAGAACGACATCCTACTGGCATTGAAGACCTCTTGGTAAGTCGTATCCCGCCTCTTGTTGATAAATAAGATAGTTTGTGATCTTTACCTTCCACGGTAAGTTATACCCTGCCTATTATCTGTCTTTGGTATTGAGAAAGTATACCCTAGTTGGCATCCTAACCATAAGCTAGGCTTGTTGTTATTGCTTTCCCACCCATCTCATCAATGGGTGTTGGCTACTTAAGTTAGGCACAATCCTTACCATCTAAGGTAAGTAGTATCCTACTCAAGTAACGAGATGTAGGTGTTATACCGCTGACTCTTGAGGGTCATGTTGGGAAGATCAACAAACAATAGGGTAGAGTGTAATCCTTACCTCACAGTAAGCAGTATCCTGCCTATTGCCACAGGTCAATGGGATCACAATAAGTGTTATCCTGCCCATTTTCCTAGGATAGAGGGTGGTAGCTTTAGCTCCCCTATGACATCAAATTATTCTTCTTTTAGATTCAAGAGTGTTCAGTAGATGAGAAAATATGAGCAGAGATAACACTTGGATTGATGATGACAAGATATTTGAGATAGGACATGTTGCATTCAGAAATTTCTCCCTGGCTGAGAGGGAGTGTTAATTTGATAGCTTAGGAATAAATTGCCTCCATTGGAAAATCTTCCTCATATAGAGAAGCCCAAAATTTTCCTTGAAATAATTTAATTTGGTTAAGGAAAAATATATTTTTAAAGTGAAATCCCACAATGACACAAAAGTCTACGTCAGTCTAAAAGACAATTAGCCCTCCTCCAACACATATAAATACAAGTCAAATTCACCTCATTTAGCATTATCATCACACAAATAATTTCTTATTTTCCTGGAGGTTCATACATATGAAATTGCAAATCATATTCTCACATGTGCGAGTATAGGAGAGAAAGTTCAGGGGGGGACGAAAATTTGTCTAGCTTCAACACTTTGACCATCATTGAGTTTTTGTGACTGGGCATACTTTGACTTGATTTGAGTTGGCATTTTTGGAATATTTTGGAGGCTAAATTCTTTGGCACAAGTATCGAGGTTTTCTACACACTTTGAATATAGTTGACCGCAGATTTTGATCACAAACCTTCTCTCTCCATTGACCAAGTTTTAGCATGATTTTTGGGACTCTTTTGACTAAGGTTTGACCAACATTGGAGGCCAATTATTTTGATTGTTGATCAAGATCTTGGAGGGTAGTTTTGGTTGTTGACTTGTGACTAGTTAGGGATTCTTTATCTATTGTTTACTTCGACCAAAATTATAGATTTGATAGTCTTAAAAAATTTGAATTTTGGGCTCATCTCTTGGACTTTAGAAATTGGTCAAAGATTTGATTTTTTTCTTTGTAAGCATGGTGGGACTACATATTCATCATGTCCATTATATCACCCTAATCAGGATGGGGAATTGAACCGATGAATTCACATCAAGGAGTGCCTTAACATAGCACTCAATCATCATCTATCCAAGGCCCCATGAACTTTTTTTGTAAGCTTGGCAGGACTACATCTTCATCATGTCCAATATATCACCCTGATCAGGGAAGAGAACTGAACCACTTAGAATTTCCTTATAGATTCAAATTGCTAATTGTAATTTACTAAAACAATAGACTTGAATCTACTCTACTCATCAGTGGAAACAATGAGACGATCGTGGAATCATGAAGCATACAAGAGAAAGAATTCAATAAACACATTACACAATGATTTCTTGGGGAAAACCATAGCTAAAAGACCTTGTAATATGTCTATTGAATTAAGAAAAAAATATGAGAATATTACAATGCTTTTCTCAAGCCCTAGCAACCTTTGCACTATCTCTATCTGTCTCACTGCTTCCTAGGCAAGCCTAGGTCAATACTTAACCAAAATTTGGATTTCCCATGTCCCTATTTCCCTGCACTGTTTCCTTGAAAATTAGCCCCTATTAATTAGGGAAATTACTCAATATGAATTGTGCAATCCTCATAGGCCTTCCTTTGATTGCATTCACCACCGGTACAATTCAGATGATTATATAACTGATAGTACACAATCCCTGAACTCCGATCTCAATTGGGTAACTCTCAAATATGACATGCATAAGTTATTTATGAGTGAATCATCAATTAAATGGTTGAACACATGAAGCAACAATCCATTGTCTTACCTCCTACTAGTGCCTCCATCAACTGGAACTAGTTTAAATGAATTTAACTCAGTTAAACTGAATTAATTAATTACAACTCAAAATAAACTCAATCAGGGCTCCTATAATGTAGGAGACACTCTACATGACTCAAGTTAGACCCTCAACTTGAATTAACTGAGCCAACTAAGTCAATTTAACTTAGTTAACTCGTACAAGTTGTCTTGTGATGTGGAATTACAATTTTATTCCTAATTTAATTCAAGGAAAAAATTAAATTAGGATTTTCTTGTTGCATTTTCAACACTCCCTCTCAACAAGAAAGGGATTATCAGATACCCCAATCCTGCCTCTATGGAACTCAAATTTTCCTCTTGATAGTGCCTTAGTCAAGATGTCTGCATCTTTTTCCTTTGTGGGAATTTATTCCAACAACTTCATTCTCCTATGCACACAATCTCGTATATGGTGACCAGATGTCGATATGCTTTGATCGATCATCAAAAACTGGATTATTAGAGAGTTTGATACAACTCTGATTGTCATAGTAAATCATTGTAGGATCCATCCGTTGACCAAATATGTTATGAAACCAGCTCAAGAAAAAGATAGAAAAGATAGATCAACACCTTAGAATGCAGCCTCTTCGAGGGGGCAACCTCCTTTACATTACATAAATGAGCAATTCTTCGATGATTCAAATGAAAAAACCTCCTTTCTATATATAGGAGTCTAAGGAGTCACAATATAACGCAGCCGACCTAACAATAATAATATAAAGCTACAAAAATAACAATAGAGGGATTCTATGGGGCACAGTAATAAAAATATGGGGATAATAGGGGCACAACAATATTAATAAGGGATACAACTACAATAGTAATGGGGTAATCACTAGTATTATAGGGACCTATCATGCCCCTTTCCTTCAAAAAAAGTGTTGTCCTCAACGCTTGAGTAGTTTTGGATGCTTCTGTATAAAATTCTCATCCTCCCATGTGGAATATTCAACGGATAAGTTCTTCCACTTGATGAGATACTCTGAGATTGATCGATTTCGTAGCTGTCGAGTTCTTGTTTTTGTAACTGCTTCCGGTTCTAATATAATTTTTCCTTCCTCGTCAAGTTCTGGCAATATTGTTTGAACTGGGAGCTTGTCACCTATAACCTTCTTTAAACATGAAACATGGAAAATTGGGTGCACTCGAGACGCTGTAGGAAGCTCCAATGTGTATGCCATAGTACCAATCTTTTGCAACACCTTGTACGGACCATAATACTTTGGTGATAATTTATTATCCTTCTTAGCTTGCTTGAGGGACATTTGTTTATATGGTTGTAGCCGTAGGAATACCCAATCACCTACATCAAAACTTTTTTCGTTGCGATGTTGATCTGCCTGTTGTTTCATTCTATTCTGTGCCAACATGAGGTTATCCTTTAAGAGTTGGAGGACTTGTTGTTGAAGTTCAATGTGATGTTCCACTGCTTGAACCTTAGAATTTTCTCTTAAATATGATGTGATGGATGGTGGCTGATATCCATAAAGTGCCATAAATGGGGTCATTTTTGTTGTTGTATGAAAGGAAGTGTTATACCACCATTCAGCTAGAGGCAACCATTTGACCCATTGTGTCTGTTTATCAGATACAAAGCAATGAAGATATCCTTCCAAACATTTGCTTACTATCTCAGTTTTCCCATCAGATTGAGGATGATAAGATGAGCTATGAGCTAACTGAGTACCAAGACAAGAAAATAATTATGTCCAAAAATTTCCAGTGAAAATGGGATCTCTGTCACTTACAATAATCTTTAGGTTTCCATGTAACTTTTGAATTGTTTCCATAAATGCAGTAGAAACTGTACTGGCTTTCAATGGATGTGATAATGCACAAAAGTGTGCATACTTGGTAAGTCTATCAACTACCACCATGATGACACTCTTTCCCTCAGACTTGGGTAAACCTGTGATAAAATCCATTGAAACCTCCTCCCAACGTTGGCTTGGAATGGATAAAGGTTGTAATATACCCGGGGTCTTAATTGTTTCAACTTTATTTTGTTGGCAAACCAAACATTCCGCCACAAACTTTTGAATATCTAATTTAAGGCCATCCCAAAAAAATTCCTTCTGTAGTAAGTTTTTAAAAATCCTGAGTGCCCTCCTAAGGGAGAAGTGTGCAATTCCACAAGAATCTTTTGTTTGAGTTACGAATTCTTATAGAGGTATAAGCGATCTTTGTACCATAACGAATCATTCTGTCAGCTAAATGTATCAAATGTATTGGAATCTTGTTGTAACTTTCGAATAAGTGCCCACACTTCTTCATCATTCTTCCACTCCTCCCTTGCTTCATTTATCGAATCTGGTTGGATAATAGAAATGGCGCACAACAATGCTTCCACATCCTCATCCTCTCTTGAAAGTGCATCTACCACCACATTTTGCTTCCCTTTTTTGTAGATGATTTCAAATTCATAACCCAACATCTTTATGACCCACTTTTTTTGCTCTTCAAAGGATAATCTTTGTTCTAAAAAGTATTTAAGGCTATCATGATCCGTTTTTACCTTGAAGTGTCTTCCCATTAGATGGGGTCGCCATTTCTTAAGTGCATGTCGTATTGCCAACGTTTCCTTCTCATAAATAGCTTTGTGTAAAAACTTTCCCTTGATTGGGTGGCTTTCAAAAGCAATGGGTCTTTCATCTTGCATTAAAACAACACCAATTCCATTTCCTGAATCATCGCATTCCACAATAAAGGTTTTTGTGAAGTCCGGTGTAGCTAAGACTGGTGCTTGGCACATTACCTCTTTAAGATGTTTGAAGGTCTTTGTTTCTTCTGGAGTCCATAAAAATGCATGTTTCTTCAATAATGTTGTTAGAGGTGCTGCTATTCTCCCATAATTCTTAACAAACTTGCGATAATACCCTGTCAACCTGAGAAATCCTCGCATATGCTTTATGGATGTGGGGATTTTCCATTTCTTAATGGCCTTAATTTTGCTAGGGTCTATGTTAACTCCTTTATGAGATACAATATGACCCAGATATTCCACCTCTTGTACTCCAAAGAAACATTTGGATCTTTTTGCATATAATTGTTTCTCCTCCAATAGTTGTAGCACCCTGTTAACATGTTCAACATGATCCTTCCAAGACTTGTGTAGATTAGTATATCATCAAAAAACACTAACACAAATTTTCTAAGGAAGGGTTTGAAAATGGAATTCATCAAACCTTGAAATGTAGAAGGTGCATTGGTAAGGCCAAAAGGCATGACCAAAAATTCATAATGACCCTCATGAGTTCTAAATGCTATTTTTGGAATGTCTTCAGTCTTCATTCTGATTTGATGATATCCTGAACGAAGATCCAACTTGGTGAAGTAAATTGATCCATGCAATTCATCCAATAATTCATCAATGACAGGAATGGGAAACTTATCTTTAATAGTGAGCTTGTTGAGCTCCCTATAATCCGGACACATGCGCCATGATCCATCCTTCTTGTGCACCAATACTACTGGAGCAGAGAAAGAACTTTGACTAGGTTGAATTATACTAGCCTCTAGCATTTCTGCAACCATACATTCAATTTCACTCTTTTGGGCATAGGGATATCTGTACGGCCTGATGTTTGGAGGAATACTTCCTAGAATCAAATGAATAGCATGATCATGATCACGAATAGGTGGGAGACCTTTGGGAGTCTCAAATACCTTGGAATGATTGTCCAAGAATTTTTGGAGATCTGGAGAAATAGATGATTCCGATGTGGAAACATCTAGCGAACATAATTGTGCAATTACACCTCTTTGTTCCTTTTTTAGAAGCTTTTTCATACCGTTAGAGCTGATTATCTTTCTTGGTTTCCCTACAATACCCCTTAATTCAACTTCCTTTCCTTCCGAAAAAAAATTCATGAAAATTTCTTGAAAATTAAAAGTTATTGTACCCAAGGATTGTAGCCATTGGACTCCTAGTACAACATCAGCACCTCCCATTGGAATGGAAAGCATTGGGCTAGTGAGTACATATTCTCCCATGGATAGCATGATATTATGGCACTTTCCGAAGCAATTTATCGTTCCTCCATTTGCAATCATCACTTGACACTCTGGTGCTGGATATAGGAAGCAATTCAATTCCTTTGCTACCTTACAATGAATAAAATTATGGGTACTTCCTGAATCAATCAACACTATTACTTTTTTTTCTTGATTTGTCCCTTTATCTTGATGGTTTGAGGAGTGGTAATTCCAGCCAATGCATTACAAGATATGGTCAGATTCATTTCTTCTTTATCTAGGCTTTGTTCCTGGAGTATATCCTCTTCCTTTGACCTTTCTTGCTCCTTTTCTTCTTCCTCTTCACAATCTATGTAGAATAATTTCTTCTCAGCACACTTATGACCTTTAATGTATTTTCTATCACAACTATAACAAAGCCATTTTTCTCTTTTTTCTTCCAATTGTTGTGGTGTCAACCTTATAGGTTGTGGAAGGCTAGGGGTAACAACACTTCCATCTTTATAGTTGTGACTGGTATGCTTCCTGGTTGCCATACTTTTACTTTCCATTTTTCTTGCTAACCTAAATGCCTTCTCTAATGAATCGGGTTCCCAAAGGTGAACATAATGTTGGATATTATCCTTTAAAGTCCCTATGAACACATCAATCCTATGCTCCTCTGGAATATTTTTTACCCTTATGTTCAATTTTTGGAACTCCTCAATGTGCTCCATTATTGAACCCTTTTGTTTGAGACTTATCAATTGGCTAAAAAAAGTGTTGCTCTTTGTATCCTCATAATGTGCTGTCAATTCTTCCTTAAAAATTGCCCAAGTGATAATTTGTTTACGAGAGCAAAGCCATTGATACCATACAAACTGATTTGGTTCCAAATATAAAGTTGCAATACGTACCTTTTGTGTTTTTTGCACATTATTGAGATCAAAAAATTGCTCCATCTGTAATATCCATGTTGCGGGATCCTTGCCATCAAACTTCCTCATATCGATTTTTGGAATATGGTGGATCTTTGATCCAACATTAGAGTCTATGGAATCATGATTAACATTTCTTTTGTTCTCATCATGAGTTTCCTTTACTACCCTTTCACCATTAGTAACCATTTCTTGTAGCAACTTATTCATATTTATCTTCAATTATTCCATGTCTGTCTTCAATTCTATCTTCAAATCATCCATCTTAGCTTCCACGTCATTCATATTAGCTTCTAAACCTTTATTTAAACAATCCATCTTAGCTTCTACGCCTTTCTTTAAACCATCCATCTTACCTTCTACATCTTTCTTTAAACCATCCATATTAGATTCTGTTCTGTTTTGTGCAAGTGACACTTGTTGCACTTGGTCTCTTAATTTTGATATATCATGTTGCATTTCTTCATCTTCTTCATGAGCCATGCCAGAGCTTTCAGGTTGCCTTCTAGGTGTTTGCATTTTCTTTCCTCGGGGCATCAATTACCAATAATAATGCTTTACTATGCCCTTTGAATTCCTCCAAACTAATTTTTCAAACCAAGCTTATGCAAAAATTAAAAAAAATATGCCCACGGGGGTTTGGATTGACGGTGAATGGGTGCGCTGTTAAGGCACTCCTTGCGATAGGTCACCGGTTCAAATCTCCCGTGGGTACGTAGGTTAGTCTTAATATAGAAAAAAAAAAAATTTAAAAAAAATACACACCTTTTTTCACTTTGTAGGAGCCTGATATTGAATCTGATGTATCTCTGTAATTTTGGATCATCTAGTTCTGAAATTGCGACTTGTAGTAGCCCTCTGCGTCCTCTTTCCAATGCCACCAGTCTGATCCAAATTGGATTCTCCAAGAAAGAGTTATGCACAATCTCCCACAGTGACCTGATTATAGACTAGTTCAGTAGAGGGAACTTGTATGACGTACCACGAGTCACTGTTTTGACTTTTCGCTCTAAAAAATATACACAAGAAACTACAATCCGTCCTATTTCTGTACCTTCTTACAAAATTTCAATCCAATGCTCGGAAAGAAAGTTATGACAATTTTCCCTAGGTCACCTGTTTGGAATGTAATTCAGGAGTCTGCAAAAAGACCAACTTCCTCAGATCATATCTCCCCAAATATAGTGCGAAAAGCTCTAACATTCAGACTTGAGATTCAACACGATTTCTTCTCAAATGGGTTTTTTTTTAGCTTCTAAAACTACATAGAAACAAGTTATAGCGAAAATGCCATGATGACCTGTTTGGAACAGCGAAACCCTAGAATCCAAAGCTCTGATACCAAATGTTATGAAACCAGCTCAATAAAAAGATAGAAAAGATAGATCAACGCCTTAGAATTCAGCCTCTTCAAGGGGGCAACCTCCTTTACATTACATAAATGAGAAATTCTTCGATGATTCAAATGACAAAACCTCCTTTCTATATATAGGAGTCTAAGGAGTCACAATATAAGCCAGCCGACCTAACAATAATAATATAAAGCCACAAAAATAACAATAGAGGGATTCTATGGGGCACAGTAATAAAAATATGGGGACAATAGGGACACAACAATATTAATAAGGGATACAAATACAATAGTAATGGGGTAATCACTAGTATTATAGGGACCGATCAAAATAAGCCAACAAGTATCTTCGTCATCCATATAGCCTCACAATTGCTTGACTAGAATCCATGTACTCTACTTCTGCCAAACTGAGTGCAATTGATCTTTGCTTCTTGTTGTACCAAGAAATTGATGTTGACCCAATAATGAATATTCCCCATAATGTTCTCTTCCTGTCAGATGGAATCCCTACCCAATCTGCATCTGTGAATCTTTGCAACTTCACTCCCTCTATTTGTTTGTACCAATGACCAAATTGAGTGGTGCCTCTGAGGCATCTCAACATATGTTTAGCTTCCTTCCAATAGAGTTTGGTTGGTTGAACTATTGCTTGACTAAGATGATTAACTACAAAACATATATATGGTTGTGTGTTCACCAAATACATAAGTGAACCCACAAGGTTCCTGTAAATAGTAGCCTCCACTACCTCACATGAAGTAACATCTTCCTTCCTCCAATTCCCAGATAGAGGAGTCTCCATGGGTTTGTTGCTTTCCATGTGGAACTTCTTCACTATATCATTGGCATAATTTTCCTCATGGACAAACAATTTTTCATCTCCTTTACATACATTCGTACCAAGGAAATAATACATGATCCCCAGGTCCAACATCTCGAATTCTCTTACAAGATCATTTTTGCAAGATTTTACCAGCTTATCATCACGTGTTAGAATTAAATCATTGAAATATAATACTATACTAAATAATTTATCTTCAACCACAATATGGTAAAGGTTAACATATGATTCACTTTTGGTGAATCCCAACCTGGTGAAATAATTGTCAATCCTAGTGTACCAAGCACGTGGTGCTTGTTTCATTCCATACAATGCTCACTTGAGTCTGCACACATGTGACTCTCTGTTGAAGGTCTCAAATCCTTCCGACTGCTCAATGTACACATCCCCCTCATTAACTTCATTGAGGAATGTTGTCTTCACATCCATATGATGTATCTTCCATCCTTTTTACATTGAAAGTGCTAGAATAGACATGATTGAAGAGTACCTTGCTACTAGAGAAAATGTATCCTCGTAATAAATTCCCTCCACCTAAGAGAAACCTATGGCCACAGATATGACCTTATGTTTCTCCACACTCCCATCTGCTACTTTCTTTACTTTGTAAATCCATCTGGAACCTGTTATCCTATACAATGTGCTAAGCTAAGGAGGAGATCCAAAGAGGTAACCTCAAACCACTTGCAGTTCAGTAGCTAGCCTTGCTAAACTAGAGAGGGACATATCTAAGGATTTTACTGTCAATGACTGGAAGAGAAATGGATTTTAGGCTAGATGTAATAGTCTTAGATGAATTTTTGAAAATCTAGGGTTTCTGGGTGGCTGGACTAAGGATGAGAAAAAGCAGTTAGGTCAAAGTATCAAAGGGTTGTAGTAGCAGGCATAAAGAGGAGCAAGATAACAATGTCTTGTGATGAATCTAAGGATAACAATGTCTTGTTTGAAAATCTTAGAAGGTCATAATAATCATGTGTACCATGGATTAATTAATCTAGAAGAACAAATACATAGAAATGATTTTCCACATAAACAGAGCTTTGAATATAAAGAATTCTGCCTATATAAATGTAAGGAAAATCACTGAGGAAAGAAAAAAATGTCAAGAAAGATGGATTCATTCATAAGAAACTAACATAGAAAGAAAAAAACATCACAAACTCACTGCACATGTATTCCTGAAAAATAGTTGCAACTGCTCCTTTGATTAACTGAGTGAAAGCATAAGATAAAAATTCTATTTTCTGAAGTCCAACCCTTCTCTCTAAATGAGAAATGATACAATAGACTCAGAAAAATAGTTTTCTCACCTTCATGGGTTGAATCCCTAAGTGGTGGTGTTATAGCCTAAATCTTCCTTAGGTTGAGAAAGGCAGGTCTAGGGTAACATCAAACCACGCTTAACCTGGTAGCTAGCCCTACCAAGTCGGGAGAGGGCTCTCTCCGTGTCAATATCAAAGAAAATATGGAAAGCAAGGCTTGAGATGACTGATATGAATGCTAATTTTAGGCTAGGTATGTTTGCCCAAAGGATTTTGATAGATTTTAATGGTTGGTTGCTGGATCAGATGAAGAAGACAGCTTTGGGTCCGCAAAATCAACACAGATTTGTAGATGTTTCTGTGGGGTGAGGTAGGCAAGTGTTTTAGCACTTTGAAATGAATGTAATGGTGAGTCTTAATACTAGTGAGGAGTTGGAGAGAGCATGCAAATGTCATGAGTCCTCTTCAAACAACAGAAAACATTTAAAATTAAATAAACCCCAAGGCAGAGCATTGACACACCAATGGATTCCACCTTTTACACTTGATTCATTTAGTTATGCAGAAAGAGAGAGATTATGGCACATATAAACATAAGATAAACTCAATAATAGAGAAGAAAACAATTCTAATTCACGTTACCACAAGAATCCCACAAAATGCTGCAAAACCCTAGTTTATTTCCTTGCCAAACTGCAGAAGTGATGTACAATAGTGCTCAATGCATCCACAAGAGTCCAACCTTGACAAATGACTAAGGAAGTACAAGATATAGACATCAAACCACCTATGCTAGCCATCAGGGGTCGAATCCATGAGTCAAGGAGCTATTTCAACAGGATCTAAACTAGGAACTGAAAAATAGGCAGTGGAACAACTTGCCTCTAAAACTATGGAAACTGATTCATTCAGCTCAAAAACACCTATAACTGATGTATCTACCTTCTTAAGTCATTTTTAATAATTTTTACATCATAGTACATCAAGTTACATCATGAATTTTACCATGAGAGAAGAAAAAGTCAAACTGGTAGAAAATTAGGCGAAATTCTGAGTTTTTGAGCAAAATTGGCAAAATTTTGCCTGATGCGCAATGCCTTGAGCCTGATGCGCAACACCACTTCAAGGCTGAGTTTGAAGGCCTTCCCCTTCACCAAATTAGGTCCAAGATGGCTTGTTGGAAAGCTCTGTCTATCTACTTTCTAGGACAACTAGAATTTTTGGATTTGGAGTCCATTTGCCCCTTCAAAAATCACTTCTCCCAAGACTGCTTCCTGTGGGTCCAAAAAGTGGTAGAGAGGGCATTTTTTAGGTGTTTTTTTCCCTTTAGGTGACCCAGATCTCCTCCAAATTTCATGAAAATTTCTGGGTTTCAGTATTTTTTCATGAGGAATCCAAAAATGCAAGCTATTTTGGAAAATTCCAAGCTAGCTCAATGTGAAGCACCAGTGGCGCTGTGCATCAGAGGAAAATTCCCGTGTTTTGCGATTAAAATTTGTGAAATGACAAAAATTTCTCAAAATTGCTTCAAAATTGGCAAGAGGCAAGCTTACTAATTACTTTGTTGATCCAAGGAAGCTTCAGCCAAAATTTTAATTTTATCTTGCTCTTGTTTGGCTTTTAAGGCTCTCTTTAACTTAGCTTTTAGGCTTCTTATCCTTGTTTTGCAAATCTTATTCTGGGCCAAGTAGTGATAAGCCATGTCGCACATCATGTTCTTATCTTTGTTTCCTTATTCAATAACCTCTCCAAGTGCATATTCACCTTCTCTAACAAATATTCTTGGTCATTTTCTTGTTCAATGGATGTCAACTTGCCCCTTGCCCTCTTGGACCTTTGCCGATTTTCTTTGATGATTTGCAGCTCCAGGAGTTTTTGTTTGTCGGTAAGCTACTTGCTTTCTTGCTCAAGGAAGTTAATGATCCTTAGCCCTCTCAAGGTCAAGTGATAAGGCTTGGATCTCAGTTTCTTTCTCTTTGATGACCACATCCTTGAGTCTTGAGCTTTGGGAGGCCAAGTCAATGTCATCTTCCTCAATCAAAAAAAAATCCCTATCTTTCCCTTCAGAAGGCCCTTCATCATGCAATGGTTGCTTTCCTTTGTCTTGTACCTGTTTTGCTAGAGAAGAAGGCAAAGCCCCTTTCACCCCAGGTGAAGATAACATTTTCCTGTGATTTGGTGAAGGAAACAAGACCCCTTCCACCCCTAGTGGAGATAATACTCATTTGGCAGCTGCAAAAAGTCTTCTTCTACCTTTTTCATAAGTTATAAATACATGAATGTGAACCTCTTCAGTTTTGCTTTCATGCTCCTTTTGTTGTCTAGAAGGTTCACCTTCCTCTTGAGGATCTGAAAAAATTTGAGGCCCCTTGAATATTTCATGGGCTATGAAGGTTTCCCATGGCACTCCCAACTGAATGAGCTGATGCACAACAATAATCTTGATGACAACAAAGTGATAATTGCTGTTGAGCTATTGTGGGTATGGTTTTCTCTTTGAAATCATAGTCATCCTCTCTATGTTTTTGCAAATGAAATATGGAATACTCATCATTCTAACTCTGGTGAAATGCATAAGTAATCTGATATGATAGGCATAGAGTTTGGAGAACCTACCCTCACATGTGAAATATTTGATGATGAGTTTCATAAGTGGAACATACTAGTCCTCCAAGAACTTGAAAGGAAACACCCTGCTCAATTTACCATGATATTTGGCCTTAATGTATGGTTCATAATGTTGCTTGCTGATATTCTGTCTTTTGTTCCACCTTTCCCCTACATCTGGCATTCTAGTTGCTTCTGCAATAATGGCTGGTGAAAGAGTGAAATTGATGCTAGCAAGGTTTACCATATTGTTCTCCATGTTGATGACAAATTTTCTTGCCAATTCATGATGATACTTAACCCTCTCAACCCTCTCACAAAACTCAAAGCAAGATTGGTATCTGAAACAAGCGGTGGCAAGGGGACAAGCAAGGAGTTCACAATGCTAATAGGTTCCTCTCTGATAATTTTCCCACCCTTGTGTGGTCTCCTAGGCTGTACATTCCTCTCTCTTGAACTGTCACTTAGTGTTTCTTCTTCATAGCTTGACTCATTGTTTCTTGCCATGGTGCTTGGTGCTTATCTTAGGGAAGGGATGTGATGATGATATGGTGAAAAATGGTAATGATGACAAGAGTGATGAGTATGAAGATATTTTACTAATGGAAAATGGAGTTGGGGGATGAAGGGATTAGTTTTGAGAAACTAGGGTTTAGTGAGGGATTTAGGGTTTGGTGAAGGGAATTAGTTGTTTTAGGGGAGTGGGATATGGAAAATGGGATAAATGGAGTGATTTAGGCAAATGGAAGAGGGAAAAGGGTTTAATGATGCTTTTTGGGATTATGGAGTGAAAATTTCACAATGGAATGGAAAATAATGAAGACAAGCTAGGGTTTAACTTTCAACATGCAAAACTCATGAAGAACACAAGTATGAGATCAAATTCAGCTCTAGGGCAATGATAACTTACTTGTAGAATAGAAATGTAGCGTTTTTTAGGGTTATTGAATGATTTGGAACGATTTAGCAAGTTATAGACTAATGCGCAGCGCTCATGCAAATTAACACTGGCAGAAAGTCACTGATGCGCAGCGCACTGCCTCTCATGCACAGTGCCAAGCAAGTTTGCTTGGAAAACATGATTTTTGACCTTCTTTGCTCCAAATCGCATTTTTTTGCTCTCCAATGGTCTTTTACACAATGAAATGATGAATGGCACTCCTTTGACTTTATATATGGATGGCTTTTAATTTTTTACTTATTCAAACCCACTTTTCTAATGTTAAAGTCACTTTTGGACATAAGCTCTGTTTTTTCATTTGAATTGACTTTTCTTGATCATTTGGTAAACTGATGCATTGATGCTTTTAATTTTGTTTGCAGTGGCTGGAGTTGGAAAGGTGAACAAGGACAACAACTGATACTTATTACATATGGAAAATATTTCAAATTACATAAATTTTGTACATAGAAAATAAAAACTCTGTTTTCACCTCAAAACAGGGTTTTGAGGTAAAAATCATTTATTGAGCATATTGTTAGTGAAATTTTGATCTGATGAAATAAGACCTCCTCATGTGCCTGCTAACAGTTTATTAAGTTTTTGATAACCATGGTGACAAACCATAGACCTAGTGAGACCTAAAACCCTAAAAATGATTTTGGTAAATGGAATGAAATAAAATAACAGTAAATGACCTGAACATGTGAAAACAAGCCAACAGGTAAATGCCATGAGGGAAAATGACAATGAACCACTACCATCAGTTGATCCATGACCTAATGGGATGCAACTGATCAGATGGGACACCTAATATGCATGCAAAAAGAGAAATTTGATCACTGATGGAGGGATGAAGATACCTACACTAACAGGTGGAACAATTTCCAAGAATCTCTCAACCAACAAGTGAGAGTGAGAAGGTCAAAAACAAACTCTTCTCTTAAACTTTGATTTGAGTTTTGCTTCATTTATGAGGCATAATTTGTTGGCATTATGTTTCTGGTATGGCTATATGTTACAAATGTTGTACTTGATGGCAACTCCCATGACAAGGCTCTCCATTTATTGAAAAATTAAGAAGGACGCAGGAAATCAGTTCAGAGGCTGCGTACCCGCAGGTACACCATGCAGGAGCCGCGTCCAGAGACGCAGGCCAGCCATTCAAGAGGTGCGTCCACCCAGTGCACACATTTCAAGGCAGAGAAAAGCTCACGTGGGGGTTTCTTGTGTTTTACTCTTGGTATCTAGCCGACGGTATTGTGTTATTATGGTGTCGGCTCGTGGTATTGTTCCATGTTTTGAGGAGGAGCTTGCCTATATAAAGCAAAGGAGATCATTTGGATTTAGTATGTCTTTGATTGAATATCTTATGAGGTGAGATCTGTTCTAGATCTAAAAGGCGAATCTACTGAAGGACCGAGATCTCTTTGGCGCAAGATCAGATCTGTAGATCTGACTGTTTGGGTTACACTTAAAGTCTTGAAATCATTCATACCCGAAAGGACGCAGGTACAGTGAAAGGAAAGTGCGCTGGGACGCAGTGCAGTAGGAGGATACCTGCGTGGGGACGCAGGGTAGACGAAGTTCAGGTGCGTCTGGGATGCAGTTCAGTATCTGGAGATCTGCGTGGGGACGCAGGGCGACCAAGGTTCAGGTGCGTCCCTGAAGCAACAGGATGCGGCGCGATAGTGTTTTCGGGTGCGTCCTTGCAGCAACAGGACGCGGCGCGATAGTGTTTTTGGGTGCGTCCCTGCAGCAACAGGACGCAGTGCAGTTGAAGGAACAATGCGTGGGCACGCAGCGCAGCAGAAGGATCGCTGCGTGTGGACGCAGGGGAGCAGAAGGTTAACTGCGTCTAGTCACAGGCCACAGAAGGGAAAACTGCGTCTCTGTCTTAAGATGTTCTATTGATTGAATTTCTCTGTTGATAAGGTGTTCTGGGTTAATTCTGTTATTACTGATCTGATAACTGTAGTGGACTGTAACTGTTATGTACTTGATGATCATTTGATGCTTTATGAAAAGAAGTAGGGGGTTGTAGCTCCCTTCCAGGAGAAGACTGGAAAACGAGAGAGAGTTGTAGCTCTCTGCAGGTTGCAGCCTGCGTACTGGTAAAGGACTGCACCAGTACAAAATCATTGTAAAAGGAGTATCTAATTTGAAAGAAGATAGAGACATATTGCAGCAGGTGGTTTTCACCCACATTGGGTTTCCACCTTACATCTTGTGTTCTTTGGTGTGACTATCTGTTTTCTTTGTTCATGCTCATTATTTTATGGTACTGACATGCGAAAATAATTCAAAGATCAAATAAGGAAGATTTATTAATTGCTAGATAATACTGATTCACCCCCCCTCTCAGTATTATTTCCAACAATTGGTATCAGAGCAGGTCCTTCAGAAAAGCTTGATCGCTTGAAGGTAGATCGTTCATCATGAGCAACTACGAGAGAGAAGCATCAATCAGGCCACCAGTTTTTGATGGGACAAACTTCAATTATTGGAAGGTAAGAGTTACTGCATATCTTCAATCTCTCGGTACAGAAGTTTGGGACATTGTAGAAACAGGCTATACTTTTCCTTCAGCTACTCCTACAGATCCAGCTGAGAAAAAGAAGTATGAAACAAATGCAAAAGCAGTCAGTACTCTGTTAGGATGTATATCCCAAATGGAATTCATGAAGGTAATGCACTACAAATCCGCAAAAGAAATATGGGACAAAATTGTCACAAGCTATGAAGGAGATGAACAGGTAAAGCGTGCTAAACTTCAAACTCTCAGGATTCAGTATGAGACTCTCAAGATGTATAATGATGAAAGTGTGGCTAACTATTTTCTTCGGGTAGATGAGATTGTTAATTGTATGAAAAATTTGGGTGAAGAAATAAGAGAGGCTATAGTGGTTGAAAAGGTTCTAAGATCTTTGTCTCCCAAGTTTGAATCTAAAGTATCTGCTATAGAAGAAAAGGAAAATCTACGAATTCTTACTATGTCTCAGCTACATGGAATTCTAACTGCTTATGAAATGAGAAAGGGAGGTCCTTCAGACAGAAGAGAAGCTTCTTTCAAGGCATCAGGCAAAGGAGATTATTATGAAGCAAGCCACGTCCCAGAAGAAGAGGAAGAAGAATCAAACTTTGTCAGAAATCTTCAAAGGGGTTCTGGAAGGTTCAGAGGTAAGTTACCTTTTAAATGCTTTGCTTGTGGAAGAGTAGGTCCTTATGCTGCAAAATGCCCTTATAAGGATAAAGGAAAGGAACTTGCCAGATGGAACAAGAAACAGAACGCAAATAAGAAAAGCTACTACACTCATGAAGATAGTGATGGTCTAACAAACAATGATGAAGATGAACAAGGTAATGAATATAAGTTGTTAATGGCATTTGAAGATGATGATTATATGGATGCTGTAGATGTGGATAACCTTTATGATGAAATTACTAGACTCAAGAGATGTATAGAAGAAAAGAACATGATCATTGATACTCTACAATTTCAAATTGATGAAAAGGAAAAACATCTTGAAAAATTAGAAGGTGAAATTGTTGGTCTTAGAAAAGAGATTGAGAAAACAAAAGCTATTAATCTCAAGTTTGTCAAAGGATCTGAAACTTTGGATGAGATTATCAATGTGCAGCGATCTCCCCTAAACAAGACAGGTCTGGGCTATAATGGAGAAACTTCTCAAGCATCCACCTCAAAAAGTTATCTTGATGCAGCAAGAAGAAATGAGCAAAAGCAAAATGAAGATCATCAGGTAAAGCAAGGACGAATTACAAACAGAAACTATCAGGGGCAATCCATCTTAAGGGTGAACAAAAGCTACAACCAGCCACAGGTAAAATCTTCTCAATTTGGTTCAAGAATGGATGACAATAGAAATTACAATCATTTGGCCGGTAGATTTGATAACCGCAGAAGTTTCTTCAATGGACAATGCTTTTCTTGCCATAACTTTGGTCACAAAGCAGCTCAATGTGTTGCATATAAAACAATCATGACTAGGGAAGCTCAAAAACAAAGAAGTATGACAGGGATTACAAAAAGGACCTATAACAACTTTTCGGTTCTTGAAAATGAAGTTGAATGTTCTATTTGCAATAACTTTGGTCATGAAGACTCTGAATGCAGGAGCAGGTTTCAGCAGAAAAAGGAACAAGCTTCAAGCACCAAAACATGGAGAATAAAGGAACCTCAAACAGAAAGATGTGGGATAGCTTTTTATGCAGAGGGACAAGAAAATCTATGGTACATTGACAGTGGATGTTCGAAGCATATGACAGGTGATAAAGAAAAACTTGAATCTTATTCTGCTCTAGAAAAGGGAAAGAAAGTCTCTTTTGGAAATGATACTCCTGCAACTATAAAAGGAAAAGGCATTGCTTAGTTAAAAGAAAAGGTCAAGGCTGGAAATGTTCTGTATGTTGATGGATTGAAGCATAATCTTCTAAGTGTCAGTCAGATGTGTGATCAAAGAACCGAGGTTATATTCAGATCGAATGGATGTCTTGTTCGTGATCTTGATACAGGTAAAACAGTGCTCAAAGGCAAAAGAACTCCAAATAATCTGTACATATTTGAAGAAGGACAACAACAATGCTATCTAAGCAAGGATGAAGAGCACTGGTTATGGCATCGAAGGTTGGGAAATCTAAGCTTCTCACAAATAAGGAAAGCATGCAAATATCAGGCAGTTCGCGATCTTCCAGATATCAAAATTCCTGACAACACCATATGCAAATCATGTCAGTTTGGAAAACAAACCAGAACTAACTTTCCAGAGAAAGAAGGATCAGCTAGCATGCCTCTTGAGCTAGTACATACAGATACATGCGGTCCTTTCAGGAAAAGAACACCTCGAGGAGAAGAATACTTGATATTATTCATTGACGATTTCTCCAGGTTTGTCTGGTTAGGACTTATGAAGCACAAAGATGAAGCATTCGAAAAATTCAAATCCTTCAAAGCCTTGGTTGAAAATCAATCAGGTCACAAAATTAAGTGCCTCAGATCTGATAGAGGTGGGGAATTTACTTCAAATGAATTTTTCGATTTTTGTGATGAACATGGGATAAGGAGAGAATTCTCTACAGCTAGAACTCCTCAGCAAAATGGAGTTGTTGAAAGAATGAACAGAACAATCCAACAAATGGCTCGTGCTATGCTTGATGAATCAGGAACTCCCGCAACTTTCTGGGGTGAAGCTGCACATGCTGCGGTTGTTATTCTCAACAAGACAAATGTCCGGGTGAACAACACTCAAACTCCTCATGAGCTTTGGAGTGGCAGGACTCCTTCGGTAAAGCACTTCAAAATCTTTGGGAGCAAATGCTATATCAAGAATACTGATGAGCAACTTGGAAAACTTGAACCTAGGGCAGATGAAGGCATTCTTCTTGGTTACTCTCCATATAGCAAAGAATACAAGTGCTACAATAAAAGACTTGGCAGAATTGTTGACAGCATTGATGTAGTAGTTGATGAGAAGGGATACATTCCTAGGCAAGTCCATCATGAAGACATCGAAGAAGATGAAGGCTACCCTCAAAGACAGAATGATGAAGAAGAAGAACCTCAAGAAGAGCCAGAGGAGCAAACAAGAATAGAAGAAAAGACTCCATCCAGATATGTTCAGAAGAATCATCCAGAATCTCAGATTGTGGAGCAGAAAGAAGCAGGTGTACAAACAAGAAGAACAGTTGCGGAAGCCTCAAGATATTTGGCATTACTCTCCTCTACTGAACCACAAAATGTGAAAGAAGCATGCAAAGATGAATGTTGGACGAAAGCAATGGATGAAGAACTTGAGCAAATCGAAAAGAACAACACTTGGGAGCTGGTTCCTAGACCAAAGGATAAGAATGTTATCAGAACAAAATGGGTCTTCAAAAATAAATTGAATGAAAATGGAGAAGTAATTAGAAACAAAGCCAGACTTGTTTGTAAAGGGTATGCGTAGCAAGAAGGAATAGACTTTTAAGAAACCTTTGCTCCTGTTGCAAGACTTGAGGCCATCCGAATGTTCCTTGCTCTCTCAAGTTTTCAAAACTTCAAAGTATTTCAAATGGACGTGAAATCAGCCTTTCTGAATGGAGACTTGGAAGAAGAAGTGTACATTGAATAGCCAGATGGGTTCATTCTTGGAAATGATCCAAATCTTGTATGCAGATTGAAAAAGGCTCTCTATGGTCTCAAACAAGCTCCAAGGGCTTGGTACTACCGTTTCGACAAATATCTTCATCAACAAGGTTTTTCAAAAGGTTCAGCAGATAGCAATCTTTATATAAAAGTTGAAAATGACAAATTGCTAATACTTGTTGTGTATGTAGATGACATTATTTTTGGCAGCAATGAAGAAGCTATGAGTCAAAGCTTTGCCTCGGTCATGCAGAAATAATTTGAAATGTCCTTGCTAGGAGAACTGACATATTTCCTTGGTTTGCAAATCCAACAAAAAGAAGGAGGAATCTTTTTATCTCAAACCAAGTATCTCAAACAGATTTTGAAGAAATATGGCATGGAAGATGCAAAACCAGTATGTACTCCCATGGTCACAGGATGTAGTCTCAGTGCAAATGATGAATCTGCAGCAGTACATCAACCAACCTACAGATCTATGATTGGAAGTTTACTATATTTGACAGGTACCCGACCAGACATCATGCATGCAGTTGGAATAGTTGGAAGATTTCAGGCAAATCCGAAGGAGACTCATCTTCAGGCAGTGAAGAGAATTTTCAAATATCTTCAAGGGACTCAAAATTATGGCTTATGGTATCCTAGAGATACAGATCTTACACTTCATGCTTATACAGATGCAGATTGGGCTGGAAGCGTGGATGACAGGAAAAGCACAAGTGGTGGTGCGTTCTTTATGGGTTCCAGACTGGTATCTTGGTTTAGCAAGAAACAGAGTTCGATTGCCTTGTCTACAGCTGAAGTGAAATATGTTGCTGCAACATCTTGTTGCACTCAACTCCTTTGGATGATGCAGACTTTGCAGGATTTTCAAATCACTTGTACACCACCTATCCCCATCTTATGTGATAACACAAGTGCAATCAGCATCTCAAAGAATCCGGTTATGCATTCAAAAACCAAGCACATACCAATCAAGTACCATTTTCTCCGGGAACAAGTACTTGAACAGAAGGTCAAGTTGGAGTATGTTCCTTCTAAGGAACAAGTTGCTGATATTCTCACCAAACCATTGCCCAGGGACACTTTTGAATACCTCAGGCAAAAGCTGGGGGTTGTTGATGCATCATCTTATTGTTGAACCTTTCTGATTGATGGTACAGGTTCACGGGGAGCATATAATGCATTGTTGGCATTATGGAGGATGGTCAGAAGGAGATCTTGGAAATAGCTGCAATATGTCTCTATCTCTTTCAAGGTGGATTATGGTTCTTTGCTGCAGATCTGGTTCATTTTCAGGGGGAGAATGATCTTAGGGGGAGCATACCCCTTTGCCCTTGATGTCAAAGGGGGAGAATGAAGCTGAAGTTTGTGAGGTTGCCATCAAGTCCAAAGGGGGAGATTGTTGGCATTATGTTTCTGGTATGGCTATATGTTACAAATGTTGTACTTGATGGCAACTCCCATGACAAGGCTCTCCATTTATTGAAAAATTAAGAAGGACGCAGGAAATCAGTTCAGAGGGTGCGTACCCGCAGGTACACCATGCAGGAGCCGCGTCCAGAGACGCAGGCCAGCCATTCAGGAGGTGCGTCCACCCAGTGCACACATTTCAAGGCAGAGAAAAGCTCACGTGGGGGTTTCTTGTGTTTTACTCTTGGTATCTAGCCGACGGTATTGTGTTATTATGGTGTCGGCTCGTGGTATTGTTCCATGTTTTGAGGAGGAGCTTGCCTATATAAAGCAAAGGAGATCATTTGGATTTAGTATGTCTTTGGTTGAATATCTTATGAGGTGAGATCTGGTCTAGATCTAAAAGGCGAATCTACTGAAGGACTGAGATCTCTTTGGCGCAAGATCAGATCTGTAGATCTGACTGTTTGGGTTACACTTAAAGTCTTGAAATCATTCATACCCGAAAGGACGCAGGTACAGTGAAAGGAAAGTGCGCCGGGACGCAGTGCAGTAGGAGGATACCTGTGTGGGGACGCAGGGTAGACGAAGTTCAGGTGCGTCCGGGACGCAGTTCAGTATCTGGAGATCTGCGTGGGGACGCAGGGCAACCAAGGTTCAGGTGCGTCCCTGAAGCAACAGGACGCGGCACGATAGTGTTTTCGGGTGCATCCTTGCAGCAACAGGACGCAGCGCGATAGTGTTTTTGGGTGCGTCCCTGCAGCAACAGGACGCAGTGCAGTTGAAGGAACAGTGCGTGGGCACGCAGCGCAGCAGAAGGATCACTGCGTGTGGACGCAGGGGAGCAGAAGGTTAACTGCGTCTGGTCGCAGGCCACAGAAGGAAAAACTGCGTCTCTGTCTTAAGATGTTCTATTGATTGAATTTCTCTGTTGATAAGGTGTTCTGGGTTAATTCTGTTATTACTGATCTGATAACTGTAGTGGACTGTAACTGTTATGTACTTGATGATCATTTGATGCTTTATGAAAAGAAGTAGGGGGTTGTAGCTCCCTTCCAGGAGAAGACTGGAAAACGAGAGAGAGTTGTAGCTCTCTGCAGGTTGCAGCCTGCGTACTGGTAAAGGACTGCACCATTACAAAATCATTGTAAAAGGAGTATCTAATTTGAAAGAAGATAGAGACATATTGCAGCAGGTGGTTTTCACCCACATTGGGTTTCCACCTTACATCTTGTGTTCTTTGGTGTGACTATCTGTTTTCTTTGTTCATGCTCATTATTTTATGGTACTGACATGCGAAAATAATTCAAAGATCAAATAAGGAAGATTTATTAATTGCTAGATAATACTGATTCACCCCCCCTCTCAGTATTATTTCCAACATAATTAACCATAAAAGAAACCTATCATGCTAATTTATTCATGATATACACCATCTATAATTTGGACTACTGAAGTTACATCATCAAGTTACCTTTGACCAAGTCAAACTAGAAATTTGAGAAATTATGTAGTGGAATTTTTAATTAAAAACTCAGAAAATTGGAGAAGCGCATCTCCAAGTTTGAGGACACTTTTATGTGCCTTAATAAAGTAAAATTATAATTCTGAAAGAATGGTAAACTAGAATTGCCTATCTAGTTTCCAGAACATCTTGAATTTTTGAAAGTTACCCATGGGAAGGCCTTCCAAAACTGATTCTCCCAAGGTGTCTCCAAAAGCGCAACGCCTGTCAAAAAGAGGGGCATAATGTTGATTTTTGACCCTTTTTTATTCATTTTTCTCAAAATATGAGCCCTGTTTGAGAAATATGAGGAAATGGGTTTTGAGAGGAGGCCATCATATTTCCAAAAATGTAAACCACTTGTCATTTGGAGCTCTGAGGAAAAAGTGCAACGCCAAGGCATTGTGTTTCTGTAACTAGTGTAATTTCAAAACTTTGCACCAAATTTCACCAAAAACCAAAAATGCTCATAAAACTCCCAAAAGTGGTCCAAGAGTGCCAAATGAGGTATATTATGCTCTCATGGATGCTTTAGAAATCATCTCCATGTTTTCCCTCTCATGTATTCTTTTTAGGGTTTCCTTAAGCTTGTTTTACATTTGCTTGACCTTGATGTTGCAAATATTGTTTCTGGTTTGGTAGTGGTGGGCCATGTGCCTCAACAGCTAGTTTTCCCTGTTAGCCTTGTCAAGAAGCTTCTCTATATGTCAATTTACTTTGCCTATCCAATATTCTCTATCTTCTTTGATCTCCATGGAAATTCTGTCTTCAATATCCAAATCTTCATCAAGAAGATTTTGGTCTTTTTCCTTCTACAATGCTTTTTTAAGACCCTTTGTCCTAGGCCTCTTGTTTCCAACCTGCTTTTGTTTTTCATCATGTTCATCATGCTCTAACACTACTTTACCTTTGACCCCTTGCTTCAACATCTTGGATTGCTCTTTTTCCATGATTAGCTATTTGGTCTTGAGTTGATTGTTTTCTTGCTCAAGGAATGAAATGATAAATCTGGACCTTGCCAAGTTGTCCATGAGCTCCCTGATCTGGGAATCCTTCTCCTTGATAACTTTTTGCAAGTTTGAATGCTTATTTTCTGCCTCCAAGTCAACTAGTTCAAAATCATGCTCAATTAGCTCCTCATCCTACAAATGTGCTCCCCGTTGTGCTAATGTAGAAGGCTTGACCCTTTTCTCAACTTGAGAAGTAAACACAACTCTTTTTCCTCTCTGGTATATTTTGGTCACCTCAAGTCTAGGTGCCTTGGGAACCTCCTCTAATTTTCTTGATGACCTTACCTCCATAGGTTGTGCTGCTATATCTTGGTGATGGCTTAGTGAAGTAGTCTCATGATTCTGCAAAGCCGTTCCAATGAAGGTATCCCATGCCATGTTCTTTTCTACCAACTGATGGAGGACTACAACCTTGATAAACTATGATGGAAAAGGCTAGGGTAATTCTCTTTGTTTTTCATTTGCACATTTTCGTACATTTTGATGATATTTCTACACAAGTAGTTACACAGGTTAAGAGGTTTGACAACTGTGAAATGCATTAGCAACCTAATGTGGTATTGATACAATCTGGAAAATCTCCCTTCACAAGTGAAAAAATTCATCACAAATTTCATCAGTGGTGCATACTTTTCCAACAGGTATCTGAATGGAATGATGTGTGAATGAGCCTCTCTGTAAGGTGATTTCAAGAAAGGTTTGTATTTCTAAAGGTCTAGGCTTATGTCTTTGAGCCAATACTCCCCATGATTTGGTATCCCTGTGGCAAGAGATATGACAACAACTAAGAATGTGAGATCTGTTAGTGTCAGTCTTTGAAGCCTTCCACCAGTGATCAAACAGGCTCTTACAAAGTGGTATTAGGGTGTCAAAGTCAAATTTTGTCATTTCAGTGAGTCTTCAAGTAAAATTTGGTCACTAGGTATTAGGTCTAGGGTTTGTTTTCACTCTTTCCAAAGTTTTCCAAGTGTCAATCCATATCACCATTCAACTGAGTGTATGTTAGGTCCATATAATACTAGTTATTACCCCATTACTATTTTAGTTATATCCCTTATTAATATTGTTGTGCACCTATTGTCCCCATATTGTTATCACTGTGCCCCATAGAATCCCTCTATTTTTAGTTTTGTGCCTTTATATTATTATTGTTAGGTCGACTGGGTTATATTGTGACTCTGTAGACTCCTATATATAGAAAGGAGGTTTTGTCATTTGAATCATCAAAGAATCATTCATTTGTGTAATGTAAAGGAGGTTTCCCCCTCGAAGAGGCTGAATTCTAAGGCGTTAATCTATCTTTTCTATCTTTTTGTGAGCTGATTTCATAACATTTGGTATCAGAGCTTTGGATTCTAGGGTTTCACTACTCCAAATAGGTCATCGTGGCATTTTCGCTATAACTTTTTTTTTTTCTGCGATGTTTCAGAAGCAAAAAAAAAAAAAACCCATTTGAGACGAAATTTCACTGAACCTTGCGTCTGAATTTCAAAGCTTTTAGCGCTATATTTGCATAGATATGATTTGAGGAAGTTGGTCTTTTTGCAGACTCCTGAATTACATTCCAAACATGTGACCTGGGGAAAATTGTCATAACTTTCTCTCTGAGCATCAGATTGAAGTTTCATAAGAAGGTAAAAAAAGAGGACGCGCTATAGTTTCTTGTATATATCTTTTAGAGCCAAAGGTTGAAACAGGGACACGTGGCATGCCTTACAAGTTCGCTTTACTAAACTAGTCTATAATCAGGTCACTGTGGGAGATTTGGCATAACTCTTCCTTGGAGAATCCAATTTGGATCATACTGGTGGCATTGGAAAGAGGACACAGAGGGATACTGCAGGTCACAATTTTAGAACTGGATGATCTGAAATTATAGAGATACATCAAAGGCAATGTCGAGCTCCTACAAAGTGGAAAAAGGTGTGTAGATTTTTTTGAATTTTTGCTGAAGCTTGGTTTGAAAAATTATTTTGAAGGAATTCAAAGGGAATAGTAGAGCATTATTATTGGTAACTGATGCCCTAAGGAAAGAAAATGAAAACACCTAGTAAGCAACCTGAAAGCTCTAGCATGACTCATGAAGAAGAGGAAGAAATGCTAAATGATATATCAAAATTACAAGACCAAGTGCAACAAATGTCACTCTCACAAAATCTAACAGAAGCTAAGATAAATGGCATGGAATCTAAGATAAAGGGCATGGAAGCTAAGATGAATGGCATGGAAGCTAAGACGGATGATTTGAAGATAGATTTGAAGACATATTTGAAGAGAGACATGGCATATTTGAAGATATATTTGAAGACAGACATGGCAGATTTGAAGACAGATTTGACACATTTTCTACAAGAAATACTTACAAATGGTGAAAGGGTAGTAAAGGAAACTCATGATACGAAAAAAATAAATGTTAATCATGATTTCATAGACTCTAATGTTGGATCAAAGACCCACCATATTCCAAAAATTGATATGAGGAAGTTTGATGGCAAGGATCCCACAACATGGATATTACAGATGGAGCAGTTTTTTGATCTCAATAATGTGCAAAACACACAAAAGGCATGTATTGTAACTTTATATTTGGAAACAAATTAGTTTGTATGATATCAATGGCTTTGCTCTCGTAAACAAATTATCACTTGGGCAATTTTTACGGAAGAATTGATAGCACATTATGAGGATACAAAAGGAAACATGTTTTTTAGCCAATTGATAAGTCTCAAACAAAAGGGTTCAATAATGGAGCACATTGAAGAGTTCCAAAAATTTAACATAAGGGTAAAAAACATTATAGAGAAGCATAGGATTGATGTGTTCATAGGAACTTTAAAGGATAATATCCAACACGATGTTTGCCTTTGGGAACCTGATTCATTAGAGAAGGCATTCAGGTTAGCAAGAAAAATGGAAAGCAAAATTATGGCAACCAGGAAGCATACTACTCACAACTATAAAGATGGAAGTGTTGTTGCCCCTAGTCTTCGACAACCTATAAGGTTGACACCACGACAATTGGAAGAAAAAAGAGCAAATGGGCTTTGTTACAGTTGTGATAGCAAATACACTAAAGGTCATAAGTGTGCTGAGAAGAAATTATTCTACATAGATTGTGAAGAGGAAGAAGAAAAGGAGCAAGAAAGGTCAAAAGAAGAGTATATACTCCAGGAAAAAAGCCTAGATAAAGAAGAAATGAATCCAACTATATCTTGTAATGCATTAGTGGGAATTACCACTCTTCAAACCATCAAGATAGAAGGACAATTCAAGAAGAAAAAGGTAATAGTGTTGATTGATTCAGGAAGTACCCACAATTTTATTCATTGTAAGGTAGCAAAAGAATTGAATTGCTTCCTGTATCCAGCACCAGAGTGTCAAGTGATGGTTGCAAATGGAGGAACAATAAATTGCTCTGGAAAGTGCCATAATATCAAGCTATCCATGGGAGAATATGTATTGACTAGTCCAATGCTTTCCATTCCAATGGGAGGTGTTGATGCTGTACTAGGAGTCCAATGGCTACAATCCTTCGGTACAATAGCTTTTAACTTTCAAGAACTTTTCATGAAATTTTCTACGGAAGGAAAGGAAGTTGAATTAAGGGGTATTGCAGGGAAACCGAGAAAGATAATCAGCTCTAATGGTATAACAAAGCTTCTAAAAAAGGAACAAAGAGGTGTAATTGCACAATTATGTTCGCTAGATGTTTCCACATCGAAATCATCTATTTCTCCAGATCTCCAAAAAGTCTTGGACAATCATTCCAAGGTATTTGAGACTCCCAAAGGTCTCCCACCTATTCGTGATCATGATCATGCTATTCATCTGATTCCAATAAGTGTTCCTCCAAACATCAGGCCGTACAGATATCCCTATGCCCAAAAGAGTGAAATTGAACGTATGGTTGTAGAAATGTTAGAGGCTAGTATAATTCAACCTAGTCAAAGTTCTTTCTCTGCTCCAGTAGTACTGGTGCACAAGAAGGATGGATCATGGCACATGTGTCCAGATTATAGGGAGCTCAACAAGCTCACTATTAAAGATAAGTTTCCCATTCCTGTCATTGATGAATTACTGGATGAATTACATGGATCAATTTACTTCACCAAGTTGGATATTTGTTCAGGATATCATCAAATCTGAATGAAGACTGAAGACATTCCAAAAACAGCATTTAGAACTCATGAGGGTCATTATGAATTTTTGGTCATGCCTTTTGGCCTTACCAATGCACCTTCTACATTTCAAGGTTTGATGAATTCCATTTTCAAACCCTTCCTTAGAAAATTTGTGTTAGTATTATTTGATGATATACTAATCTACAACAAGTCTTGGAAGGATCATGTTGAACATGTTGACAGGGTGCTACAACTATTGGAGGAGAAACAATTATAGGCAAAAAGATCCAAATGTTTCTTTGGAGTACAAGAGGTGGCATATGTGGGTCATATTGTATCTCATGAAGGAGTTAAGGTAGACCCTAGCAAAATTAAAGCCATTAAGGAATGGAAAATCTCCACATCCATAAAGCATCTGCGAGGATTTCTCGGGTTGACAGGGTATTATCGCAAGTTTGTTAAAAATTATGGGAGAATAACAACACCTCTAACAACATTATTGAAGAAAGATGCATTTTCATGGACTCCAGAAGCAACAAAGGCCTTCGAACATCTTAAAGAGGCAATGTGCCAAGCACCAGTCTTAGCAACACCGGACTTCACAAAAACCTTTATTGTGGAATGTGATGCTTTAGGAAATGGAATTGGTGTTGTTTTAATGCAAGATGAAAGACCCATTGCTTTTGAAAGTCATCCAATCAAGGGAAAGTTTTTACACAAAGACATTTATGAGAAGGAAATGTTGGCAATACTACATGCACTTAAGAAATGACGACCCTACCTAATGGGAAGACACTTCAAGGTAAAAACGGATCATGGTAGCCTTAAATACTTTTTAGAGCAAAGATTATCCTTTGAAGAGCAACAAAAGTGGGTCACAAAGATGTTGGGTTATGACTTTGAAATCATATACAAAAAAGGGAAGCAAAATGTGGTGGCAGATGCACTCTCAAGAAAGGATGAGGATGTGGAAGCACTGTTGTGCGCCATTTCTATTATCCAACCAGATTGGATAAACGAAGCAAGGGAGGAATGGAAGAATGATGAAGAAGTGTAGGCACTTATTCAAAATTTACAACAAGATTCCAGTACATCTTATACATTTAGCTGGAAAAATGATTCGTTATGGTACAAAGATCACTTATACCTCTGTAAGAATAACCAACTCAAACAAAAGATTCTTATGGAATTGCAAACTTCCCCCTTAGGAGGGCGCTCAGGATTTTTAAAAACTTACCACAGGGTTAAGAAGGAATTTTTTTGGGATGGCCTTAAATCAGATATTCAAAAGTTTGTGGCAGAATATTTGGTTTGCCAACAAAATAAAGTTGAAACCATTAAGACCCTGGGTCTATTACAACCTTTATCCATTCCAAGCCAACGTTTGGAGGAGGTTTCAATGGATTTTATCACAGGTTTACCCAAGTCTGAAGGAAAGAGTGTCATCATGGTGGTAGTTGATAGACTTACCAAGTATGCACACTTTTGTGCATTATCACATCCATTTAAAGCCAGTACAGTTTCTATTGCGTTTATGGAAACAATTCAAAAGTTACATGGAAAACCAAAGATTATTGTAAGTGACAGAGATCCCATTTTCACTGGAAATTTTTGGACATAATTATTTTCTTGTCTTGGTACTCAGTTAGCTCATAGCTCATCTTATCATCCTCAATCTGATGGGCAAACTAAGATAGTAAACAAATGTTTGGAAGGATATCTTTGTTGCTTTGTATATGATAAACAGGCACAATGGGTCAAATGGTTGCCTCTGGCTAAATGGTGGTATAACACTTCCTTCCATACAACAACAAAAATGACCCCATTTATGGCACTTTATGGATATCAGCCACCATCCATCACATCATATATAAGAGAAAATTCTAAGGTTCAAGCAGTGGAACATCACATTGAGCATCAACAACAAGTCCTCCAACTCTTGTGTTGGCACAGAATAGAATGAAACAACAGGCAGATCAACATCGCAGCGAAAGAAGTTTTGATGTAGGTGATTGGGTATTCCTACGAATACAACCATATAAACAAATGTCCCTCAAGAAAGCTAAGAAGGATAATAAATTATCACTAAAGTATTACCATCCATACAAGGTGTTGCAAAAGATTGGTACTATGGCATATGAATTGGAGCTTCCTGCAGCTTCTCGAATGCACCCAATTTTCCATGTTTCATGTTTAAAGAAGGTTATAGGTGACAAGCTCCCAGTTCAAACAATATTGCCAGAACTTGATGAGGAAGGAAAAATTATATTGGAACCTGAAGCAGTCACAGAAACAAGAACTTGACAGCTATGAAATCAATCAATTTCATAGTATCTCATCAAGTGGAAGAACTTATCCGTTGAAGATTCCACATGGGAGGATGAGAATTTTATACAGAAGCATCCAAAACTACTCAAGCATTGAGGAAAACACGTTTTTGAAGGAGAGGGGCATGTTAGGTCCCTATATACTAGTGATTACCCCATTACTATTGTAGTTATATACCTTATTAATATTGTTATGCCCCTATTGTCCCCATATTGTTATTTTTGTGCCTTTATATTATTATTGTTAGGTAGGCTGGGTTATATTGTGACTCCTTATACTCCTATATATAGAAAGGAGGTTTTTTCATTTGAATGATCAAAGAATCATTCATTTGTGTAATGTAAAGGAGGTTGCCCCCTCGAAGAGGCTGAATTCTAAGGCGTTGATCTATAACTCTACTGCGTTGATCTATATTTTCTATCTTTTTGTGAGCTGATTTCATAACAGTGTACCATCTTTCAGAGAGTTGTCATCATCATTTCAGGTTCCAATGGGTCATTTTACACCTTGTTCGTGTTTCAGTTGTACTGGGTAAGGCTCATTTCCCTCTCCTAGGGTTTTGAAGGTAATTTCTCTTGGATGGTCAAATCATCAACAAAACTTGTATCCTAATGCTCATTCACCTTCCCCTATCCTTAATGTACCTTCTTAAGCACTTCCCATCACTGATATCCCTAAAATTCAACATTTTCTGACAAACCCTAGCTTCTTGCTACAATTTGACAATTTTCTAGGATAGGCCTGTGTTTTTCCCTTTTGAACCCCTTCCCCTCACTCAACATTTGAAATTTCACTTTCCCCTGCTTCCTAACATCCCTCCCTACTTCCAAAAACTTTCTCAAGAATTTAGAAGCCCCTTATCCCCTTCATTTCACTTCATTTCGACAAATCCCCTATTCCACACATCGGGATAGGTTTTACTCAAATGATGTTTATGAACAAGAAAAAAAATGAATTTGGAAAAAGTGAGAGAATTTTTTGTCCATAATAGTTCAAGGAAGAAAAACCTCCTTCACTTTTTACATATGTGTCATGGTTTTAGGGAAATGTCAAAAATAAAGTTGCCTCAGGAGGGTTGCTGCACCACTAGAGTGGCCTTGGGGAAATAAATATTTCTCCTAGCTTGGTTGGCCAAATGACTTGATTGATAAGCTATAATATCTTTCCAATAAGCTATCATGAGCTCAATTTGGAGTTGAGGAAGACCTTCAAAAGTTGACTGCAACTGCACTCTGCATTTAGGAAGCCTCATTTTGCACATTTTGACCAGTCTTGGGAGATTTGACTTTTGATAGGGCAAATGAATTCCAAATTAAAAAATTCAAGATTTTTTGGAAAATAGACTCAATAATATTTCCAATGAGCTATTCTACGCCCAATTTTGACACCAGGAAAGCCTCCAAAATCGGTCTGCAAAAGGGCGCTGCACATCAAATTTTGCAACACAGGAAATTTCAGCTATTGGCTCACTATTTTTCCAAATGGCTTGTAGTTTTGGATTCAGCATGAAAAAAAACCAAACCTAGAAAGTTTCATAAATTTTGGAGGAGATCTGGGTCACTTAAAGGGCAAAAAACACCTAAAAAATGCCCTCTCTGCCACTTTTTGGACCCACAGGAAGCAGTCTTGGGAGAAATGATTTTTGAAGGGTCAAATCAACTCCAAATCAAGAAATTCGAAGTATTCCAGAAACTAGATAGGAAAAGATTTCCAATAAGATATCTTGGGCTTGATTTGGGTGAGTGGAAGGCATCCAAAAATCAACCTTGAAGTGGCACTGTGCATCAGGCTCAGGGCGTTGCGCATCAGGCAAATTTTTGCCAATTTTGCATAAAAACTCAGAATTTCGCCCAGTTTGACTAGCATTTGACTTTTTCTCTTCTTCTTAGTAAATTTGTAATGGTTAATGATGTAATATGATGTAAATATGATGAAAAATTACTTGAGGGGGTAGATACATTAGTTAGAGGTGGTTTGAGGTTGAATGAATCAGTTTCCATAGTTTTAGAGGCAAGCTGTTCCATTGCCTATTTTATAGTTCCTAGTTTAGATGTTGTTGAAATAGCTCCTTGACTCATGGATTTGACCCCTGATGGCTAGCATAGGTGGTTTGATGCCTATATTATGTACTTTCTTAGTAATTTGAAAAGGTTGGACTCTTGTGGATGCTTTGAGCTTTCATTGTAAATCACTTCTGCAGTTTGGCAAGGAAATGAACCAGGGTTTTGCAGCATTTTGTGGGATTCTTGTAGTAATATGTCTTGGCATTGTTTATTCCTTTGTTATTTAGTTTCTCTTATGTGTATATGTTCCAACATCTATTTCTTTCTTCATAACTAAATGAATCAAGATAAATAGGTGGAATCCATTGATATTCAGTGCTCTGCCTTGAGGATACATTTAGTTTTAATGTTTTCTATTGTTTGAAGAGGACTCATGAAACTTGCACGCCCTCTCCAACTCCTCACTGGTCTTAGACTTACCATCACACTCAATTCAAAGTGCCAAAACACCTACCTACCTCGCCCCACAGAACCTCCTGCAAATCTGAGTTGATTTCCCAAACCCAATGCTGCCTTCTTCATTTGTTCCAGAAAACAACCATCAAAATCAAACAAAATCTTCTGACCTAATATACCTAGCCTAAAATCAACATTTATTTTCTGTCATCTCAATCCCTAGTTGCCTTATTCTAATTGAGATTGATAAGGAGAGAGCCCTCTCTCGACCTAGTAGGACTAGCTACCGGGTTAAGCGTGGTTTGATGTTACCCTAGACTTGCCTTCCTTCAGCCTGAGGTAGATCTAGGCCCTAAAAAAATCAATCCCTGCTATGGTGGCTTTTTCTCCCTTCATATTGGTGGCACCAATCAGTGAGCTGCTCATGAAAACCTACTTCACCCACTCTTTGACAAAACCCTAGGCAACTAACATATTCAAAGCACTCCCTAATGAATGGTGAAGAGTTGATCTCATTGCAATTTGTGGGCTCATACCTTAGAATCCTCCCTCCTTTATGATGATTTCTCTTTTCTGATGGTGAAGAATCTCCCTGTATTTTGAAAACCCTAGATGATAGGAAAATGGAAAAAACAGTGAGCAATGAGTAAAGTGGTGAAATGAGGGAGTTAGGGAAGGGAAATGGTGATAGAAATTTTTTGGGAGATGGATAGGGGTTTTTATAAATATTTAGGAAGTTAAATGGAGGGAAATGAGCAAGAAAATTTAAAAATAGTCATAGCTAGGGAAACTGCTCAATTTGATAGGTAAAAGCTAGGGTTTGTAAGAAGGTGAATTAAACTGATGATTTGTTTGGTCGATGGGATGGTGATTTGTATGAAAACAGAGGTAGGGATAGAAATTTCTAGGGTTTGAATGTTCAAGCTGATCATTTGTAAGATTTAAAATATGAAATTCATACAAACCCTAGATGATTAAACTCCCCATCATTTATTTGTTTTTCCAAAGGAAAAGAGAGAGTGAAATGAGTGTACTTACTAAATGGCTTAGAGAAATAAGAAGCTGGAATGAAAGATTAAATTTTAAATTTGGGTGATTTTCCTTGAGTTTCGTGACACTCTGTCCTATGCGCAGCGCAATTCACAAAAGCACAACGTAGTTCACAAAAGCGTAACGCCTCTCCCAGAAACGCAACACAGTTCACAGAAGCGCAACGACAAGCAATTTTTGCCAATTTGAGCTGAAAAAACCTATGTTTTTTCACCTAAGGAGAAAAGAGCTTGATAACCAAATGAGGTAAGGATGCAAATTAAATGTGTATGAGACCTTTTGGGCTTTTATAGACATGGAATGATTCTCTTTTGAGTGAAAATGAGCCCCACATATCTTTTTCAAACGTGACTTTCACTCTTTTTGAACTTGACAATCTTGGACATTTGTATCCTGGACTTCATTTTATATTTTTTTGAAGAGTGAACCTTCTTTCTTTTGGAACCTTGAGATTATAGCCATGAATTACTTATGAAATTACATCAAAATTTATTGAGAAGAGTTGATTATCACAACCCATCCTATGTTGGATTTTTATGCATGAAATGACAGTGTTGGTGACCTTGAAACCCTAATGACCTAATGGAGACATTAGACTGAGTGAAATCATTATGGTGATGAATGACATGATGATGATATTCTCTTTATGATGATACACTCATCTGAGTGATGTAAGTGACCAGCATGTGAAATCTTGAGAGAATATAAATAATCATAGAAAAACTAAGCAATGACAAAATTTTATTCTGAAAACCTAGTGACATAATAAAATTTGACCTTGAGACCCCTAACAAAACTTGGTAAAAGCATGTTTGATCACTGGTGATAGGCATAAATGACTGACACTAACACAACTTACCACTGAATTGTCTGCTGGTCTTGGGACTACTTCCCAAACACTGTCTCTAATAATGGAGTCATACTCCTCTACCATGGCATCAACCCATACTAGATTCTACACTGCTTCCTCGAATGAGGATGGCTCAATCTCTACACTTTCACTCATCAGAGCCATGTATCTAATGTACTGATCTAATTACCTCCTCTGCTTGCGTTGTGATGTGGGTGCTCCCACATTCTCTCTAGCATCATGCATCAATTTTTCATCTTCTTTGGTGCGCTTCCTCCCATCTCTAGAAGTCTCTGCATGAGTGGGTGCTTCCACTCTTTGCTCCTCTGCATGTGGTTGTTCCACATCATTCTGAGGTTCTTCCTTTGGAGCTACAAGGTCCTCATCTGCATGTAACTGAATCTCCCTCTCAAGGGAACATCTCATGGCCTTCTCTTCATCGAACTTCACATATCTATGAACCACTGTCATCATGTGAGATGGAAGGTACACCTGATAGTTGTGAGGTGTATCAATGTACCCCACAAATATGCCAAACCCAGTTGTTGGTTTAGCTTTTTCCTTGCATCCTTGGAAACGTGACAGTAAACTAATGAACCAAAGATCCTGAAGTGTGCCACATCTGGTTTCTTTTTCTTTGCACATATACACCTGTGTTGCATGCTTCAGCCTATAAGTGCAATATTAGGCCCCGATCATGTAACATTTCTCGTACAACTTCCAAAACACTTTTTTTCTTCCTTTCAACCACCCCATTCCGTTGTGGGTTGTGGGGTGCTATTAACTCCTGCTAAACACCTTCTGATGCACATAAGTTTTTTAATTCCTTTGACCCATATTCACCACCTTTATTTCTTATGAGAGCCTTCACTTTCCTACCAGTGTTGTTCTCAACAAGTGCTTTAAATTCACAGAATTTAGAGAACGTCTAATCTGTCTTCTGCATGAAGAAAATAAAACACTTACATGAGAAATCATGTACAAATATTACATAATACATGTGCTTGACTATGGAGGCTATCGAGAATGGTCCACACACATCTGAGTGAACTCTTTCAAGCATCACTTGTGCTCCACTGTCCTTATCATGAAAGCTGGCTTTAGTGTACTTCCCCAATTTACACCCTTTTCATGTATCTCTCGGCTCTATTGTACCCTTGGGAAGTCCTGTAGAAATTTTATGCATGATCTTTAAAGCTCCATGGTGTAAGTGGCCCAATCTTCTATGCCACAATTCACCGATGTCTCGGCTCTACACCTTCTCTACTTTTGTGCTCAATGTTGTACAATCTTCTATATCTAATTTGTAGAGGTTCTTCACCTGAACCACGATCCACTTCACTTGTACTGAGGCTATGTGACGAAGGAAAGCATTTCCTTTGCTAAATATCACATCGTAGCCACAATATTCAGACATAATAAAACCAAATTCTTCTTCACACCCGGAACATACATGACATCTTTTAATGTGAGAGGAGAACCACACTCCCTCCAAAAAGTAACAATATTGATGCCAGTTGCGATATACCTTCCATCATATCCCATTTCCGTGTGCATCTGGAGGTCCTTCTCCTCCAAGTCACTGAATAATTCTTTGTTTCCGGCCATGTGCAATGAGGTTCCACTATGCAAATACCACACACTACCCATCACTAATATCACCATGTAAGTAATGAGGGTGAAATCCAACTCAAATTGTGAAGCAAGAACTTCACTTGCCACTCCTCTTGACGACTTCTTGCCGACCTTCTTATGTGGGAACTTCATGGCATAATGTCCTAGCTCATGACAATGAAAACATTTAATCTTCGACAAGTCCTTCTTCTTTCTTGCTTGACTAGAATTTGATTTGGAATGGGATGAATTCCCTTTCCCTTTCTTTGCCTTCCCAGCTGTTGTAGCGGCTACAACCACCCTCCAAAATTTTGGCCTACACCAATTTCGGATCCTCCCTTGAAAGTTTCACTTGATGATTGTACACACCTGGGTTCACTCCGTGAGGTCGCATGAGTCTTTACATCCACCTTGCTTATTTATTACATTCAAGTATCTACACGATGATGTCTAAGTCATGCTTGCAACCATGTTTTGGTTATGCTCAAAGTCTTCGCTTTGTATGTGCTTGTTGTGTTCACTATGAAATACTCTATCGCACTCACATACATAGTCACATTCACTATCGCACAAGCGTTCTAACGATCAATAAATGATCAATCATGAGTGTCGTGCTTGTCACCTACATTTTCGGTCAGTCTTGTTGAACATGTGTGTCTAGATGGTTTGGTAGTTTCATCGTCAAGCCATGCAAGTGTGTGTTTGTATGATCACCTTTGCATCTTTCGATTGTTCACACACTTAGACATTTTGATGAAAGTTCTGACGACCAAACTTCCCTCTAACAACCGAACCATCACCCTGCCATCGACTCGATCGACTGTCAACCAGAACATCACAGAAGCACCAAGCTAGTCCTTTCAAGCTGCGCTGCCCACAAGAAATCCAATCAACTCTCATGCTGGTCACTCAGACAGTCGGACCCGAAAGTCACCCCGGGACTAACTCCCCTAAAAATTGTGTAGAGGCCATTGACCTCACCCACTCAACTGACTGAGTAAATTGCGCAGACAGGTCGGACAGATACCAAGTACCCATCCCTGTCTCCTATAGAAAATTGTGTAGTTTTCCCAGTCAACCATCCCGATAGTCAACCAATTGTTCATCTCAGAAATTACGCAATGTTCATGAGTAGGCCTTCTGCTGCCCATCAGTCAGCTCTGCTAAGAAATTGCACAGACATGATTAGCAGGCCAGTCTCCCGGCCTCATTACAGTTTTCCTTATCAACATCCCCTAGTAGCAGCTACCAGTTCCCTTTCGGAATTGCACAGTTTCTGTTGCCAGTCTCTTGGGCAGCCAACTGGCAGTTCCCTCTCGGAATTGTGCAATTTTGGCTTCCAATCTCCCGAGAAATTCCTTAGAAAAACTGCGCAATCCCTGCACGCTGACCCTTCATACAACCCGGCCCGTTCCTCTAGAAAAATTGCACAAATCAGGCTGTCCAGCCTCACTATCCGTTCGTTTTGGAAAATTGCACAAATGTGGCTATCCAGCCCCACTACCTGTTGGTTCTGAAAAATGTGTAGAGAATGCTTGCCTTGCCTTCCAGCAGCCCAGACTATTCCTCCCACAATTTGCACAATTTTGCATCCTAGTCGAGACAGACCTTGCAGACACTCACTGTCGACTCAGATTTCCCGTCTCCATCTCTCAGTGACCCTTGCACAATTTTCATCAACAGTTTCCCAAAGCCATCATCCCACATCACAGCCTTGCTGCCTCTCTTGGTCACCTGCATCTGAAATGATCATGTGTCATGGTAGACTAGGAGGTTTTGGATTTGATGTCGTCTCATCATGAATGACTGCAGGTACAGGTACACCAACAAACATGACAAGAAGATGAATGGGATGAATGAAGGGAGCACATGCAGAAGGATAGGTTCACCAATGGATGAATGAACAAAGCATGCGAAGTAGATGAACGCGATAAACATGTACCTTCGCGAACATATGAGCCTGTGAAGCCTTCTAGCATGTAAGCAAGGAGCAACATGTTAAAGCTTCATCAAGTGAACCAAGGACCATCGAATACTCTGTGCACTTCGCCATGTGGAGGTGAAGCTATGATACACCATGAAGACATGCATCACCCAGCAGCACTATAGATCGACATGCACTCCAGCAACAACATGAATGTACCATCATTCTCATGTCAAGTCATGTCGAGTCACGTCATGAGTCATGTCACCCACATCTCCACTATGGGCTTGTTTTCAATAAATGTGATGTAACGTGGAAGTCCAAGAGACCTACTTGTTGAACAAAGAGTCATGTAAGTTGAAAAGCCATGGAAGTCAAATAGTCATGAGGGTAGTTGAATAGCCACAAGGGTCAGTTTCACCCTTGGCTATAAATACCCCCTCATTTGTACATGGAAAATACTTTTCACCTCAGCTCCTCCCACATACCCAAGAGGGTTTGTAATATTTTCTTTGAGGAGTAAGTAGTTGCTCCAACGCCCCGTTGACGGGGTTAGTGATGTATGGTGTAACGATGTGTCTTGGAGCTTTCACCTAATTAAGAAGCTTGTTAACAACCCAACACGTTTTCACACATGTATTGTATTTGTTGTAACACTTATATTTAACACTTGTAATACATGTTTCTTTAAGCTGTGTTCTACATCTCAATTGTTTCATTTGTTGTAATGCATAATCTATTAATGGAAATGTGTTGTATATGTTTTTAATGATGTCTTGTCCGTGTCGACTGCTCTGTCAGAAATCAGACATACCTTTCACCTGAATCTTACTGTAACAACCATTTCACTTGTTTGAATTGTTCCGTGAGTGTTGTACGTGTTATCTTACCTTGTATGTTGTGACTTTCACATCTGAGTGGACTTCTCCGCCTAAAGCTGTGTATGTCTTTTTGTGTTGTATATTCCTAGCCAAGTTGGGACTGATCCCTTTCAACCTGTAACTCACCTTCACCTTCTTCCCCTCACAGTGAATGAACCATTGACACAAGTACACTTACACTCACAAGGCACGCGAACCTCACTTCTTGAAGATAAAGTGAACCACTCTCCTATGCTGACAAGCAAGAGTTGAGGCAAATCCTTAAGACAATGGAAACTAGGCCATCATACTGGATGGGACTGCCACACCAAATGACGTGAGGTCTAGTTGGGACTTCATACTAGGGTGATCCCCTGAATGTTGGCGGGTCCAGCACCGTCAACATTTTGGCGCTAGAAGGAGGGCAGCCAGCTGTACATGGCTAAAATTCCCCTCACACTTATTCATCAACCATCTGGTCAAGGCAGCAACTTACACTCCCTCTCACCTACACACAACTCTGCAATTGGTTACTCCTCACCTCCCAGAATTGAACACGAGATTTCATATCAACACCTTTTCTCCATCCATCCCATCACTTGCTAGTTTGTGGAAGAAGTCAGACTGATCCCAGGCATACAACACCTTCCATATGCATCAAAGAAGTCAAAAGCCACTCCCACAGGAGTTGTTGTGTCATCGGTGGAAAAAGTCGTCCTTGCCACACTTGAAGGTTTGGTAGAAGCTATTGAAGATGGAGAGGAACCTCTAGTCTTCTAGCAAGGCAAACAAGACACTCTTGTGATCTTTGGATCAGACTTCGGTACAGGAGGCGGAGAGGAAGGCATCGAAGGAGGTGGAGGAGGAGATGAATCAACAGACTCAGAGTCGGAACCATCAGACTCCGAAAGAAAGGAAGAGGATGAAGAAGAGTAAAAGATGGCTGACCCAAATCTTGGATGGATGACTTAGGGACCATTGGCTCTCCCGGCTTTTCTGCACAAGATGCCGAAGCAAACGGAGAGAATTAACATCAAGTTCAACCCTAACAACACGGTGAAGGCAAAAGATAATTTGGACAAATTCTACTTGCAACTGCAAATCCTTAAGGTACGACATGGCGACGTCGCTTGTATATTGTTCCCATGTGCCTTGGATGGTCATGTAGCTATGTGGTATCATAGCCTTCCACAAAACTCCATAAATAACTGGGGTGCATTCAAATGCATGTTCCTTGAGAATTTTGCTGATGACAAGACCCCAACTATGTTACTGAAAGAATTAGGTAGCCTAAAGATGGAGGGGAAAGAAAAGGTAAAATATTTCAACCAGAGGTTTACACGCATATTGAAAAAATTTGCAGCAGACACCAAACCTCATGATTCCGTCACTGTTGATTACTGCACATCCGCACTTCCAACCAGCATTGTGCAGTTCATCAAGTGAGCTACGAAACCAACACTCTTGGAAAACTACGAAGAGGCTATTGTTGTCAAAAAAGAGCTACGTGCAATTTGACTCATCAAGGATGATGAACCAGCAAAGGACTCCAAATACACGAGCAGGAAGTCCCAAGTGATGGCGAGAAAGGGTAGAAACAAGGAAGAAAATGATATTGAAACCCTCACTCACCTCGTCAATAACTTAAAAACTGAAGTGTCTGAGCTTAAACAACAAAAAACATTGTTGGCTTATAGGGGCCTGACCCAAGTTCGGAGGTGATTCAGCCAAACAAATCTCGATACTACTAGCCCTTTCGGCAACAGTCTGTGAAGTGGGGACTGAGGTCTCACCGGGCTTTACGACATTATTTGGTCAAAACATGGGCTTTGAGCCCCAAAACATGCCTCGGGGGAATTCCATGTCCAACAGGCCCCCAACACAAACATCGTGACATGCCCTTGAGCCACTCTGTTGGCATGACAATCTTAGCACGAAGTTCCTCCAACTGTCCTCGAACAATGTTGATGTCTGCAGCACAATGAACCACTTCTTGCTAAATCTGTTGCATCCTCTATTTTAAGATCTCCGTGTCTGGGGTGCTTCTCTGCATTAACGTGTGCATCCCCTGTATGTGCACGGGCTTTCCTTTGATGTTTGCCGTGATATTGAAAGCCTCATCAATCCATGAATGGACGTGCGCTTTGAGAACTGCCTCCTTATGTCACGCCGCATCTACCTGCTCCTTCAGTGCCTTAGCTTGCTGCATCTTTGCAAGTTGCTGAGTGAGGACTACTGTCTGTGCAGTTCCTCGGACCCTATTGTATTGCTACTGAAGTTCTTACGCCTTTGTCTCTAGGTGCTGGATGTTGGGGTCCTCTTGAAGAGTGGTGAGGACCTCAAGTGCTTGCTCCAACAAAGTGGTACAATCTTGCACTACACCTCCAATTTCTTCCAATCTCACTGCGATAGCGCTAGTGTTCTATTCTCAGACCTCTAGGGAAGTAGAAGGCTGCACCTTTAACTGCAACTTGGCGATTTAAAGATTCAACTCCCGCTAAACCTTGGTTGTTTCTTCTCTAGCCTCGTGGACTCTGGTTGCTAACCTGTGGATCAGTACCTCTACTAGTAGATCCGCTGGGATGCAGCAACAAGTGTCATCTACAACTTGCACCAACTGTTGATTCTGCAACACCAATTCGTCGCACTGCACGCTGAGCTGTTCCATGTTTATCTTCTACTCGCTGAGAACTTGGACCGCGCGGCTCTCCCTAGTGCGCAGCTCTGCCATTATCCCATCTTGTAACAGATACAATGTCTCTCGCCGAAGGGTAGCCAAATTAAGGTTAAGGCCTTTCATCATGTTAACCAAAAAACTATCGGTCTCATTCGCTACGACTAGGGCCCCTTCTAGCAACACTATTGTGTTTTCCATCCAAGCACGTAGCATCTGCTCTGTTGCCAAGGATCTTGCTACAAGGTGGGTCGAAAGGGTACCCACCTGAGGGGCTACACCTGTAACTCCTGCAGCTGTGCCCTGACGGCCCCCAACACAATCTGGTGCTCCTGCATAAAATCTTAAAGAGGCTCATTTGTGACATCACGAACCGTTTTGCCGATGTCATGGAGATCACCTTCGGTTAAGGTGATTGGGTCAATGGCCAATTTCGAGGCCTTGACCTTCTTCCTCGGTCCTGCTCTCTCTGTCGTGTGTGGGTGCTTTAATTGTGTGGATGTGGTCCCTGGGTCTGTGCTCCCTTCTATTGTTTCCTCTGCCTCGTGATCCTGCAAGGACGTTGCTTGGCCCTTGTTCGCCTTCGCGATTGCTGCCTTTGCCGCCTGTGATGTTGTTGCTTCTGTGGCCTTCTTCTACTCAGCGGCTTTTTGTGTCGCTTCACACGCTGCCCTTACCTCAGCTGTTGTTGTTTCCTTCTGCCTTTTCTCGGCCAATTGTGTGATACATAGCTTGTCATCGTCCTTCTTCTTCTTCTCTACCACCTTCTCAAGTTTTGCAAGATCTGGGACGCGCCATTCCAAATGCCATGTCTCCAATACAATAAATATGGTGTCGCCAGTGGCTATAAAAGGGATCTTCGTCCATTGCTTCGCCAGATCCTTACACGCCCTAAATAAAAATGTTGTGCATATATCAACTTTAAAGTCTGCAAAACTCTGCAGAATGTTGTACACCGTGGGCGACAGGCGTGACTTCCAGTTGATCCACATCTGGATGCTCATCTCCATGAGAACCTAGAAGATTTTGGTGTCGCGTATTCATTTCGCGTCCTTTGTGGCCCAGAGCAAAGCATACTTTGCGGCCTCTGGTAATTCTCTGTCAATGTTGGGGAATTGACTGTCCTCGAGAAGCTCCCCTGCTACGAGCACTATGGATAAAAACAACCACGCATAGTGGAAGGTTTTACCCTACTCCTGGGCTTCATGACAATTTGTCAAGAATTCCTCACAGAGGAATTCAAACCAGTTGAATTGGACCCCCTCCGCACATTGCTCGGCTAGTGCGACCACTGGCGCCGGTACCTCATTGGTGCGACACTTCCTCATAACTTTTCTGGCCAGGATTTGGGTTGCTACGCGTACCCCTTTGTCCTTGATGCTGGAGATGGCGTAGCCCCTCTTCTTCTTCTCCAGCTTGTATTTTGTCTTCATGGCTTCTGCAAGGGCCAAATCATTGCCCTTTCCTTTGGCTATGGTCACGGGGTCCTTTCCTTTGCAGGGGAGCCAAGAAATGTAGTGAATTAGGTCTGCTGTGATGGGGATAGGCTCCTCCAGCCATAGATGCTCATCATGCACCAGCTGCTTGATGACGAAAATGGTTATGGACGCACAGTGGAAATGCGAAACCCATAATAAGTTCAACAACCCGACCTTTTCCACACCGCGTAGCCACTTCCGCGGTTCTAACGTTGTCACCACCCCCGCAATGTTCTGCTTCATGAGGTTCCCAGTCTCCAGGTGAGGGAACTTCTCGCAATCAGCGAGGTCCCAATCTTCAAACTTCATGGTTGGCACGTGGCCCAGGTGCGTGCCTTCAAACACAATGCCATCTGGGAGGAGTAGGGTCTGGAGTGAACTCTTGGTTTCATCCAGGTCCTTCGGCACTTTGGTCTTCCCTTTCTGCGGAGGGACATATGCAGGCAATTTTGTTGCAGAGAGTAGGTGGAATATCCTCCTCCATGCCTTCGTCTTCTTCCTCTGCGATGATCAGGGCCTACAAATCTTCTTCTTCCTCATTTGTTTCTATCGTGATATCTTTCCCCTTCTCTGCCATCGATAGTTTGTTACGCAGCGGGTTCCTCGGGGACACACGTATTGGAGCCATTGCCTGTTTATCCTTCTTGGCCCTTGGCATACGCGGTGATTTTGGGATCTTTGCTACAAGCCTGGCACCTTCTGGGACATCCTCCACCATTGGGGTCTGCACAGCCTTGCCGGCGGTTACCTCTTCAATTCCCAAACCATCCTTAGTAGCTGTCATCAGATCTAGGCTGTATTTTGTCACTCACAAACTCAGGGGTGCAACTATCGCTTGACTCTTAATGCTCAGTGCTCTGCTCAATTGCTCAAGTCTTAAATGACCAAGTGTTGTTTGCTGGGCAGCACTTTGTGTTTTATAGCGCCTTTTGGATTCGAATTCGACCGTTCCCACCAATTCCGATCCATTAATGCTTTCTTGGCGGCATATTTTACCAAATCTTTCCCATAAATCGCGTCTTAAATGCCTGTCACCCGCTCCATTTGGCCTCAAGTCATACATCACAACATGAATAGTGACCTCAATGGTCACTTTCTGGCCAATCTATGCGGCAGCAAAACCCTCCATTTGCGGTTGCGGACCCTGTGACGCTCTACTTCTGCACGCATCCCCAATATCGCGCAGCTCCCGGGCAGAATAGTTTATAGCCCCACGCTTCCTTTCAATTGTCTGGAGCGCTAAGACTGTTCTTCCCGCGGCTAGTCAGGTGATCACACCACCTGTGTGGGTCTCCATCCCGTCCTCCGCCATAGTTCGCGGAGAATCCTCACCTTCCATTTTTGTGGTCGGCATCGTGCACTTTACTACTTGCAACGTGCTGCCTTGGTCAGTACGTTTGCCGATATGCGGTCTAAGCCAAGGCAGCAAACTAACCAATTCACGGCGATAGGTCTCAAACTTGTCAGTATGGTCATACGCACCTTGCCTTACCATCCTAGGTTTTTCAACGAGAAACGCTTCCTATATCTTGTCTTCCAACTTCTTGACCTCCGCATCCATCATAGCGCTTTTCTTCCTTAATCGTACCCTTTCATTTTCAAGTTTGCGAAGTCTAAAGTTTCCTTGTTGGGTTTCTTCGTCAAGTCCAATATGTTATTTTTCTTACGACTATGTGATTCCTTCGTTCCGAGCTTTGTGGACCGTGGTATCTATGGGTGTTTTTATGCATGGACTAAGCTTTGCATGCTCCATAGGGATTATAGCCCCTACTTCATACTTCAGCTTCGGAAGTGCTTGTGCAGTCAGGGTTTTGCACATCATCCTATAAGCCCATAGAACTGCTGGTACGTGCAGGTCCCAGTCAATGCATCTCACATGGTGGACCATGTTCAGAACTTCACACACTTTGTCAAAGGCTTCCCCGTGGATAATCTTTAGCGCACTTGGTCTTATCATACTTCGTCGTTTGTGCCTTCGTCTTGCCAGTCTTGCTCGTTGGTCCTGTTTCCTATCGTGAGGATGGTGTGCATTCATGCAAGTTGCATACCATACGCCTGTACCCTTCTGAAGAGGTGGGTGCGCAGGCTGTTTCATCCATCATATCTGACTTTCATCTACAACTAGGGCTTTCCAAATCATATAAGCATCACCCTTCTACATTCGCGCCAGTCCTCAAAACTTTGCTGGTGCGTACCCCACCACCTTGTGGGTGTAGCGCGTAGTGCCCATTTCAGAGCATCGAACTGCTGTTGTTTTGGCACCTCGCTTTCAAATTTGTTCAGGAATTCATCCATTGTTGTTAACCCATCATACATAGGCAAATCCCTTGCTTCTGTTACTACACATCGTAGTGATTTTAACATCATGTTGCAATTGAGGGTGGTTACCTCGTGTAACTGATTCTGCCATCGTTCTATTTTCTCGTCTGAATATGATGTGCAGGAGCTTTCACGCTCCCACAAAATCCTGCCATCCATTGTAGGACTTACCTAATCCTGTTCCCGAGCAGTTATCTTGTAGATACAATCTAGATCGTTGTCACTCTCGTCATCGTGCACTGGCTCTGTGTAGCGAGGTCCTTCCGCAGGGTTTAAAGGTACCACTTCGCGCAGTTACTTTTTCTCAAAAATCATTTTGTGCTTCTTTAGATTTATCAATCCATTCATACCAGTGGCCCAATATATTCCCAGTAGTGTGAGATAAGGATTGATGTCATCAACAATCTCTATTACTTCGAAATTTGCAAGCGCGCTTGCACCTTCGATATCTACCATTATTCCCTGCAATCTTCCCATCGGTAGGATCTTTTGCTAGTTCGCCATTTGCAATTGAATAGGAGACCATTTCAACGCGGGCTTGCCCATGTGCTCCCATGTCTTCTTTGTCAGTACATTCACGTCTAATCCTAAATCCAGAATCACTTGATCCATTTCATATTCCCCGATTTACGTAATCAACCTCATCTCCCTTCCTGTTTGCATTGTGTGCTTCCCAAGCTTCCATACTATGCGTGGTTCCCCTGATCCAACACATCTACTGATGAGTTCCTGCAATCCTTTCATAGCCTTGTTGTCGCGCAGCAGCTTCATGTATGTCTCCAGAAAGGTAGTAAGCATTGATGGGTCCATCTCTGGTTCTAGTTGGTCTTTACTTCCTGAAGTGGAGGCCTCCGTGAAGCTCTTCTTAGCTTCCATGAATGTCTCATTCATGCGCTCCAAATCAAACTCTGGTTCCTTTGTTGGAGCCTTGCAAACCTAAGCACTCTCTTCCTGCTGCTTACCTTTGTCATCTCCTGTCATGATACTGCTTCAGAGCACGATGTTTACATTCGGGTCCTCCTTGCGCAGCTCAGACCTCATCATTTGCAGGTTTTGAATCAGGGGAGGCTGGAGTATTCCTTTATCGCACAATCTTGCTATAAGTGTAGGGCAATCCTCTGTCTCATGATCAAACTAGGTACAATATAAACATGATGCTCTCGTCAGATTTATACAATCGCAGGCATAATGCCCTGGCCCTCCGCAATTATAACAGATCATTTGTCCACGACCCCTTCCTGGTCCCATTCCTTCTCGACCTCGTCCGCGCCCCTGAAACCTAGTGCGCGCCATCCTTGCATTTTGACCGAGGGCTTGCGTTTCGGTTTGAACCCTATAGGTAGGAGTTTAATCCATCATCAATTTATAACTTCTACAGGTTCGTTCAACATGGCTTACTGACCTACAGAAATTACAGAATAACTGTTGGGACGTCTGCGTATACTTATGTAATAGATGACAGTTATCTGTAGCGTGCTTCCCTCCTATTTGACAAATTGCACACCATAGCACAGGCGTTGCACTTGGCCTAGCTTGTGCCTCTGGTCTCAATGGCATTGGCCCTCCTCTTGCTAGGTAGTTCTTGAAGATTGGACAATGGTCCTTGTCATGTCCCTGGCCTTTTCACTTTATGTACCTGTTGTAGTAAAAAACAACCCCCCAATTTTTGACTTGTTCACTTCAAATAATAGGGACCCTTTCTATAAAATTTTTGGCTAAATGCCTTTGAGAAGTTTTATTAAGTTGATTATCCTACGATTTTGTTAATTTTTCATTTTCTTTAGATTCTTGTTTTGATTGCTTTGTTAAAATTGATTTTTCATAAGCTACCCATTGATGCTTGTTTTACTTTATTTGATCAACTGGTTTGTAAACGACACTCCTTTGAAGTCTAATCATTTATGTCGCCTGGGTTAAAAATGCACAAAATGTACAATATTCAATTTTTGTAATTAAACTAGTTCAATAATGCATTTTTTTTAAATATTAACCCCTAGTTAGTTATCACTAGCATTTTTAATTTTTTACTTATACAGCCAAATCATGAAGCATCGAGATTTTAGTAATTTACTCCAATTTTCAAATAAATTACTAATCTCAAAAACTCAAAATGTCAAAATGGCTGTAATTTATTTTTTTATTTTTATCAAAGTGAATGTAGTTTAGATAAGAAAATATACTCTAGAAAAATTCATAATTTAATTAAATATCATTAAAATAAAACCAAAAACAAAAAAATTGATATTTAACATTAAATTTTAAAATTAATTACATTAATTAATATATAAAATATAATTAATTTAATTGAATTAAAAAAATATATATATAGATATATATAATTTTACATTGCATCAAAATATCGCATCTCGCAAGTTTTCATGGTGGTACATTTTTGAAATCCCCGATCACCTCATTTCCCGATTGCCAATATGCGATGGCTAAAAGTCAAAAGGCATGTGGTATTACTTAAGCCTCCTTATATTTTGTTTTTGAGTTTCAAGTCACCATACGTATGAGTGAAATGGGGAGGAGTGTTGTAATATAATATTAGATTTAATATTATATATATATAATATAATTAATTAAATTAAATTATAATTAATTATTAATTAGATTAATATTAATTAGTTTATAAATAACTTAATTATATATTAGTTAATGAGATTAATATTAATTAATAATTAGTTTGGTTTATGATTAATCATTAAATTAAAATTAATTATTAGATAATTAAAATCTAATTTAGGATTATAATTTAATTAAAATTATGATTTTTTAGCTCAACAACAGAACTTCCAAAATTATGTCAAATTTGACCCATCAACTTTGGAAGCTCATAGATTGAGTTATACTTGGCAAAGTAAGGTCTAGGATAGCTCAATGGAAAGATAAAATCAAGGAGAACATTTATGAAGAGGTTTCACTAACAGATTTGGTCATTTATTGGGTCGAGAATCAAGCATAAGATTAAGCTCCGAATTTTTAAAACAAAATCAATTTTCTGAGTTTTATTTTCTGCATTTTCATTTGTCCAAGCCTTTTCTGAATGCAGATACATTCGTCAATGATATCCTTGACCAATTAAACCATCTCAGGCATTAATAGAAAACTTGGATTTCCTTTTCAATTATGTATTTAATTGTATTTGATTGGATTTCTTTTAATGCCAGAAATCACATTTTGATTTTATTATTGCATCTTAATTTATTTTGATTTCTTTTTGCAGGAAAACAGTAGAAGAGATATGGAGAAAAAGATCTCAGTTAATGAGAATGCTCCAACAATTAAATATTGAAATTTTGAGCAAATAAAACTGGATTGGACAGATTTTTCTTTAACAAATTTTCCTCTCAAAAATACCTTTGAAAATATTATAAATGAGAGATTGCAGAATGTAATATGGGCGGCTCTCCTTTGCAATTTTGGAATTCTAAAAGCACTTTTGTAATAAGGATTTATAGTTGCAGGTGGGAGGAGTGGAATCTCAGATCTGAAGATTATTGAGGTTTTTCTTTTATTGAAGATTATTGAGGTATAATGAACAAAGTTTGCACTATTATAGCTCTGCTTTTGAAAGCAGAAGCTCAGGGATTGTAAAGGACTATTAAACACTGGAGCTAGAGAAATGGATTCAATAAATTGGTATTTCGAATACTATTGTTTTAAATGCTGGTTTCATTTTATGATGACAGACTTGTGTCAATTTACTTACATATTTGTGCACTTTTGTCGGTATGGGTAATTTGTCTCTATTTTATGTTATTAATTATCTCTGCTCTTATAGACTGAATTCTGATTTCTAAGTAATTATTTAATTATAAATTTTTATTTTAATACTGGTTTAATAAACAATGATATGTTGTAAACTTCTTCTGCATATTATTGTTTAATAATTCAAGTTATTAATTAAATGATCAAAATCATTCTGAGAACTTCTTCCTGAGTGTTGTTGATTGATTATTTCAGTTAAGAAGTCTCAATAGGATGTGTGCGGTATTTATAATGTCAGTTAATCAAACTACTTCATTAACTTGATATTCATTATAAGCTAGACATATTTAAATCCCAATACTTTAAATATCTTGCTCTTGGTTGGGTTAGATCAGTATCTTCCTAATTGAGATAGGACTAAGATAGTTCTTTTTCTTGCATCTTAGAATAAGTTTGCATTTAGGTTAATTTCTACATTCTTTTAAGTCGCCTTTCCAAAGAGCCAAACTTTAGTAGTAGATTGGCTGAGCCCCAAATAAGCTTAAGGATCACTTTCTTGCCTGATCAGTAAGAGAGTTGATCTGATGTCTCTTCTCCATTAGTGAATAAAAGTCATATTTTAAAGCCATTTGAGATAGAGAGAAAGTAATTGGACCTAGTTGAACCAGTCGGAACTACCATTCCAAATGGAAAAAGGAGTTGCTCTAAGGTCCAGACCGGGTGGTCATCCCCCATGTTGTAGCAATGATTTTCGAGGCTTCAACATTTTGGCGCTAGAAGGAGGGCCTGAAACTTTTTGTCTATTGGAGTTTTTTCAATTTTAACATCTTATTTAAATCACGATGGCTCCTCTTAAACTTCCAATTTGGAGTTGTATCCATGAACGTGCATCTTCCAATAATCCACCCGAAGTGGTAAGACTCTTGTCTCAGGTAAAGTTTAACGGTAAGAAGAATTCTTCTATTTTTAATCATGTTTTTCAATTTATTCAAAATGTTTCAAATTATAATTTTCAAGGAATTGATTAAGGCATTTTATGCAGAATTTTTATTCTCACATTTGCGGCAAAAGCCAGAAACTGGTGTAGAACTCTTCCAGTTGTCTCAATTCATAGCCGGGATCAATTTGTTACAATTTTAATTTTTAAATTTCATGGCTATGATTATGAACATGTATGTGAGAAAATTGAATATCTACGAAGATTTGAAAATGAGTTTGTTAGAGATTTTAATATTCGATTTCATCTGAATTGTTTAATATTTAAAGTCAAAGATAAACCTACCAAAGAGGAATCACTAGATTGGTTGGAACATATTTGTTCTCTTCCTCCAATTCCCAATCCATATAAAATTAGTTCAAGCTTTGTTTCATCCCCTTCCAACATAAATGAGAATTCCAATATAGATGTGCAAATAAATTATAATGAAGTAGTCTCACAAAGCTTAGAAAATATTTCTATCCAAATGCAAGAAGACAATAGCAACAACTTTGGAGAAAGAGTTGCCTTGAAATCTGAAAATTACTCTGTATAAAATTCAGAAAATCAAATCGCAAATCATCAAGTACAAGCAACAACCATAGTAAATAATAACATGCAAACTACTGTACAAATTTTTGAATTTTTCCATGATAAGAAAATACCGAAATCAGAGGAGCAAAGCAACCTTCTTCAAGAAAGCATGAGTATACAAAGTAATGATCTAGAATCTGAAATTTATAATGAGCAAAATGCACAAGAGTTCTCAGACAGAGACATTTTTAAATGCATTATTTCAGATTCACATTTTTCCCTTTATCCTGATATCTTTAATATTGGTAATTTTTCCCCTCTTAATATTAATGATATTTTAGAAAATAAAGAGGTTGATCTAAATGAATTATCAATAAGTTTTTATCAAGATAAAGAAACAATTATTGATCATTCTTTTGCCATTAATGAACATGAAATTTCTACTCCTCTTTGTTTTGATATATGGATGAGATCGAAGAGAATTCTAGAGAATATTGTGAAGTCATTTATGATAATTACTCTAACATGAGGATATTGATTTCTATCTTCATGAGAAAATTCAAATAACATCTGAGAATGAAGAACATTTCAATTTAGAAATTATTCCAACCAATCATCATTCTACAACAACAAATTATCTTCATGATTTCACCATTCAAGAAAATATTCCAATTTATGATTCATATTATAATCAAGATCTCATTCCTACTCATAATCATAATTCTCTTTCTAATTCACAAGTTGAAATTGGCAATTATTCAAATTCCATAATTCTGGCCAATCCTTGTAAAAAAAATAATTTCAAAACAATCCCAAATGTGTTGTAACATTAGTTTTACCAATAGTGATTTCATTTTATTTTTGTTTTCTCACTTATTTTGTTTAAAATTCGATTTTATTTATGTTTTTATTTTTCAGATTTTTGATACTTTGCACTGGCATATTGAGCACTTTACTATTGAACGCTTAATTGATGCATTACTCTATTGGGAAATTAAAGTTTCATATTATAACCATGAACATCAAAAGCTATTAATATTTCAATTTCAATTGATGTTCATCTCTTATCAAAAGCTTCTATCTTCTCAAAGACGGTGTCAATAAGAAAATGTATTTTTACAATCTGGCCATCGATCTAATTCAATTAATAATTTTCCATTTTATTTGACAAATTTCCATCCATTTTTCATTAACTCATTTGAAAAATATTTGGAAAGTCTTCATTCTTGGAAGATTGTTAATAGTTTAACACTTACACATAACACTAACAATTTCTTCCAGGCCTTTGAATTTAAAAGCTCATATCCACAATCTGGCTTATCATCTTCTGTTTTGAACATTTCCCAATTATTAAAAGAAACGCATCCAGATCTTTATGATCCAATTGGAATTCAATTGGAAAGGACATTTCAAAAGAAGGTGATTGTAAATAAGCTGCTAACAATAACTATACATTTTGATTACAGATTTAATTTTCTTAGTTTATTTAGATTTGTATTTCTATTACTAGCGTTTGCACTGTGTGCATATAAAGGAATTAAAATGAGAGAATGGTTACACTGAAAATATGACTATACCTAGCCATTTTCCTGCATATGGTTAAAATAGAAGTAGAATTAATGTAGTTAATTTATTTTCAACAGTTCTGCAGATATAAATAAAGCAAACAATCAACCTTTCTCATATCATATACATGTTCAGGAAAATGTTTTCTTCTCATCAGAAAATTTTTCTTGCTTCCCATGAATACATATCTGCCTATTTAGAATAATGTCTTGACAAAATTTAATTGAGTATGCACCTGGCACACATCACTTCAAAACCACTTTTCTCTGTTTCGACATTTCCTTCTAAAATTTTCTTCTTAGATTGTTATGTTAAAAATTTCGATGATGCAAAAACTTCCTAATATCATTGTCTAAGTTCGCAAGCTTAATGCCAACTTGATTATTATTAATCAGTCTTACTTTTTACTATAATCATATCAAGTTTATGTTATTTTCCTCGAAATAGGTTAAAATAACCTTAAGGGTGTCCATGCTATTGTGTGCACACATTTAAATCTGTAATTATATTATTTCATAATGAGTGAATTTATCCTATTCTGATCTTTAGTTTATTATCTGATGCTACAATAAGCATCATATTTATTTACTAAAGGCATTATTGAACAGTCACTATAACAATACAGATTTTTCTCAAATTAATTCAGAATGAGCAGAGGGAATAAATTGTTATTGCAATTCAAAAGGGAGCACATTCTCATTTTCATTTCCGATGAATTCTATGAATTTCAAATTTTCTGAACATGAATAATTGATTTCCTTCAGCTTGATTGCCCACTCTAATTTAGAATAAATAATGAGATGATTTTGAAAAAAGTCAGAATTTTGATAAATCGAAGGAAGAATTTGAAAATTTATGAGGTAAAATCTGCAGACAATTTCCTTCCAGGTACGCATTTACAAGTTCATTTTCATCTATTATTAGTTTCTCTTTTCCTTAGTTTATTTTTAATTCTTATTCTGTTTTATTTGCAAGTTTTCATTTGTTTTCAAAACTTGAAGTAAGCAAGAAACCCATTTCAAAATTACAACAGGTTCAGGGAAATTTTATTTGTGATTCATTATAATTTGAGCAGTCTTCAACTTTACTTTTATTCACTAGAAAACCCAATTGAAATTTAAAACAGTATCACAGGATTCATATCAGAAACATTTCAACTTGATTTTCATATTACTGATACTACAATGAATATATATTCGCAATATTCCCATCCTGCACATTTCCATCAATTATTTTTTTCCAATATCACATCATTCATATCACAACCATTTTAATTGTAATATTTTATCAGAAGTAGCTCTTAGCATTAACTGATAACAAATTGCTGATGCAAAACCTCCGATGTGTTACCTCACTCATTCTCTCATAAAATGCTATACAACATTTCGCATATAAGAGGTTTTCAGTTGAATATACTTCCATTATCTTGAATCACAGATCTCTGATAAAATGATTTTACCAATATTGTGATGTCCGCATAATTCGGGACCCGATATCAAATTTAAACCAAGTTTATAGGAAATATCGCGTCCATTCAATCACAATAATGGTAGGGGCATAGTTTTAAAAGTACCGATGTCTCGGATTCGATATAATATTAAAATCTTATAATAAATTTATCAGGTCCATTCTTCATCGCATATTGGTGTATCAGGAATATTACATCGTGTACTTAAGATTGCCGATCACCGATTTATTTTGAGGTCCAAAGCTGGTCCCACCTAAGAGCCCCGTCATCCATCGCATCGCCGCTATCGCAAGAATCATATTGTCATTTCCAACATGACTACTTTCCAATATTTCTATATGCCGGTATCACAATCGATTCATTGCATTTTTATTGATAATCATATCACAATTCCGAATTTGCGATGTGTGATGAGCGATGTGCGAAGTACAAAGCATGACATGACTATCCCCCGATCCTCGATATAACATTTTTTCAATATTGTGATCGCTCCATCTCATCGCATACACTCTCATTGCATGTTCTCATATCACAAATTTTCCGTTGCATCTTCCGATGCGATAGACTCCAATGCATGTCTCTATGCCATTAACATTTAATCAATATATGGCATATCAACAAAGGTGAAATTTTGCAGATTGAACTTTAAGCATGGTGAAGAAACATGCAATGTGAATCATCCGATACAGTGTTGTGTTATTTTAAAAAGCAATCTTGGGTAACCGCTATGGTACTAAAAACAATTGATGACAAATTTGTAGCATATTAAATCATTTCGATTTCTCATATATTTCAGTTTTATATATAATTCAAAGATCTCTCTATCTTCACATTTAAATTTCATTATCTTGGATTTGGTTTTAATTCTGGACAATTTATAAAAATCATGGAGTTTATATGAAACTTATAATATTTTGAAAACATACATCACTTCAAATTTTCATTCTCATTTCTAATGCATTTGTTTTAATTTCGATTTCCTTGAACACAAAGCATTCACTTTTTACATTTCAGTGCTTGTTTTAGTTTAAATAAAATAAATAATGATTTTGGGTTATAGGATTTTGGTTAGTTTGACTTCTTCATGTTTTTAATGTTAACTAAAAAATAAGTTAGCTAGTATTGGAGAAACTGATACCTTTTAGATAATATCAAATGCAATTATCCAATGGTAAGATTCATGTACCCACTTTCATTAATTTTCAATTACTTTAGTTGCTTAAATCTTGTTAATATATAAATCTGTTTTGCATCTCTTCATAAAAGCTTTCAATCCTCCGTCAAATCATATTTTGGAAGTCCTATACTCTTCTCCTGGTTTTATTTCAAGAAGCAGCGATAATCTTCATTGAAACAGCTACACTAGGAAGTTTCTAAACCTTTAATCTATTTCTTTAAGCATTCCTTTTATTAGAAAATGATTAAGATGATGCTTTGAAACAAGAAGATTGACACCAGACAAAATTTTTTCATTGTGGCTGAATTTTATCATCACTGCTATCTGAAGCCTAAAACGCTTACAACCCTGCAAGGTAAAATTTATCTAAATCTCGACATAAGAAGGAATGGTTACATGATTATTTTATTTTGCTTCATTTTATTGAGACATTAATATAAACATTCTTGTTGGAGTTTATCTTTCAAAACTTGGATTTTCCTTTTTACTCTTATTTTTAATTTTTAATTTTGTTTGCTGATTTATTTTTCACTTTGTTTTAAGAATTCTTTTCCTTTGGTTTTCAGTTTTAATTTTGGTGACTTTGCTATGATTTATATGGAGGTCCTTCTTGTTACCTAACAATGGTCGGCATACATAGGGAAAAATTGTTAATAGTTTACTATTAGCTTTTTCTTTAAATCTCATAATAAAATTTATTTTTCTTATTATAAAAGTAGATATACTTAAGGAAGAGATTACAAAACAAGAGAAGTTTACAAAGTATCATAAAATTTGAGAAATTTCTTTTTTCATCAAAATTTTAATTATTTTGAGATTTCAATATTTTATTAAGATCTTTCAAAATTCTATTATCAGTCAAAAAAAGTTATTTTTAACCAAATAAAGACACTTTACAACAAAATGCCTTTAACTCTGAAATTGTCATATTTAACTCTTAAGAAGTCAATAATTCTCCTTATATAAAAAGGTTTTATTTTTCTAAAGTGTAATCCAAAAATATATTTAAACTTAAAAGATAAGAGGTCTCACCATGAGCCTGCTTACCATGATCATAGGAGAAAAATAGGCTGACATTACCAATACTGCTAAACAACCTAGGGTAATGGCTTATGATTGCAAACAATTATAAGACAAGGGGTCTCATCACGAGCTAGCTTATTTAGTCCAATTATAACCAGTGAATGGCATTGTCAACTATCTGGCTACCAAACTAGGGTAATGGCTTTTAAAAATTAAAAAATTAAAAATAAAACAAATACAAAAGATTTATCTCTAGGTCAATAATTCTTAAATAGATGGGATTATGAATCATTGACGATTAAAAGATAATCCTGTCGAGACTATAGATGTTTGCTGGTAGCAGTGGCTCTACCTATGACAAATGAGTATATTTTAAAAGCTAAGCTGTAAGGTGGCCCCTGCTTTATCTCTACAACTAATTAAGGACTGATATAGAGTTTTGAAATATTTTAATTTATGAGTAATTTTAAGAAAAATTACAATAAGATGATTCTTGCTTTTATTCATACTAATAAACCTAGTCAAGCATTCCAAAAAATAATTTTCTCTTCTTTAATTATTTTTACTTTGATTTTAGGAAAATCTTATTCATATCAAATAGAGATAACCGGTTCTTCTCCTGTGTGTCGTCATTGTTGTGGTAAAATACAACACCCCCATTTTTGACTTGTTCACTTCAAATAATGGGGACCCTTTCTATAAAATTTCTGGCAAAATGCATTTTAGGAATTTTATTAAGTTGATTATCCTACGATTTTGTTAATTTTTTTTTTTTAGATTCTTGTTTTGGTTTCTTTGTAAAATCAATTTTTTAAAAGCTTCCCATTGATGCTTGTTTTACCTCATTTGGTCTACTGGTTTGTAAACGGCACTCCTTTGAAGTCTAATTGTTTATGTCCCCGGGTTAAAAATGCATAAAATGTACAATATTCAATTTTTGTAATTAAACTAGTTCAATAACGCATTTATTTTAAATATTAACCCCTAGTTAATTATCACTAACATTTTTCATTTTTTACTTATTTAGCAAAATCATGAAGCATCGAGATTTCAGTGATTTACTCCAATTTTCAAATAAATTACTAATCTTGAAAACTCAAAATGATTGTAGTTTATTTTTTTATTTTTATCAAAGTGGTTATACTTTAGATAAACTAAAACACTCTAGAAAATTTCATAATTTAATTAAACATCGTTAAAATAAAACCAAAAACAAAAAACTGATATTTAACATTAAGTTTTAAAATTAATTAATATATAAAATATAATTAATTTAATTAAATTAAAATTTAATATAAATATATAAATATATATATAATAAATAAATATTTTATCGCAAATTTTCATGGTAATACATTTTTGAAATCTCCACTCGCCTCCATTCCCTTATTGCCAATATGCGATAACTAAAAGTCAAAGGGCATGTGGTATTACTTAAGCCTCATTATGTTTTGTTTTTGAGTTTCATGTCACTCATACGTATGAGTGAAATGGTGAGGAGTGTTCTAATATAATATTAGATTTAATATTATATATTTAAAATAGTTAATTTTAAATTAATTAATATATAAAATATAATTAATTATTAATTAGATTAATAATAATTAATTTATAAATAAGTTAATTATATATTAGTTAGTGAGAGTAATATTAATTAAATAAATAGTTTAGTTTATGATTAACTATTAAAGAATTAATTATTAGATAATTAAAATCTAATTTAGAATTAGAATTTAATTAAAATTATGAATTTTTAACCCAGCAATAGAATTTCCAGAATTATGCCAGATTTGACTCATCAACTTTGGAAGTTTATAGATTGAGTTATATTTGGCCAAATGAGGCCCAGGACGGCTCATTGGAAAGAAAAAATCAAGGAGAAAATTTATGAAGAGGTTTCACTAACAGATTTGGTCATTTATTAGGTCGAAAATCAGGCAGAAGATCAAGCTCTGAATTTTTAAAACAAAATCAATTTTCTGAGTTTTATTTTCTGCATTTTCATTTGTCCAAGCCTCTTCTGAATGCAGATCCGTTCGTCAATAATATCCTTAGCCAATTAAACCATCCTATGCATCAATAGAAAGCTTGGATTTCATTTTCAATTATTTATTTAATTGTATTTGATTGGATTTGTTTTAATGCCAGAAATGACATTTTGATTTTATTGTTGCATCTTAATTTATTTTGATTTCTTTTTGCAGGAAAACAGTAGAAAAGATATGGAGAAAAAGATTTTAATCAATGAGAATGCTCCAGCTATTAAAGATTGGAATTTTGAGCAAATAAAATTGGATTTGGCATTTTTTTCTTCAACAAACTTTCCTCTCAAAAATACCTTTGAAAATATTATAAATGAGAGATTGTAGAATGTAATATGGGCGGCTCTCCTCTGTAATTCTGGAATTCTAAAAGCATTTTTGTAATAAGGATTTATAGTTGTAGGTGGGAGGAGTGGAATCTCAGATCTGAAGATTATTGAGGTTTTTCTTTTACATTCTGAGTTATGTATAATGAATAGAGTTTGCACATTGTAGTTTTGCTTTTGAAAGCAGAAGCTCAGGCATTGTAAAGGACTATTAGAGACTGGAGCTGGAGAAATGGATTCAATAAATTGGTATTTCGAATACTATTGTTTTAAATGCTGGTTTCATTTTATGATGACATAATTGTGTCAATTTACTTACATATTTGTGCACTTTTATCGGTATGGGTAATTTGTCTCTATTTTATGTTATTATTTATCTCTGCTCTTATGGGTTGAATTCTAATTTTTGAGTAACTATTTACTCATAAATCTGTCTTTTAATACTGGTTTAATAAATAGTGATATGTTGTGAACTTCTTCCGCATATTATTGTTTAATAATTCAAGTTACTGATTAAATGATCAAAATCATTCTGAGAACTTCTTCCTGAGTGTTGTTGATTGATTATTTCAATTAAGAGGTCTCAATAGGATGTGTGCGGTATTCATAATGTCAGTTAATCGAACTACTTCATTAGTTTGATATTCATTATAAGCCAGACATATTTAAATCCCAATACTTTAAATATCTTGCTCTTAGTTGGGTTAGATCAGTATCTTCCTAATTGAGATAGGATTAAGATAGTTCTTTTTGCTTGCATCTTAAAATAAGTTTGCATTTAGATTAATTTCTACATTCTTTTAAGTCCTCTTCCTAAAGAGGCAAACTTTAGTGGTGGATTGGTTGAGCCCCAAATCAGCTTAAGGATCACTTTCTTGTCTGATCAACAAGAGGATTGATCTGGTGTCTCTTCTCCATTGGTGAATGAAAGTCATATTTTAAAGCCATTGGAGATAGAGAGAAGGTAATTGGGCCTAGTTGAACCAGTCGGAACCACCATTCCAAATGGACAAGGAGCTGCTTTAAGGTCCGAATCGGGTGGTCATCCCCCATTTTGTAGCAACGATTTTCGAGGCTTCAACAACACCATACCTCGCGCGCTTCTGGGAGAGCTGTTTTGTCTTGTTTCAGACTCTGCATTTCAAGACACAAATTTTTCAATTGCACGTGGATGTGTTGCACTCCCAGACTAGGATCTTGTATTAGGGTCTCGTGCAGCCTCATTGCAATCTCCAAGGCTTCGACCTGTGTAGATAGCTTCTGTTGTGATAGCGCGGTCCTTAGATGTGGCATTGGTGACACTACAAACCATGCGTGGCTTTGTCCATCTGTCAAGGTCATGTTGGCTTCGCGAATCATACCCTTCAGTCTTTGATCCAACTCCCAGGGGGTCTCACCTGGAAGCATCACGATTTCCTTAAATCTGATGACTGACTGTGTCTTTGATTTTGGTATGCTAAATTCCCTGTTTAGCGCAGCTTGGATATCTGTGATCCATGCGTTTGGATTGTCATTGGAATGCTTGATGTACCATGTCAGTGTGCGATCCTGCAAGGCACTAACCAGTGTTGCCTTCTTGATATTATCATCCGTGACTCCTTGCGCTTCCCATACAGCCTTTACTACAAACCAAAATTGGTCCGGATTTTCGTTCCTTACTCCTCTGAATACCGACAACTTTATTTCACTCGCCATATTGAACTGTGGTGGTGGCGGAGGTGGTGTGGGAAAAGATGGAGGTGACGATGGTGAAACTGGTGGTGGTGTAGGTGGAGGTGGTATGTGTGGAATTCACTGCCTTATCAGACTGATCGCACTCCTTGGCAAAACCTTCGTGAGCTCTTCCTAGCTTTCTCACCGAGGTGAAATAAAAGGGCTACTTTCTATCTCTACGCTACCTTCGTTTCTATATATCCTCACACTTTGCGTAGCCCCAAACATTAATTTATTCGCATAACCTGCTTTTCAGACAGTAGCATCTTAATCCAAGTATTCAAAGATTTAATGTATTTACCTCGCAGTCCTTTGAGGAAGTGTCGTTCTGCCTCACTGTAGGTGACTGATGTGTCTACCGTGAATTCGGTGATAAACCCTCCTATGATTGGATCGAGCCAATTGTCCACAACGCACGTGATCTTATCTCCTGATGCTTCTAGTCTATGCACCAACTCTGGAGTCCACACAATAGGTTTATCGAGTCTACACCTTCCTTGACTGTTTGTTAGCTTCGCGATCCACTCGTACAACTCAGAGGGGAAGGATGCAAAGAAAATCTCGTGGATTTCTGTATATAAGTAGTGCTCTAACCACTGTTCCTTTGATACTCATGGATTCCTATTTTCCTGCGCCACGAACACTTGAATCTTTTTGTCCAACCACCCTTCAATTTCTTTCTTTGTCGGATTCCAATGACACGAAATTGGACATCTCTTATGTAGATCTGGTGCCGGTAATGGAACCATTTGTTGACTTATAGAGGTTTGACCCAATTTCGGAGGTGATTTAGCTAAACAAATCCCGATACTACTAGCCCTTTGGGTAATAGTCCACAAAGCGCGGACTGAGGTCTCACCCGAAGTAGTAGGAGAGGGTGCTAGAACCAAGTTTTTGCACCCTCGAGATGTCTGATGAGTTCAAGTGGTCCGCGATTAGACCTTGCATGCATGTTGCTACGCGCATTGTCCCGTACCTCGCAGCCTGAGATGTTGTCTTAATGCAGCCCTACTCGGGGGCCAAGTGCTGTTGTTACCCAAGTCCTTACTAGTATTCTACTGTTAGTTGATTAACTTAGCTTATTTGTCTGTGTTAAGTTACACTTAGCAATATAAATCATTCATACATGTGTGCGCAGTCAACGAACAGTATATTCGTAACTTACATCAACCATGCATTAATCCAAAAATAGATACACAAATTGGTAACAAAACCTTTCTTTATTAATCTCTTCTTCAATTACAGACTTGATTTTGCCCTGTGCACTCAGCTGTAGGGGTCGATACACTTAGCTACAAACTACTAGGCCTTTACGCACTCAGCTACAGAGCCTTCTCCTACTCTATGACCCAAGACATCCCTAGACTCTTACTCTTCGTTTCTCAACTGCTTCTCACTTCACTATCTTTTACATTTAGAGCCTCACTCTATTTATACAATCCCATGGTCTGTGGACCATGGGTAGGCTAACATTACATCCAAAACTATGGTGGACAACCCTATGACTCTAACATACTTCCGCGCTCGCAATTCACGGAGCTTTACAACATTATTCGGTCAAAACATGGACTTTGAGCCCCAAAACATGCCTCGGGGGGATTCCATGCCCAACAAACATACACATTTGCAAGGTGCTATCCGCCTAGACAGAGACAGGGAAGCAACTCGTCAGGAAGCAACTGGCCTTCTCAAGAAAATGCGCAGAGCTCTGTTTTCAATGTCAATCAATGCACATATCGCAAGTTCTATTCATTCCACGAAGAACATCACCAAGAGAACTTCTGTTCGGACTGGAAGCGAGTTGCAAACTCGATATAGTCATAAACTCGATGCAGAGAGCGGTATGTAGAATCAGCCAGATGATAGAGATTATGACGAAGGTATTTCACCTGTTGAAGCATCAATTTCTGGGCATGTGGTGAATGCATATCAGTTCTCGCAAGCAGTGTCGAAGACAAACACCGAGAAGCATCCCCTAAGACAAAATGACCGTTACAATATTAGGAGTAAAGGGGCTCCCCCTACACTTGGGGAAATGCAAGAGAAGATCAGACTATTGATAAGGAAGGTTGATCCACCGGCTGCCCCAAAGCAGAAAACACAAGACAAGTCCAGGAAGACAGTGGCAGGCAAGAGTACTTCCATGAGAAGCAAACTGCAAAACACTCCGCCGGATAACACGAACATCTATTCTACCCCAGACACCTTGGTAAGTCTACCACCTCTGGACTACAACATTGTTGATGACATGAAGAAAACTCGAGCAAACATCAGTTTGTTCGAGTTGGATAAGATCCAGAGTTAGCGAGATATCCTACTACGCACACTAGACATACAGCAATAGACAACATCCTCTACCAACAAGGGAGCGAGCACACCTCCCGGATCACTTTCCACTATGCTCAATACACTGTGGATGGAAGAAGAACACTCAGATTTCCCCCCATTCCTGCTATCTTTTCAAATTTTCAACTGCAATTTTCACAACTGTCTGGTTGATTCTGACGCGACATCCAATGTCATGCTGCTCTCCATTGCGAAAAAGATCAATGCACGATGGAGTGAAACATCCGCACAAATCATCCAACTTGATCGAACATCAGTACCAGCCATTGGTGAACTACGAGACATGATCATTCGACTATCTCATGACGGTCAAGTCCACCAATGCATCAACATAGTGGTTGTAGACATCCCGGAAGCATACGATCTACTACTTAGCAGAGATTGGTCCAGCAAGCTAGACAAATATTTTGCTACAAACTGGTCTCACATGTGGCTTTTGTACAAGGGCAAATGCAACCAAATCTGGGTAGAGTCCGAGAGGTACATGAAGCATAATATCACTCCCCTCAATGGTGAGAATGAACCATTGACCTTCACAAAACTCATGTTTGGCAACTGCCTCCTCAAAAAAACATTGGAGTGTTATCCTGCATGGCCAACTCCAACCTCATTAGACAAGCAGTTGGGACTCCTTCCTCGCCCAACTGATGATAGTGAAACTTGTACAGTTTGTTTTTTCGATAGTAGTAGTAGTAGCAACAATGGTAGTAATAGAAATACCAACACGCCAAATGGTCCATATACAAACAACTTGTGGGCCACAAGTCTTGACAAATCGGGAACACATGATGGCTCAAGGATCGAGTGTATCTCAGTCATCTAACATAATGAAAAATTCATGATTTTGAGCCTTTTGAAGTTCGAGGGAACAAACAGCGATGCTGAGTATGAAGAACTCATGTTGAACACACAAAAGACCAACACTACGAACGAACAAAGCAACTTGGGAACCTACCACAATCCAAAGACGACCAATCTCGGTACAAGCTACACACTACAACAACGACAAATCATTTACTGCTTGATCGAACAATACCGGGATGGGTTTGCACGAGTAGATGATGACCTGAGTACACATTGCACGCAAGAAATCCAACATGATATTCTAGGTAAAGGAGGAGACAAGCCATTGCAGCAAAGAACATGTAGCACATACATGTTTTTTGCTCTCCTTTCACCGAAAAGATTGACTAACATTTTAAGTGTTTGGACTACTTGCAAAGTTCGTCACCATACTTGGTTTTCTAATTTAAATCCCACACGTAAGAAATCTGTGAAAATCCACTTACGCATTGACTTTAGAAACTTGAACCCTTCCCAAAATAAAAACAACTACCCTGTGCCATCATTTGAGCCCATGTTGCACACAGTACTTGAAACAATGGTGTTTTCTTCACTTGAAGGTATTTTGGAATGCCACCAGGTTCCGTTAGCGAAGCCTGATGCACTTGCACTAGTCTACGAGAGGCTTGGCCCACACACGTATCATTTTCAATCAATGGGAAGGAGGATTGACAACCTTCCTGCCAATGGCCAAGATCTTAAACATTATTTTCATAGGTTGGGTTGTGCCCGTGCCATGTACATAGTTTGATTGCTGTCTATTGTTTCATTTGTTTTGTTTTGCTTATTATCTTTGCTTTTGATTTGTTTGATTTTTCTTACTATTTTTGTTCACGTTTGTTTTTTTTATTTGATATATTACTATTTTTGTTTCTCGAAGTATGTGCTGCCAACTACTACGTCCTATCTTTTGAATAGAGTATGTGGCTGAAATTTAAGGAAACTCATGACACTACAGCACTTGGCCAATCTTGTGTCTTCCTTCTTTGTGCTTGGTTGTAACTTTTGGTTGAGGAAGTCGTGAAGGAAAATATGAACCATCTGCAAGGGAATTTTTGGTCCAACCATGAACCCATGTCCACACTGGAAAGCTCCATGCATGTACTTATCCTTCTGCTTTGTGTGTTCAATCTCATCCAACTAGTAGAAACGGAGAAGGGGAAAATCTAAACGAGAAAACCTATTTTAGAGGTCTCACATGCTTCTCTGAAGGAACAACCTCTTCTACTCTCAATAAGTCAGGATCCCTCTTCTGCCCCAAAAATAAATAAGTGCTTATGCACAATCCTCTTGAAAAATACAAAGGCGAAAGAAGAGAAAGGCTTCCTGCATAGAGAGGTGATGCATGCAACTCCATCGGGGTACTGACCAGGCTCGTTGACAGTGGAGCAATGTGTGTGTTCCTGCGTGACTCTGCTAGGGTACTGTCCAGGCCTGCTAGCAGTGGAGCAACACCAGAGATGAAAACTTATACTCTGAAAATCTTCAACTCGTGAGCTAAACTACCCTTCTCGGATTCAAAACACTGAGATCTAAGTTGAACTTTTTATTGTGTTTGATTGAGTTGGAAAAGGGTGAACCATGTATGTCCATGGGGTAAGTGGGGAAACTAAGATAACCCGCACAACGATTCAATACTCCCCAAAAGACCAAGGCCCTGTGCTAACAATGAACTGAAACAGAGAAGTTGGAGTTCTACCAGTGTGTCACCAAGTGTTGTAGCGGCTACAACCACCCTCCAAAATTTTGGCTTGCACCAATTTCGGAGCCTCCCTTGAAGAGTTTCACTTGATGATTGTACACACTCGGGTTCACTCTGTGAGCTCGCGTGAGTCTTTACATCCACCTTGCTTGTTCATTGCATTCAAGTCTTTGCATGCTAATGTCTAAGTCATGCTTGCGACCATGTTTGGTTATGATCAAAGTCTTTGCTTCATATGTTCTTGTTGTGTTTGTTATGAAACCATCTATTGCACTCACACACGGATTCACATTCACTATCGCGCAAGCGTCATCTCGATCAATGAATGATTAATCATGAGTGTCGCGCTTGTCGCTTACACTGTCAGTCAGTCTTGTTGAACATGTGTGTATGGATGGTTTGGTCATTTTGTCGTCAAGCCATGCGAGTGTGTGTTTGTATGTTCACCTATGCATCTTTCGATTGTTCACACACTTAGCCATTTTGATGAAAGTTCTGATGACCAGAATCCCCTCTAATAGCTAGACCATCACCCTGCCATCGAATCGATCAACTGTCAACCAGAACATCATAGAAGCACCAAGCTAGTCTTTTCAAGTTGCACTGCCCACGAGAAATCCAATCAACTCTCATGTTGGTCACCCAGACAGTCGGACCTGACAGTCACCCTAAGACTGAATCCCCTCAAAATTGCATAGAGGCCACTGACCTCACCCGCTCAACTAACTGAGGAAATTACATAGACAGTTTGGACAGACACCAAGTGCATGTCCTTATCTCCCTTCGAAAATTATGCAGTTTTCCCAGTCAATCATCCCGACAATCGACCAACTGTTCATCTTAGAAATTGCACAATGTTCATGAGTAGGCCTTCCGCTTCCCATCAGTCAGCTCAGCTCAGAAATTGCACAGAGATGATCAACAGGTCAGTCTCCCGACCTCAGTGCAATTTTCCTTGCCAGCATCCCATAGCAGCAGACTACCAGTTCCCTCTGGGAATTGCACAATTTCTATTGCCAGTCTTCCGGGCAGCCAACTGGAAGTTCCCTCAAGGAATTTCTCATTTTTGGGTGCTAGTGACCACAACAGCCAACTAGCAGTTCCCTCTAGGAATTGTGCAGTTTTGGCTGCCAGTGACCTCAGCAGCCAACTGTCAGTGCCCTTTGGGAATTACGTAGTTTTGGTTGCCAGTCTCCTGGGAAGTTCCCCAAAAAAGCTGCGCAATCCGTGCCTACTGACCCTTCATGCAGCTTGACCCATTCCACTGGAAAATTGCACAAATTTGGTTGTCCAACCCTACTACCCGTTCATTCTTAAAAATGCGTATAGCATGCCTGCCTTGCCTTCCAGTAGCTCAGACTTTTCTTCCCACAATTTACGCAATTTTTCCTCCCAGTTGAGCCAAACCTTGTAGACACTCACTGTCGACTCATATTGCTTGTCTCCATCTCTTAGTGACCCTTGCACAGTTTTCATCAGCAATTGCTCAAAGCCATCATCCTACATCACAACCTTGTTGCCTCTTCCAGTCACCTGCATCCGAAATGATCATGTGTCATGGTAGACTAGGAGGTTTTGGATTTGATGTCATATCGTCATGAGTGACTGCATGTATAGGTACACCAACAAACATGACAAGACAACGAATGGGATGAATGAAGGGAGCACATGCAGAAGGACAGGTTCACTAACGAATGAACGAACGAAGCATGCGAAGTGGATGAAGGCGACGAACATGCACCTTCGCAAACAGATGAGCCTGTCAAGCCTTCTAGCATGCAAGAAAGGAATAACATGTTAAATCTTCATCAAGCGAACCAAGGGCCATCGAAGACTTCGCACACTTATCTATGTGGAGGGGAAGCTATAATACAACATGAAGACATCCATCACCCTGCAGCACTAAGCTCGACATGCACTCCAACAACAACACGAATGTACCAGCATTGTCATGTCATGAGTCATGTCGCCCACATCTCCACTAGACCCACTTGTTGAACAAAGAGTCATGTAAATAAAAAATCCATGGAAGTCAAATAGTCATGAGGGTAGTCGAACAACCATAAGGGTCAGTTTCACCCTTGGCTATAAATACCCCCTCATTTGTACATGGAAAATACTTTTAACCTCATCTCCTCCCACATAGCCAAGAGAGTCTGTAATATTTTTTTTAAGGAGAAAGTAGTGGCTCCAACGCCCCACTGACGGGGTTAGTTATGTATGGTGTAACGATGTGTCTTGGAACTTTCACTTAATTCAGAAGTCTGTTAACAGGCCAACACGTTTTCACACATGTATTGTATCTGTTGTAAGACTGATATTTAACACTTGTAATGCATGTTTCTTTAACCTGTGTTCTACATCTGAACTATTTCATTTGTTGTAATGCATAACCTATTAATGAAAATGTGTTGTATATGTTGTTAATGATGTCCCTTCCATGTCAACTGCTCTGTCAGACATTAGATAGACCTTTCACCTGAACCTTTATATAACAACCGTTGCACTCGTTTGGACTGTTCCATGAGTGTTGTACGTGTTATATTACCTTGTATGTTGTGATTGCCACATCCAAGTGGGCTACTCCACCGAAATCTGTGTATGTCCTTTTATTTTGTGTGTTCCTAGCCGAGTTAGGACTGATCCCTTGGAACTAACCTTCACCTTCTTCCCCTCACAATGAAAGAACCATTGAAACAAGTACACTTACACTCACCAGACATGCGAATCACTCTCTTGTGATGACAAGCAAGAGTTGAGGAAAATCCTTAAGACAATGGAAACCAGGCCATCATACTAGATGGGACTCCCACACCAAATAGTGTGAAGTCTAGTTGGGACTTCATACCGGGGTGATCCCCTAAATGTTAGCAGGTCCAGCGTCATCAACACCAGCCAAGGCACAATTATCCTTGTCATCATGCTTGGATGAGGATCCATCTCTAGTATTCCGCCAACTCTCTTCTTGCACCAAGTCAGACCACAAACACTCCCACTATGTTAGCTTCTCCATCCCATTTACAAAATCTTGGTAGCTGTGCCAACTCTTGGGAAGGCCTAGAAGTGTTATTCTGACCAGATAATCTTTAGCCATTGTAACACCAACACTTCCAAGATCATCTCAAGATTGCGTGAACTTGGTCAAGTACTTTGATATTGTGTCGGCCTTATCCATCTTGATTTTCTTGAGCTTGTCGTTTAGTGCCAACTTCCTATGGTCACTGTTGTTCTTAAAAAGGTCTGTCAAGGCCTTCCACATTGCATATGGATTCTCCTTCCTATGGAGGTTTTAGACAATATTTTCTCAAACTCCTTCGTGTATGATCCTTCTCGCCTTTGCAACACATTTCCTCCACTCTACTAGATCTTGAGCATCAATTTCTAGAGGCTTAGGAATATCTTTGTCTATGAATTCCTTTAGCCCATTGTCTTCCAACACTGCCTCCATCCTGTCCTTCCAAGAAATATAGTTCAAACTACCCTCAAGGGCATATCTGAAACTCAATCCGTAGAACAACACCCTGTTGGCTCTGAAGATTGATACTGCAAATTCGGTTTCACCTGCAAAACACAAACTCGTATTCTCTTCTTCTAAGGTGATTTATGCTCCAATACCATGTAGAAATTCATTTTATATTCAAACTGCTAATTTTGATTTACTAAAACGATAGACTTGAATCTACTCTACTCATCAGCAAAAACAATTAAACAATCAAAAAATAACGAAGCATACAAGAGAAAGAATTCAATCAACAAATTACATAATGATTTCTTGGGGAAATCCACAACCAAAAACCCCTGCTATATGTATATTTCATTAGTCAAAAAATATGAGAATATTACAATTCTTTGCTCAAGCCCGAGCAACCTCTGCACTATCTCTATCTATCTCACTGCTTCCTAGACAAGCCTAGGTCAATACTTAACCAAATTTTGGCTTTCCCAAGTCCCTATTTCCTTGCGTTGTTTCCTTGGGAATTAGCCCCATATTAATTAGGGAAATTCCTCAATATGAATTGTGCAATCCTCATAGGCCTTCCTCTAACTGCATGCACCACCTGTACAATTCAGATGATTATACAACTAATAGTACATTGTCCCTAAACTCCAATCTCAACTGGGTAACTCTCAGATCTAACATGCATGAGTTATTTATGAGTGAATCATCAGTTAACTGGTTAAACACATGAAGCAACACCTCACTGCCTAACCTCCTACTAGGTCCTCCATCAGTTGGAACTAGTTTAACTAACTTTAACTCAGTGAAATTGAATTAATTATTTACAACTCAAAATGAACTCAACTAGGGCTCCTATAATGTAAGAGACACTCTAAATGACTCAAGTTAGACCCTCAAATCGAATTATATGAGCTAAATAAGTCAATTTAACTTAGTTAACACGTACAAGTTGTCTTGTGATGTGGAATTATAATTTTATTCCTAATTTAATTCAAGGACAAAACTAAATTAGGATTTTCTTGTTGCATTTTCAATAAATTGGTGGCTTCACATCAAGGAGTGCCTTAATAGAGCACCCGATCACTATCTATCCAAGACCTTGTGGACATCAAAGATTTGACTTTGAATTTGTTGCTATTGAAAGGAATCATTATATCTTTCTGTTGAACATTTTGTGACAATTTAATAACAAGAATAATTTGAAAGGGTTTCCCCCTTATGGGGTTTTCCCTTGTTCTTTGACCAAAATTGTTGTCTCTTGTCATTACTTATATTGTTCATTGTATTTCTTGTTCTATCTGAAATTTCTATTTATTGCTATAAGATTGAATTGATTGCTAATTGAAGAAAATAATTAGGCTAAAGTAATTGTTACAACATAAAACAATGGAAAATTAACAATTTTTACCCTCTCAACCATACTTTTATATAGTTACTCAGATATTGAGAAGCATGCTTGTCTTGTTTTATTTTCCATATAATAATTTATTCGTTTGTTTGAAATTTATTCTCTACCATGAATAGAGATTAAACCATTCCTTCTCTATTCTTAATTATTACAATTTTTTTTTCTTGTTATTGATTGTAGCTATATAGCTACAAAATTTAGTGTTTCTCACATCATAATCTCAGGTGCAACTTTATTATTACATATCACCATACTCTTTATTTTATAGAAATAGTTCTCCTTCTTCATACCAATAATTAATTTGTTTATCAATTTTGCAAGTAGAGGGGTAAAATGGAACCTATAACTATACCAAGGTAAAGTTTATAAACCCTTTTACATTTATCTTCTTACTATTAATTTTCCATTCACATTTTCTGTCTAGTTTTTGGTTAATAATTATTATTATTGTGTATGTCTTCTCCATGTATTTATTTTATATCCAGACATAGTGTATTTTCCCTTTGATGTTTCCAAATTCAAGCATGGTTGTATCTCAACTCATTGGAAATTGAACTCTTCTACTAGGTTGGATGCTCCTATACCTGGTTCTTTTGTTAGTGACTTCATTGCCAAACCTCTGTTACATATTTATAAGATTCTTCGTGTATTATGTTTTCTTACTTCCAATTCTTTGGAAGAGTTTAATATTCAGGCCCTTATGCCTAATTGTATTTGTTTCATAACCTTAACTTTAAATGTTACTCATTTTAAGGTCAATGTTTCAACCTTAAATTCTATTTAGTAGTTCTTACCTATATTACCTTGTAAATATTTATATGAATGGAAATCATTTCCTTTTTGTTTATGATCATGTACATGGTTACACCTTACCTATAGTATGATAATTTTATGTCAACTTAACAACTATTTCCTTACAACAATGTAAATTTTGAAACGGGAACTATAAACTCAAAACGGGAACTCTGGCAAAAAAACCCCAAAAAAACATCAAAAATAGTGCTAAAAATGAAAAGTGTGTATACTGGAACGATGTTTTTATTTTTTAGGCATCAATTTTGAACATGTTTTAAAAATGGCAGTGACTACGAAATTTATTATGAAATTTCCGTGCAAAATATAGCTTGAAAACGAAAGTGATGATACTAGAACAATGATTTTTTTTTTAGGGTCAATTTTCAAAATTTTAAAAAAATGCTAGTGAAATCAAATTTTTATGTTTCAAACAAAGTTGTTTATGAGGAAAAAACACATTAATGTTTTTGGTAGAATATCATTTTTCTTTCCTAAGTATAAATTCGACATGTTTTCAGCCATAACATGCTAGATACAAAAGAAATTGAAATTTTTTCAACTATAAAATTAAAAAACCATGACATTATGAACAAATTACATCACTAAATGAATTCAAAAGTCCTTATTTGTATATTGAATAAAACATACATTATATCTCTAATTTAATATTGCATTGTAGATATTTTAAACAATAAAATTTATCATAATCAAAACATATAATCCAACAACATAAAAATTCCTCATAACTTCTCATTTAACACCATATGGAAAACATTAATTTTATTTGAAGATACGATGCATACATCAGTTATATAAACTGTCTTAAACAATTATTCAAAATCACTCATATTTTCTTGCACATCATTAGAACTCACATCTTCAGATGAGTGACTGGATGCTGACGAAGATGTTCCATATTCTTCTCTTTCATCAACTAGTGCCCCATCTAAGTCCACATGCATGCCCAACATTTCAGGTTTCAAAATTCTTCTAGATCTACGACTGGTTTCAACAGACTCCCATGTCAACATTGTTCCTTCTGGTAACAACCTTTTCAGAATCTCTATCGTCTTGAAGCGAATAGTTCCTCTCTTTGTTAAATTGAAGTCATAAACAAGTATGTCAACATCCTCCAATTTTAATATGTCTGTGCGGCGACGATTTATATTTTTACCTTTTCTTTTTCTCTTTCCGCCATTTTTTTTGTCAACTACCATCTCCGGCTTATACACACCATTGAATGGGTGTGTATTTGTGGCATACCAATGTACTTCAACACTTGTAACATCCTCGTTTTCTGTAAAGACCTTTATAACTTTAGCAACCCAAAATGGATAGCCATTGGGATCTCCATCTGCTAGCACTGCAATCATGCAACCATCCTTAATATCATGTACTGAACCCCTATAAAGGTCTTCCATGGCTTCACGTTGTGCACGAGATCTTCTAGAACCAATATACATCTCTCTTTCCGCTACCTGTGAAGAATTAATAATACGTTGAGATTGTTGTTGTTCAATAATGTTTACTTCCTCATGTTCATTCGAAAAATTTTGTGCCAAATAAATGGATTTTTCAAAGGTATATCTTCATTTGCTGTTGTTGAAATGATATCGATTTGATTATTGAAAAATGACTCCCACCAAACTGAATCAGCAATATCAAAGTACTCATATGTATATCTAATACATTTTTTAATTTCTTCCAGGCAATCAGAATAATTTATATCTCTATTCTATCTGCGTGCATTCTGAACTTCACCAACTAATTGCAATAACAATATTTTTGATGCAAATATTGGATGATCTAGAATGAACTTCAAAAATTGCAAACCTGATGACGGTGCCCATTTTGTAGTAGTTGAATACTTCTTGCCCCATATTAGTGTTTTCCCATCAATTTTTTTGATACGAAATTGATGTTGGAAGCTAATGTTATTAAGTTGTTCAATGCATTTCCCCTCGCCATATGATCCCAGAATAAACCTTCGCATGTCAATAGTTTCTTCCAACACATCAAAAGTAGGCTCTGGCATGTATGATTTATTAATACATTTAATTAGTGATGGCAAGCTCCCAACTTCCTTCCTCCCAATGTGAATGAAAAATGACTGAACATCTGATCAATATGGTTATGAGTGTGCCCAACAAGAAGGAAACCAACCTTTACCTTTTGAAAAATTCTCAATTCAACAAGCATGTTTAGATATCCAAAAACAACCTGATTTTTGTTTTCACGGCAAGTGTTGTCCAATTATAGATACAAAACTTCAGGAAGATTACCAGACCAATGAGAAATCACATCATGAATTATGGTTATGGTCAGATTTGCATCCTTATGAATACTTGGAGCTGTGAAGTACACCCTTGGCAACATCTTCCCATTGAAGACCATAAAACCGACCAAGTGAAACTGAATAAAATTTTCCTCTGGTAAATTTTTGGGTGTGCAAACAAAATGTGGTAAAAGTGTTTTCTTCTGGTCCATACCATCAATTATCAAACCCAAATATTATTCAGATTATGATAACACTTCTTTCGATGCTTGTACAACTTCTTCCTTTCATTTGTTTGTTGTTCATGATGCTCCTAAAGTTCTTTGACAATTAAATCTACACAACATAAAAGAAATTCATTAAGAAATATGTTTTCATATTTGATGACTATACAATTTTAAAAGTTGAAGTTATGAATGCTTACCTCTTTCTGAGCCTTCACATTTGTCCCTTTTTTATTTAAGAGAAGCACATGTACTGCAAATCCCCATCCTTGTCTTCTTAGGAATACGGACATTGTTGAATTCTTTCTTCCATACCTTCACAAAATATTGATATGTAATAAACTGGCCATGTCCCTCAGCACCCTCTGCATATTCTTTGTATAAGTTGTAGATTTCTCGTCTTGAAAAATTATCTGGAATATGTATTGTCTCTCTATTTGGCATACACTATCCATGCTTTGGAAAGAAATCTTTCATCCATGACATTACAGTATTTGATAATGGCCCAAACTGTCTTTTATGACGTACTTCTAAATAAAATGTGGGATCCTTTTCCAAATTTTCTTGAATTCTCGAGAGACGAAAATTCCCAATCGAATGAAACATTTTGAAAGCTTTTCTACACATAAATAAATTCCTAATATGATAATCATAACCTGACAATGTAGATTGCATGCACCCAACTAAATATGAATTTTTCATGCTTTTATTCATTGACAAATATCTCTTCCTGCTCTCTAATGCAAATGTGAAATCCATGTGTTTCAAGAAAAAATTTTAGCAACATTCACTTGAAATGAGAGCGCTCATAGAACTTTTTCTCGTCAGATATTCTGCTCTACCCCTTGTATAACTAGAACAGCTTGCATTGATATGAAAAGGTCTGCTCCTACTCCTCAATACAATATTTCTTGGAAACATCTCCATCATTGGATCATTATTTGTATAATCATCATCATTAAGAGGAATGTTATCCACAATATGATCAGCTCTGCTTTTGAAATATTGACTTGGAGGATATTCTTCATCTTCCCCTTCTTCAGTGCTACTGTCATAGTCCTTAGAATTCGGAGTGAATGGAAAATTTGACTCGATGTTTAATGAATATTCTTCCTCATGTGCATTGTCAGTGCTACTCTCATAGTCCATAGAATTAGACATTTCAAAAATGTGACTGTTTACTTATTGAAGATGCTACATCCTGTCCTTTGTCACTGGTACCTTTATACTCATTAGAATTAGAACTAAGTGCATCATCCTGTCCTTCATCACTGCTGCTCTTATAGTCCTTAGAGTTAGGACTAAGAGGACACTGTGACACTCCATTCTTTTGAAAGTCATCATCACGCTCTTCATAACGGTTGCTCTCATAGTCCTTAGAATTAGGACTAAGTGGACACCGTGACACTCCAATCTTTTGAAATTCATCATCCTACTCTTCATCACTGCTACTTTCATAGTCCTTAGAATTAGGACTAACTGGACACCGTGACACTCCATACATTTGAAATTCATCATCATGCTCTTCATCACTGCTGCTCTCATAGGCCTTAGAATTAGGACTAAGTGGACACTTTGACACTCCATTCTTTTGAAATTCGTTATCACGCTCTTCAACTTCTACGTTAATTATTTTAATAGTTAAAGTATATAATATTTACTAAACAATTGATTTTTTTTTTAAATTTTTATAATATATTCTAAAACAAATTAATCCCACATTCAACCCGTTGTAAAACAATTCTACAATATTTGCTTTAGAATATTTTAAAACAAATTATCCCACATTAACCGTACAGGAAAACATCTCTGTAATTTCACTTATATATTAAATTTCATTATCACTATTACTCACGTCACATCCAGGTTTTCTGAAGTTCGTTGAAAGACTCGTGAATTTGTGGAGCAGCTATATTGTTATCAACAACATATTCAACGAAGAATTCTTGCAATTGAAAGGTAAGTTAAATTTTTTTCCTTGAAAATTTTCATATTAAATTAATTTAATGAATATTTTTTTTTAAATTAATAATTTTTCTGAGCCAAAATAACAATTACATCCATCGTGAGCATGGTGGGCCGTCGTGGTGTCGCACGGTGGGCGAGGAGGTTGGGTAGGGTGTGAGGGCATGGGGGGTGGTGTGTGAGGGCTGCGACGCCCATCCCGGTGGCTCGCTCGCCTGTCGCGTGGGTTGGGTGATTCTCATAATCGCCCAACCCCCGCGGCAGGCGAGTGAGCTGCTGGGGTGGACGCCGTAGCCCGACTCACCCCCTATCACCAACCCCCCACTCTCGACACTCTGACCCCCTTTAACCACACCCAGTGCCCATGCCTCCTTACCCCCCTTCCACATCCCCACATGACTTGTCAATGCTCCATCCCTACCCGCACCTGCCCCCTCACTCGCACGCCCTCCCTGTCATCCACCCCCTCACCTCATGCGCCCTCCCCACATGGCCATCCTCCCCACCCCCTCACACTCGCCCTTCCACCCACCTCACTCGCCCTCACTCACTCCGCCCCCCCCCACTCCCCTCACTCACCCCACCCCTTCCCCGGGGCCCACCCTCCACCACTCCCACGACCTCCCCACACCCCTCCCCGTCGGTCCCCCCTCCCTCCCTCCCCGCGCCCTCCTCCCCCTCTTGGCCCACACCCTCCCCCTACCCCCTCCGCCCACACCCTCCCCTTATGCCCCCCCACCCACCACCCCTGCCCTACCTTCCCCACCCATGACACCAACCCCGCCCCCTACTCCCTACCTCGCCAATGACCCACCCCCCCCGCCGCCCATGATCTATCCCCCCTCCCACGACCGCGCCCCTCCGTCTCCCCCCCTTCACACTCTCTCCCCCCCTCCCGCACACTCCCCCCCCATGCCCCCTTCTCCTCCCTCCCGTGCCCCCCATGCCCCCTTCTCCTCCCTCCCGTGCCCCCCATGCCCCTCTCCTCCCTCGACACCCCCCCTCTCCTCCCTCCCTACCCACTCCCCTCCCACCCCCCTCTCCTCCCTTCCCCCCCATGGCCTACCCCCCTCCCCCTCTCCTCTCTTCCCACCCGCTCTCCTCCCTCCCTACCCACTCCTCCCTCGCCCCCACCTATTCTTCCCTCTCCCCCCACCCGCCCTCCTCTCCCCCCCTTCACGCTCTCACCCCCTCTCCCGCACACTCCCCCCCATGCCCCCCTCTCCTCCCTCCCATCCCCCCATGCCCCTCTCCTCCCTCCTGTCCCCTCCATGCCCCTCTCCTCCCTCGCCACGCCCCCTCTCCTCCATCCCTACCCACTCCCCCTCCACCCCCCTCTCCTCCCTCCCCCCCACGGCCTAACACCCTCCCCCTCTCCTTCCTCCCCACCCACTCTCCTCCCTCCCTACCCACTCCCCCCTCGCCACCCCTCTCCTCCCTCTTCGACCACCCCCCTCTCCTCTCTCCCTCCCTCCCCCCCATGGCCTACCCCCTCTCCCCCTCCCCCTCCCTCTGCCTCTGCTCCCTCCCCACCCTCCCTCTGCCTCCCCTCCCTTCCCCACCCTCGTCCCTCCCTACCCACTCCTCCCTCTTCCCCACCCGCCCTCCTCTCCCCCTCCCCCCCTTCACACTCTCACCCCCCCCCCGCACACTCCCCCCATGCCCCCCTCTCCTCCCTCCTGTCCCCCCCATGCCCCTCTCCTCCCTTGCCATGCCCCTCTCCTCTATCCCTACCCATTCCCCCTCCACCCCCCTCTCCTCTCCCCCCCCCACAACCTACCCCCCTCCCCCTCCTCCCTCCCCACCCACTCTCCTCCCTCCCTACCCACTCCCCCCTCGCCCCCCCTCCTCCCTCTCTACCCACCCCCCTCTCCTCTCTCCCTCCCTCCCCCCCCCACGGCCTACCCCCTCTCCCTCCCTCCCCTCCCCATCCCACTCTCCTCCCCCTCCCTCCCTCCCCACACCCTCTCTGCCCCCCCCCTCCCACGACGTCCCCTGCCCTCGCTGGAGGCCCAACCCCCCGCCCGACCAACGGCCGGGAGATTCTGGGAATCGCCCGGCCGCTAGTCGGGAGGGGGGGCAGGCCGCCGAGGCCAGTGCCACCCCAGCAGCCCCCCCCCCCCCGCCTGACCGAGAATTGCCCAGCCGCCAGTTGGGCGGGGGGGAAAGCTGCCGAGGCCAGCGCCACCCCAGCGGCCCGCCCTCCTGCCCGACGAGGGCGAGGGAGGCTGTGGGAGGGGAGGGGGGGCGGGTGGGGGGGGGAGGGGGGGGGCTGGTGGGGGTGGCCGTGGGTTGGGTGGGGTGGGCTGTGGGTGGCGGGGGGAGGGAGGGGTGGGGTGGGGTGAGGTGGTCCGTGGGTAACGGGGGAAGGGAGGGGTGGGGGAGGCCGTGGGAGGGGAGGGGAGAGGACTGAGGAGAGGGGATTGGGGGGAGGGGGAGTGTGAGGGTGGGGTGGCGGTAGGTGAAGGGTCGTGTGCAAGGGGGGGGTGTGGGCGCGGGTGGCGGGGGAATGGGCGGAGTCATTGGCGGGGGTGGGGTAGGGTGGCGGTGGTGAGGAGGGAGTGTGAGGGGGGGGGGTTGTTTGAGGGGAAGGGTCGTGGGCAAGGAGGGGTTAGGATCGGGGTGGGGAGTGTGAGGGGGGCGTCGTGGGCAAGGGGGGTCGGGGTGGCGAGTGTGAGGGGGGTGTCGTGGGCGGGGGTAGGGTCGGGGTCGTGGGCAGGGGTGGTAAGTGTGAGGGGGGTTCGGGGTGGGGTGGGTGGTGGGGCATGGGGTGGGGAGTGTGAGGGGGCAGGGGAAGGGTCATGGGTGAAGGGGGTGGGTCGGGGTGGGGAGTGTGAGGGGGGGCGGGGGGTAGGGGGTGCGGGAGGGGTCGTGGGCAGGGGTGGATGTGAGGTGGGTGGGGTCGTGGGCAGGGTGGGTTCGGGGTGGGAAGTGTGAGGGGGTGGGGGGCGTATGGGGTGCGGAAAGGGTCATGGGCAGGGGTGGAGAGTGTGAGGGAGGGGTGGGGGTGGCATCGTGGGCTGGGGGGGTAGGCGGAGGGGAAGGGTAGTGGGCGGTTGTGCGAGGGGGCACAGGGGGAGGGGGGGGTCAGGGTGGGGAGTGTGAAGGGGGAGTGGGGGGAGGTAAGTGGGGGGGTTGGGGTGGGGTGAGCGAGGTGGGGGGGGTCAGGTGGGGAGTGTGAGGGGGGAGGGGAAGGGTCATGGGCAGGGGAGCGGTGGGCGACAGGGTGGGGAGTGTGAGGGGGGAGGGGAAGGGTCATGGGCAGGGGAGCAGTGGGTGACGGGGTGGGGAGTGTGAGGGGGGAGGGGAAGGGTCATGGGCAGGGAGTGGAGGGTGAGGGCATGGAGGATGTGGGTAGAGGGCAGGGGGGAGAGGGGGTTGGGAGTGTGAGGGGGCAGTAGTGGACGTGAGTGTGGGTGAAGGGCGGGGGGGAGAGGGAGGGGCAGGGCGCGAGGGGGTGGGTTAGGGGAGCGTACGTTTGGGGGGAGGTGGGGGCACGTGGGTGGCCAGGAGGGCGTGTGGGTAAGGGGGAGCGAGAGGGATGGGGGAGATCCGGGTGGGTGTGAGGGAAGAGGGTTAGCGTGGGGATGGAAGGGGGTTGGGTGTGATCCCCTTGCACGCTCACCCTCGCCCACACCCGCGCACCCCTCTCGCCCACACCCACCCGGCCCGCCTGCTGACCCCGCCTGCCCTCACCCTGCCCCGTTGTCCCTCACCCGACCTCCCGACCACCCGCTTGATAGGGGTGGCTAGGCGATTCTAATTATACAAATAAAAAATTTATGATGTATTTTCGTTGTTAATTTAAGTTAGTATGTTTTTGTTATTTACTGATTTATATGTTTCTATTTTTCAGGAAAATGGCATCAAAGAAAATTTCTGTGAATCTTTCTGTACTAAAGACTCTTAAAGGTGCATCATCAAAAAACATTGGTGAACGAACTCCACCTGAGCTCATGGCCACAAATCTTTCAAGTGCCTCAAGTGATAAGAAGATAATTTTAGGCTGGAAGAATTCAAAAGAGGTGAAATTTCCATAAAGAGTTTGGTATGTGAAAGAAAAAGAAAGCACAAATATGAATATATATCTATATATTGATATACCGAATGATAATGGAAATTTTGAGGTGATGGGAAGAGTCATAGATATGTATTTGGTACCGAACAATGAAGTTGTTTACGTACTTACAAAAGCTCCCAAGTCACATGAAAGGATTAAATACTGACTATCATATTCATTGTATGACACAAGAGAGGTATCTACAAAGTTGTGTAAACAAATTTTAAATGAGATGACACAAAACATTGTAAGTATTATTATTCATATTTGTATTTTGCATTCTTGAAAGTGTCTCGTTATATTTTTTTAACTTTGTTTTTATTGACATATGATATTTTGTTTGGCAGAATTTTGTCGAAAGTTGTTCAATTAGGTTGGGAGGCATTCATTTCATAGAGCATGATATCATGAAAGTTGTCAGCATTTTTTACTCAGTGTCAGAAGAAGATATGGAAAACAAGCAAAATGTAGTAATTGATGATGCTACAAAACTACATCCAAAGAATCAGAAAAAAGGCCTCTGGTGGATAAATCTAGCAAGGGTAAACAAGTTACTTTTGAGGACGATGAAGTTGAAACTGACAGTGAAGCATATGTTGCCATTACTGAAGATGACATTGGAACTGAGAAAAGTCGTAAAAGACCAAAAGTAAGAATGCCCAAGAATAAATCTGTTGAGAATGTTATGACGAAGAAAAGTAAAGTTGAAGATTTTGAAGTAGTCCTTACCAGCAATCAAGAACCTAGTGAAACTTCAAAAGAAAGCAGAGTAATCATTACACCGGGAGCTAATTTAGATGATGGAATTATCAAAACAAAACAAAATGCCATTCGACAGAATTTGACAAAGAGAAACTTAATTGATGGTTGTCGTACATTTCAGCTTAATGTCAGACAAACCTATAAGGCAAGTGAAGGACAATGTCAATATCAAGTCAGAAAGGCACATCATCTGCATGTTCACAACTTGAAGACATTGATGAGGTACAATCCATATGCTCATGTGGTTAGTTATGTGCTTCTTGTTGATCCACTTTAAGTTCCCAACAAAGAAGCATTTGATAAGTCAAAATGTTTTGAATACAATTATTATGTGCTTGGGGGGAACCATTCTGTAGAAGCTCAAAGACAATTGATGGAGGAATATCCTAATAACCCACATTTTGAAACAATGAAATGTATCATTTATGCTCGTTTAAATGAAATAGAAGCAAATTTAGTGGCATGGGATCATAATTCAGATAATGAATATAGGATGTCTATGACTTTCATCCAAAGGGTTAGATTTATTCCTAGTGAATTTCAAGAAAAATGTGGTGGGGATAGGATAAATGTTACTGCAGATTTCCGAAAAGAATGTTGTATGGAAATAGGCTATCAAATTGAAGAGAAAACCAATTCAAAAGGTGGAAAAGGCAACAAAAATAGTGATTTATTCAGAGGTGCTGATAACATTTTCCAATTGGCATTTAAAATTGTAGATGTTTGGAAGTTGATTGATGAGATTTTTAGCATGTGGGAAGACATTGGTATTAAAAACCAGAGGGTCAAAAAGTCTAAGCCATTGATATGTAGCAACATTAAATCAGCTCCTGAACTGAAACAACTTCCAGACAATATGACTATCACGCCTTGGAGGGCGATGCAAGGAGTGAAAGATGAAAAAATTGTCAAAACAATATTATCTCGTGTGAGGTCAAGGGAATTATCATTGGAGGAAATGTCTGAAGAATTTAAAAAGTAAGTTTGGTGAATTATTTTTATTTATTTCTAGATTATAGTTATATTTTAAATAAAACATGTTGTTCTTGGTAGTATTTGTTATACATATCATTATATTAACTTTTTCTTACTTTATCTATGCAGTCACAAAGTTTACATGAAAATTCAAGAACAAATGGTTAGATTGTTGATTGAATATAGTTGGGATGATGTTGTACGCAACTATCCAGATTCAAGTTCTACATCAACATTAAAAGATTTTTATCTTGCATTTAAAAAGGTATCTTGATTTATACATTCATTTTTATTCATTTGTGTACTATTTTTAATTTATAACTTACACATATATTTTTTTATTTTATAAAAGATGAGGAAGGAAGATAATGGAGCACCAGACAGTTTCAAGACTTTTATTGAAAAAATAAAGATCGAAAGATTGAGGAAGCAACGTATTAAGAATGTTGAACTTGATACAACTCTTAATCATTTCATTTGGAATGGGCTAGACACTATTCAATATCAAGTAATACAAGGCGACTATGAAGACATTGCTAAACTCATACCAAAAAGAGATTATGCCCTAATTATTGCAGATATTCCCCATGGTTTCAATATTCCAAACATTTACTATAATAGTGACCCTTATACTTATCAAGCTTTTAATAGAGTGGTTGCGGGATTTGTAGAAGTGACGTCATCACCATTATGGATATTTGTGACATTTCATTCAGACACACAATTGGCAATGATATTGTCAAGCTTCAAGGGGAAAACAAATTCAAGGATGCAGCTTACATGGTAAGACGTTTAAAATGTATATTTGATTAATGTTGAAAAATTCATTTATGTACAAGTTAATTGAACTTTTACTATTTCATGTTATAGGCAAAAGTCAAATCTTCTTAACAATGAAGATCAACAATTTATAAATGACTGTGAGTTCATTCATATTGATAGCTGGGCAAAAGATGATAGCCATATGCTTATGATTTTTAATCGGGTGAACGGAAAGAGTTATAGCCAAATACTGACTTATAATGCTGTTGTGAGAAAACTAATATATGAAGACAAAGAAACAAAAGGAGAGATAGTTAACATTTATCAAAAACCACAATTATTGATTAACTATCTTATAGACATATGTTCAAATGAAGGAGATTGGGTTCTGGATTTATTTTCTGGCTTAGGTAATTTTTATTATATGGAATTGAATTTCAATATGTTATTTGTTTAATTAATATGTCATTGTACTAATTTACTTCATTATTTATTTTTTGCTTGATAATTAGGTCCAACACTGGCATGCTGCCTTCAAAAAGGAAGAAATTGCATTGCAATTGAGAAAGATCCATTACAGTGCAATTTCATTCAGCAAAGAATTAATGCTCTTCAATTTCTTCCACATGCAATGCAAGAAATTGGGTTTAAGAAATGGGACTTTAGTGAATCACGTGTGGAAAAAAATGCAACGGAACCCCAACCACCATTACATGGAATGTTTGGAAAGACATACATTGAGAGATTCGCAGACATCAAAGATCCATTAGAAGAGGAAAATGAGCAAAATGAAGCAGAAAATATTGTGGAAGAAGACAATGATGAAACTATGGAGGATGAAGAGTTTGGATTACGTGACATTGTTGATTAAATTTAAGTTATGCTTGGAAATCAAGCTTTGCAATGTTTTGACTTTTACATTTTATGAGAAGAATAATCAATTAATTAAGGTTGTTATGCGTTTAATATTTGTAATATGTGATTTTCGCTTTGATTTTTAAGTTAATCATTATTTTTTGAAAAAAAAAATGATTATTATTATTATTATTTTGACATGAAATTCATAAAAAAAAAAAAAACTATTATTTAACCATTTTTAGTTAAAATTTTCGTATAAAAATTGTGATTTTGACATGTCAATTCTAGCAAAAAATTATCAAAACGTGTATTTTTTTGTTATATTTATGTTAAAAATGGTTATTTTTATGTCCATTGTTAAAAAAATATTGTTTTTTAGAAACAATTATTTCATGTGGATTGAAAAATTAATTAAGGATGTATAAATATGTAGATTATCAAAAATTCAAAATATCGACTTTCTAATTTAAAAATTCAAAACAATAAAAACCTCACTACAAAAAAAATTAAAATTAAAATAAAAAACAAGAAAATATGAAGAAAACGACAACTTCAAAAACTATCAAATTTAGAAAATAATTATTTACATTTCATACATTAGAAAATTTAAAGTCAAAAAATAAGTCTTTTAAAAAAAGGGTGTGATGTAGAATACTCACTTTTTTAAATCAACATGAAAATCACTACCATTCTAAAACGTAATGTACATAAAAAAATTAAAGTGCCAAAAAATATGCTCTAAAAAAACATGTGTGTTCTGCATCACCCCTTTTCAAAATCATGTCACTTTTTTGCTATCTCTACGAAACGGGTAATAGTATCAGTTCATGTTTCAAAGTTTACACTGTTTTACTACCTTATATTCATAAATGTGTATTTTTCTTTCTATGGTGGATGTGTTCTAACCAAAAATTTTTCTATGTAACCAATGTTTACACATAAGAGTAAATATACTTTTTTTACCTTTATTTTCTATAGAGTTCTGAATGTTTTATTCCACATTGGCCCACAATATTGATTATATGTGCTAGACTGTAATAAAATTACTTTCATGAATACTTATGCTTTCAATTGTATTTGTTAATGAAAACTATTTACTATGCTTTCTTCTTTCGTAAAAGGAGATTAACAATGCTTCTACTATTGTTTTTACACATTGAAAAAAAATACTTGTTTTTATTAAAATAATCCTAAAAAGTTTATATATAATTTCCTTCTTTTATAGATTCTTTATACAAATTTATAAACAAACTATAATCGTTTCTTTTCTTTTCTACTCTTCGGAATTTATAGTCAACACAACTATTTATTTTCTTTTTAGTGTACAAAATTTATGAATAAAAACATAACTATTTTATTTTCTTGTGAGAGAAGATAAACACTATAGGTAGAGATACCAACTTGAATTTGATGGTCCTAGAAAACTAACAGTTAAGTACTTGGCTCCTCCCAACCTTGATACTTCATCTTGAAGATATCCCCCCACACAAAAGTCTACAATTATTTTCGGCCTTTTCTCCCTTCTCTTCATTCTCCTTTCTCTTTCAGAATGAGACAAAAGAAAGAAGACAAAATATTTCTTGAATTACCCATGTACTACTCTTTTTGGTGGTTACTAACTGTCTCCACCTCACCAACAAGTGACAGGTAGTTACTAGCTCATTAATGAGCTTTTCTTTCCCACTCCTAAAGACACCATCTTGTCTTTTAGGGAATCAATTAATTGACAAATTCCATAGTTACTCAATAAATCTAATCATCCAGATTAGATGCCTACGACTTATTCATGGGTAATTAATATTCACCAATAATTTTGCAGCCTCATCTCTTTTAGCCATATGTACTCAAAAATTATTTTTCTAGACTTATTTTATTTATAAAACATAATCATAATCACAAATTTATAATAAATCATTATCAGTAATAAATTACTAATAATTAAATTCATCACATGTTTTTCAAACTTTAAGTATTCACAAATGAAACACACATATACACAATGAATGATGAGAAAATATCAAGTCAGGGGATATCACACTTGGAGCATTTGTAGCCTAACCTTTTTTCCTTTCCCAAGATGTTGCTTCCAATTGTTAAACTATAATGAAGGAACCTGCTCTGATACTAATTGTTGGAAATATTTGGGGGGGGATGGGGGGAACAATATTTTTCTCTTTTTACAATTTAGTATTAAAAAACATTAACCAATAACATCACATCGAGAGTACACAAGAAATTATATGAACAATTAATTATATTACAAGGGATGCTACAACTTCTGGTTTACCAGCTACAACTAGAAGGGCTACAATCTCAATAATTTTACTAGACACTACTAGAAAGAGCTACAATCCATGATTTACCATCATCCACTATAAGGAGACAACAACTCTTGAAGGAAGCTACAACTTCACTGACTAACACCACCCTGCCACCCTCAACATTAAAATATAAAATAATGATATTGGGCTCCCGTACCAGTGAAAATGGCCCACCTATTGAACAAAATAAATACTTAAAAAATATTTTCACTGTCATCTTACTCACCACTTCTCATCAATTGTTGTCTTCAACATGTACAAAATTATTCAACTACAACCATAACTTTCGTGTCATCTTCACAATTGCTTCATCTCAACGTATTGCACATTCAAAAACTTGGCCTATAATTCTCCTTGAGTACTCAACCAAGAAAACATTAGAGATTCTTTTACATCGCTCAACTAACAAATGAAAAGTGACTCAACATATTCATGCATCATGCAAAATCTACCAACGATCTTCCCAACAACTAACTTATAGCTCCAACGGGTTCAATACCACTTTGTGCTAAGATTGTTTCTTATAATATCGGGTACGTATAAGTTATGTTTGGCATAAGATAATTATTCAACCCATAAAAAACTAAGTCTAAAGGGAAATGGCATGAGACCAGCTATTGTGACCAATCGTTATGCAAACACGTCCAATTCCACCTGTGCTTAATTATATCTTAGTTCATTGTATAGACATAGACACCCTTTCATTGTTCACAATTGTTCTGGCTCATACAATTCTATTGGTTTCATGCATTGCTCTTACTGCATGAGATCAATTTGTAGGAAGGAATCACAATAATTTAACTATTACTATAGACACATGACCTATATAAGTACACACAACATATGAATCGATTCACATGATCTCTTACATTGATTGCTCTAGGTTTCTTTCTTCAAATGTACATGGCCTAAGTTTAGAGATATTATTTGTTCAAATATATTTCTTAATATGTCCACCTTGAAACACGAATCTCTGTGTCATATTTAATCATCAGAAAATGCTTAAAAAGTTTGATATTCTATCCTTGATCGCTCTCTTCATGTCTCAAGTTTTCTTTAAGCTTCGATCTACTTGATATAACTCATGCCTTAGATGCACACAATTGTTTCTCAGAATGCCAACTACCTAAATTATATTAGTACCATTTGAAGGAAATCTTTTTTAGGGCTGACTTGATCCAAAAATTCCTTTCATTTACAAGATCCGACATGATTAATATTAAAATCCATCCATATAACATACTAACTTATTTATAGGATCTGACATGTTTAGTGGCCACATGATCTCCGAATAGAATAACATAATGGAGCGTAGTCAACATTCTGGTCATACCTCCGACTGGTGAGTATGCAATGCTACTATAATCTTATAATTATTTAACTTCATATTGAGTGAGTTGATCCAATATTATTTAAAACTTTCCCTAGGAACCATTAAAATAATGCGAACACTATAACACTGGTATATTGGTCCCATGTAGTTTATAAGATGCTTGTAAATATGTCATATAGATAGACAACATTCCCAAGGAGTACATGCAAATGCTATCACTATGAACAAAATATGAGCCATTGATTTTCATGTAAGAAGTCGTTTCCTCCACCAACAAATTATTGGAGATATTAGACTCGAAACTCGAACATAGTTGAATCTTGAACCTTGTAATAATTTTATAGTGAAATTTGCATCATAATTTCATGAAGCTCAAAAGATATATCATACCAATAGGAATTTTCTCCCAGAGTAGTTGGGAAAAGTGCATTTTGAGTTGACAAAGTTCCAATAGCTTGGAATGCGTCGCAAAAAAATTCACTTTCAACATCAGTACAATCCCTATGGAATATAAAGGAGAATGTCCATATTATTTCTTGGTTTATAGAAGAACTACAATCTATAATTGTATAATCTTTCCATGAAATAGAAATGTCACGGCCTTGCTCACAAATTCACAACAATGCATATTTAGTTCCCTTAACAAGAGTGAGATTCTTCTAGGGATGACATCAATGATGATTATTAATCCTTTGACATCAATCACAGCTTCTTTCAATAATATCCCCCTTTATCATTGATGTCAACACTCATGCTCCCCCTGTATCCATGCTTCACTTCCACTACCTCCATACTACACTTCCTTTTCTCTCCTCCTTTGAAATCAATGGAAAAGTGTGACATATGTATTTTGTGTGGTTTCTCCCCTTGTCAATATTTCTTTTCAACGTGTTTTATTCTCCAAAGCTTAGTAGGTTTCATTTTTTTCCTTATCTACTTAGGATTCCACTTCATGTCACAGCTACAGTCTCATGCAATATGTCTAAAGTTGTGGAATTTAAAGCATTTTGTGTTGTTCCTGAATGACGAAGAAAATGTTGTGTACCTTTTGCAAGAGTATCAATTGACTTGTCTACTTGTAAACATGCTTCTAGTGTTTTGATGATATCCTTTGTAGTTAACCATGCTATGATATTTGAAACTCCTAGCCTTATGCCCAAAAATTATACATGAATAACAATAACCAAAAAATATACTTGGGTACCTTGATGAGTTGGATTTCCATGATGGTCTTCTAAAAATGTTCTGCCTTGGAGGAGGTATAGTATCTTGCTCCTCTTCTTGGCAAGGTGTCCTGATGATAATAGTAGGATATATTCTTGGATTAGAAACTTCATACTTCTTATGGTTCTCGCTTGGCTTAAAGATTCTACTTTCAAGTTTTTCTTCAAATTTCTAATTTGGGGACTTGGTACTTACATATTCTTTGCATGAAGGTTCACTTGGACTTGATTTGTTGTAGCTGAAAATGTTATCTAGCCCTTGCATTCTTTTCAACATTTTATTGAGCTTATTGAATTCAACTCTTAATGATATGACTTCTTCTTCATGCTTCTCACAATCTTCTTCCTTCTTTTGTTGGCGTTTGGTCACTTTTTCAATTTTTCTTGCTTCTTCAAGTAGGGTCTTCAAGGAGATAATTTATTCTTTAAGTAATATCTCTTGTTGATCATGTTAGGTTCCTATACCAATAGGAGTCATAATTTTGAATGACTAAGGTTAAGTTTGTAATATTTTACATACCTTTTCTTTCTACAAATGTTTTCCATTTTATAAAAAATTAAAGAATATAAAGACGGTATGTCTTAAAAGATAAATCAAAGGACAAAAAGAATAAGAGAAGGTCAAAAAAATGAAAGTATATGAACCCCAAAAACAAAAATACCATGAAAGTGTGCAAGCCCAAATGCCACTACTATTTAATTTTATGCATAATAATGATTGTGTGTAGCTTGTTATTCATGCCACAACCCATGGCAATCAAACTGTTTAATCTTGATTATACCATGCTTTGAATTTTATGTTTCTAGATTAGAGAACAAAATCTGACCAAATAGTTTAATCTTGGCAAATCATAGTTAGGTAGAAAAAATAAAAGGAGCTCATAAGCTTAATCTGAGCCCTTAGATAATATAAGGTTAGAATTATATAGTTTACTTTATAAAAAAAAGAAAAAGATTGACAAGGGTTTGCTAGCCTAAATGCACCCTAATAAAGTGAAGAAAAAATGTTAGGATGAGTAAGTGGGTAAGTAGTAGAAAGGTTGGAGAAATATCATGTGATTACATAAAAGCACTTATGTCATTGTTTTAAATGAATCTTTCCAATATGAGGACAAAGCAAAGGCAATGGTTCACAATGTGATTTATTTAACATCCCCTCATTCATTTTAACCCCTATGACACTCACTAACTTCCCTTTCACAATAAAAATATTAATACCTATAGTTTTTTAAGTCAAAGAAGCTCAGAGCATTTCTCTGACTTCTAGTGGGACCGAACCCTTAGCTTGATGACTTAAGGAGGAAAGGTGTTAAATTCCCTTATAAATCATTCATTTCCCTCACAAAAACCCTTTTCCTAAGGTTAAGTTCTCTTGCCAAGGAAAACCCCTTTATAAACATGTTTTATGTGTTGGGTTGTGTTATATTCTTTCCACGTAGTTAACAAGGGGTTTAAGGGGCACCGGTAACCCCACTTCATGGGGTCTAGGGCAGTGCCCCAGAAAATTTTGGTTTTGGACCCTATGTTAGGTTGGGAGGGCCCACCTATGGTTTTTTGCATGATTTTCGCACATGTTTTTTGGACACGATGGTTTTTCGGCCCATGGTATTGGATGCTTCGGCATGTATAAATATGTATTATAACATTGAAAGCAACATAATGAAAATCAAGCTGGTAGTCCCAGTTTTGGAATCCAGGGGAAAATCTCTGTGTATATGTGTTTTAAGTGTTCTGCTCTTGCATTATTTATTTTCTATGTTTTAGAATTCATATGCAAGTAATTTTTGTACGGGGTTAAAACCTACATTTGGTATCAGAGTAGTTTTGGCTTCAAGGGGACACCTTTGTTGCTGAGGGGTTTCACTCGGGCCTGTGGTAGACCCTGTTCAATGGGAGATCTATGAGATCGATTCTGGTGGTAAAAGAAGATGGCAAGCAGTGGAAAGATAGAGATCGAGAAATTTAATGGTCAGATTTTTGAGTTGTGGAAACTCAAGATGGAGGATCTGTTGGTGGATAAAAATCAGTGGATCGCGGTAGATCCGGGTACTAAAGCAAAGGGAGTGTTTGATGAAGAATGGAAGAAGTTGGATCGAAAGGCAAAGAGCACAATACGATTGTGTGTCTCAGATTCAGTGTTGTTGAATGTATTAGGGGAATCTACAACAAAGGCCTTGTGGGACAAGTTAGGGACTTTGCACCAATCTAAGTCTCTAGTGAATAAACTATTCCTGTGAAAAAAACGGTATAACCTGAGGATGAAAGAAGGAGACTCGATGACAGAGCATCTTAACGCATTTAATATTGTGGTAAGTCAGTTAGCATTTGTTGATATTAAAATTTCAGATGAAGATAAGTGCATCAGTTTGTTGTGTTCTCTACCAAATTCATGGGATAGTCTGGTTATTACAATAGGTAGCAATGCAACTGCCTTGCAGTTTGATGAAATAGTCTCAGCCTTGCTGATGGAGGAGATGAGACAGAAAAATATGGAGAGCCAAAATGGTGATGCCTTATCTATACGAGGATGGTCCCAAAATAGAAACAAAAATAAGTCATCGAGTGGGAGATCTAAATCTAGAGGGAGATCTAAATCTCCATGAAAACCTGTAAAGGTGGTGTGCTGGAAATGTGGAAAGGAAGGCCACTTCAAAAGGGACTGTAAATCTAAAGCTCCTAACAAAGGAAATGGATCTGATGAGGCTCCTTCTGCAGAGGCAAAAACCACCTCAGATGAAGGTGGAGATGTGTACTTGGCTTCTTCAAGTACACATGTAGATCATAAGGCATGGTTGATTGACTCAAGTGCATCCTTTCACTTCACTCCCCATAGAGAGTGGTTCTGTGAGTATGAGAAAAATGATGGTGGTGATGTCTTCTTGGGGGATGACAGGAAGGCTAGAATCATTGGGCATGGAAAAGTAAAGTTGAAGCCGCAAGGTGGAAGGGTTAGAACACTTCTGGGTCTTTTGCATATTCCTGCATTAGCTAGAAATCTGATTTCTGTTAGTAAGCTGGATGATGCAGGCGTAAAAATAGTATTCGATAAGGATACCTGCAAGATGGTTCGGGGAGCACTAGTATTGATGTGGGGAGTTCAGATTGTAACTTTGTACAAGCTGTAAGGTAGCACTGTTGTTGATGGGTGCAACAGTTCCGTGGTTCCTGAAAGTGGAGCAGAAAATCTAGTGGTCTCTAGAGAAAATACCATGTTGTGGCATCAAAGGCTTGGACATATTGGAGAAAAGGGCCTTCAGATACTTCATGGTAAAGGTATGGTAGAAGGTATGAGTAATAGCTCTCTGGATTTTGATTTCTGTGAAAATTGTGTATATGGGAAGCAGAATCGGGTGAGTTTCCCCTCTGGTAGCAAGAGGGAAAAACAGATATTAGAACTTGTGCACAGTGATGTGTTTGGACCTGTGAAGGTTCCCTCACTGGGTAAGTCTGTGTACTATGTATCATTTATAGATGACTTCTCAAGGAATACATGGATATATTTCCTCAAGAAGAAATCTGAAGTCTTTGATAGGTTTAAAGAATTTAAGGATCTGGTGGAAAATCAGACAAAGAAGAAGATAAAGGTGTTGAGGACAGATAACGGTGGAGAGTTTTGTAGTAAGGAATTTGAAGAATTCTGTAAGAAGTGTGGTATAGCATGGCAGAATACTACTCCATATACACCTCAACAAAATGGAGTTGTAGAAAGAATGAATAAGACGTTGATGGAAATGGCAAGAAGCATGCTCAGTGGTGTCGGGTTAGGATAGGAATTCTAGGTAGAGGCGGTGGATACTGCATGTTACCTGGTCAATAGGTCACCTTTATCAGCGTTGGAGGATAAGACTCCACAAGAGGTATGGACTGGTAAGAAACCGTCTCTTTCACATCTGAGGGTATTTGGATGTGATGCATATGTACATGTTCCAAAGAAGAAAAGAACAAAGTTAGATAGTAAATCTGAAAAGTGCATCTTTATTGGGTATAAGGATGGTTTAAAGGGTTATACACTTTGGAACCCAGTAACAAGGAAGGTTATGTACAACCAAGATGTGGTGTTCAGAGAGGTGAAAGATGTAATTAAACACAAAGTCCAACCAAAGGAACCTAAGAAGATAGAGTTTGAGCTAAAGGAGGAAGAATCAGATTCTATAGCAGAGGAGGAATCAGAAGATGAAGAGACACAAACTCCGGCTGTGAGAAGATCAGTTCAAGAAAGAAGGCAGCCTGAAAGGTATAGTCCATCTGCTTTCTGTTCAAATTTTGCTTTGTTTGTTACTGATGATGATCCCAGAACTGTGAAGGAAGCAGTGGATTCAGAGGATGGAAAACTCTGGAAAGAGGCCATGGTTTATGAAATGGCATCTTTGTACAAAAATGAGGCTTGGGATCTGGTGGAGTTACCAACTGGAAGGAAACCCATTGGCAGCAAATGGGTGTTCAATAAGAAGAAAAATGCAGAAGGGAAAGTGGAGAAATACAAAGCTCGGTTGGTAGAAAAAGGTTATTCCCAGGTGTCAGGAATTGATTTTGGTGATATTTTTTCTCTCGTTGCCAAGATAACTTCTATTAGATTACTTTTATCTATTGCTGCTACTTTTGATTTTGAGGTAGAATAGATGGATGTGAAGACAACATTTCTTCACAGGGATCTGGAAGAGGAAATATACATGAAGCAACTTGAAGGCTTTGCAATGAAGGGTAAGAAATAATTGGGATGCAAGTTAATGAAGTCTTTGTATGGGTTAAAACAGTCACCAAGGATGTGGTATCATAAATTTGATACATTTATATGGGGACTTGGCTTCACCAGAAGCAAAGCAGATCACTGTGTGTATTTTAAATTAATTGGTGACCATGTTATTTATTTGGTCTTGTATGTGGATGATATGTTGTTGGTTGGAAATGACAAAGAAATTATCCAGGATTTGAAGACCCAATTGTCCTCCAAATTCGACATGAAAGATCTTGGTGCTGCAAACTATATTTTGGGCATGGAAATTAAAAGAGATCAGGAAAAGAGGAAGCTCTGGTTAAACCAGAGTAAGTATGTCAAGACAATACTGCAGAGGTTTAATATGCAGGATAGTAAACCGGTGAAGGTTCCTATTCCTGTAGGTGTGAGGTTATTTGCTGAATAGTGTCCCAAGACACAAGAAGAGGAAGAGGACATGTCCCATGTTCCATATGCAAGTGCAGTTGGTAGCCCGATGATTGCAATGGTCTGTACTAGACCAGACATTGCACATGCAGTGGGAGTATTGAGCAGATTTATTTCAAAACCAAGGAAGAAGCATTGGATAGCAGTGAAGCAGGTTTTTAGGTATTTGCATGGCACTAGTGATTATGATTTGTGCTACCAAGGAAGACCAGGATTGGACAGAGTGTTGGATAATCATGGCTTTGTTGATGCAGACTGGGCTGGAGATCTGGATCAAAGAAGATCTACAAGTGGGTATGTGTTTAACCTATTTGGAGGTGCAATCAGTTGGATGAGTAAGAAACAATCTGTAGTGGCACTATCAACTACAGAGGCAGAATACATGGCAGCCACCCATGCAAGCAAGGAAGCAGTTTGGTTGTAGAGATTGTGTTCAAGTATGGGGTTAGTACAGGAAGCTATAAGGATAGACTGTGACAGCCAAAGTGCAATTTTCTTGACAAAGAACCCTGCATATCATTCAAAGACAAAGCACATTGATGTTCAATATAACTTTGTGAGAGATATGATATAAAACAAAAAGGTGTTGCTGGTAAAGGTGGAAAATTTGAAGAATACTACAGATGCATTGACAAAATTTGTGAGCTCTAAGAAGTACTCTTGGTGTAGAGAAACAATGGGCATTTCAAGGCTGGAAAAATGACTAAGCCCTCTTGTGGCCCCCTATGGAAAGAAAACAACAAGTGAGAGAATGTTGGGTTGTGTTATATTATTTCCATGTAGTTAACAGGGGGTTTGAGGGGCACCTGTAACCCCACTTTATGGGGTCTGGGGTAGGGCCCCGGGAAATTTTGGTTTTGGACCCTATGTTAGGTTGGGAGGACCCACCTATGGTTTTGTGCATGATTTTCGCACATGTTTTTTGGACAAGATGATTTTTCGGTCCATGGTATTGGACGCGATGGTTTTCAATCCATGGTATTTGATGTGATGGTTTTCGGTCCATGGTATTGGATGCTTCGGCATGTATAAATATGTATTATAACATTGAAAGGAACATAATGAAAAATCAAGCTGGTAGTCCTGGTTTTGGGATCCAGGGGAAAATCTCTGTGTATATGTGTTTTATGTGTTCTTCTCTTGCATTATTTATTTTCTGTGTTTTAGAATTCGTATGTAGGTAATTTTTGTATGGGGTTAAAACCTACATTATGTGCAAAACTCACCAAATACATTTATCCTAAGTACTAAGTGTATGGAATGTGCATAAGATTTTTCTTACCTAAGTACAAACACCCCTTCTGCTCATCTCACCCCATATTAAATTTTTTAATTAAATATATAAAAATCCCGAAAAACCCATTTGCCCATATATATTTAACTCCCTTAAATAAATTAACACCACCCCTTAGTTTATTTATAAACTATATTACTACCCCATATCCCACAAAATACATTAAAACCCCGCCCTCAGTCCCTAATCCCTCATTACAGACTAGCCCGATCCCCTAACCCTAGATTAGTCCTTAATATAATCCCAGAACCACCGCAATTAAATCCTCTGGCCCCCTATTAATTCTTTTCATTTACCCCCGCGCAGCTTCACCTCCCGATAATTATTGATCGCCACCCCCCCAACATCCAACGTCCCGCAATCATATCGGTCGTGCCCGATGTCTGCCCTTTAACCGCCCGATAGAATGGTTTTCCCCCTTGACCCCCGATGCTACATGTCATTCAATGAATGGAATTGGGCAACCCCTCCCGAATACCACCAAGCCCACAAAAGCGGTGTGAAATAAACCACTTACCACCCTCTCGCTAAATGACAAAACCGTCTACTGTTCACTTTGCGCCAAAATTCAAAAAAATCAAACCTTTACCCATTTAAACACGAAAAACCCAGTTTTGCTTGTTTTTCCTGTTTGTGTAGTAAAACCCTGTGTAACCCTTCTGCGCCACCTAAAGCCTCTGCTAACCAATTCATGCATGTTTTACCTCCCGAAAGCACTTTGGACTCACTCCATAGACCTATAAAGCTCGATAAAGCCATTAATGAGCCTCCCTGTCAACCCAACATTTTCCTAACAATTTTTTTTATTTTACAGGCGATCAAAAGGCCGCAACCTTGGATAAAAAGTCTTAATACTAGTCATAAGACCTGTTTACTCAGAGATTGTTATCAAATATATTAAAATAGAGATGGAAAATAAACGTACAGTTAAAAGACAAGCAAAGGAAACATGAAATTAAATGATTGACTGTTGAAACAGACAATAAAAACCTAAAATATACAGTGAAGGTAAAAGGACACAGTAAAGAATAGTCAAAGTGTATTAGGGTTAAAGAGTATCAGATTGAAGACCAAGTCAAGTAAAGCAGCTAGCATGAAGACAAACAACAGGGAAGACAATTACAAAGCATACAAATTCATGTCAAAGTAAAGATAGATGGAAAAATAGAGTAGTAAAAGTAAACATGGAGGCAGTAAGGGTTAAACAGAGATGAAAACACTTTCACCAGCAACAATGAAGTTTATCCAAAGTAAAAGTGAAAAACAGTTAAAAGAAATTTAAGATTAAAAGATGAAATCAGAGCAGAAATGGTACATTCTTCAGAAATTTCTTGTTTAAGTCATAGATTTTCATAAACTAGTTTGGCCAATACAAGATGAATTTTGAGAAATTGGAGATTTTTGTTCCTAAAAGGTTAATCTACAAAAACCTATCTCACGTTTTACACAAGTATTACCAAAAGTGAGATAATTGCATGTCTTCACAGCCTATTTTTTGGACTGTGCAAAGTCCTATTTTTGACATCTTTTTACAGAGAATATTGTGAACATCTAGAGCTAAATTTTGGTAAACTGAGAGAGGTGTATCACAAAAACATATTTATATACAATAACCTTTTTCACGTTTTACATATATATCTTGGATTGAGATATACAAAGGTATCAATGGACCCTAATTTTGCAGAATTGTTGGGGCAGAATGCAGAAAGAAAGGATGCAGTTAGTGTCTGGGATGCCTCATCATCAATTAAGAGTTGCTATCAAATTCAACTTTCTCTTCTTTGTCACCCTCAATCCATAAATATAGTTCCAAATAGATTCATTAGTTTTGAGTGTCCTTTATTTAAGTTCTATTAATGTAAAACAATTTGAGATATTTTAAAACCAATCTTGATATTTTTTCAAGATATTTCAGTTTAGAGTTTGTATAAATACTTCTTCATTTGAAGTATTTTGGGTGGATTCAAAGACATTTCTGTATAAATTTTCCTATCGAGTTAAAGTGCTATTGTATCAAGACTGGATTGGCTTGCTGGATCAAGGAATAAAGTAAAGACATTTCATAGGATTCTTGTGTAAAGCGGAAATCAAATAAGTATTTTCTCTTATGTGTATTATTGTTTTTCTTTATGTTTATTAATAATAATATTTGTTTCTATGAAATCTGAATGGTAAACTAGGAATGATATTTCGGAACTTGCTTTAATGCACTCTGTCTTGACTGTTTACATTCTTAATGATTTCTACTAATCTATCTTAGTTAGGGAATTCTTAAATTCTCCCTTACTTCCGTAGTTTCCCCCTCGGTCTATAGTAAAGGATTCTTAGTTGCCCTTTGCTCATGATCACTTCCTACTCTTCATCTTGATCCTGGTCTAAGGAGTCTTCATTTCCCATTTCACCTTGGTTAGGACTATCTCATCCATTGAACCTGAAGATTTGCCTTTTGCTTTGTTAGCCTTCTATGTGAACACTCCCTTTAGTGATCTGGTCTAGTTAAGCTATCCTTTTCTTAACTCCTGTTGTGCTCTACAACAACCCCCCATTTCATAACATTTTCATTCACACATAAAATTAATATATGGAATGGGTCCCTTTTAAAATTTAATTGGCATCAATGCTTTTGTGTTCAAAAAGGTATGATAATCAAATGAGTTTATGTATTGAAGCCTTTTTCAATAATAGTGTTCCAATAATAAAGCAATCTTTTGTTATTGCGATAAAGCGATCGCAAGATCGCATATCGCAATGACATGAGAAATACATTAAAACGGCACCTTGTTCTCCACCGATGCGATATCGCTATCGGCGATCGGCGATATTCCATGCACACCTAATAAAGGCACATAACTCACGCCCCGACGCGACGCGATATCGGCGATCGGCTATCGGCGCTGCCTCATGTGGGAGAAAAACACTTTAAGTTATACACCCCGACCCGATGCGATATCGCTATCGGCCATCGGCAGGATCTCATGCACTTTGATAAGACGCTCGGGTCTTACCCCCGATGCGATGCGATGTCGCAATCGGCACTCGGCAAGATCTTTTCCTAATGATTGTGTTGCATCTATTCCCCGATGCGATGCGATATCGCTCATCGGCACTCGGCATTCTCAAAAAACTCATCGCTTGAAGCCTTAAAGTTATATCGCCATCCGGTTGATAAAGCGCAAATTTCAAAATGCCGTTAAATGCAGGGATAAGGTAATGCATGTGTATTTAAAACTTTGCCCCTTCGATTAACGAACACTTGCGTTTAACCACCAAAATATCTGTTGCACGCTTAAGGGGGGTCATTCAGCCGGATAACGGTGTGATACTCATTTAATGGGTAGCAGGCCTTAAATCACCATTAATGCATCTGCAATATTTTCCCAGTGATTGGATCCGCAGCCACTTTTGAGAATTAATATCACCACGCTTCAAATGATATATCTTTCCCTTTATGGATTGTCATTGTTATTTCCTTGTTACGATTTCTCTTGCCTTTGTGTAGAATTCATCTGTTGAGAGAAGTCTGAGCATGATGGGGAAGAAATCCAAGAGGACCGCGGGCTCCGCTGCTGCATCTGTTGCAGGACAAGCTGCCGCGGATAAGAAGAAAGGCCTAATTTCAGACACTACGTGCACTGGTCTCAATAGGACTTCATGGCAGGGCACATATAACCTATTAGAAGCTGAGCAACCTGAAGTGACAGTGACAGAGGCTAGTGTGGATGTACTAAAGAAGTCCGATGCTACTCTCAAAGACCTGGCCGACTCCTTTCTTCACAGGATAGCAGCCAGAGAGCAGGTCCTTCCCTACACTGATGTAGTGCACTGGGCAATCGAGGAAATTCCAATCATTGATAGAACGTTCCACACAAGAGATGGAAGGATTTTCGGGTCGTTCAAGCCAGAGCACCTAAGGCAAATGTATCATTTGCCCGAGCCGGAGAAAATCTATAACAAAGCCTTCGTGGAGAAATTTGCAGCCGAGAATGAAGTACAATCTGAACCCATCCGGGATTGGAGGCAGAATCCGGCCAAACACAAGCACGAAAGCTCGGGTAAGTACTCCGTCGATTCTTTGGCTTCTCCCTATTGCTATGCGGGGATTATGATGTGTAGGCTATGGGGGTTACATGACTCTGCTAATTTCGACATAGAAATGGTTCCCCTGATGGAAGCAACTGTTAATAGTATAATCATGGATTGGGCCACCATTCTTTCTGATAAGTTGGCCGTAGCTGTTCGTGACTTTAGAGCCAAATCCAGAGTTTCCGAAAGGAAAATCCCACCATTTTATTATAGCGCTTACATTATGGATACTTTATGTTTTAATTCTGAATTCCCTATCCTCGGTTGGAGGTGGACCACCCAAGACCCCTCACCCATTCATTTGTATCATCAAAAATTGTGGAAGTCCTCTTACAAGGACCATTTGTATCAAATTTGCAATGGTTTTATGGTTCCCATTCATTATTCCATTTTTTATCGACCTATTCCCAAAATTTCCTATCTCGCTTCCTTCGACTTACCAGCTGTAGCAGGTTGGTTTGGAGAAGAGAATTTTACCTATATTAGGGTTTTTGGGAGCCAGGCCAAGCCACATGTTCTCCCTTTATATGTTCCAGACAAATTGTTGGCCCGAGAAATCTCTTACCAGATTATGGCCGAGAGTGTCACACAAACTCTCAAGAAAGAAAAGAAGAGGGGCTGGCCCTCTTTTCCCTTGAGAATTGGTGTTTATACTCTGCATGATCTCAAGCATGCAGAAAAAGAGGCAACAAAGATGCAAGCTTTATCCCTAGCCACTCTCCCAAGCAGACTCTATGATCCACGTAAAACTGTCTACACTGCCCTAGAACAGGCCAAATTAACAAAAGTTGACCATCAAGAGGATATGTTTGATGACCTGTTCGCCGCCGCCGATACAATCGGTCAGGCCAAAGAGCTTGCTAGAATGAGATATAATGATGAGACGTTAACTGAGTTCAATAAACTTAGAGAGCAGAGGTTGCAAACTCTGCCTCTAGATTTATTGACAACAACCCCAGCGTCTTCCTCAAGTGAGCCTGGTCGGCAACAGACAAGCCAACCTCCTGTTACAACTAATGATCAAAAGAAACAACAGGAGGAAAGGCAAAAGAAGCTGCAGGCAGAAAAGCAAAGAAAAGAGCAAGCTGAGAGGCAGAAGAAGGAGCAGATAGAAAAACAGCAAAAGGCGCAGAAGGATCAAGAACAGAGAAAGCAGAAAGAGATAGAGGAACAGAGGAAGAAAGAAGAAGAGGAGAAACAAAAGAAAGAACTGGCAGATAGGCAGAAAAGGGAGCAAGAAGAGAGACAAAGGGAGTTAGAAGAGCAGCAGCGAAAAGAGTTAGAGGAGCAGCAGAGGTTAGAACAAGAAAAAGAGCGGAGCAAATCCCAGACAGAGCAACATAAACAGACCTCCATTGATCCTGAATTTCTTAAACAATGGAACCAATTCGATTCCATTATCAGTGGAAAGGAAGGCTCCAAAGATACAGACACCTCTAAAACAAGCGATGCGCCAGAAACCACTTCTTCTCAGGTTCTAAGCGGAACCAGCGGCCCACCCATTTCAAAGGATGTTGAGGTAATTACTATAGATCCTTCCGATCAAATTGTTCTCCAGGTGGAAGATATTCCTCCCCTGGATGTTTTCTATAGCCCAAAGTATAAAGCTGTTGTTAAGCGCTCAAGGAAGAGACGAAGGCTTGATCAACCTTCTATCTTTCCTGAGCAAACAATCACGGGCAATGTAGTGTGGAAGGAGGAATTGGATCCCTCCGATGATCTAACAAAGCTGTCGCAGTATGCGGGAGCTTATTCTGCAGCGACTATTGACAAAGCATCAGAGGTAAGTCTTCTGTTGAAGACTAAGGACCAGGAGATTTGTACATTACAGGCAGAAGTAACCGAGGCGAAAAACAAGGCAGCGCAGGTGGAAGAGCAGTTGCTGGCACAACAGCAAGAAAACAATATATTAACCCAGCAACTGCAGACTGAAAGACAGAGAATCGACCAGAGCGCAATCCAGAAGCAGAAAGAATTATCGGAGGCATTGGCACAGTTGAAAGAGGCGAATGAGCTGATGACGAAATCAAAAGACGAGCAAATAGCTCGACTATTAGCGCAACTTGAAGACATCAAGGGCACCCGGAAAGTGGAGGATTTCAGAGCAAAAGCAACTCAAATAAATGGCGCATTGATATCTCAGATTAGACTCCTATGCCAGCAACTTACAGAGGCTGAGCCATTATGCGAAATATCTACAGCAGTATGTTAGCAGATAGAGCAAGCCAGAAATGAACTAGATCAGGCCGAAGAAACCATAACCGGATATCTTGATTGGCAAGATACTGATGTGGGGAAGGCAGCGAACTTGCCTAGAATCTATGAGACATACAAAGACATACTCTTCGTGGAATGGAACACTCAGATGATGAAAGCGGAAAGGGCAGCTTCAAGGTGTAAGATGATCGCCAACAATATGATTGATTTAGTCAATAACACACTCTATTTGGCAAACATGATTTCCCAGTGCACACCTGGAAGCATAACAACGGCAAACATGATTGAACAAACAAGTTATCATGACTTAGAGGAGAGGGGAAGGTTAATCGCTGGAGTAAATACTTTAACCTCCGAGGCATATTGGCTCTTTCTAATCAAGCCACACACTCAAAGGTCGGCCCTCAAGTGTTTAACAGATGCTCTCGGATGCCTGATCCCCGACATTCAGGATGCCACATATGATGCCCAGCTCACTTCGCGTCTCAACACTCCACCGGAAGTAGAGCCAATGCTGGCGATATGTCAGCTGAGGTTTAAAGGCAAAGAGCCCACCGAATGAAGCATTGCTGCCGACTGCCAGATCGCCAAGGAAGATGGAAAAATATTTATTGATGCCAAGTTAATAGCTTTTCAGTTTTTTTTTAGATATTTAGATTAGATTAGTATTTATAGACCCTTTCATTGTTTTGGAAAGGGTCGTAAAATTTTGTAATAGACTTAAAGGCTGAAGTTTGCACTACTGTGCTTCAACCTATATTCTTTTATGAAACTCGACCGATAGTTCTTAATTTAACGAGAAGGCTGTTTTATACAATTGTGCACTATTGTCTCTTGTTTGGAATGCTTTCTGGTTTGAAGGAAGGACTGCGACATAGCGATTAATATACTGGATTGTTAAGCAGCTTACATGGTACTTTTATCTGCATCTGTTTTCTTTCCTCTTATATGAATTGCTGTGTTATTATTTTTGCTATTGTTGAATACATGTATGCGTTGTAACAGCAAATCTTCATTTCATTCCACTATTGGATGTTTTGTGATATGCCCTTTCTTTTAATCATGCATGTAGCAATGATATGAATGACAAAGTGTAGTAATTCGCTATTATCGCTCTGCATAACTAATTATGCAGAGCAATCTTAAATGGTTTAAACATCTATGCTTTAACGTTAGAGTCATCTATATGCCTGCCTTAAAGCACAGATTATCAAACGCTACGCTTTAATGATTGATAAGTCCCGGGATTAAATTATAGTTAATATATTTTGCCGATAGTTTTAGTTGTTCGCTTATCACCATCATACATCATAAGTTACTCATCTATCCCACTTTTATCCATTATTGGGAAACTGGTCCCATTATCCCCAGTCGGAGCCACTATTCCAAACGGAAAAGGAGCTGTACTAAGGTCCGGACCGGGTGGTTTCCCCTATGTTGTTGCAACGATTTTCGTGGCCTCAACATAATTGGCGCTAGAAGGAGGGCCTCAACTGTGAATGGCACATAAGTCCAAACCTATAAGCCATTCCAAGAGTATTTCCCCCTCCGAATCCCCTCGACCTTCCCATTTGCATACTGGTTCGCCGGTATCCAAACAAGGAGAAGGGGAATCAACTACCACTGCTCAAACCCATCATACCACAGAACAATTAGATCTTGAATCACCTGAAGTCCAGTCTCTAATCCATAAACTTCAGAGCTTCTCGATTTCACCACAGAAATCTGAGGTATCAGAAAGCAGTGCGACTTCGCAATTCAACCTCACTCACCCTCTCACCAGACTTCAGAGCGAAAAACTCGGTATTGAACCCACTGAGTTTCCTTTACCTAAAAGGAAAAGGGCAAAGAAAATTACTGAAGGATCTGATAGTGAAGAGCTTTCATCCACGTCCTCCATTGCATTTTCTCCTCTGCGAGGTCAACCATCCACTCCCCCATTACAAATTGTCGTTCACCAGGGATCAGAAGCCTCAATATCCCAACCTATTCACTCCTCATCTTTGATCCCTTCCCATACATCTGGAATCCCAACAGTAGTGTCAACCACTGTCGCTATCATAATGGCAGATCCATGGACTAGGCCAGGAGCAGTCAACATGCCTGCACCATTGCATGATCTACCCGATGCTCCCGAAAAATGGCTGCCTAAATTCAATCCAGATGACGGGACCCAGGCTGAAGAACACATCAACAATTTTATGTTAGCAGTTAACCTAAAAGGAGTGACAGAGCAAGATGTTGTTGTAAGACTCTTCCCTTACACCTTACAAGGATCAGCAGGATCCTGGTATTTTTCCTTACCTTCTGGTTCAATTACCAGTTGGAACACATGCCAAGAGCAGTTTCTCACCAAATATGGAGATGATAGGTCCTTAGCTACTTTAATAAACGACCTCTCCAATCTGAGAATAGAGCACAGGGAACCAATAAAGGAGTTTAATGCTAGATTTAATAAACTCCTGAATAAAATCCCTACCGCTTCTAAACCAAGTGAACAAATCCGAAGCGAATGGTATATTACAGCCCTACCTGCCAACATAGCCATTTTTGTAGACAGGGCTGGGAAACCTACCTTAGCCGAAAACATGAGAGAGGCACTTGCTGTTGAAAAGCGCATCAATGCTCTAGAAAAGAAAGCTGCTTTGGAAGATAGAAAAGCTAAAAAAGTCTCGTTTAAAGAAGATTCCAAGAAGAAAACCCCAAAGGACCCGTATGACATGGAAGGTTTACAAAAGGTCCTTAAAACATTGTCTAACGAAATGGTTGAGATAAAGAAGCAGGTGGCCGAAACTTCAAACAAAAGACCATTTAGAACTTATAAGAAAACTGAATCAAAGCCGCCCAATGTTATATCTAACGCAGATTCAGACCAAGAAGAAGAGGAAGAGGAAACAACTTCACAAACCGATGATGAAGAAGAAGTAGCTGAATGCCACGGAATGTGGGATTTTATACTCCCAAACTCTGATACCGAGAATGAAGAAGAAGCCTTTCCGGTTACTACAAGAAGTAAAAGCACTCCTGAACCCGCCCAGGTAACTTCAAAGAAGAGGAGCGCAGGTGCTGCTACAGCAAAGGAAAAAGTTCCCCCAAAGAAGTCGCCTGTAGTAGTTCCCCAAAACCAGCCTTCAACTTCTAATTCTCCTTCAACATCCAAGACACTAGTGGTATCCGATTCAATGGAATATAACATTGTTGATGACATGAAGAAAACTAAGGCAAATATAACCATGTTTGAACTTAGCAAACTAAAGCATCAACAAAAGTTACTTCTTAAAGAATTGAATGTTGTTCCCTCTACTCCCCTTCCCAGTGCAAGAGCTGCCAATGACTCAGGCCAGCCTCCTGCAGGTATGGTTGAAATTACCGATTCAGTTCTAATTGGAGATAAATCAAATTCTCACACTCCACCCTTCCTGCTGACTTATGAGATTTATAATAGAAACCTGCACAACTGTTTAATTGATTCAGGGGCCTCATCTAATATAATGCCAGCTTCAGTTTGCTCTAAGCTGAACATTGAACCCCAGAAGTCTGCCATTCATATCGTACAGTTGGATAGGACTAAAGTGCAGGTCGTGGGAGAAATTAATTCTGTAACCATCAGGTTGTCTGCCGACCCCAGGATTGTACAGAGGATTGACATCTTAATTGCCGACATACCTGAATTTTATGGTTTAATTTTGAGCAGAGATTGGTCCGAAAAACTGCATGGGTATATTTCCACAGATTGGTCACATATGTGGCTTCCCTACAAGGGAAAGCCAAATCAAATAAGGATCGATCGGGAGAAGCATATGACCCACACAGTTACTGAATTTGAGCAAGAAAACCAACCTGTGGCATTCAACAACAACATTTTGGGGAACTATTCGTCAGAATCATTCTTTGGCAACTTTGTTGCCCAACCATCTCCTTTTTCAGTTAATCATTTTACATCTCAGATTGAAAATTTTTCACAAACAGATAAGTCCAGATGTTTTAATGATGCTGAGAAAAATGTAGATATTTTTGTTAATACTCCTTTATTTTGGTCTTTATATTTTGATGGCTCTAAGTCCAGCGAAGGCTCAGGAGCAGGTTGCATTTTGGTTAGTCCGCAAGGAGAAAAGACAATGCTGTCTTGTAGGTTAGAATTTGAATGTACTAATAACACAGCCGAATATGAAGCTTTAGTCCAGGGCTTATATAAAGCAATCGGCCTTAAAGTGCGATATCTAAAAGTGTTCGGCGATTCGGAAATCATTGTCAAACAGGTGAGAAATGCAATTCATTGTCTTTCAAGTCACCTCAAACATTATCAATCGCTAGTACAGGATCTTACCTCACACTTTTCAGCCTTCAACATTTCTTCCATTCCTAGGTCACAAAATTCAGCAGCCGACCTACTAGCCAATGTAGCTTCTAAGCTTCTACCTTCTGAAGACTACAGCCTTGATAGATTTTCTGTAGAATTACTTTTTAGGCCTTCAATTCCTGACAATGTCACTAATTGGAGAGTATTTAACCATGACGAAGATATCTTGCAGTTTCTAACTTCGGAAAAATCCTATGACAATCAAGTCATTGAGGAAGATGATCATGATCTACAGATGAAACAAACGCCTCAAGAAAATTCAATTCCCAAACCCGTGGTGAAGCTTGAAGACCTTTATGATATCAAAGACAGGTTTAAACCTGTAATTAATACAAAGCTTCAAAGTTCCACCCTTAGGTTTGAATTAATAAATCTAGGCACTGACGATGCTCCTCAAAACATCAACTTAGGAATAGGACTTTCCCAGGAAGAAAAGGAAGCATTTATTAAACTATTGAGAAAAAACAAACAGGTCTTTGCTTGGAAATATGATGACTTAAAGACATATGATACATCTATTATCCAGCATACCATTCCTATGCTTCCTGATCAAAAACCGATTCAGCAAAAGTTAAGAAAAATACATCCAAATTTGGAGAGCCAGATAAAGTCGGAGCTTAATAAGCTCTTGAAAGCCAAAATTATTTTTCCGGTCCGACATTCAAACTGGGTCTCTAATATGGTGCCAGTCAGAAAGAAAAATGGCGACATTCGAATCTGTATTGATTTCAGGAACCTGAATAAAGCGAGCTTGAAAGATAACTTCCCATTACCTACTATGGAGCAAATCCTCCAATCAGTAGCAGGCTCTGAATTGATGTCCTTTCTTGATGGATTCTCCGGATATAACCAAGTTTTGGTTCATCCTGATGACCAACTTAAAACCACATTCAAAACAAAATGGGGAACTTATGCATATCAGAAAATGCCTTTTGGACTCATAAATGCGGGAGCGACATTCCAGAGAGCCATGGATATAGCCTTCAAAGGGTTGATTAATCGATCAGTAGTCGTCTACCTAGACGATATTACTGTATATTCTAAAAAGAGATATAATCATTTGCATGACTTAAATCAAATCTTTCAGCGATGCAAAAGATATGGTATTTCTCTAAACCCAAAGAAGTCTTTCTTTGCTCTTAATCAAGGAAAACTGTTAGGCTTTATAGTATCCAAAGATGGCATTTATATTGATCCTGATCGGATTAAGGAAATTTCTGAAATCCCTTTCCCACACAATAAAAAATCGATGCAGTCATTTTTGGGTCAGATTAATTTTGTCAAACGATTTGTTCCAGATTTTTCTCAAATTGTATTACCACTTCAGACAATGATCAAGAAGAATTCAGTCTTCAAGTGGGGATCAGAAGAAAAGCAAGCTTTTGATGTTATCAAGCAATCAATAATCAATGCCCCAGCCTTGAATACTCCAAATTTTTCTAATCATTTTACATTGTATACCGTTGCGTCCGATGTATCTTATGCTGCAGTTCTCACGCAGCCAAATGCTCACAACTTGGAAGCACCCATTTCATTTTTTAGCTCAAATCTTCAGGGTGCCGAATTAAATTATTCCGATGTGGAGAAACAAGCCTTTGCTGTATTTAAAGCAGTCAAACATTACAGGCCCTTCCTTTTGAAAACTCACACGAAAGTTATAGTCCCTTTCCCAGCGGTAAGGCAACTATTAATTCAAAAAGAACTGGGTGAAAGAAGGGCCAATTGGGTCACAGCGCTTCAAGAGTATGACTTAGAAATAAAGCCAGCAAAGATTGTTAGGGGCCAAGGTTTTTGCAGGATATTGGCAGGAGCATCAAACATTCCTGAATCAAGCGATATGGATCAGACTGAATCAATCAATCAGATAAGTGCCACTGATTCTGAATCTCAATATGCAGATTTAATATTTTATTTGAAGAACGGTTATGCTCCTCCAAATTTATCTTACAAAAATAAAAGGGCCATTAGGTTAAAAGCGAAGAATTTCACTCTTATTGATGATGTGCTTTTTAGACAAAATTATGATTCTATCCTATTAAGATGTCTTGAGAAACCTGAAGCTCAAAAAGTTTTGCAGGAGCTACATGATGGACCAGCAGGAGGACATTTTGGAGCAGACACAACAGCTCACAAAGTTATTCATGCTGGATATTATTGGCCTACTCTGTTTAGAGATGCTCATGAATACGTAAGAAAATGCTTCAATTGCCAAACTTCTAGTGGAAGACAACGGAAATCAGCTTTCCCTCTGCAACCTGTCAACATTGAACAGCCATTTGAACAATGGGGATTAGATATCATCGGGGAAATTACTCCTCCATCTTCCAAACAACATAGGTATATCCTCACTGCTACCGATTATTTTACCAAATGGGTAGAGGCTATTCCTTTGAAGGCAGCAAATTCAGAGGCAATCATCGAGTTCATAGACCAATTCATCATTACCAGGTTTGGTGTCCCAAACGCTCTCGTTTTTTATAATGCTTCCTATTTCTCAGGAAATGCTATATATGATTTCGCTATTAAAAGGGGATTTAAACTGAAATATTCTGCTAATTATTATCCCCAGGGAAATGGTTTAGCCGAATCTACTAATAAGAATCTCATCAAAATCATTAAGCGAACTGTTGAACAGAATCATAGAAACTGGCACAAATCTTTAGTGTTTGCATTATGGGCTGATAGAATAACACAAAAGGCTTCTATAGGTTCCTCCCCATTTAATCTGGTATATGGAAAAGAAGCAGTATTGCCTACGAATCTTGTTCTACCCTCTTTAGCCCTAGTACAGTACATTGAAGAGACTCCTTCTTCTTCTATCCAACTTAGACATGACCAAATTCTCAAATTAGAAGAAGAAAGGGAAAAAGCCAGAATCACTCATGCCAAACATCAACAAATCATCAAAGCATCCTTTGACTTAACCTCATCCGGTTCCAAACAGTTTCAAGTTGGTGACTTAGTTCTCAAATGGGACAAGGCCCATGAAGATAAAGGTAAGCATACCAAATTTCAGAAAATGTGGCTTGGACCATTTCAGATCTGTGAGAAGATAGGCCATTCAACCTTTATGTTGCAAGACTTATCAGGGTTGAGAGATTCTCTCCCTGTTAATGGCCTGATCCTGAAGAAATTCTTTAATTGAGAAGGTAATCCCTTCTCCTCTTTGTAGATTTGTGTAGTTTGTAGGATCGGTAGGAAATAAAACTGTAGAGTATCCCCATTGACCTTTTGTTGTGTTTGAAGAAGCTGTCTCACAAAAAATAATAAGAATATTTGCTTTTAGATAGTAGAACTCTCAATCAAAAGGAATAATTTTTAGGAAACTAGATATCCTTGTGTTCTGAAATTACAATCTAACTTTTGAAGACTCTTCTCAAGAGGTAAAAGTTCTGTGAATCATTTTCTGTTTTCAAAACTGGTCTCCAAAGGTTATCCATTTTAAGATAGAAGCTAACCCATTTTCAGCATCTTCAACTCTTCACCTGTCATCCATCTGCTCTTAAGGAGAAAATTGTTCACCCCATTCACTAAAGTTTATGGTTACTCAGAGTGTAATTCTAAAATATAAAAGATTAAAGATAAGAGGTCTTATTACAAGCCTGCTTACCATGTTCATAGGAAAATAGTTTGACTGACATTACCAATACTGCCTACCAAAACAGGGTAATGGCTTGGAATTTCAAGACAAGAGGTCTCATCACGAGCCAGCTTGTTCAGTTAAATTATTACCAGTGAATGGCATTGTCAACAGCTGGCCACCAAACCAGGACAATGGCTTTTTATCTTATCAATGACAAAGAAGAAAAAACAGGTGAAAAATAAAATATGAGAACATATTTTGGATTCATTTTGTTAACTACACTCTTATGACAATACTATGGTTAAAAGGTATCCCTGTCGAGACTATAAACGTTTGCTGGCAACAGAGGCTCTACCTATGACAGAGGGGTTAATTATAAAAGCTGATTTGGGAAAGTTTTTGTTTTATCATTATAAACCAATAAAGGCCTATTTTAAAGACTTAGAATGTATTTATTTTTCTTGAAACCAAAAGGAAAGAAGTTAACAGAATAAGTTCACTTTGTTCAGAACGCATGAATATCCAGTTAAATTAGAAGTTTTCCCTTCTGATTGAGTTTCTAGTTTTGAAAAGCTTAAGTGTTTGTATTAGTTTCAGAGATAACTGGTTCTTCCAGCGAATCGCCAATTGTTGTGCTCTACAACAACCCCCCATTTCATAACATTTTCATTCACACATAAAATTAATATATGGAATGGGTCCCTTTTAAAATTTAATTGGCATCAATGCTTTTGTGTTCAAAAAGGTATGATAATCAAATGAGTTTATGTATTGAAGCCTTTTTCAATAATAGTGTTCCAATAATAAAGCAATCTTTTGTTATTGCGATAAAGCGATCGCAAGATCGCATATCGCAATGACATGAGAAATACATTAAAACGGCACCTTGTTCTCCGCCGATGCGATATCGCTATCGGCGATCGGCGATATTCCATGCACACCTAATAAAGGCACATAACTCACGCCCCGACGCGACGCGATATCGGCGATCGGCTATCGGCGCTGCCTCATGTGGGAGAAAAACACTTTAAGTTATACACCCCGACCCGATGCGATATCGCTATCGGCCATCGGCAGGATCTCATGCACTTTGATAAGACGCTCGGGTCTTACCCCCGATGCGATGCGATGTCGCAATCGGCACTCGACAAGATCTTTTCCTAATGATTGTTGTGCATCTATTCCCCGATGCGATATCGCTCATCGACACTCGGCATTCTCAAAAAACTCATCGCTTGAAGCCTTAAAGTTATATCGCCATCCGGTTGATAAAGCACAAATTTCAAAATGCCGTTAAATGCAGGGATAAGGTAATGCATGTGTATTTAAAACTTTGCCCCTTCGATTAACGAACACTTGTGTTTAACCGCCAAAATATCTGTTGCACGCTTAAGGGGGTCATTCAGCCGGATAACAGTGTGATACTCATTTAATGGGTAGCAGGCCTTAAATCACCATTAATGCATCTGCAATATTTTCCCAGTGATTGGATTCGCAGCCACTTTTAAGAATTAATATCACCACGCTTCAAATGATATATCTTTCCCTTTATGGATTGTCATTGTTATTTCCTTGTTACGATTTCTCTTGCCTTTGTGTAGAATTCATCTGTTGAGAGAAGTCTGAGCATGATGGGGAAGAAATCCAAGAGGACCGCGGGCTCCGCTGCTGCATCTGTTGCAGGACAAGCTGCCGCGGATAAGAAGAAAGGCCTAATTTCAGACACTACGTGCACTGGTCTCAATAGGACTTCATGGCAGGGCACATATAACCTATTAGAAGCTGAGCAACCTGAAGTGACAGTGACAAAGGCTAGTGTGGATGTACTAAAGAAGTCCGATGCTACTCTCAAAGACCTGGCCGACTCCTTTCTTCACAGGATAGCAGCCAGAGAGCAGGTCCTTCCCTACACTGATGTAGTGCGCTGGGCAATCGAGGAAATTCCAATCATTGATAGAACGTTCCACACAAGAGATGGAAGGATTTTCGGGTCGTTCAAGCCAGAGCACCTAAGGCAAATGTATCATTTGCCCGAGCCGGAGAAAATCTATAACAAAGCCTTCATGGAGAAATTTGCAGCCGAGAATGAAGTACAATCTGAACCCATCCGGGATTGGAGGCAGAATCCGGCCAAACACAAGCACGAAAGCTCGGGTAAGTACTCTGTCGATTCTTTGGCTTCTCCCTATTGCTATGCGGGGATTATGATGTGTAGGCTATGGGGGTTACATGACTCTGCTAATTTCGACATAGAAATGGTTCCCCTGATGGAAGCAACTGTTAATAGTATAATCATGGATTGGGCCACCATTCTTTCTGATAAGTTGGCCGTAGCTGTTCGTGAATTTAGAGCCAAATCCAGAGTTTCCGAAAGGAAAATCCCACCATTTTATTATAGCGCTTACATTATGGATACTTTATGTTTTAATTCTGAATTCCCTATCCTCGGTTGGAGGTGGACCACCCAAGACCCCTCACCCATTCATTTGTATCATCAGAAATTGTGGAAGTCCTCTTACAAGGACCATTTGTATCAAATTTGCAATGGTTTTATGGTTCCCATTCATTATTCCATTTTTGATCGACCTATTCCCAAAATTTCCTATCTCGCTTCCTTCGACTTACCAGCTGTAGCAGGTTGGTTTGGAGAAGAGCATTTTACCTATATTAGGGTTTTTGGGAGCCAGGCCAAGCCACATGTTCTCCCTTTATATGTTCCAGACAAATTGTTGGCCCGAGAAATCTCTTACCAGATTATGGCCGAGAGTGTCACACAAACTCTCAAGAAAGAAAAGAAGAGGGGCTGGCCCTCTTTTCCCTTGAGAATTGGTGTTTATACTCTGCATGATCTCAAGCATGCAGAAAAAGAGGCAACAAAGATGCAAGCTTTATCCCTAGCCACTCTCCCAAGCAGACTCTATGATCCACGTAAAACTGTCTACACTGCCCTAGAACAGGCCAAATTAACAAAAGTTGACCATCAAGAGGATATGTTTGATGACCTGTTCGCCGCCGCCGATACAATCGGTCAGGCCAAAGAGCTTGCTAGAATGAGATATAATGATGAGACGTTAACTGAGTTCAATAAACTTAGAGAGCAAAGGTTGCAAACTCTGCCTCTAGATTTATTGACAACAACCCCGCGTCTTCCTCAAGTGAGCCTGGTCGGCAACAGACAAGCCAACCACCTGTTACAACTAATGATCAAAAGAAACAACAGGAGGAAAGGCAAAAGAAGCTGCAGGCAGAAAAGCAAAGAAAAGAGCAAGTTGAGAGGCAAAAGAAGGAGCAGATAGAAAAACAGCAAAAGGCGCAGAAGGATCAAGAACAGAGAAAGCAGAAAGAGATAGAGGAACAGAGGAAGAAAGAAGAAGAGGAGAAACAAAAGAAAGAACTGGCAGATAAACAAAAGAAGGAATTGGTAGATAGGCAGAAAAGGGAGCAAGAAGAGAGACAAAGGGAGTTAGAAGAGCAGCAGCGAAAAGAGTTAGAAGAGCAGCAGAGGTTAGAACAAGAAAAAGAGCGGAGCAAATCCCAGACAGAGCAACATAAACAGACCTCCATTGATCCTGAATTGCTTAAACAATGGAACCAATTCGATTCCATTATCAGTGGAAAGGAAGGCTCCAAAGATACAGACACCTCTAAAACAAGCGATGCGCCAGAAACCACTTCTTCTCAGGTTCTAAGCGGAACCAGCGGCCCACCCATTTCAAAGGATGTTGAGGTAATTACTATAGATCCTTCCGATCAAATTGTTCTCCAGGTGGAAGATATTCCTCCCCTGGATGTTTTCTATAGCCCAAAGTATAAAGTTGTTGTTAAGCGCTCAAGGAAGAGACGAAGGCTTGATCAACCTTCTATCTTTCCTGAGCAAACAATCACGGGCAATGTAGTGTGGAAGGAGGAATTGGATCCCTCCGATGATCTAACAAAGCTGTCACAGTATGCGGGAGCTTATTCTGCAGCGACTATTGCCAAAGCATCAGAGGTAAGTCTTCTGTTGAAGACTAAGGACCAAGAGATTTGTACATTACAGGCAGAAGTAACCGAGGCGAAAAACAAGGCAGCGCAGGTGGAAGAGCAGTTGCTGGCACAACAACAAGAAAACAATATATTAACCCAGCAACTGCAGACTGAAAGACAGAAAATCGACCAGAGCGCAATCCAGAAGCAGAAAGAATTATCGGAGGCATTGGCACAGTTGAAAGAGGCGAATGAGCTGATGACGAAATCAAAAGACGAGCAAATAGCTCGACTATTAGCGCAACTTGAAGACATCAAGGGCACCCGGAAAGTGGAGGATTTCAGAGCAGAAGCAGCTCAAATAAATGGCGCATTAATATCTCAGATTAGACTCCTATGCCAGCAACTTACAGAGGCTGAGCCATTATGCGAAATATCTACAGCAGTATGTCAGCGGATAGAGCAAGCCAGAAATGAACTAGATCAGGCCGAAGAAACCATAACCGGATATCTTGATTGGCAAGATACTGATGTGGGGAAGGCAGCGAACTTGCCTAGAATCTATGAGACATACAAAGACATACTCTTCGTGGAATGGAACACTCAGATGATGAAAGCGGAAAGGGCAGCTTCAAGGTGTAAGATGATCGCCAACAATATGATTGATTTAGTCAATAACACACTCTATTTGGCAAACATGATTTCCCAGTGCACACCTGGAAGCATAACAACGGCAAACATGATTGAACAAACAAGTTATCATGACTTAGAGGAGAGGGGAAGGTTAATCGCTGGAGTAAATACTTTAACCTCCGAGGCATATTGGTTCTTTCTAATCAAGCCACACACTCAAAGGTCGGCCCTCAAGCGTTTAACAGATGCTCTCGGATGCCTGATCCCCGACATTCAGGATGCCACATATGATGCCCAGCTCACTTCGCGTCTCAACACTCCACCGGAAGTAGAGCCAATGCTGGCGATATGTCAGCTGAGGTTTAAAGGCAAAGAGCCCATCGAATGAAGCATTGCTACTGACTACCAGATCGCCAAGGAAGATGGAAAAATATTTATTGATGCCAAGTTAATAGCTTTTCAGTTTTTTTTAGATATTTAGATTAGATTAGTATTTATAGACCCTTTCACTGTTTTGGAAAGGGTCATAAAATTTTGTAATAGACTTAAAGGCTGAAGTTTGCACTACTGTGCTTCAACCTATATTCTTTTATGAAACTCGACCGATAGTTCTTAATTTAACGAGAAGGCTGTTTTATACAATTGTGCACTATTGTCTCTTGTTTGGAATGCTTTCTGGTTTGAAGGAAGGACTGCGACATAGCGATTAATATACTGGATTGTTAAGCAGCTTACATGGTACTTTTATCTGCATCTGTTTTCTTTCCTCTTATATGAATTGCTGTGTTATTATTTTTGCTATTGTTGAATACATGTATGCGCTGTAACAGCAAATCTTAATTTCATTCCACTATTGGATGTTTTGTGATATGCCCTTTCTTTTAATCATGCATGTAGTAATGATATGAATGACAAAGTGTAGTAATTCGCTATTATCGCTCTGCATACCTAATTATGCAGAGCAATCTTAAATGGTTTAGACATCTATGCTTTAACGTTAGAGTCATCTATATGCCTGCCTTAAAGCACAGATTATCAAACGCTACGCTTTAATGATTGATAAGTCCCGGGATTAAATTATAGTTAATATATTTTGCCGATAGTTTTAGTTGTTCGCTTATCGCCATCATACATCATAAGTTACTCATCTATCCCACTTTTATCCATTATTGGGAAACTGGTCCCATTATCCCCAGTCGGAGCCACTATTCCAAACGGAAAAGGAGCTGTACTAAGGTCCGGACCGGGTGGTTTCCCCTATGTTGTTGCAACGATTTTTGTGGCCTCAACAAATCCATAGCCCAATGGCTTGAAGAAGCTAGCTCTATCCATTTGTTCCTAGAATTCCACCACCCAACTTCAATTTCAAAATCAAAATCCCATGAACACTAAGAACTAGCCTAAAATCCCATAAAAAAAGAAAGTTAAATCATAAAAAGAGACCCCTCTCTAGACTCAGGTTGGCTAGAACCTAAGCCTAAAAAATTGGTTTGTGATTACCTCAGAAATTTCTTTCTTTAACATTGAGAAAATTCTGAGTGATAACATAGTCGTGACTCCACTGGGGAGAACTAACATTTTCTTTAGAATTGTTTTACAGGTTTAGATCTAATCTATGATGGTGGACAATGATCAGACACACAAAGGTTAAAATCATCCACCTGGTGACTCCAAATCAATTTCACAATCAATAATACACTGGAGGAATTAACCTAAAAGAACAATATGAAAAGGTGAGGCTTTTAACTTGGATTGTTATCCAAGACATTATGTTCTTTCTCATCAATAAATATTTTCAATGTATATTGTATTAGAGAAGATTTTAGATTAATTTTTTATTATTTCCCTTTGAAAATTGTAGATATAAAGTCTCCTTACACATTTTAACAACAGTCTTCTAACTCTTATGAAGATCATTTTCCAATTGAGAATCATCAAACAATCAAGACTAATCATACAATCCATGTACATATTCTAGTACCTCATAAAGTTCTTGATATATTAAACCACTCATTTTACTACCTTCACTCCATGATTTCCCTAATGATTATTACAAGTATCTCCCTAGGTTTGATGGAGAGAATGGCATCACTGCTCAAAAACATATTCAAGGTTTTGAGAATTATCTAGACTTATTTGAAATTGATGAAGATGATGTTATTATCAAGCTTTTTTCTCTTTCTTTGCAAAGTAGAGTAAAGAGTTGGTTCAAAAATTTACCTATTTAAATCATCTCAAATTTCCAACAGTTTGTCAAAATTTTCCTTGATAGATGGATAATCAAAGTCAATCTTCTTGTGATCATAGAAGAATATAATCAGTTAAAAAGATAGCCATATGAAACAATACAACAATTTTCAGACAGATTTAATCAAGTCTATTATTTAATGCCATCTAATATAAGACCTCCCCTTGATTCAACTCTCTTGCATTATCCAAAATAATTTGATCTAGATATAGAATTTCAGCTAAGAGAAAGAAACCCCTCAACACTGGAACAAATGTAGAACATTGCAGTAGATGTAGAAGTTAATCTGCAAATTAGAAGAGAAAAGTTGAAAGCAGAAAAAGAGGAAAAACTCGACATTTTGATGAAGAAAACAGAGGAAAGGATGTAGAAGACCACCATGAAAGATGAATTTTTTTCTCAAGATCACCATGACACATTTATTTCATAGAGGAAAAAGGTTGATATTCATGAACAAATTCCTACTAACTCCAACTACCATAGATCAGAAGATAGATTCATAGAGAAAAATTTGGAGGAGAAATATCCCGATCTAATGTATATGTTTGATGACATTACTTCTTTTGATGATTTGCCCAAATATGATCAGTATGATGATAATCATGTTCTTCAAATCCAAACTAACTTTACAGAGCAATCAGAAGCTAGTTTGGGGAATAAGGAAATTCAGTTTCAGCAGCTTGAAAACAGTGATCATTTTATCCATATCAGCTATAAAAGTGAAGAAGAAAGTGCAAAAAATTTGGAAATAAGTGAAGCTTATTTGCCTCTTTGTTTTTCTTCATTTCAGTTCATCAAAGAAAACTTTAAAGCAATAAAAAATAAGCAAACTTTAGGTATTGACATTAACAACAAAGAAGACAATAAAATTCCTGATCAAGATCCTTCAGTTTCACAATTACAGTTGTCAAATTCCATTGAAACACCTGATCAAATAATACAAGAAAGTTATATACCACTATGTTTTGAATCATTTCAATTTTTAAAGGAAATGTGGTATGAAAACTCTAAAAAAAAGGATGAGAAGCTTGTAGAAATTTGTGAAGTCCCATTCGAACCTATGAGTAATAAGTTGCAACAATCCTTCCAAGTTTTTCATGATCCCATAACTGATGGGTTGGATAGTGAATGAAATCAAATTTTTCTTCATTAACTAACAATCAGATTCAGGATCAAGATGATAAAGGTTTCATCAGTCAAACATTTCAATCAAAAGAAATATGATCACAAAGCTTGTTGGAAAATATGCAGGGTGATAAAGGTGAAAGTGATATTTCCGTTTCATGGCCTAGAGGCCATCCAGAACAAATGTGCAGTTGCTTAAATCAGTTAAACAATATTGTATATATTTTGGAAGATCCTTTTGTTCATTTTTTAGAGTCTACAAAGGAAAGAAAGTATTTCCTTATCTTCTTATTGGTTGACAAGGTTATATTTGGCTTTAGAACCTCATTTTTTATCACAAACAAGCCCAAGCAACAAAATCCATCAATGTATATAATGCTTGAGTGGTTGCATTGGTTGTTTCATTTTGCCTAACCAGCAGTCAGAAAGCTGATTAGAGTAAGTAAGTAAGATTTCAGTTTGAATAAATTCAGTTTTTAGCAGCAAGTTTATGTTAGATTAGATTTCAGTTTGCAGAAAATGGTGTATTTTCAACTCAAAAGTTTTAGTCACAAAGATTATACAACAAAGCATATATATGAGTGGGATTGGCCCAATGGATCAGGCTACTAGTCGACGGTGTTCTTGACATTTCACAAGGAAATGTCATCCCCAAGTGGAGCCACTGTTAGATTCCTATACCAATAGGAGTCATAGTTTTGAATGACTAAGGTTAAGTTTGTAATATTGTACATACCTTGCTTTCTGCAAATGTTTTCCATATTATAAAAAATTAAAAAAATGTAAATAGGGCATGTCCTAAAAGATAAATCAAAGGACAAAAAGAATAAGAGAAGGTCAAAAAATGAAAGTATATGAACCCCAAAAAAAAAAGACCATGAAAGTGTGCAAGTCCAAATGCCACTACTATTTACTTTTATGCATAATAATGATTGTGTGCAGCTTGTTATTCATGCCACAATCCATGGTAATCAAACTGTTTAATCTTGATTATACCATGCTTTGAATTTCATGTTTCTAGATTAGAGAACAAAATTTGACGAAACAGTTTAATCTTGGCAGATCATATTTAGGTAGAGAAAATAAAAAGAGCTCATAAGCTTAATCTGAGCCCTTTGATGATATAAGGTTAGAATTAGATAGTTTACTTTGTAAAGAAAAGAAAAAGATTGACAAGGGTTTGCTAGCCTAAATGCACCCTAATAAAGTGAAGAAAAAATGGTAGGATGAGTAAGTGGGTAAGTAGTAGAAAGGGTGCAGAAATATCATGTTATTACATAAAAGCACTTATGTCATTGTTTTAAATGAATCTTTCCAATATGAGGACAAAGTAAACACAATGGTTCACAATGTGATTTATTTAACATCCCCTCATTCATTTTAACACCTATGACACTCACTAACTTCCCTTTCACAATAAAAATATTAATACCTATATTTCTTTAATTCAAAGAGGCTCAGAGAATTTCTCTGACTTCTGGTGGGACTGGACCCTCGGCTTGATGACTTAAGGAGGAAAGGTGTTAAATTCCCTTATAAATCATTCATTCCCCTCACAAAACCCCTTTTCCTAAGGTTAAGTTCTCTTGCCTAGGAAAACCCCTTTATAAACATGTTTTATGTGCAAAACCCACCAAATACATTTATCCTAAGTACTAAGTGTATGGAACGCGCATAAGATTTTGCATACCTAAGTACAAACACCCCTTCCGCTCATCTCACCCCATATTAACTTTTTTAATTAAATATATAAAAATCCCGAAAAACCCATTTGCCCGTATATATTTAACTCCCTTATATAAATTAACCCCACCCCTTAGTTTATTTATAAACTATATTACTACCCCATATCCCACAAAATACATTAAAACCCCACCCTCAGTCCCTAATCCCTCATTATAGACTGGCCCAATCCCCTAACCCTGGATTAGTCCTTAAACTAATCCTAAAACCACCACAATTAAATCCCTAGGCCCACTATTAATTCTCGTCATTTACCCCCACGCAGCTTCACCTCCCGATCACCGTTGATCGTCCCCCCCCCCCCCCCAACATCCAATGGCCCGTAATTATATCGACTGTGCCCGATGTCCACCTTTTAACTGCCCGATAGAATGGTTTTCACCCTGACCCCCGTTGCTACGTGTCATTCAATGAATGGAATTAGGCAACCCCTCTCGAATACCACCAAGCCCACAAAAGTGATGCGAAATAAACCACTTACTGCCCTCTCGCTAAATGACAAAACCGTCTACTGTTCACTTTGCACCAAAATTCAAAAAAATCGATCCTTTACCCATTTAAACACGAAAACCCTAGTTTTGCTCGTTTTTGCCTGTTTGTGCAGTAAAACCCTGTGTAACCCTTCTTCGCCACCTGAAGCCTCTGCTAACCAATTCAAGCATGGTTTACCTCCTGAAATCACTTTGGACTCACTCCATAGAACTATAAAGCTCGATAAAGCCATTAATGACCCTCCCTGACAACCCAACATTTTCCTAATAGTTTGTTTTATTTTACAGGCGATCAAAAGGCCACAGCATTGGATAAACAGTCTTAATACTAGTCATAAGGCCTGTTTACTCCGAGATTGTTATCAAATCTATTCAAATAGAGATGGAAAATAAACATATAGTTAAAAGACAAGCAGAGAAAACATGAAATTAAATGATTTATTGTTGAAAAAGACAGTAAAAACCTAAAATATACACTGAAGGTAAAAAGACATAGTAAAGAATAGTCAAAGTGTATCAGGGTTAAAGAGTATCAGATTGAAGACCAAGTCAAGTAAAGCATCTAGCATGAATACAAACAGCTGGGAAGACAGTTACAAAGCATACAGATTCACGTCAAAGTGAAGATAGATGAAAAAACATAACGGTAAAAGTAAACAGTAAAAGGAAACATGGAGGTAGTACGAGTTAAACAGAGATGAAAACACTTTCACCAGAAACAACGAATTTTATCCAAAGTAAAATTGAAAAACAGTTAAAACAAGTTTAAGGTTAAAAGATGAAATCAAAGCAAAAATGGTACATTCTTCAGAAATTTCCTGTTTAAGTCATAGTTTTTCAAAAACTAGTTCGACCAATCCAAGTTGAATTTTGGGAAAGTGGAGGAGGTTTGTGTTCCTAAAAGGCTAATATACAAAAACCTATCTCACGTTTTACACATGTATTACCAAAAGTGAGATAATTTCATGTCTTCATAGCCTATTTTTCAGACTGTGCAAAGTCCTGTTTTTTACATCTTTTTGCAGAGAATATTGTGAACAGTTGGAGCTAAATTTTGGGAAACTGAGAGAGGTTTATCTCAAAAACATATTTATCTACAATAACCTCTTTAATTATTTACATATCTATCTCGGATTGATATATAAAAATGTATCAATAGACCCTAATTTTGCAAAATTGTTGGGGCAAAATGCACAAAGAAAGGATGCAGTTAGTGATTGGGATGCCTCATCATCAATTAAGAGTTGCTATCAAATTTGACTTTCTCTTCTTTGTCACCCTCAATTCATAAATATAGTTCCAAATAGATTCATTAGTTTTGAGTGTCCTTTATTTAAATTCTATTAATGTAAAACAGTTTGAGATATTTGTAAAACCAATCTTGATATTTTTTCAAGATATTTCAGTTTAGAATTTGTATAAATATTCTTAATTTGAAGTATTTTGGGTGGATTCAAAGACATTTCTGTAGACATTTTCCTATCGAGTTGAAGTGTTATTGCATCAAGAATGTATTGGCTTGCTGGATCAAGGAATAAAGTAAAGACATTTCACAGGATTCTTGTGTAAAGCGGAAATCAAATAAGTATTTTCTCTTATGTGTATTATTGTTTTTCTTTATGTTTATTAATAATCATATTTGTTTCTATGAAATCTGAATGGTAAACTAGGAATGATATTTCAGAACTTGCTTTAATGCACTCTGTCTTGACTGTTTACATTCTTAATGTTTTCTGCTAAACTATCTTAGTTAGGGAATTCTTAAATGCTCCCTTACTTCCGTAGTTTCCCCCTCGATCTATAGTAAAGGATTATTAGTTTCCCTTTGCTCATGATCACTTCCTACTCTTCATCTTGATCCCAGTCTAAGGATTCTTCATTTCCCTTTCACCCTGGTTAGGACTATCTCATCCATTGAACCTGAAGATTTGCCTTTTGCTTTGCTAGCCTGCCCTGTGAACACTCCCTTTAGTGATTTGGTCCAGTTAAGCTATCTTTTTCTTGACTCCATAGCCCAATGGCTTGAAGAAGCTAGCTCTATCCATATGTTCCTAGAATTCCACCACCCAACTTCAATTTCAAAATCAAAATCCCATGAGCACTAATAACTAGCCTTAAAATCCCATAAAAAACAAAGTTAAATCATAAAGAGAGAGCCCTCTCTAGACTTAGGTTGGATAGAGCCGACGCCTAAAAGATTGATTTGTGGTTACCTCGGAAATTTCTTTCTTTAACCTTGAGAAAATTCTGAGTGATAACAGATCAAATTATGCTTGTAGCTTGTTCAAGTTCACAAATCTCTCTTTAATATGCCTTGTCAACATTCTGGTCATACCTCCCACAGGCAAGTATCTAATGCTACTATAATTTGTTAATGATTTAACTTCATATTTATTCAACCAATCCATTATGATTTAAAATTTTCGTGAGGCACCATGAAAATAATGCAAACACTGTAGCATGAGTATATTTGTTTTGTGTAGCTTATAATATGCCTATAAGTATGTCATATAGCTAGACAATATGCCCCAATGGTACATGTGAATGCTATTAGTATGAAAAAAACCTGAGTTATTGATGTTCATGTAAGAAGTCATTCCCCCCACCAACAAATTATTGGAGTTATGAGACTTGAACCTCGAACATCAAGTTGAACCTCATCGTTATGATGCTACCTTGTAATGATTCGGTAGTTAAATTTGTATTATAATTTCACGAAGCCAGGAAGATCCTTTGTATCGATAGCCCTATACTACTAAAGAAGTTGGGAAACGTTCATTTTGAGTTGACAGAGTTCCAATAGCTTGGAATATGTTAGAAAAAGCATTCATATTCAACATATGTATAGTCCCTATCAAATATAAAGGAGAATGCCCATATTAGTTCATGGGTTATAGAAGCACTACAATTTGTAATTGTATAATCTTGCCATGAAATATGAAGGGCATGGTCTTGCTAACAAATTTACAACCCTACACATTTAATTTCCTTAACTAGAGCAGGCTTATTCTAAGGATGGCATCATGACGATTGTTCATCCTTTGACATCAATGAAAACTTCTTCTAATAATGAGCATGGCCTATGAATTGATTCCTTTTGGAAGGAGTAATTGATAGTGTTATTTATATTATTGTGTTATCTATGATGTGAATCTTTTTATTATTTATGAATTTAAAGTTTATCTTTCATCTTTGAGATCCCAATGTTTAAAATGTTGGAAGAACATTTTCATTGATGTCAAAGGATGGATGGGCCATTCATGAGTTGGAAGTAATCCTTGACATGTTGCATGTCTCATGGGTCCCCTTGGTTGGATAGGTATTCAAGTTATTAGAAAGGTAAGGGAAAATTCATCGAGGTTGAAATAGAGTTCAACGATTTCATTCAAAAAGGACTCAACTTTATTTATCTCAACTATAATATGAAGTTATCAAACAAGCTACAAATATGGCATGTTTTTCAATTTAAAGAGGAAATTTAAATATTGACAATAACAAAAGACTAAGTGTCTATGTTTCAATACTAACTTGCCTTACCTTATAAATCGGAGAATAATATTGTTTCTCATAGAAACACCATTTGAAGTCTCTAGAATTTTTTGTGAAGGAACTTCGCATCATATTGCATAAAAGCTTGTCTTAAGAATATGGAAGTGTGTTCTAATGATGTGGGTTGTAACCATGAGATAGAGATTACAATGGAAAATATTTTTTCAACCCTCTTTTGAATTGGTGAAAATAGCATAGAATGTTATTTTACATAAAAAGTGAAAATCACAGATAAGATTTTTTGACACATGGCGAAGCTGGAAGTGAAAAAAACTTAAGCAATGTATTTTTTGTTGGATCACAGGATGAGTTAGTAAATAGAAAACAATCACTTCTTCCATTGCAACATGAGACTAATTTAGATGTCAATTTTTTGAATTTGAATTCAATTATGGAAGGAAGAAAAGGCCTCGTTTTAAAGCATACCATTGACTTCCATCTCCTTAACTAACAACTCAACATTCCTATTCATACCGACTTTGCAGATGTAAAAAGGATGACACAAACAAGTTTCTAGATTGTTAGTAGAGATAAAAGATATCAATATGTAATCACAGGTCATCCTGACAGAAGCAAAATTCATGTGTTTTATGGGTAGGTCGACCCCACATTAGGTCCCCCCAACACTATTTATATCCTAGCCATGGAGCATCAAAACAAAAATAATTTGTTGCAAAAAATAAGTATCTTCGAACTCGCTAAAGAAATCTGAGGTCAAAAAGGAAGGATAAATTTTTATGATATGAAGAGAAACAATCAAGGATAAACGACCAAATTCTTTAAATTTTTTCTCAGGACAAGTTTGTGGAGGAAATACATTTGAAGCAATCGATATGAGAAAACATTATCTCTGAACATATGTTGTGGGAATTCGAAGAAAGGAATTGAGAGTAAATCAATCTAAGTGATCATGTGAATGTTACTTATGAATTAATTCATGTGTTGTGTGTTCTTATGCACGTGGTGTGACGATTCTATAGCAATAACTGATGTATGGTGATTTTCTTCCTATAAATTGAACTAATTTATTGGGCGCAATGCTTGTCTTGCGAGCAAGAAACAAAATCACATAAGTAAGATAAACTATGGTCAAGAAAAACAAAGCGTATCTATGTATATATAATATGTAATGAATTGATTTATGTTCAAGCGCAGGAGGAATTGGATGTGTTCACACAATTATTTGTCAGAGTAACTAGTCTCATACTCTTTCCATTTAGAGTTAGTTTTTTTTTGGGATAAACAATTATCTGATGCCTAAAAGAACTTATGTGTACTCGACATTGTAATAAAATGTGAGGTTTCTTGTGTTGTATGTTAGAATACCGCCGATAGATTTTTCATACATCATGATTCCATAACATGAATACAATTATGTTGAGATGGAGTGATTGTGAAGATGATGCATAGGTTATTGTTAGCTATTGATATGTGTTATTGTTGGGTTGGAATGCACGATTTTTTTACTATAGAAAGCATGGGTTTAGATTGAGTTTGTGTGTTGCATTGCTACAAAGTTTGTATGGATGAAGACAACAAAAAATGATTAGTGTTGGTTGAGTAAAGAGGACAGTGACTAGATTTCTTGATTATTGAAATTGTTAAGTATTGTTGTAATTAGGTCATTTTCCATGGCATGGGAGACAAAAAATATTGTTCTATATTTTATTATTAAGGGTGAGAGGATGGTGTTTGGGAGGGAAGTTGTAGCTTCCTTTATGAGGTTTTCATCTCCTTCCAGTGGATGCTGGTAAACCAGGGGTTGTATCTCCTTCCAATAGTGGCCAGTAAATAACCTATGGTTGTACCCTTCTAGTTGTAATCAGTGAACCAAAAGTTACAACTTCCCATGTAATATAAATAAATTGTTCATATAATTCTTGTGTATTTCTTGATGCAATGTTATTCACTAATTCTTTGTGATCTTTAATTGTTGAAATTTATGAAATATCGATTCACCCTTCCTCTTAGTATTTCCAATAATTAGTATAAGAGTAGGTTCTTTCACCACATTCTAACAACTAAAAGACAAACATCAAGATTGAAGTTGGGAAAAACAAAAAGGCTAGACACCAAATGCCGGACCAAGGAAAAGGAAAATGAAGTCTCCTATGTTGTCATGATTCCAAAACATTCTAAAGATTATTGGTTTGTGTTATGTTCTTTCCATGACTACCCCACACGCAGGGGTCATTAGCCCCCTACACAGGGTTTGGGGCAGCACCCCGAGAAATTTTTTTGGACCCTATATTAGGTGGGTGAACCTACCTATGGTTTTGTGCATGGATTTCGTACATGGTTTTAGGCATGATGGTTTTTCGCCCATGGTATTTTGAACACTCGGTCAAGGGAGCTACGATTATGTTCTAATCCAGGGTTAATGGATTGGGGTTTATGGATGCTTCGACATGTATATATATGTATTATAACATTGAAAGGAATATAATGAAAAATCAATCTGGTAGTCTCGGTTTTGGGATCCAAGGGTAAATCTTTGTGTATCTGTTTTATGTTTTATCTTCTCACCATTGTTTATTTTTTGTTTTTAGAATTTGTATGTAGGGAACTTCTTTACAGGGTTAAAATCTACATTTGGTATCAGAGATGTTTTGGCTTCAAGGGGATGCCTTTGGTGCGGAGAGGTTTTTTATCGGGTTTGTGGTAGACTCTGTTCAGTGGGAGATCTGCAAGATCGATTCTTGTGGGGAAAGAAGATGGCGAGTTGTGGAAAGATAGAGATCGAGAAATTTAATGGTCAAAGTTTTGAGTTGTGGAAACTCAAGATGGAGGATATGTTGGTGGATAAAGATCAATGGATTGTGGTAGATCCGAATGCTAAACCAAAAACAATGTCATCTAAAGACTAGGCGAAGTTAGATCGGAAGGCAAAGAGCACAATACAATTGTGTGCCTCAGATTCAGTATTGTTGAATGTATCGGGGGAAGCTTCAAAGAAGGCTTTGTGGGACAATTTAGGGACTTTGTACCAATCTAAGTCTCTGGTGAATAAATTGTTCCTATGGAAAAATATGTATAACCTGAGGATGAAAGATGGAGACTTAGTGACAAAGAATATGAAAAAATTTAAGACAGTGGTAAGCCAATTATTATTTGTTGATATTAAAATTATAGATGAAGATAAGTGCATCAATTTGTTGTGTTCTCTACCAGATTCGTGGGATAGTCTGGTTGTTGCAATAGGTAGGAACGCAACTGCCTTGCAGTTTGATGAAATAGTCTCATCCTTGCTATCAGAGGAGATGAGACAAAAAAATATGGAGGGCTAGAATGGTGATTCCTTGTATGTACGAGGAAGGTCCCAGAATAGAAACAAAAATAAGTCCTCGAGTGGGAGATATAAATCTAGAGGGAGATATAAATCTAGAGGGAGATCTAAATCTCCTGAGAAAGAAAAGGAATCTGATGATGCTCCTTCTGTAGACTTAGGAAAAAACCACATCAGATGAAGGTGGGGATGTGTACTTGGCTTCTTCTTCAAGTACACATGTAGATCATGAGGCATGGTTGATTAACTCAGGTGCATCCTTTCACTTCACTCCTCATAGAGAGTGGTTTTGTGACTACGAGAAATATGATGGTGGTGATGTCTTCTTAGGGGATGATAGGAAGGCTAGAATTGTTGGTCACAGAAAATTCAAGTTTAAGTTGCAAGGTAGAAGGATTAGAACACTTATGGGTGTTCTACATATTCCTGCATTGGCCAAAAATTTGATTTTTGTAAGCAAGTTGGATGATGCAGGTGTAAAAACACTGTTCGAGAAAGATACCTACAAGATGGTTTACGGAGCACTAATATTGATGCAGGGAGTTCGAATTGGAACTCTGTACAAGCATCAAGGTAGCACTATTATTGATGGGTGCAATAGTTTTGTGGTTCCTGAAAGTGGACTAGAAAATCTAGTGGTCTCTGGAGAAAATAACATGTTATGGCATCAAAAGCTTGGACATATTGGAGAGAAGGGCCTTCAATTACTTCATTGTAATGGTATGGTAGAAGGTATGTCTAATATCTCTCTAGATTTTGATTTTTGTGAAAATTGTGTATATGGAAGAAAAATCGAGTGAGTTTTGTAGAAATTTTGAATAATTTAACACATATTCAATGGAGATTATCCCGATCATGTACTATTGCGGAAAACATACACAATACATAAGCTCCTCTACATTGATCATCAATATAGCAGCATCAATAACAATAAAACATCAAGAGCATTCACACATTAACACAGTATGTATCCCGGGGAAAGCATCTCGCTAAAAACCCCAACTATCTGTATATTAATGATTGAGTCATGTAACATTACACAGCATAATACTTCTCACAAGTATCTCCACCTCTGTTACACACAATACAGCTCAGATCTGATCTCCAAATCTCTTCCACTGCTTGCCTGCCTCCACTGCTCAATACCTGCTCAAGAACTGATGAGAATGGCTTCCCAAACTCGTATTTCACCTCAAAATAGTCACTCACACTTTGTTGGACGTGAGAAAAAGCTATAATGTGGGAAAATACGTGAGCAAACTCATTGGCATACTCAATCCCTTGATTGTGCAAGATCTGGTGCACAACTATAGTCACAACTGATAACAATCGGATTCTCTACCACCTGTCCCTGTTGAACTGAACATGCAACTGAGTTAACTGATGTATTCATTAGTTGTATTATGAGTTAATAACTTGTGAATTAATTAATAACTAATTCACCCAACTCATCTCTAGTCTATTTTCCAGTTAGACTAAATACAACCAGTTTAACAAAGCTAAACTGAACACAACTCCATCAACTCCACAATCAACTCCACCAAACTCAACTGATTGAGTTCTAACTGAAGTCATGCATGCAACAACTCAACTGACTCATAAGAAAAGCATATTTCCTTTTGACAGCTGCATGTGCCACCTCTGTAGCTCAAACTGAAGTGCTCCAAGAGAATAATATTAATTTTATAGTCCAAATATTATTGTGAGATAATAATATTTGACTTTTCTATTTTTGACAGCCAGTCTAAAAATAGACTTTGATCACTCACACTTTCATAAAAAATAGAAGTCCATCTATTTTTCCCAACTTGATCAATCATCCATAAACAACAACCTGCAATCCATAGACATGATCCATATGTCTAAAAATAGACATAGTCTAAAAATAGACTTGCGCCAAAAATAGCCTGCGGGCCCACTTAGTGAAGGCGACTCTTTTCACTAAGCTCCATCATCTTGTTGCAATCTCAACAAGTTTCCCCTCTGGGGGTAAGAGGGCGAAACAAATATTAGAGCTTGTGCACAATGATGTGTTTGGACCTGTGTCAGTTCCATCACTGAAAAATTCTATGTACTATGTATCATTTATAGATGAATTTTCAAGGAATACATGGATATATTTCCTCAGGAAGAAATCTAAAGTCTTTGACAAGTTTAAAGAATTTAAGGCTCTGGTGGAAAACCAGACATAGAAGAAGATAAAGGTGCTGAGGACAGATAACGGTGGAGAGTTTTGCAAGAAGGAATTTAAAGAGTTCTGTAAGAAGTGTGGTATAGCATGGCAGAAGACTACTCCATACACACCTGAGAAAAATGGAGTTGCAGAAAAATGAACAAGACGTTGATGGAAAGGGCAAGAAGCATTCTCAGTGGTGTCGGGTAAGGATAGGAATTTTGGGCAGAGGCAATGGAGACTGCATGTTAATTGGTCAACGGATCACCTTCATCAGTGTTGTAAGATAAGACTCCACAAGAGGTATGGACTGGTAAGAAACCTTCTCTTTCACATCTGAGGGTATTTGGATGTGATGCATATGTACATGTTCTAAAGGAGAAAAGAACAAAGTTGGATAGTAAATCTGAAAAGTGCATCTTTATTGAATACAAGGATGGTTTAAAAGCTTAAAAGATTTGGAACCCAGAAACAAGGAAGGTTGTGTACAACTGAGACGTGGTGCTTAGAGAGCTGATAGATGTTATTAAACATGAAGTACTACCAAAGGAACTTGAGAAGATAGAGTTTGAGCTAAAGGAGGAAGAATCAAACTCTACAATAGAAGAGGAATTACAAGATGAAGAGACACAAACTCCAGCTGTGAGAAGATCAGTTTGAGAGAGAAGGCAGCCAAAAAGGTATAGTCCATCTACTTTCTATTCAAATTTTTCTTTATCCATTACTGACGATGATCCCAGAACTGTGAGGGAAGCAGTAGATTCAGAGGATGGAAAACTCTGGAAAGAGGCCATGGTTGATGAAATGGAATCTTTGCACAAAAATGAGGCTTGGGATCTGGTGGAGTTGTCAGATGGAAGGAAACCCATTGGCAGCAAATGGGTGTTTATGAAGAAGATGAATGCAGAAGGAAAGGTGGAGAAATACAAAGCTCAGTTGGTAGCAAAAGGTTATTCCCAAGTGTCGAGAATTGATTTTGGTGATATTTTTTCTCCTGTTGCCAAGGTATATTCTATTAGATTAATGTTATTTGTTGTTGTTGCTTTTGATTTTGAGGTAGAACAGATGGAGGTTAAGACAAAATTTCTTCATGAGGATATGGAAGACGATATCTACATGAAGCAACCTAAAGGCTTTGCGGTGAAGGGTAAGAAAGCACTGGTATGCAAGTTAAAAAAGTCAATGTATGGGTTAAAAAAATCACCAAGAATGTCGTATCAAATATTTGATACATTTATATGGGGAATTGGATTCACCAGAAGCAAAGAAGATCACTATGTGTATTTTAAATTAATTGGTAATCGTGTTATTTATCTGGTCTTATATGTGGATGATATGTTGCTGGTTCGAAATGACAAAGAAATTATCCAGGATTTGAAGACCCAATTGTCCTCCAAATTCGACATGAAAGATCTTGGTGCTGCAAACTATATTTTTGGCATTGAAATTAAATGAGATTGGGGAAAGAGGAAACTCTGGTTAAACCAGAGGAGTATGTTTAAACAATACTGTAGAGGTTTAATATGCAAGATAGTAAACTGGTGAAGGTTCCTATTCCTGTAGGTGTAAACTTATCTGTTGAACAGTGTCCCAAGACACAAGAAGAGGAAGAGGGCATGTATCATGTTCCATATGGAAGTGAAGTCAGTAGCCTGATGTATGCAATGTTCTGTACTAGACCATACATTGCACATACAGTGGGAGTATTAAACAGATTTATGTCAAAACTAAGTAGGGAGCATTGGACATTAGTGAAGCGGGTTTTCAGGTATTTGCATGGAACTAGTAATTATGGTTTGTGATGCCAAGGAAGACCAGGATTGGATAGAGTTTTGGACATTCGTGGCTTTGTTGATGAAAACTAAGCTAGAGATTTGGATCAGAGAATATCTACAAGTGGCTATGTGTTTAACCTATTTGGAGGTGCAGTTAGTTAGATGAGTAAGAGACGGTCTATAGTGGCAGTTTCAAATACAGAAGCAGAATACATGGCAACCACTCATGCAAGCAAGGAAGCAATTTTGTTGCAGATATTGTGTTCAAGTATGGGGTTAGTACAGTGAGTTATAAGGATAGACTGTGACAGCCAAATTGCAATTCTCTTAGCAAAGAACCTTGCTTATCATTCAAAAATAAAGCAAATTGATGTTTAGTATCGCATTGTGAGGGATATGGTTGAGGACAAAAAACTATTGCTGGTAAAGGTGTACACTTTGAAGAATATTGCAGATGCATTAACAAATTTTGTGAGCACTAACAAGTTATCTTGGTGTAGAGAAACAATGGGCATTGCAGGGCTGGATCAATGACTAAGCTCTCCTATGGCCCCCTGTGGAAAGAAAACAACAAGTGCGATAATGTTGGGTTGTGATATATTATTTCCAAGACTACCCCACGCGTAGGGGCAGTGCCCCCCTGCACGGGGTTTGGGGCAGCGCCCCGAGAATTTTTTTTTAGACCCTATACTAGGTGGGTGGACCTACCTATGGTTTTGTGCATGGGTTTCTCACATGGTTTTGGGCATGATGGTTTTCAGTCCATGGTATTTTGTAGATCCGGTCAAGGGAACTACGATTATGTTCTAATCCAGGGTTAATAGATTGGGGTTTATGGATGCTTCGACATGTATATATATGTATTGTAACAATGAAAAGAATATAACGAAAAATCAATCTAGTAGTCCCAGTTTTGGGATCCAGGGGAAAATATCTGTGTATATTTGTTTTATGTTTTATGCTCTCACCATTGTTTATTTTCTGTTTTTAGAATTTGTATGCGGGTAATTTTTGTACAGGGTTAAGACCTACAAAGACACTAAAGATGATGTAGTTTATGTTCACCCAGTCTCCTTATCTCACCATATCTCTTGTTTGATAGAAGCTCATCAAGTATGTTAGATCCATACGAAGATTCCTATGAAGGGGAAGCCATAGTATACTTTAAAGGAGACCTTATATATTCTCTAGAATAAATTGGGAACTTACATTTGACACAAAAAAGAAAATAAAAGAAAAAATATTTTGACAAAATGTCTTAAAGAAAAATCTATGGACTTGAACAAGCTACAAGTAGAATCTGATCAACAAGAAAGAAGGCTTAAAGAGGAAATAGTCTACTCAAAGACCCAATATGAAGAAGTAAGAAGAATTGAACAAGTAACCAAATGCCAACTAAAGAAGAAGGAAGAAGATAGTGAGAAGCATGAAGAAGAATTCGTATCATCAATAGCTAAAGTCAATAAGCTCAATACAAATTTGAAAAGCTTGCAAAGGCTAAATAACATTGTCAGTTGAAACAAATCAAGTCCATGTGATCCTTCATGCAAAGAATATGCAAGAACCAAGTACCCAAAAGAGAAATTTGAAGAAAAATTTGGAACTAGAGTCTTTGTCCTCAAAAGACCAAGTGAAAACTTGAAGAAGCGTGAAGTTTTTTATCCAAGAATGCTAATTTTCTCAAGGAGACACCTTAATAAGAATAGCAGTAGAAGAATAAACCTCCTCCTAGGCATAAAAATTTTAGAAGATCATCATGACAATCCAATTCATCTAGGTACTCAAGTATATTTCTTGCTTATTTTTATTCATGTACAAATTTTGGGCATAAGTCTAGGGATTACAAAGCTCATAGTAGGGTTAATTGCAAAGGATATCATCAAAACCCTAGAAGAGTGTTTATAAGTAGACAAGTTAGAAGCCTTAATGGATTCCAAAACAAAAGGTATGCAACATTTTCTCCACCATTCAGGTACAACACAACATGTTTTAAATGACATAACTTTGGACATATGTACAAGACTAGAGATATGACATGAAATGGAATCTTAAGAAAATTATGAAAGAAAGAAAACATACTAATGTTTCGAGAAAAAAAACATGTTGAGAAAGAAGAAAGAATATCATTAAGGGAGCAGCCCCACAAAAGCAAGTTATTCTTTGCCATTGATGTCAAAGGGGGAGAGACAAAGAGTAAGGAAATGGAGCATGATGACAGGGGGAGCATGAATGTTGACATCAATGAAAAAGGGGGAGATTGTTATAATAAAGTTACCATTTATGTCAAAGGGTGAATGGGCCATTGATGAATTAGAAGTAACCCGTGACATGTTGCATTTCTCATAGGTCCTCTTGGTTGGAGAGATATTCAAGTTATTGGAAAGGTAAAGAAAAACTCACTGGGGATGAAATAAAGTTAACAATTTCATTCCAAAGGGACTTATATTTATCTATCTCACCTACAATATGAATTTATCAAAGAAGCTACATATATGGCATGTTCTGCAATTTAACGAGGACATTTAAATCTTGAGAATAACAAAATACTAAGTGTCTATGTTTCAAGACTAACTTGCCTTCCCTTATAAATAAGAGAATGATATGGTTGCTCATAGAAACACCATTGAAGTCTCTAGATGCCTTTCATGAAGGACCTTCACAACATCTTGCATCAAACTTGTCTTAAGAATATGGGAATTCCTTTCTAATGATATGGGTGGTAACCATGAGACAAAGGATGCAATGCCAAATATGTTTTCAGCCTTATTTTCAATTGATGAAAATAGCATAGAAGATGCTTTTACAAAAGAAGCGAAAATAACATAGAAGATGTTTTGACACAACGTGATGCAAGAATTGAAAGCAATGTAAGCAATGGATTTTTTTTTGGATCGTGGGATGAATTAGTAAATAGAAAAAAAATTCTTCTTCCATTGTAGCATGAGACTAATCTAGATGTCAAGTTTTTGAATTCAAATTCAATTATTGAAGGAAGAAAAGGACTAGTTTGCAAGTGTACCATTGAATTCCATGTCCTTAACTAACAAATCAACATTCCTATTCATATCAGCTTGTAGATGTTAAAAGGGTTGACACCAATGAGTTTATTGATTGCCAAGGGAGATAAAAATATATCAATATGTAATCATAGGTTGGCCTAATAGAAGAAGCATTCATGTGTTTTGTGGGAAACTCAAACCCAAATTAGGCCTCCCCTGAATACTACTTATATCCTAGCCATTGAGCATCTAAAAAAATAGAATTTGTGGCAAAAAGAAGTATCTATGAACTCACTAAACAAAATAGGGTCAAAAATGAAGGAGAAAATATTATGATATGAAGAGCAAAAATCAAGGATAAAAGACCAAATTTCTTAAATTTTTTCCAAGAACAAGTTCATAGAGGCAAGATATTTGAAGAAATTGATATGAGAAAATAGTATCTTTGAACATAGGCCATGAGAATTTGAAGAAAGGAATTTAGAGCAAATCAATTTGAGCGATCATGTGAATGTTACTTGTGAATTGATTCATGTGTTGTGTGTTCTTGTATAGGTGTTGCGACAAGCCTATAGCAAGAACTAATGTATCATTGATTGTCTTCCTATAAATTGAGCTAATGTATTGGGTACAATGCTTGGTTCATGAGAAATCAACATAAGTATATAAGTTAGAGAAACTATGGTTAAGAATAATGAAGGGTATCTATGTTTATAAATATATAATACGTTGAGTTATGTTTAAGCCTAGGTTTAATTGGACGTGTTCACACAATGATTGGTCCCAATAACTTGTCTCGTGCTCTTTCCATTTATATTTAGTGTTTTTTCGGGTTGAACAATTATCTTATGCCTAAAAGAACTAATGCATACTTAATATTGTAAGAAAATATGAGTTTTCTTGAGTTGTGCATTAGAAGACCGTTGGTAGTTTTTTCATACAATGTGATTCCATACATGAATACAATTGGATTGAGATGGATTGATTGTAATTTAGATGATGGAGAGGTTAGGGTTAGTTGTTGATCTATGCTATTTTTGGGCTAGAGTGCACAATTTTTGTTACTATGGAAAGCAAGGGTTTAGACTAAATTTATGTGTTGCATTGCTACAAAGTTTTTATGGCTGAGGACAACAGTTGATGATCAACATTGGTTGAGTAAAGAGGACAATGAATTGATTGTTTGATTATTGAAATTGTTAAGTATTGTTGTAATTGGGTCATTATTCTTAGTACGAGACCCAAAAATTATTGTTCTATATTTTATTATTAAGGGTGGTAGGGTGGTGCTACGAAAGGAAGTTGTAGCTTCCTTCAAGATGTTATCGCCTCTTTCCAGTGGATGCTAGTAAACTAGGGGTTGTATCTCTTTCAAGTACTAGTGATGCAAGCCTAAATAGATCTTGCTAATTTTCCACGGTGTCTAGTATCCCCACATTAAATGCTTCCTTCAATCCTGTTCATAATAAATTTATGTGATATAAATCCTTTTATATAATTCAAAGTCTTGTGGCTTCGAGCCTTGCCAGTTGAAAAAAGTGTGCATACTTTTTTGAAACTTGACCCTATGTTTCCTTTATGTAATAGTTTTGGGCTCTACTTCCTTTAAGTGTAGAGAGCCCCACTATCTTGCTAGCCTTAAGCTCCTCTTCCTCCTACTTATGACTTCACCTTATGACCATGTGCTCCATCATTCCATCCCAGCCTCAAAGCCAACCTTTCTCTTTATATATATATATATATATATATATATATATATATGTGCAACCTCTAGGTTCCAACCTTTTGAGATGGCCCACTGCTCCACATAATACTTGACACACACTTTTTACTATTGTTGCTATCCATAATCCATCGCATGTTTGACCTACAATGCCACGTGAGCTCATTCACCTAAGCTTGTTGTGATAGATGAAAAGGTTATAAAAAACCGTTGAGATAGAATCCCCAGGGTGAGGTCCACTTTGATACATAACCCCACTTGTAATCGCCCTATTCAATGGAGAAATGGTTTATATAAGCTTCTGGTTTACTCACTGTAGCCCGGTGCGATTCAGAAAGTTTTTTATAAAAGTAGTCGGAGTAAAAATTTCTATGGGACCTACCTTCACATCGTAGCCTGAATCATCAAACAAATGAATCTTAACAATATTGTTGGGGTATATTGCCTCTGATTCCACACATCATCTCGATCCATTTTCTATTGGTTGACCTCCATGTTAGCCCAATGCTAGTCAGCCCAAATTCTCCCTTGTGCAATCCTTCTTCAACTTCTGCGATGAACTTTGGCAGTTTTTCGGGTCCTAAACTTCCGAAGCCGTTTTGAGGCCCTAAATGACATTTTCAGGGAAAACAAAGAGACTAAAAATCTGAGCCTCATTATAACACAGTTCAAAGGCATGTAACTGCCACAACTCTTCTCAAAGATAAGCTACCATCGCCCGGGCTATCTTATTTCCATTCTATTTGTAAGCATAGTTCAATATTTTTCTATTAATGAAATGAAGTGTTTTTCTGCTACATCTCTATATTTATCATTATATCTGTAAGTTGTTGTGTTCCTGTTTAAGTTCAGATCACCTACAACATCGAGCCCTTCAGAAATGAGGTATTGTGTGATGTTTCTCCTCTTGACGTTTATGATGTATTATTAGGACAACCATATTTGTGGAAGCGACATGTTGTATATGAGTCAAGACTCGCTCTATTATTATTTCTTTGGGTAATACGTTATACAGGATACCGGAGGTAGCTCCGCCTACCGCCATCTCTTTGATCTTTGCTAAGAAATGCAGTAAGATCATCTCCCAGACTAGGATTTTTTTCTTTCTTTCTGATTCACTCGCAAAGTAAGAGGAAGAGCATATCCACATCCATGGCCCCTGGGAAGGGTTCCTCCGCGCAGCAGAAGCAGGTGGATATGGTCGTGGAAGAATACAAGGACATCTTCTCCTCACCCACAATGGTACCTTTGCATTGTCAGGTCAAGCATTTGTTCGATTTGACTCCCAGAGCACATCTACCCATCATGCCGATATATCACCGTTCCATTGTGGAAAATTCCAAGTACCTGCAGCAACATGATCAACATTGGGTGCCACACAAGTTTTAAGTGGGTGGAAAAGTGTGGTTTCATTTGTAGAAAGAACGCCTTACAGGAGCCCATCGAAAGCTCAAACCACTATCATATGGTCCTTACACCATTACCAAAGTTGTGGGAGACGATGCTTTTGAGCTCAACATTCCCCGATTCCTTGGCATGCACCCAATGTTCAATCTAGACTACCTTCGACCATACTTCCCACCATTACTAGACACATTAGACATTACAGAACAACTCACACCAATAAAGTTAAACTTGGACTGCATGGAACATGCCACAACTGATTGGATTGGACATGCAGGTCAAGAAAAATCACCAGTAGAAGATCCAACTATATCAGGTTGTCAAAGATGGTTAACTCTTGCACCAAGGAAAGTGGCTCACTAGGGACCAAGTTTAGCATAATTTTCCCCATCTCATGGAGGTGCTCAACGTAATGGGGACCATTGCTTCCTAAGGGGGGAGGACTGATACAGGTGGATGTTGGTGGCCCCCCTGCCTAGGGCCACTTGGACCCCCACCACTATCTCTTTTAGTTTTTTAGTTTCCTTATTTGTAGCACAATTTACTATTTTTGGTAGTTTTTTGGGTCCTGAACTTCTGGAGCTGTTTTGAGGCCCTAAACGACGTTTTTTTGAAAAACCGAGGCTAACATGGAATTTTGAAATAAGTTGGCCACTCGAAAATTGTAGTCCTCAGATTGATATTTCTAACAAGGTATTATGCGCATAAAACATAGATTGTATGCCAAAGTTATGACCTTGGGAAGTCGATGTACCAATTTACCCAAATGGGCCCAATAGTTTTGGTGCTTCATCTCCTAGGGTTAGGTTTTTGGATGTTTAGGGTTTTCCATTGTTTCTCAATAACAAATAGGTCTTTGAGCCTCATTGTAACACAGTTTAGAGGCATGTAGCGACCACATCTCTTCTCTGAGATAAGCTACCATCGCTCGAGCTAGTTTATTTCCATCTCTTCTTGTAAGCATATTTCAATATTTGATATTAATGAAATGAGGTATTATTTTGCTGCATCTCTATATTTATGGTTATATCTATAATTTATTGTGTTCCTGTTTAAATTCGGAACATTCAGTCTTCATAATTGTATTTAAGTCATGATGTAATGTATTTGTCAAAAGGAAAGAAAAAGAAATTTTATTATTAAATAAATTTACTTATCAAAGCATGGGTTTCATGCTTGGGTCAATTGTTTTTAGGTCAAATCTTCCATTGTAGGCTTCTAGGGTTTCTACAACAAAACAGGCAATTTGCGCCAGATTTAGCACCAGATTCTAGTGCATTTTTTTCTCAATTGGGATGAGCAACCTGGCGCTAAATCTGGCTCTATTGTACAATTTTTAAAGCGTCCTTTTTTGCACCAAATTTTGCATCTTTTTTGTGCCAAATTTTCCATCATTTTCTGCATCATATTTTGCACCAAGATTTTCATTTGGTTTTACAACAGGTTTTGCTTCTAGTTTTGTGCCTTTTTTTGCATCATTTTTTGCTTCCTCTTTTGTGGAATTCTTTGCTTCTATTTTTGTGTCATAATTTGCATCGATTTTTACACCATCTTTGACATCTTATTTAGTGCCTTTTTTTACATCCAATTTGTGCCAATTTTTGCATCTGGTCTTATGCCATCTTTTGCTTCTAATTTTGTACTTATTTTTACATCTATTTTTGTGCCAATTTTTCTGTCTTTTTTTACACCATCTTTTCCATCCAATTTTGCACCATATGTTGAATCTGATTTAGTGCCAAATTTCGCATGCATTTTTGCACCGTTTTTTGCATCCACTTTTGCATTTTATTTATCTCCCTTTTTTGCATCCTATTTTGCACCATATTTTGCATTTAATTTTGCATCATTTGTTGCATGCAATTTAGCATCATTTTTAACACCATTTCTTGCATCCAATTTTTCATCCTTTTGAGCATCTAAATTTGCATCCTATGTTGAACCATATATTGCATCCACCTTTGCATCCCATTTTGTGTCTATTGTTACGTTCACTTTTGAGCCATTTTTTCGTCTACTTTTGCATTTTTTTTTTAACCAAGTTTTGAATGATTTGTTGCATCATTTTACATCCAATGTTGCATCTCAATTTGCTCCAAAATTGAGCCATTTTTATGCCCATTTTTGCACCATTTTTTCTTCTTTTGTGTCCAATTTTGCACCATTTTTTATGTCCAAATTTGCATCTTTTTTGGTATCTAGTTTTTCATCCTTTTTGGCTTCCAAATTTGCATCCTTTTTTCTGCCACATTTTGTGTCCACATTTGCATCTCATTTTGCACCTAGATTTTAGTTGGAATTTTCATCTAGTTATGCATCATCTTTGACATCCTTGGTTTCACCATTTTTTAGTCCCATTTTGCATCTTGTTTTGTGTCTTTTCTTACATCCTTTTTGCATCCTAATTTTACACCATTCTTTGCATCCTCATTTTGGTGTCCATTTTTGCATCCTTGTTTGCACCCAATTCGGTATCCTTTCATATGACCTATTTTGTTCCCTTCTTTGTGTCTAGTGTTGCACCCTTTTTTAATTTTACTTTAAAAACCTTTTTGTGTCATTGTTTGCATATTGTTTTGATGGCTAGTTTAACATCCAATTCTACTCCCAATTTTTCATCCATGGTTAAATCCACTTTTGGCTTCTTGTTTAGAGTTTTACTTTTATTTCCATTTATGACCACCTCTATGGGTTCATTTTACTAAGTTCATTTACATAGTAAAATATATTAAATTTTCTAAATATCATTTTGCTGTAGGATTTAATGCATGGTTAGATGAAAACAAAACCCTCTCAGTTTATCTCAGAAACCTAGGACAAACCAATTAAGAGAAAGGTTGTTCTAAGGCTTAGGATTCTTAGTAGATCAAGATGTAGAGCATAGATTAAGAAAAAGAGAATGAATTCTTGTGAGTCCTCGCATGCAGGTCTTCTTGGAGTTTTTCGTATAGCCAAGAAGCGCTCCTAGCTAGCTCCAAAGCTTGGTCCTACACATAAGAGAGAGAATAAAGCAACCTTCACAACATAATATCTTAATAATCAAAACTATAAAAAACATATAAAGATTATTGAATAAATAAATATAAACCAAAAACCCATGCATACATTAGTTAAATAGAAGAAGTAAAGAATGAATAGAAACATATGGAAGGAAGAACAACTGATATATATGAATAAAGGAGTTGGAGGAAAGTTACAACAATCAGATATAGTTGCAACATCACCTCCCCCAACTCATAGCTCCAAAACTCTCCCTCTCAAGACAGATCTCAAGAGCGTGACAATACAAAATTCCCATCGTTTTTTCAATGGCCAAGCCTCTAATATATAGGAAAGTGGAGGCTATGAAGATTTCCAAAATTCCTCATTAGTTCAATTTGGGAAAAATATTTTGGGTGAATAATGTTTCCTCATATAAAAAAGGAATTTTCCACTTTTTAGATGCTTTTGTGCTTAGGAAAAAGCTTCCCCATGCTTTATGGCTCTTTCCCACTTTTGTATGCTTTTATTTTTTAGGAAAAAGCTAAAGATGAGGATAAAGAGATTACATTCCACCATATGTTTCCGAAAGTGACCAAGAATGTCAAATTCAAATTCTAGTTTGCTTATGTTTTAGTTTTTTTTTTTTAAATATATATTTAGTTTTAGTATTTTTTTTTTCTAGAAAAATATGTTTAGTTTTTGGTATATTTTTCTATAAGAAAAATTATATTTTGTTTTTATAAAAATGGATTTTAAACATTCCATTCATGCTAAATTTGTGATTTTATGATAGGAGTTTAAATTATATATAGTAAAGTAACTTAATGTCATGTGTCGTGTTGCTGAGATGGGTGTTATACATCTCTTTCTTCCTAAGTTATAGAATGTGCTTGGGTTTTCTTAATGCAATAAAACTAATTATGTTCTTCATGATATCTTGAAATGTTCATCTTGAACCAGGCTAATAAAACAATAAAGTTAAAATAGGTTTTCCTTTGTCCTTTATAGATCTTTGTCCCCATTAATCTTGGTCTTAATAGATTAATTGTCTTGTGGTGGCCTTGAGTGGTCACTTCCATTAGTTGCATGCTTTGTAGTTTTTAGTTAGTGACATTTTTTAGGCTTGATAATATGTTATTTAATTTATCAAAATGTGTTATTGTCCATATTATTGTTAAAAATTAATATTAAATATGCTGATTTTTAAGCATGTTTTAGCAAAACTTTCCCAAAATGTTTATAGATTGTATTTTATAATGCAATGATTCTTTGATTAATGAAATTGTTTTGGATATTTTTTTTAATGATTCATTGATTGATGAAATTGTTATGGATATTTTTTTGAGTATATTAAATTGTATGTGATAAAGTCAAAAATCACCTCTTTTTTAGATTTTCATTGATCAATTTCCCTTAAGGCCATCAAGTTCACCATTTGGTCCCAGGTTAAGGAAATATAGGAGTCATGAAGTGGAATTGTCCAAGCACTTAAATCTTGAGACATGTTTCTTTTTAGTCACTTTATACTTTCTTTCTATGTAAATTTTTTATGAAAATAGTCTTGGAACATGAGGGGCGTGAATAGTAAGCGAAAACAAACTCCTAAAAGAAAAATGGTATGCAAAGCACCCATAAATAATGTTGATATAAGAAGCAAAAATATTAAGTGAGGTTCAACCTCATATAATTAGAAAATGGGGGAGGAATTTCCAAGTAGTAGTGATTGATGCTTAGAGATACTTGGGTGGAATGGTTATTATTTGAAATGATTAAGACATCAAGGTTACCAATATGTTTACTTCTTTTCGCATTATGACAATACAATTTTAGTTAATTGACATTGAGGACTACTACCATGTATCCAATGTCTATGACTCCAATATCGCAAATGGAAAACCTCTATTTCTCAATTCTATTTCTAGCACAAGTAATTTATACTCCCCATCTCCATGGATTGTTGGGAGTGACTTCAATATTATAAGTGTCTCGAGGAAAAGAAAGAATGAATCGAAATGTTTAACAAGATATTTTGTAAGCTATACCATTAAAGCCACAAAGTAGTCTCCATTAAAGTTGTCAAGAAACGAGTCTCCAACCCACACATGTGGATCAATGAGATGTAATACATGTGTGTGTGGTTACGAACTCAATACACCTCTATAATAACTCCACAAACTTATGTATTTCACTCTGTCACATAAATTGACAGTAGTGTGACATAAGTAAACCAAGAGTAGACATGAAAGCCTTAGGAAACAAACATTCCTTAGATCCTAAATTAGGTGCTTAAATGATGAAGTGAAAATGCAAGGAGAAAAGAAGAATTCATGATTTAACCATCACATACATGTGATCAAGTGTGACTAGGAGTGTATATATTCGTATATTTTCCAAAGAGGGAGTGAATACATGAGTTACCATTTATTGGCCCTTATTTTTCTTTCTTTTTCATTTTCTTATATATAGGACTTAGGGAATAAGGTTTTCGTAAGTTTGGCACAACTCATAGATATAAGATTTACATGAATTTTCACTTCAACCTTAGAGTTTAGACTTAGATAAATCAATATAGTGTATGTTTAATGATTTTGGCTTTCACTTTTTTATTGTATTTCATCACAAATACAAAAGTGGAAATATTTTGCCACAAATCTATGAATGCTTAATCATAAAGTCGTCATGTGATGAAAACAAATTAATGATGTTATTCTCTACGAAAATGATGGGTATTCTTGAGAAAATCTTATGCTTGTGGATGTTTCCTCCCTGGTTGAGAGGGAGTGAGGGTAGACAACATGTTATCCATGTGTCATGTACTATGGCTAGGATTAACAATCGTAAGCCTAGTAAAGGCACTAGTAGGGATAATGGTGGATTGGATAAACATCTGGGACCAATATTCTTTGAGAATTTGGACATTGACTAGGACTAATCGCCATAAGTCAAGTACATTAATCCAAGATAAGAATAGTCATGAGGATTGACATTTTCTGGTGTCAAATATTATGATAGTGGATTAGGAAATGATCATGTGAGGACATACCTGGTAAACATCTTGGTGGGGTAAGTGCCTTGAAAGGCAGTGGTGTCCAAATTTATGCCTCTCAACATTGTGCTCTGATCTAATGGAGAGATAAACTTGTTAGTCAAGGCCTTACTATTTTGAAAATTTTGGCTATGATGATGTAAATCATCATTGATGCTTATCAATCTAGATCCCTTCTTATATGAATATTTCAACTTGAGAGTACTTTTTTGTCTCATTATGAGTACCTCGCTAGTTTAGAGGGAGGGTCATCATCTTCATTATTGCCATCATCACCACCATCAATGTGATCATTATTGTCATCATTTCATTATCATCATAATCACCATTCATGTCTTCTTCATGATCATCATCATCATCATGATTTTGTATATTGTCGTCAATTGTTCATAATTATAGGTATCATAAGAAATATCACCAACCTTAGGACACATGATATATGAAAGAAAAATAACCACTTTATTTTTTAGAATGATTGATGATCATCAACATCACTACCATTATCATCGTCATTATAATTGTCATCATCCCCATCATCATAACTGATATAAGTTTTATCATAATTTTTGTCATCTTCATCATGAACATCATAATCATCATTCATGCCATTATTGTTCTTGATTATGACCAAGATGAAAATAATGATAATGATGATCAGATGATTATGACTTGGAAGATGACGCCAAAGATAATTATTATGATTTTTACCATGATAACATTTAAAAATTGGGAGGAATGGCCAAGGTCATTAGCATCATCATCATTGTCATTGTAACTCCCATTGTCTTTATCATCATTGTCATTATCATAACAATCGCAATTCATGTCATCGTCATCATCTTCATTATCATCATCGTTATAATTATTGACATTGTCATCAGTTGTTCATAATTTTCAATGTCATAAGAAATATAATGAATGCAAAAGATATGATGTTTGTTGGAAAATGGATGCAAAAGTAAACAAAAAAATGGGGGTAAAAATAGACGTAAATTTGGATGAAGAGTGGACACAACATAAGTAGATGAAGAACAAGACAGAAAAATTGAACAAAAGTGGATGAAAAAGTAGATGCAATAGTTCATACAAACTTGAACACAAAATAGGACTCAAACATGGATGAAAAAGTGGAAGAAAACATGGGCACAATAGTAGGCATAAAACTTAGCATGAATTGTGGTGAAACAAATGTGGATACTCCAATGAATGTAAAAAAAAAGGGACACAAACTTGAATGCAAAAAGGAGGAAAACTTGGATGAAAAAAGGGATGTAAACATGGGCCAAACATGGGTGCAATAGTGAACACAAAATTAGTTGCAAAACTAGACAAATCAAAAGTGGATGTAAAAGTAAATTCGAAATGGGATGCAAAAAACATAAACAATATTTGATGCAAACTTGGACACAAAAGAGGATGCAAATATGGATGCAATAGTGGAAGAAAATGTGGGTTGCAATGATAGGCATAAGATATGGCACAAATAATAGCACAAAAAAGGTGGATGTAATAATAGACACAAAAAAATATGCAAACTTAGATGCAAGACAAGATGCTCTAAGGGATGTAAAAGTGGATGCAAACACGGGTGCAACATGAGAAACAAAATTGGATGCAAAATATGGATGAAATGGAAGTACATGCAAAAGAAGATACAAAATGAGATGCAAAACCCAACACAAAAGTGGATGCAAAAATAGATGAAATATTTTATGCAAAATAGGATGTGAAGATGGATGCAAAATTGGAAGCAAACGTGGGTACAACAGTATGTGCAAAACATGGAACAAATTTTGTCACAACAAAAGTAGATGTAATGATAGATGCAAAAAAAGAAGAAAATGAAGATGAAAAATAGGATGCAAAAAGGGATGTAAAAGTGGGTGTAAACATGGGTGCAACAATGGATGTAAAATAGCTTTTGCAACTTATTTGAAAGAGCAATTTTGTCCCAACAATTAGATTTGTAGCATAAAGAACATGGTTAATACATATGATTCGACCAAAAACTAGTTACTACCAAAATTCAACCAAAAAAAATATTATTGCATAAAAATAGAATTAAAAACAAAAAAAATAAAAACAAAAATTTCCCAAATTAAAAATAAATAAATGATAAACTTTTTTTTACCAAAATTTAGTGATTTTTTTAGTGCTAATACTAACATCACCATTACAACAAGATATTTTATTAGTGCTAATACTGCCATTACAACAAGATATAAGAGTGATATAATGCAAAAAGTTTAATAATAATATGTATGTAGAAGATGGTCTTCAGACTGGTGAATTCATGATAATCAATGGGACTACAGTCAAAATAATTGGATGTTATTTACTTTTTTACATAGATTGTCAAAATAATTGCATAAATCGATTTTTTTAACCAAAATTTAACAAAAACGTTGCTAGTGCTAACATTATAACCACCATTACAACAAGATATCTTTCTAGTGTTGACAACACCATTATAGTAAGATACCTCAAGAGAGACAGAAAATTTAAAAAGTATTATAGTAATATGTATCCAGAAGATGGTAGTGAAACTAGTAATTGTTCATTCTCATTATCATAATCATTGTCATCATCATCACCATCATCCTTGTCATCGTTATTGCCATCATTACATTATCATCATAATCACCATTCATGCCATCATCATCAGCTCCATCATCATCATCATTATGGACATTGTTTGCAATTGTTTATAATTATAGACGTTGTAAGAAATATCATCAACCCAAAAAATGTGATCAGTGCTAGAAAAGGGTTGTTTAGGACACATTGATATACGTAAGAGAAATAACAACTCTATTTTTGAGAGATGATCGATGATCATCATCATCACCACCATTATCATCGTCATTGTCATTTTTATCATCCCCATCATCATCATTAATGTAATTTCTATCAACATTGTTGTAATCATCATCATCATTCATGCCATTATTGTTTTTGATGATGACCTAGATGAAAATGATGATGATGACACCAAAGATAATGCTTATGATTATGACAATGACAACATCTAAAATTGGGAAGATTCGCCAAGGTCATTAGCGTCGTCATCATCATAATCATTGCCATCATCATCATTAATGTCATTGTAACCACTATCGTCTTTATCATCATAATCACAATTCATGTCATCGCCATCATCTTCATTTTCATCATTGTCAATATTATTGACATTGTCATCAATTGTTCATAATTGTCAATGCCATAAGGAATATCATCAATGCAGAAAATATGATGAGTGTTGGAAAAGGGGTGCAAAAGCGAACATAGAAATGGGGGAAACAATAGAAGTAAAATTGGATGAAAAGTGGATACAACATAAGTAGATGCACAACAACATGAAAAACCTAACACAAAAGTGGATGCAAAAGTAGATGCAGTTGTCAATGCAAACTTGGATGCAAACATGAACGCAAAAGTGGAAGCAAACATGGGTCCAATGGTAGGTGTAAAACTTGGCACAAACTGTGGTGAAACAAATGTGGATGCAACAACGGACACAAAAGTAGATGCAAAAATGGATGAAACAAAAGTGGATACAATAGGGGATGCAAAAACATACACAATATCTGATGCAAACTTGAACACAAAAGAGGATGCAAATGTGGATGCAAACGTGGAAGCAAATGTGGTTGCAATGTTAGGCGCAAGATATGGTGCAACAAAAGTGGATGTAACAATAGACGAAAAATATGCAAAATAAGATGCAAAAATGGATGTAAAAGTGGAAGCAAACATTGATGCAACAGGCAAAACAAAATTGGATGAAAAAAATGGATAAAATGGAAGTAGATGCAAAAGTAGATACAAAACGAGATGCAAAACCCAATGCATAAACCTGACACGAAAGTGGATGCAAAAATAGATGCAATATTTGATGCAAAAGAGGATGTGAACATGGATGCCAAATTGGAAGCAAACGTGGATACAATAGTGAGTGCAAAACATGGTGCAAATTATGGCATAACAAAAGTGTATGTAATGATATATGAAAAAAAAGAATCAAAGTATGATGCAAATGAAGATGTAAAAAGGGATGCAAAAAGTGAAATTTAAAATGGGTGTAACATTGGATGCAAAATTGTATGCAAAAGTGGATGCAATAGAAGTCGATGCAAAAGTAGATGCAAAACGAGACACAAAACCCGATGCAAATCCTGGTCCAAAATTGGATACAAAAAGGGATGCAAAAATAGATGTAGTAGTTGATAAACCTAGATGCAAATGAGGATGCAAACGTGGATGCAAAATTATAATCAAAAGTGGGTGCAAAAGGAGGTGCCAAACTAGGCGCCAATTGTGGCACAAAAATATTAGATGCAATAGTGGGTACAATAATAGATGCAAAAGAGGATGTAAATATGGATGCCAAACAAGATGGAAAAGTGGATGCAACAAAAGTAGATGCAAAATTATATGCAAAACTAGACACAAAACTCGATGTAAAATGTGGCGCAAACGTGATGCACAAATGGATGAAAAAATGGATGCAAAAAATGATTTAAAAAAGGATGCAAAAAAGGATGCAAAAGTTGATGCAAGTGTAGGTGCAAAAAGTGGATGCAAATGAGGATGCAAAAGTATGTCAAACAAAAATAGATGCCAAAATTGATGCAAAACCTGGAACAAAACCTGGTGCAAAGGATGACATAAAACTTGGCATAAAATTTGGTGCAAAACGTGGTGCAAAACCTATTGCAATACCTGGTGCTAAACTTGGTGTAAGATTTGGTGCAAAACTTGATGCAAATTTTGTGTCAAGTTTTGCACCATATTTGATAAATGGATGCAAATAGCACCAAAAATGGGCTCTAGATGCAAAAAAAGAAGTAAAAAGGGACGCTAATCGCTGGTTTTGTTGTAGTGTGTCCTTGTCCATGTCCTAATGTAAAGAACCCTTCTTGGGAATTATTTGTTAAGAAAGTTTTTTATTTTTATGTAAATTAGGTGTTTTATGCCTCCTCCACCAAGTTGACCTCAAACTAGACAAGTCAGCCAAAATTAAGGGGTAAAAACACCTATATAAAGGCAACAAATTGACCTCATTTGTTATTCCCACTCATCAAGTTCTAACTATATCTTCTGGGGCCAGAAAAAGTGTGAATTTCAAGGAAGAAGAGGAAGAAGGCTAGCGAAAAGGAAGAAGGTCTCTCTCAAACACTAAAAGTTGAAATTTATCTCTCTTATCTCACACATGAGAAGTTATGGATTGCTGATGAGGGCTAAAATTTTGCAGTTGTTGGGAGGCCAAAATTTTGAAGCTATTGGTGAAGCTAGGGCAGAAATTTCTGTGTTGTAGCTAAATTAGAAGTAACTATTGAAGTTTGCTAAATTTACTAGGAAGGTGTTAAAACTAGAAACTGGGGAAAATTCCACTTTGGACAACTCATTTTATGGCAATAATGATTACATGGAATTCCTCTTTTTGAGACAAAATCAACCTAAAGATCATCAAATTTGGATAACGGAAAATTTTTGAATTATAAACCCACATGTGAATATTTGATCATGTTAGCCCTAAAGCAAATTGGACACCCTTGGAAGGCTATAAATACTAGTGACCTCCACCTCATTTGAACATCATCATGAGAAATTATTCTATTCTCTTTCTTGTTTTTGGCTTCCACGTGCCTGAGGTAGTTCTGTAGAGAAATGAGTTCACTCAAAGGTGAAATTGCGGGATCTGAAGCTCACATCTTTGTTTTAGGGTTTTAGGTCTCAGTCGTAGGCATAGAACATATAAATCTCGGCTAAAATTGCTATCTGGCTAGCTCATCCATGCGACTGAATCCTTTCAGTCGCTCACACAACATGTCCTCCATGCGACTAGAAACTAGGGTTTGGTGTTTTAGTTATCTGAAGTTTTCCCTCGCTGACCGCAGTGTTCAACAATTGACCATAGATAGTGACATTTAATTACAAGATTTTGACTTAGGATTTTGAGTATGACCATGGTTGGGTTCATCTCATGGATATTGTTTAGTTTATTTTTGATGGATAGTTGTATGGATGAAGATATGGATCATTGTGCTCTCTTTTCCTGAATCATTCAATGGAAATCTAATAAGAAGAAGAATTTGACATCAAATGGGAGCCTAAGCTACCACATCTTTAGCTTTGATACATTGGTTAAATTATAAACAATTGTGATTCAGTATGAAGTAACCTCACAATAAATGGATGGAACTTGCAGGGCTTACCCTTGGTGTATGCATTTACATCTAGTGATAGAAAGGATTTATATTATTATCATGAGGATGACTTGATGAAGTTTGGTTTGATATTGCTTGGTAAATGACAATTTGTTGACATAAAAATAAATGAAGTCATAACATTATACTTGGATAAGAGCTCTACCTGTCACTTGGTCTAAATAATTTGATACAGTGATATTGATGATTTTGATATTAGTTCTATTATGGCTTCTAAACTATAATAAGTTGACCTAGTTGATTTGATTGCACAATATCGATTTATGTAAGGATGAGCATATTGGTTTGGTAAAATGTTATGTTTGTAGAAAGTATTGTATGAAGCAAGCTCCCCAAGCCTAATATTCCTGCATTGACAGTTACCTAGTGAAGCTAAGAAGATTTATTGATCCAAACTTTACTTCAAAAGTGGTCCAAGGTATGCCTTTGATTTTGGTTTTATATATTTATGGTCTATTCTTGATAGAAAATGAGCTCTAATGATCAAAGTAAGAGGGAGATGGCCTCTGAAGTTTGAAATGAAGAATCATGGCATGATATATTATGTCCTAGAGTTGGGAAAATAAAACCTATATAGTGAAGCTATTAAAGAAAGTGGAAATGAAAATCCTTGGACACTCCGATCAAATTTCAAGAAGTTATGAAAATATATTGTTGAACTTGACTTGGCAACTGAAAATTGATTGAAGCATTAATATTCCAACACAAGTATATATATATATATATATATATATATATATATATATGCCGCCAAGCACCCTTCGAGATACTTGCATGGGATGATCAATTTTTGATCTCAGATATTCATCCTATGATATGTGATTGAATGGATGTATTGATGTTGTTTGGGATCATTATTGATGAGAACATTTGGGTGTTGCCTTAGTATGAGATATGCCATGATATTTTGGATGAGAAGTCTGTAGCTTTAAGCATGGATGAAGTTGAGTAGGATGTTGCTAGCATTACTAGATATGAGGCAGGACGAAGAACCTCTTTGGAGTGTTGTTTGAGCAGGTTTTGGATATGACATGGATACATTGTGATGACGAAGAGTGGGATCTGATTGGTGAAGAATCCCATATATAGTCAAGATTGAGATGCCTTCATATATTGAGACAGTGCTTCTTTATGAGACAAGTTTAGGCTTGTGGTTATTTCCTTTGTGAGAGGGAAGATGAATATGGTATCCTTTTTTTGTGATATGTATATTTTTATTCTAATATAATATTTTATTTGATGACCTGCATGAACACGAGACTACTGCTATTGATATATGACAATTACCATATATGAGCACGATGATATGTGTTGGGTGTGTGTTATATTCTTTCCGTGACTAGTCGCACGCGTGGGGGAAGGGTCATAGAGGGGGTGAAAGCCCCCCTTGTTCATTGCGCTAGGCACAACAGGGGAGTCATGGGGGAGTGCAAGCCCCCTCTACAAGGTTTGTGGTAGCGCCCCAGGAATTTTTTTTTGGACCCTATATTAGGTGGGTATACCTACCTATGGTTTTGTGCTTCGGTTTTGCACATATTTTTGAGCATGATGGTTTTTGCCCATGGTATTTTGTAGATCCTGTCAAGGGAACTACAATTATGTTCTAATCCAAGGTTAATGGATTGGGTTCTATGAATTCTTCGGCATGTATATATGTATTGTAACATTGAAAGGAATATAATGAAAAATCAATCTGGTAGTCCCAATTTTTGGATCCAGGGGAAAATATTTGTGTATATCTGTTTTACATTTTATGTTCTCTCCATTGCTTATTTTCTACTTTTAGAATTCGCATGCAGGTAATTTATGTACATGATTAAAACCTACAATATGTTTCTTATCTACAAAGAAAATTGTTAATCGAGGACACCAAGCCAATTCTTCCCCCCCTATCTGAGCTCCCAGGGTGTGGAATTGAGATGGAGGGCTCCTGCGATTAAGGAATATCTGAACACTTGGGTATTTGTTACCCATAGGGTTCAAGATGTTTCTCCCCTATATTGGTTTTTGCAGATTATACCCTAGTTGGCATAATAGCCATAAGCCGGGTTTGTTGGGATTATTGTTGGGACAGGGTCCCCTGAGGTAAATTTTGCAAGTATTTTTTTTTATTTTTGTAAAGTCTTTGCATCTTGAGGAGCAAAGCACAAAGGTCGTTAAGAGTCAAAGGAGCTTTAGGAAGGTCAAATCCCCTTTGTTTATTATAGGTTAAGTTGTTTTATGACTCGCCCATGGACACTTGGGTATTTGTTACCCATAGGGTTCAAGATGTTTCTCCCCTATATTGTTCTTTGTAGATTATACCCTAGTTGGCATCATAGCCATAAGCCGGGTTTGTTGGGATTATTGTTGGGACAGGGTCCCCTGAGGTAAATTTTGCAAGTATTTTTATTTTTATTTTTGTAAAGTCTTTGCATCTTGAGGATCGAAGCACAAAGGTCGTTAAGAGTCAAAGGGGCTTTAGGAAGGTCAAATTCCCTTTGTTTATTAGAGGTTAAGTTGTTTTATGACTCACCCATGGTTTGCAGGCCATGGTATTGTAATGGAAGATGCTCTAAAAAGGAGTCATAGAGAGTCATAAGGGATATATCTAAGATTGTATTAGCAAATGATCTAAGTTAAAGAGTCTATTTTATGTACTTAGGCAAAGGGGAAGGCTCCTACAGATGTGTGCATGGAGACCTTGGTAAGTCCACAACTAAGTGCATGGGCCCCTGTAGCTGTGTGCATAGGGAAGAACGAGTTTGTAACAGAATATATGAACAAAATAAAGACTATTTTGGAGCAACATTTGTGCATCTATGCGTTTATGTTTACTATTGAATTTATTATGTATTCTCTCTACTTATCATAATTTATTATGAAACATGCTTACTAGATGCGTGAAAGTGATACATATGGTTAATTACATGATGTTATGAATGTTTAGAACACTTAGCAAAGATTTTAGATCTATAATCTATAAGTTGTTGTAATTTCCACATTTCAAGGGTTAGGGTTTGCGGAGATCGGGATAAGGCCCTAGAAGTAACAGAAGCACATCACATAGACCTCTAGATGTAGAAACCTGGTTCTGTCATCTCCCAATACTGCCTCGGGTGAGACTAAAACCTGCGCTACGCAGGTTGTTGCCGAAAGGGCCAACAGTGTAGGGTTTTGTTGGTTGGCACAACTAACTCCGAACTTGGGTCAAGACCCCCTCAAGCCAACAAATGGTTATGTTGCCAGGACCAGGACCTGTCTGAGGAATATGTGATGTCGAATAAATGGTTCCCAACTAAGAAGGAGATCAAGAAGTGGATAGATTGGAAGCGACACGAATTTGTAGCCCAGGAAAATAGGAATTTTCATCTATCGAAGGAAGAGTGGGTGAATAGATACCTATATACAGACGAACATGAAATTTCCTTTTTCTCATTTCCATGCGAATTATATGAATGACTGTCTAAATTGGTAGACAGTTAAGGTACATGGAAGTTGGATAACCCTATTGTGTGGACTCCAGAATTGGTGAAGCACCTATAAGCTTCAAAAAACAAGATCATGAGGGTTGTCGATTACTAGATCAATAGCATTTTGGGCGATTCATTAGTAAGTTCGTGATCGATACATCTATCAGTTATAGTGAAGCTAAATGTCAATTTTTCAAAGGACCAAGAGGTAAGTATTTGAAGTCCCTGAAAACTTCGAAAAAAATTCTATTGTGCGAGAAAATGGTTATGCCATTGAAGTAATGTTTCGAAGAGACTTGATGAGAACTATGCGAAGTGGAAAGATGTTTAGAAGAGATATAGATTCAGGTGCTAAGTACAGTCCTCTATTGGGATTGTATGATAATGATGAAGAAAGTAGTATTTTGAAAACACCTCAAGGTGCGCTGCAAATGGTAAATCAAGGTATCATGGGAATACCACATCCATCCACTCCACCTCTGCCATCACCTCCGCCTCACACACCTACACCTACAACTCCACCTCCACCTCCACCTCCACCTCCATTATTTTACATGGTGAATACTATGAAGATGCCCATATTCAAGGGTCTAGGGATAGAAGACCCCGAATAATTTTGGTTTGTAGTAGATGTTGTGTGGAAGTCATAGTAGATTACAAATGATGACCTGAAGAAAGAAGAGTTGGTCATAACATTGCAAGATATAGCACTAAGTTGGTATATTAATTATTGTTCGAATCATCCAAATGTGACGCTGAAGGAAATGAAGGAAATGCTAAATAATTAATTCAAGAAGTCTAAGTCGTAAGCCTAGCCAGTAATAGAGGTCAAAGAGATCCAGTAGAAGGTGAATGAGTCCGCGTGAGACTTTGATCATAGGTTGAAGTGTTTTCTCCATCAAGATAATATGCAGATCACAGATGACCAACAAAAGGACTGGTATATTGCTTCACTACTACCCCATTTGAGATTTCCAATGTCGCAGCAAAATATTGGAATGTAGGCTAAGGCGCTAGATATTTCTATGAAACTGGAAGCCCTATTTAGGATACAAATCTGGGATTGCGGCATATTCAATCACAGTTGGCTGGCTTGCATATGGAGCTGAAAAGCCTCAAGAAGGGAAAAGAAGTACAGAGTGAGGTCCACACGAAAGTATGGTGTTTTAAATGTAAGGGCCATGGTCACGACAAGGAAAATTGCCCGATGTATCAGAATTATCTTTTTGGGGGAGGGCATATCCCCCTGAATCCAGAAAACACCATTGGGTCAATTATAGGTGTGGTACTATGGTGCGCTATTTGTTAGATTATAGGAAAACATATGACGAACAATTGTCATTTGTTGCAGAAGTTTATGCAGACTCCCCAGTAGTTGTTCTATAATTTCTATAAGTTTGTGGGTCATGACGAGCATAACTGCTGAAGTTATGAATTGATGATGGATAGAACACCAACATATCAAGTACAGATGGAGGCCCTTCCTCAGGATCAAGGTGCAACTGCAGCGTGCGAAGGATTTCAGGGTCGGGAAAGAGGACGAGGACGAGGAGCTAGAAGAGGTTGTGGACAGATTATTTGTTACAATTGTGGAGAACCATGGCACTTTGCACGATATTATCAAAATCCAAAACACCCCTCATGTCAATATTGTCGGTAGTTTGATCATGTCATATAAGATTGTCCTGTGCTCATTGCGAAGATGCAAGAAAAGAAGAGCCAACCTAATCCTACTCAAAGCATCCAGATGATGAGATCAGAACTGCGCGAAGATGGGTTGAGTGTTAATATTGTCACGTGAAGCAGCATAACTATCGAAGTATCTAAAGGGAAACAACCAGAGGAAAATGTATGGGTTTGCAAGGCTACTGACAGGGAGGATGGATTCGATGTGAATAAAGTAAAGGAAATGTTCATGGAGGCAAAGAGATCTTCGCAGATGTAGGAGATTCTACATAAAGGACTCAAAGTACGTGAAGGGAGAAGCCTGAAGGAGTATGTACTATGCAAGAAACAGACCCATCAATGCTGGAATTCTTCTTACAAACCTACATGAAGCTTCTGAGGGACCAAAAATCAGTAGAGGGACTGCAAGAGTTGATAGATAACTGCATTGGCAAGAATAAGCCATTATTGGAACAACGCACGGTACTTAAGGTGGATAATGGTAAGAAAAGGATTGGTCGCAAAATGAGATTGACTACCTAGATTGAATAATTTGAAATGGACTAGATAATCCTTGGTTTAGTGTCTAACACAAATGTTCTGTCGAATAAAACTTGGGAAAGAATGGGAAGACCAACATTACAGTGATCCCCAATCCAACTGAGAACAGTGAATCAACAAAAGGTTATTCCTCTGAGGTGCTTACATGGGGTGACTGTGGATCATTAGGGGAATTTTGAGGTCTAAAATTTGCCTCCTAAGAAAAATGTACAACCAAAATAAAATTTATAAGAATCAATAGCATTCAAGATGATGATGTTAACTATGGGGGGTGATTCACTATTTTTGAAGTAAAAAAGTAAAAAGATTTAAAAATAATAAAATAATAAAACTACTTTTTCAACCTGTATTTTCAACTTATCTCCGCAAGGTTTTACTCAAATTTCGAGTGGGAGTACTCATTAGATGCAAAATTTAACTCCTCATCCAAGGAGTACCCATGTTACATACTTTCGATGGACCTTGCTACACAAAAATGAGAAACACATGAAAAATGTGATTGCAATCACGTTTTTCATGTATTTCTCATTTTTCATGTAGTAGGGTCCATCGAAAGTATGCAACATGGGCACTCCTTGGATGAGGAATCAAATTATGCATCCAATGAGTGTTTCCGCTCAAAATTTGAGTAAACTCATACGGAGATAAGTTGAAAATACGAGTTGAAAAAATAGTTTTTTTTCTTTTTTCCCTTTAAAATTTGACGATGTAATCTAATATTATTTTATTATTTCCACTACTATTCTATAATATACTTAGGAGGCCCATTTTATACCTAAAAACTCCCCTAATTATTGAAGGAGTGCACGCCATAGCCGATTTTGAAGTGATCGAAATAGTGGACGACAGTAACCCATACCCAGTGTTGCTTGGAATTGATTAGGCATTTGATATGAATGCAATCATAAACCTTAAGAAGCACAGTATGAAATTTGAAAAGAAAGAACTAATGGTTATTGTTCCATTTGATCGAGCTGATGGTGTGCGATATACTAAACCAGTCCACGATTATGATGAGTAGGACGATATTGAGCAAATCTATAAGCTGACTGTGTGAGATGAATATTGGATCAACCCTATGGCAGATGGACAAAATACGTGGGAGAAGGACAGTTCCTGCAATTCAGATTCAGTTTAGGAGCTTGAACACTAGAAAAATAGGTTGCATGAGGTATAGTCGCAGAAATGCAACAGGCTTACAAAGTCCCTTTGATGAATATCCACTAAGGTACGCAACTTACCGTATTATGATGGTTTAGAAGATGTCAATTTATTTCTGGATAAATTTGAAAGGGATGTATTGGAGGAAAATCTGTTCCAGGTGTTAGACATCGCACTGAGAACTACCTCTGCCAGATGGTGGGGTATGCATAAGAAAAACTTTGCAGATTGGAAGGAATATCGACAAATGATGAAGTTGTGGTTTGGGTATGCCAATACCCACATTATGGAGAAATATATAAGGAAGGATGATCCACGCGAGCATCTGGCTCGATGGATGAAAGCATGGGGAGAAGAACCACAACCAGAATGGGTTCATATATTTTGCCACACTTTGGATACGATTATGATGAACTGGTATCTAGAAACAGAGCTGTGACATGGAACCGTAGAATGGGATGTTCTGAAGGAAAGTTTTCTACTCACTTTTATCTTTGAAGATGGATTTGAGTGTATTGACGAAGCATTATAGGAGATCAAATATTCAAAATGCCTGAAGAACCTATTGCATGGTACAACTAGATTGGAGTACGTAGATGTGCCATACACTTGAATGCTACAATGTGACCATTGAGGAAGGCAAAGAAGATCTTAGGAACATCAATATTCTTGAGTCATAAGGACATCGTGAAGTTGAAGTGCCTAAGGTAGAATTCCATGATATCTCAAAGCCCTTGAAGACCAAGCAAGTGAATATTGGATCAAAAGCACAGCCAAATTTCGCAAACATACGCGACTATTGGGACGAGGACATAGTGGAAAAAGTTGCAAAGTTATTTCGGGAGTATTAAACCTTGTTTCCCACCAAGTTATAATCTGAAAGGGATAGTAGGGGATCTGGGTGTCATGAAGATCACTCTAAATCTAGATGCGAAGCCAGTGAAGTAGCGCCTCTACCAATTGAATCCTAAGTATAAGGAAACAATGTGTGACGAATTGGATAAGATGTTTGCAGCTGGGATTATTAAGCTTGTCAAGGAATCAAACTGGGCTAGTCCTATGGTGGTTTAGGAAAAGAAGACGAAGGGTGAGATTCGAATATGCATAGACTTAAGGAAGTTAAATGATGCTTGTGTCCATGATATATTTCCTACACCATTCATAGACGAAGTACTGGAAAATGTGGGAGTTTAGGAAGCCTATTCATTTACTAATGGGTTCTCAAGGTATCATCAAATCAAGATCATGCCAGAAGATCAGAGTAAGACCACCTTTGCAACTGAATGGGGCTGTTTTTAGTATACAATTATGCCTTTTAGACTTAAAAACTCCCCTGCAATCTTCTCTAGGGTGGTAGTCGTGACCTTCAAAGAATTTATTCACAAGTTTTTAGAGGTTTACTTCAATGATTGGACAGTGTTTGGATTAATAAAGCAACATGTTGCCAGTCTTCGTAGTTAGATACTTGTCGAAAATATCAGATATCCCTTGATCTGAAGAAATGCATATTTTGTGTACCCTATGGGATACTCTTGGTTCATGTTGTTTGTAAGCAAGGATTTATGGTAGACCTGGCCAAAATTGCAGTGATTATTAATATGGAGCCTACAAAGAATGTCAAACAACTGCTCGTGACGTTGGGCCATACAAGATATTATTGGAATTTCACCAAAGCATCGCGGATCACTGCACCCATAGAAAAATCATTGAAAAAGGATGCGACGTTTTTCTAGGACAATGATTTCCAAAAGAGTTTGGATGTCTTGAAGGGAAAAATGGTCACTGTGCCCATTCTAGTGTTCCTCAACTAGAAGAAGGAGTTCCACGGACATGTGGATGCATCCTGCATAGCACTAGGAATTGTGCTAACCCAACCAAGCGAAGGTGATATCGACCATTCGATAGAATTTTCATGTAGGAGGTTATCAAATGCAGAAAAGAATTATTCCACCAAGGAGCGCGAAGGATTAGCAATGGTGTATGCGCTCCAGAATTTCAGGTGTTATTTGTTGGATGCACACTTCAAGATGTACATAGACCATTTTGCTTTAAGGTACCTAGTCAACAAGCTTTTGTTGGGGGGCAAATCTTTAGATGGTTGCTGCTCTTTCCAGAATATGAATTTGAAGTAATTCTGAAGCGAATGCGACTGAATGTTGGACCAGATCACCTCTCGCGGATTGAGAATCGTGACAAACCTAGAAATAGGGAGTAAGGATTGTCTGACACGCAACTCTTTGTTGTACACGTCGCAGATGAAAATTTCACAGACATAGTCCAATTCTTGTCTATATGTACAACTCCTTAAGGGTATATGACACAACAAAAGAAAGAATTGGTGGTTCGGGCTGTAGATTTCTCCATTATCATAGGACATTGTATGAAATGGGATCTGATGAAATATTGTGTAGGTATGTCCCAGAATATGAACGAAAAAGTGTCCTCACTGAAGCGCATGGAGGCGTTGTGGGAGAACATTATGCAAGAAGAGCAACTACGCAGAGGATCCTACGAGTAGGACTATGGTGGCCAACTGTGAATAAGGATTCCAAAGAGTATTACAGGGCATGCAATGTCTATCAAAGAATGGGGAGATTGGCATGAAGGGATGAATTTCCCTTGAACCCGCAAGTGTCATTACAAGCATTCTATAAGTGGGAAATAGACTTTGTGGGACCAATTCAGCCACTAGGAAAGAAGACGGGAGCCAGATACATCATTACAGCGACTGAATATTTAACCAGGTGGGAAGAGGTGCAGCTTGTAAAGGATTGTAGCGCAGCTACAACTGCGAAGTTCATTTTTGAATACATTTTATCTCAGTTTGGCTACCCTAAGATCTTGATGAGCGATAGGGGTTCACACTTCTTGAATGAAACAATTACTGCATTTCTTGAAGAATTCCAGATGTATCACCAGAAGAGTACGATGTATCACCCCTAAGAGAATGACACAGTGGAAGCCTTTAAAAAAATCCTGGATAATGCCTTAATGAAGATTTGCAATGCGAAGCGGAATGATTTGGATTTGTGCATACTAGTTGTCCTATGGGCGTATAGAACTACCTACAAAAAGTTGACAGGGAAAATGTCGTTCAGACTAGTTTATGGATTGGAAGTTGTACTATCGATGGAGTACATCACACCAAGTTTACAGATTGTTGCAGTTACAGAAATGGATGATCGAGGTACCATGGAATAATGCCTCGCGGATCTATTTGAGTTGGAGGAAGATTGCTTCTTGGTGGGTTTTCATCAGCAGGTGTAGAAGGATCATGAAAATGCATGGCATGATCGCCATATCAAACAACACACCTTTAAGAATGGATATTTGGTATCACTATATGACAGTAAGTTCACGAAGTTTCTAGGGAAGTTCCAAATGCATTGGATGGGGTCATATATTATTAAGGAAATTATGGATGGAGACGCAGTTTAGCTCGCAAAGCTGAATGGGGAGCTATTTCCAGGAGAGGTCAATGGGAGTCGGTTAAAGTTGTACGTCAGTGATCCCCCCCTACGCAATGACTATATGGATTTAGGATATTCTTAGTAATCCAGGCAGTGGTAAGGGAGTGAGGGACTGTAAACTACACTTCCAGAAAGACGGTTAGGCGAAGTGAATGGGTTGCGCAACGAATCGAGGGAAGGTGTAGAGGAGAGCTGTGACAAAGGAGTTGCGATAGAATGGTGGGTCCCATGCAACCTAGCCAAAATTTGATTGTTGGATGCACTGTAACTGATTGGATGGCGAATTTTCCGTTAAAGGGAACTGGGAGTGGAGCATTTAAGATGCATATCTTTGGAAATCTGTCACCAAAAACGCATTAATGAAAGGGATTTGGAGGGAATGGATGGATTTGAATTCAAATTGAGCTATAAATACAACATGCCGCTCCACATTTGAACACTTTGCTTCCTGAGAATTTTCCTTGAGATTTTGCGCTTTAGTTTGCACCAAGAGAAGTGTTGTATGTCTGACGAGGTTTGGGAAACACTTAAAAGGGGATATTTCACAACTAGGATTCACAAATTTATCTAATTGGCAGCGTGAGCAATTCATTGAAGGAATGACTACCACTTAACCTAAGCCGAAGCCAGCCCAACTTGTACCTACAAGGTTGCCTACTATAGTGCTTAGGTCACCAAGACCTAAGCCATCTTCTTCCACGATAGGAGATAAGAAGTAGAAGAAGCCCCAACAAGCACTAGTGTGGAAATCGTCAGGTAAAAATTCGACGAAGACCCAATAGAAGGGAAAGATGGATTGATCCAGGAAGCTGAAGGAGCCCCTAGACTTCGGTGAGGAAGAACTAGTCAGGGTGTTGAGGAGATCAATGCAAAAGAGGCTGAGCTAATAACTCGGCTACCACCGTGTATATCACCAAGAAAATCCACAGCTAAAGTTCCTAAAGACTTGGATTAAGCAAAGTTCATGGTCTCCACACCTTTGCTGTCAGAGAATGTGTCATTTGAGGGAAATTTTTTGGCATGGATATTGTACTTAAAAATGGAGGATTGGGACCTAGGGGACCATGCGAAGTTCTCGCAGTTGGAGCCGAGAAAGTACCTAAAGAAGTTATGATATGAAGAATTGGAGGTCACATGGCTTGAGCCGATGAAATGGGTGGCCGAAGTTGGGTGCGCGGGGCTACTAAATATGTTTTGGATCTTGCAATTCAGTCGCAATGCTATTAATACAGTTTGCATGTGTCAGCTATTGATGTTGGTGCACGATGGGTGCCTCTGGTTGGGAGGGCCCATCCTGATTACTGACATGTTGATTCACAAAATCACATTGTTGCCTTACCAAGGAGTGGACCCTACAGAGGCTTTCATGGGAAAGTCGCAGGAGAATAAATTGGCAGATCAAATGAAGAGTGACTTCAAGCTGATGAAGAAGTAATGTGGCTATGCAATAAGTTCCATATCAAATGGTGCGGTGTAGTTCGCTACACAAATCTTGGCTGGAAAAATCATGAGGAAGTGCCACGCCGATGAAGTGTCGGTGCCAGTAGTCTCTTTTGCTATGTAGTGCACCAAAGGATTCCAATACAATTGGGCTCAATATCTATGTCACAAATTTTTGGAGGATTGTAGAGAAGCTCAGGATGAGGGCAAGGTGTTGGAGGATGCCCGAAGAAAGTCAGTTCCCTTAGGATGATCCCGATCTACCTGAGGCCATGAAGTTCACTTCACTGTGGGTCACCAAAGACCTCGAACACATCATGGAGATGAAGATATTTTGGGTCTTATTTTAGTCAGAGTTCAGGATGGTGATTAACCAGCTAATAAGGTTATTGCCAAGTTTGCATGCATAGTACATCAACGTTGCAGATTTCAAGGCAAATTTTCATAATCTACACATTCGCACAAAGAAAGATGCTAAGGGCACATGGCACAAGTTTCCATACTTAGTCACCGAGAACAATATTTTTGGGGTCATCAGTCAATTTCTGAGTGACTGGCTCAACCCCTCTGATGTCAACACGGGAACTAGTAAGACTGCTGAAGGTGTAGCAGTGCAGACCATAGCAATAACAACAACAACAAAAGAGAAGAAGAAGGAATCACAGAAGGCTTCCATAAAATATAAGGTTGTGGCAAAAGAAAAGGCCACACAGCAGAAAGCAACTGCTACAAGCGAGAAAGAAGCAACTAAAGAAAGGGTATCTGCCAAAGAGACTGACGTGCCCAAGGAGAAGATTGCCACTACATCGCAGGTCATCATTGACCTCAGCGATTTAGACACGGAGTGCACAAATTTGGAGAGAGAGATAGAGGGAGAAGAGGAAGGGAGCGTAGGCTTGGAGTCCCCCTTCATCATCAAAAAGAGGAAAATTAGGAGTTATATAGGGCCACCCAAGAAGCAGAAGCCAGAAAAATAGGCGGGCATGACGCCTTTGGTCCTCATAGAGGGGAACCTAGACAAGATCAATGATGTGGTCCGTGACACCATAGAGAATATCTGGAGCCACATCAAAGACCAATATCATCAGACGTTGTAAAAGGTATATTAGGGCCTACGAGAATTACAAGTCCAAACAGGAATCATTTAAGCGAGTGTTGGACAGGTGAACCTAAAACAACGAGCATGAAACAAGTGAGCAGGTCAGCCTAAGCAGCAAAGCTCACCACGGACCTCCACACAATGTAGTTACAAGAGGTGTCCCTACACGTCAAGGCATCAGAAGACAGAGCGTGCCTCTTACACATGAAGGACTTGAGTATGAAGCTGGCAACGCTTCCTATCCAGAAACTACATGAGCTACATCAATGGGTATCTGATGAGCTCGGAGTTTAGGAACAACGTGCGTTGTTGATCATCAACAAAGTCAAAACCAACAATTAACAAATTTTCGAGGAAAAGGCACAGGCCCTCAAGGAAAGGGAGGAAGTGTTGGCACGTAGTCACCAGTTAAAAGCAACAATTGCACATGCCTCCAATGAGCTTCCCGAGCTCCAGATTCTAGCTGAAGTAGACTCTGCAGAGAATATTTAGAAGCTAGCTTCCGCAGTAAAGGAGTCAAAGCTAGAAATTGACAAAGTTAGATTTGAGCTGCAACTATAAATCTCTAAGCTCCAACTTAAGCTGAAACCAATCACTCCCCCAGAAGCCAGAGAGCAATGCAAGTCTATTATTAATAATAAATGGCTACTTAGAAGCTATAGTCAAAGGTTGCACCGAGTTGTTCGAACAAGTCATGGAACTATGGACCTCACTGCAGGAGGATCCAACTCTGCAAAATATTGAAGCAGATATCTGAGAAAAGAAGAGGCAATTCGATGAGAACAATTCGACAGTGCGAACCTTAGCACCAGTGCAAAGGTTCACACGATTACAAGAGGGCAAGCTCATCCAGAGAAATATCGATGAGTTACATCACAAGGAAGCCATCATATCTTCAAGGACGCAACCTTGGATGGATGAAGCAAGTCAATTAACACTGTTAGTTTAGAGAAAGTTGAAGGTGATGCAACAAACATAGAGAACCATGGGCCTTGCAGTTGAAGGCCCCACCAAAGGAAAATTGGTTGAAGAACTTTGTCAAGCTATTGTGCAGGGAATAACAGATGTGCAAGTGTTGAATATCGAATTCAATGATTTGTAGGTGAAGATCGAGGCACCACCAGTAGAGTGACTCGAGGACGAGTCACAAAATTGTATTGGGGGCCTGTTGGGACAGGGTCCCCTGGGGTAAATTTTGCAAGTAGTTTTGTTATTTTTGTAAAGTCTTTCAATTTTGAGGAGTGGAGAGTGTAGGTCATTAGGAGTCAAAGGGTCTTTAGGAAGGTCAAATCCCCTTAGTTTGTTATAGGTTAAGTTGTTTTATGACCCGCCCATGGTTCGCGAACCTTCGTATTGTAATGGAAGATGCTATAAAAAGGAGTCATAGAGAGTCATAGGGGATATATCTAAGATTGCATGAGAAAGTGATCTAAGCTAGAGAGTCTGTTTTATGTACTTAAGCGAAGGGGAAGGCTCTTGCAGCTATGTGCGCAGAGACCTTGGTAAGTTTGCAACAAAGTGCATGGGCTCCTGCAGTTGTGTGCGCAAGGAAGAAGGAGTCTGTAACAAAAGTTCTGAACATAATAAAGACTATTTTGGAGCAGCAGGTGTGCATTTGTGCATTTATGTTTACTATTGAATTTATTGTATATTCACTCTACTTACCACAATTTATTATGAAACATGCTTAATAGATGCGTGAAAGTGGTAGATATGGTTAATTACATGATGTTATGAATGTTTAGAACAGTTAATGAAAAATTTAGATTTGTCATCTGTAAGTTGTTGTAATTTCCACATTTCAAGGGTTAAGGTTCGTGAAGATGCAGAAACCTAGTTTTGTCATCCCTCAATACTGTCATAGGTGATACTGCAACCTGCGCTATGTGGGTTGTTGCCGAAAGGGCCGACAATGTAGGTTTTTGTTGTTTGGAACATCTAACTCTGAACCTGGGTCTAGATCCCCTCAAGCCAACAATTATCCCTCCATGTTTGGCCAACAGGTTGAGGATGCTTGGGGCATGTGATCCTTACCTTTTGGTACGTTAGGTATCTAGCCTAAGCTCAGATTATGTGTTAGAAAATTATATATTACAGAGAAATGGAACACAAAATATATTGCAAAAATGTAAACACAGAAAACACATAAAACAAGAGAGACACGTGTATACGTGGTTCACCCAATCTGGGCTATGTCCACGAAGAAATAGTCAGTCCTTTCTTTTATATAATCCAACAAACTTAAGAGATACAACCTACAACAAATCTGTTGTAATTCCCTCTTCACTCTCACACAATCTCCTCTCTCTCCCTCACTTAGAATACATATCTACATAGATGCAATACAATTCCCTCATATATAGCGAGGGCTTGCCTTCTAGGGAAAAAAACATAACTTCTACTGTTAGATCTCCACCTAATGAACGACCCAGATTGACTATGAAATTACAACATTTTACAAGGCAATTTTACATATATTTTTAGCTTTGGGGGCACTGCCCCCTATCCCTTGTTATGGGGGCTCAAAAAGATCGTTGTCGCCCCCCCTTGGACCCCTCTTGTAGCGCAAATATTATGGTTGGAATTGCCGCAACATTACGAACTGGGGTCCAATGCAATGATACATATGAATAAAGAAGATAATCATGCTCCACACCCAACAATCTCCCACTTGGAGAGTGATTATAGCGACTTCATTGCTGCTTCATTTGCTGGACAATGACTTCACTTTGGACCTAGCTATTTCTCATCTTCATCATCATACTTGAAGACCAATTGAAACTGAGAAAAATCTCAGTTTCTCCCTGGTTACAACTTTTGTTAACATATCTGCAGGATTCTAGCTAGTGTGTATCTTTTCCAGCTTCAACTGTCCATCTTCAAACACTGACCGTATGAAATGATACTTGAGCTGCATATGTTTTGTCTTGGAATGAAATGCAAAGTTATTTGAAAGATGTATGGCACTCTGGCTATCAATGTATAACCTGCTCAACTTCTACTTCTTACCCAATTCATCCAGAAACCTTTGTAACCAAATCATTTCTTTACTAGTCTCTGTAGTAGCAACATACTCTACTTCCATTATTGAGAGTGCAACAACACTTTTCAACTTTGAAACCCAACTATAGTTGTTCCACCTACAGTAAACACATACCCTATTGTGCTCCTCATGTTATCTCTATCACCTGCCATATTTGCATCAACATATCCATGTAGAGCAATGTTTGAACCACCAAAGCATAATGCTTGATTTTTGGTACCTCTCAAATACCTAAGAATCCACTTCACTACCATCCAATCTTATTTTCCTAGATTGTTCTTGTACCTACCTACAACTCCCACTGCATGTGCAATATCAAACCTTGTGCAGACCATTGCATACATTAAGCTTCCAACTGATATGGAACTTTAGACATATAAGCCATTTCTTCCTGAGTCTTGGGACACACCTCCTTACTTAGTTTGAAATGGCTATCCAAAGGCATACTAGTTGGTTTTGCATTCTGCATATTAAATCTTTTCAACACCTTTTCTATGTACTCACTCTAAGACAATGTTAATTTTTTATTCTTCCTGTCTCTAGTTATTCTCATACTAAGGATTTGTTTTCCAACACCCAAATCCTTCATTACAAATGAGTTTTCCAATTTTCTTTTGAGCACATTTATTTCTTGCATGTTAAAACTTGCAAAAATCATGTCATCTACATACAATAACAATATAGTATAGTTGCCATCATTTTTCCTTTTGAGATAAACACAATGATCAGAGTGACATCTAGTATAACCTTGTTCAGACATAAACCTGTCAAATTTTAGATACCATTTCGTTGGAGCCTATTTTAAGTCATACAAGCTCTTCTTCAACCTACACACTAGTTTCACCTTCCCTTTTACCCCATATCCTTGTGGTTGTTTCATATATATCTCTTCCTCCAAATCCCCATGGAGAAAGGTTGTCTTTACATCTAGCTGCTCAAGATGCAAATCTTCAACTGCAACTAGACTTAAAATATTTCTGATTGAATTCATTTTAACGACAGGAGAAAATATCTCATCAAAATCTATACCCTTTTTCTATGCAAAACCCTTCACCAAGTCTAGCTTTATACCTTTTTCTACATCCATCTTCTTCCTTCAACCTATAAACCCATTTATTCTGCAATGTTGCTTTATCGGTAGGAAACCTGACTAAGTCCCAAGTCTGGTTATGTGCTAAGGATTCCATCTCTTCTTTCATGGCTTGCTCCCACTTCTTCCTGGTTTCTACATGCACTGCTTCTTCATAACATTCTGGTTCACCAGAATCAATCAACAATACATAATATAATGAAGGAGAGTATCGTTCAGGGGGTCTACTTATCCTAGTAGATCTTCTAACACCACTTTCAGGTGTTTGAAGTGCTTGTTGTTGTTGTTGTTCTGGCAGTTGATCATGATGATTTTCAGGCACCTTCACTTTTTCTGTGATCTCATCAAGCATTATGTATTCTCTATTTTCATTTTCTTGTTTCTTTTCCTGCATCTGATCCTTATACAAAAACTTTTCATGGAATATGACATCTCTGCTCCTAATGATTTTTTGTTTTTCATAATCATAAAAGTGATAACCAAAATCATTAACACCATATCCAATAAAGGTACATTTCTTTGATTTTGCCTCAAGTTTTGTTCTATTTTCTTTATTAATGTGGACAAAAGCTTCACAACCAAATGTCTTTAAAAATGATTAGTTTACCTTTTTACCTGTCCATGCCTCCTTTGGAATACCACTATCCAAGGAACTTGAAGGCCCTCTATTTATTAGATAAACATAAATATATACAACATTTGCCCAAAATTGTAAAGGTAATCCTACATGCAATATCATGCACCTTGCATGCTCCATGATTATCCTATTCATCCTTTCTGACACACCATTTTCTTGTGGTGTTCCTAGAACTGTCTTCTCTCTGCGAATTCCATTCTCTGAACAGTACCTATCAAACTCTTTGCCGTAATATTCTATTGGAAATAATACTGAAAGGGGGGTGAATCAGTATTATCAGATCAATAATTTTATTTCCCAAACAAATTTATATACGCTACTTCAGTTAAGTGAACTGGTGTGTACATGCGACTGTACTTAAAGCAACTAGCGTATATGCAGAGAACTTTTGATTTATACAATTTATCATGTATTGAGCTTTAACCAGTATATCAGAGATTTATTAGACAGTGCAGTAAAAGCAGAATAAAACATCACACATAAGCAACACACATGAACACCAAGATATAAGGTGGAAACCCAGTCTGGGTAAAAACCACCTGTTGTTGTCGTCTCTATCTTCTTTTAATAAGAAGAAAATATGTTTACAATATTGTACTGGTGCAGACTCATACCAGTATGTATACTTATACCTACAGAAGGTTACAACCTTCTCTCTTTCTCCAGCTTCTACTGGAAGGGAGCTACAACCCCCTAGCTCTTGTACTAGCTGATATGTTTATTAGTACGTAGGCGCCAACCTACAGAAAACTCCACTCTTCTACCAGGGACCACGCTTCATGAATTTTCAGACTGGATACTCCTGGAACACAACACCACAATCTGAAGGCCATGTTTCATCCAATTTTCATACTGGACCCATCAACAACATTGAAACTCAGAAAATCATAACTGCAATACAACCATCAAATACATCTGCATCAACCAATCACTAAAACTCAATCATCACTTTCTGAATCAACCACAACTGAATCAATCAATCACTAACAACCCATCATCACTAAAGCAAATCACAATCAATCAATCTGATCATTCAGAACACTGTCACCAGAATACAGTCACCAGAACACAAAGCAGAACCCAGAACTTTGCAACAGCAAACAGAAACAACTGAAACTTTAAACATCATACTTCATAAGGTATACGCTACTTCCATGTGTTGAACCAGCATGTATACAAACTTTTACTTAAAGGAACCAGCGTACAGATCTGCAAATTTCAATTTATGATGTATACGCTACTTTGATATGTTGAACCAGCGTGCATACGCTCTTTTACTAAAGCAAACCTGCGTACAGATCTGTAAATGCTAACTTAAAACATCACAACTATTCTAGACTTCAGTCATACCCAGATCATCACATTTACAGAATAAAACATGCGTCAGTATTCAGATCTAGATTGTTCAAGATCAAACCACATAATGAGAATACTTTTAAGCCTTTATGATCCCGGTTCATCAACCTTCATCAGCCATATAGGTGCCTCCTTAGATCAAATCAAGAAAATCATCAGAAGCTCATTAACCTGCATATATGATCCAACACCTCATAAGATATTCAAAATACTTGCACACCTTGGCCTAATGATCTTCTCCTCCTTATATAGTTTTAGGCCTTTCTCAATACCATGGACCAAAACTACTTAGGTCCAATACCTTGGACCAAATACCTCGGACAATTACCTTGGGTCAAATACCTTGGACCAAGAAATACCTTCGACCAAAAACTTTGTTTTTCCAAGAAATACGCGTTTTTTCTTTTGTGAAAGTGCATGTGTATGTATACACTCCTTTTGTTCAGTAAACCTACGTGTATACGCAACTTGGTCAAGGTGAACCTGCGTATACCTCTCTTTCTTCATTCTTTGTAATCTGATCTATAATTCTTTGTTGTTAACATGTTGCACGATGATCTTTCATCTGAGTGAGTTGCCATCAAGGACAACGCCTGTATCATAATGCCAACAATATCCCCCTTTGGACTTGATGGCAACAACAACACCAAGTCACTATCCCCCTTTGACATCAAAGGCAAAGGGTGGACCAAGATATTTTATCCCTTTGACATACATGTTGAATTCTCTGATTGAGCTCCCCTTTTGTACATGTTGAGATGCATTGAAACCGTCCATGATCCCCTTGAGCATAAGTAGAGTCTGCAAAAAAAATATTTTCTAAAAGAATACCATGACTCTATAATTCAACTATGTGAGGATGACCTTCCTATCACCAATGACTCATACATACATCCATCTCCCAACCAAGTGGGGATATACCAAATTTGACTCATCCACCCAACCAAGTGGGGGTATACCAATTGTTCATACATGACAGAAACAATAAATATTACATCATCCATCCCATGTAAAATGGGGATACAAATTACATCAAGAGGACTCATTCAAATGTATGAGAAGAGATATCACACCCTAGACTTTTACATGACTTAAGCAACCAATGGTATAAATATCTAAAGCCATAGCTGGACTCAGAAACCATAATGCCAACAATGTTGAATGTACGTGAAGGCTAATGCTGCCCCTGAACCTGTGCTTCCCATATCAGAGCCTGCCACACTGTCTTTCTTGTCTGAAAAACATGTATGCTCCTTGACCCATAGAAACCCGCGTGTGTACGCAACTATACTCCATGAAACACGCGTATAATAACCTTTCTCTGAAAAATTGGATTTAACAACAAGATGATGCAACAACTACTCCCAACTAGAGTCTGAGATATTCAAATGTCTCTTTGGGCAGTGGTTTAGTGAATATATCAGCAACCTGTTCTTTGGAGGGAACATACTCCAATTTGACCTTTTGTTCAAGCACTTGTTCACGTAGAAAATGGTATTTGATGGGTATGTGCTTGGTCTTGGAGTGTGTTAGTGTCAGTCTTTCCAACCTTCCTCCAGTGATCAAATATGCTCTTACAAAGTGGTCTCAGAGTGTCAAGGTCAAATTTTGTCATTTCAAAGAGTTTTCAAGCAAAATTTGGTCACTAGGCATTAGGTCTAGGGTTTGCTTTCACTCCTTCTAAAGTTGTCCAAATGTTGGTCCATGTCGACATTCAGCTGATTTTATCATCATTCAGAGGGTTGTCATTATCATGTCAGTGTCTAATGAGTCATTTTACACCTTGTTCATGCTTCAGTTGCACCTAGGCAAGGTCATTTCTCTCTCCTAGGGTTTTGAAGGCAATTTCTCTTGGATGGTCAAATCATTAGCAAAAATGGTATCCAGATGTTCATACACCTTCCCCTATCCTTCATATACCTTATCAAATTCTTCCCATCACTGAGATCCCCCAAAATCCTCATTTTTGCACAAACCCTAGTTTCTAGCTACAACTTGGCAATTTTCTAGGTTGGGCCTGTGTTTTTCCCTTTTGGACCCCTTCCCCTCACTCAATCTTTGAGATTCGACTTTCCCCTGCTTCCTAACATCCCTCCCCACTCCCAAAAATTTCCCCAAGAATTTAGAAGCCCCCTATCCCCTTCATTTCGCTCCATTTCGACAAAATTCCTTGTTTCACACATCGGGACAAGTCGCACTCAAATGATGTTCCAGAGCAATAAAAGATGAATTTTGGAAAATGAGAGAGGTTTTTGTCCATAACATGCCAAATAAGAAAACCTCCTTCACTTTTTGCACAGGTGTCATGGTTTTAGAGAAATGTCAAAATTGCAATCGCCAGATCCAAGGAGGTTGGCCAAGGCACTAAAACGACGGAAAAGGCCCGATCCACTCCAAATTTTGGCCAAAGCCTCTTTGACTGAGAAGGGTACTTTATTGGGGACTCCCAACCCAAATTTCAAGAAATTTGGAGAAAATTTTGTCAATTGTGAATTTTTTGTGCCAAACACAGGTTTTCTCCACCAATGGGTCGCGCGCCGCGCGCGACCCTTTCGTTGGGAAACTCCTTTTTGGAAAAAATCAGCATTTATAGATTTTTCATGGAAATTTACACTTTCTCAGCCATTACCAAGAAATTTCACCAAGTTTTGGGCCTCCAGAAAGTCAAAAAACAAGAAAAAAATGACTTTCTGCCACATTTTTGAAACACAGGAAGCAGTCTTGGGATATTGCAATTTTTGAGGGGAAAATGACAACCAAATTCATAAATTCCACTTGGGTTGGAAAGTAGACATCCATACCTTTCCAACAAGCCCACTTTTGCCTCATGTGGACACCTGGAAGTGCCTCAAAAGTGCCTCCAAAGGCGTGTGACCCATCCAGGAATTGCGCGCGACCCATCAGGCAGTTTGCACAGGAATTCAACCTACAGCTCAGCAAAACGCAGTTTTGACTGGATTTGAATTTTTGGAGTTGATTTTCATCCTCCTTGTTGTAAATGATGTAATTTTATGATATTGTGACACTTATTTATCTCTTCTAGAAGATTCATTCATAAGATAGGCAAAATTTAATGAATGAATTGGTTTCCTAGCTTATAGAGGCAAGTTGTTTTGATTGCCTAGTTTTCAGTGCTTAGTTTAGAATTGGTTGAAACAGCTCCTAGGATGATGAGCTCGACCCCTAGAGGCAAGGAAAGGTGTTAGCTTGCCTATATTATGTATTTTCTTAGTCATTTTCAGAGGTTGGAAGGTTGGACTCTTGAGGGATAAGCTCTATTGTATTACTCATTGTATCTCTGCAATTTTTAGCAAAGGAAGACCAGGGTTTTGCAGTCCTTTTTGGGATTCTTGTGGTCACATGTATTGATGGTGTGTTTCTCTTTGTACTTGTAAGTGTGTTATGTGAATCATTTCCTTACTTTTCCTTCTGCAAATTAGGCAAATGAAGTGTTAAAGTAGAATTCATGACTGTCATGCTCTGCTTTTAAGTTTGCTTAATATCAATGTTTTCAACTGTTTAAGGGGAATTCAAGGTTATTGTTTGCTCTCCTTAACTTCTCACCGGTCATTCTCATCCATCCACCTCTATCAAAGGCATCAATACTGTCTCCTACCTCGCCCCAAAGAACCCCCTGCAAAAACTGTGTCAAATCCCCGCACCCAAAATTGCCTTTCCCCAACTTTCCACCAAAATCTTAAAACTTCCAATTCAAACCTTTTTTATCAGTTTACTAGCCTAAAATCAGTGTTTCCTTATTGGTTATCTCACCCGTTGAAGATCTTTACCGAGATATACCGGAGAGAGCCCTCTCCTGCCCCGTAGGGCTAGCTACGAGGCTAAGTGGTTTGATGTTGCCTTGGAGTTTGCCTTTCTCAGCCTGAGGTGAAATTTCAAGCGCTAACAGAGTGCATGACTGGATTCTTTGAAATATTGATGGCACTTGTATTATCACATAGAATGGATATGGGTGGAGTACATGTGATCTGAATGTCTTGCAAGGTTTGCATCAACCAAAATATTTGTGTGCAGCAAGATGCAGCAGCCACATATTCTACTTCATCTATAGATAAAGCAATTGAAATTTGTTTCTTTTTGAACCAAGACACTAACCTGGAACCCATATAGAATGCACCACCACTAGTGCTTTTTTCTGTCATCAACACTTCCTACGCAATTTGCATCTATATATGCATGAAGAGTAAGATTTGTATCTCTAGGATACCATAAACTGAAGTTCTAAGTTCCTTGAATATATTTGAAAATTATTATGATTGCCTGAAGGTGTGATTCCTTTGGATTTGCTTGGAATCTTCCAACTATTCTTATTGCATGCATGATGTCAGGTCGAGTACCTGTTAGATAAGGCAGACTGCCAATCATGGATCTGTAAGTTGGTTGATGTACTATTGTTGATTCATCATTTGAGCTGAAACTGCATCCTGTTACCATTTGGGTACATACAAGTTTAGAATATTCCATGTCGTACCTTTTCAAGATCCGTTTGAGATATTTGGTTTGTGAAAGAAAAATACCATCTTTAATTTGTTGAACTTGTAGACCAAGAAAATAGGTAAGTTCACCAAGCAAGGACATTTCAAATTTCTGCTGCATTACTGAAGCAAAATTCTGACTCATGGATTCTTCATTGCTACCAAAAATGATATCATCAACATAAACAACAATAATTAGCAATTTATCAGTTCCAATCTTTGTATATAGATTGCTATCTGCTGAACCTTTTGTAAAACCTTTTTGGTGTAGATATTTGTCAATGTGGTAATACCAGGCCCTTGGAGCCTATTTCAGACCATAGAGAGACTTTTTGAGTCTACATAAAAGTTTTGCATCATTTTCAAGAATGAATCCTTCTGGTTGTTCAAAATAAACTTCTTCTTCTAAATCTCCATTAAGGAAAGCAGATTTTACATCCATTTGGTATACTTTGAATTTCTGAAAGCTAGAAAGAGCAAGAAACATCCTTATGGCTTCAAGTCTAGCAACAGGTGAAAAAGTTTCTTCAAAATCTATACCTTCTTGTTGAGCATACCCTTTACAAACAAGTATGGCCTTGTTTCTAATGACTTCTCCATTTTCATTCAACTTGTTTTTGAATATCCATTTAGTTCCTATAATATTTTTATCATGAGATCTAGGAACTAATTCCCAAGTATTATTCTTTTCAATTTGCTCAAGTTCTTCATTCATGGCCTTGACCCAACATTCATCTTTGCATGCTTCATTTACATTTTGAGGTTCGGTGGAGGATAGTAATGCTAGATAGCTTGAGGTTTCTGTAATAGTTCTTCTTGTCTGTACACCTGCCTCTTTTTCCCCTAAAATTTGAGTTTTTGGATGATTTTCCTAAACATACCTAGATGGAGTCCTTTCTTCTACAGTTATCTCTTCTTCTGGTGCTTCATTGGTTTCTTCTTCAATATCATTGTGATTTGATGTGGGAAAATAATCACCATCTTCTTCATTGTTATAGTCTTCTGTTTTGGATTTTTGCATGCTTCATCAACTACAACATCAATACTTTCAACAATTTTCCCAAGTCTTTTATTATAACATTTATATCCTTTACTTCGGGAAGAGTAACCAAGAAGAATACCTTCATCTGCTCTGGGCTCAAACTTACCAAGTTTTTCATCAGTCCTTTTGATATAACATTTGCTTCCAAAAATTTTAAATTAATTTACAATAGGAGTCTTACCATACCAAAGTCCATGTGGAGTTTGAGTGATATTTACGCGAACATTTTCTTAGTTGAGAATAGTTACGGCGGCGAATGCAGCTTCACCCCAGAAGGTTGCAGAAGTTCCAGATTCATTTAGCATAGCTCGAGCCATTTGTTGAACAGTTCTGCTCATTCTTTCTACCACTCCATTTTTCTGAGGAGTCATTGTGGTCGATAAATGCCTTTTTATTGCATGTTGTTCACAAAGTCAAAGAATTCATCCGAGGTAAATTCCCCTCCTTGATCAGATCTGAGGCATTTTATTTTTTGATCTGATTCATTTTCAACCAAAGCTTTGAAGGCTTGTAACTTTTCAAATGCTTCATCTTTATGCTTTATAAGACCTATCCAACACATTCTGGAAAAACCATCAATGAACAAAATAAAGTATTCTTCTCCATGAGGTGACTTTTTCCTTGATGGTCCACATAAATCAGTATGGACAAGTTCAAGAGGCTTACTAGCTGACCCTTCTTTTTCAATGAAGTGAGCTCTAGTTTTCTTAACGATTTGACATGGTTTGCATATTGTATTTTCAGGGATGCTAATATCTGGAAGACCACAAACAGCCTTGAATCCGCATGCTTTTCTTATTTGAAAAAAGCTTAATGTCCCAATCTTCTATGCCACAACCAGTTTTCATCATTTTTGCTTAGGTAGAATTGTTGTTGTCCTCCCTTGAGTATGTATAAGTTGTTTGGATTTCTTGTACCTTTGATCACAGTCTCTCCTGTATCAAGCTCACAAACAACACATCCGTTTGATCGAAACACCACTTCCTTTCCTTGATCACACATTTGACTGGCACTCAACAAGTTATGCTTTAAATCGTCTACATGCATAACATTTCCAGCTTTAACCTTTTCTTTCAAGAAAACAAAGCCTTTACCTTTTATGACAACAGGAGTGTTGTTTCCAAATGAGACATTCTTTTCCTTTTCTAAGGCATTATATGAGTGAAGTTTTTCTTTATCACATGTCATGTGTTTTGAGCATTCACTGTCGATGTACCACTGATTTTCTTGTCCTTCTGCATACAAGGCTATACCACATATTTCTGTTTGAGATTCTTTCATTCTCCATATCTTGGGATTTAATGGAGTTTGCTCCTTTTGAGATGCTTGCTGAAATTTGCTCCTGCATTTAGATTCTTCATGACCAAAGTTGTTACAGATTGAGCATTCTATTTCATTTCAAGAAGAGAAAAGTTATTATAGGAAATTTTCTTGACCCCTGTTGCATTCCTTCGATTTCGTGCTTCTCTAGTCATGAAGGTTTTGCAAGCAACACGTTGAGCAGCTTTGTGTCCAAAATTATGACATGAAAAGCATTGCCCATTAAAGAAGTTCATGTGACTATCGAATCTATTGACCTGGTGATTGTAGTTTCTATTGATATTCATCTTTGGAGCAAATTGAGTATGATTTCCCTGATGTTAGTTGTGGCTTCTATTCATCCTTGGAGTGAATTGAGTCTAATTTACTTGGTGATCTGCTTTATGCCTTTGTTGACGATTGTCATATTGTTCACTGGTCTTTGCTACATCAAGATAGCTTTTAGTGGAGGTTGACGGCTTCTATGATTGAGATGCTTCTTTAGTATATCCAAGACCTGTATTTATCAGAGGATAACACTACACTTTGATAATTTCATTTAAAGTTTCTGATCCTTTAGCAAATCTAATATTGAGAGATTTCGTTTTCTCAAGATCCTTTCTTAGACCCACAATTTCACATTCTAGTTTTTCATTGTGTTTTTCTTTTTCAGCAAGTTGGTATGTCAAAGTATCCATAATCATATTCTTTTCTTCTAAACATATTTTGAGTTTAGATATTTCTTCATGAAGGTCATCTTCTTCTAAAGCATCCCAAAAATTATCATCGTCATAAGTCATTAGAAGTCTATAGTCATTACTATTTTCATCTTCATCACTATTTGATAAACCATCGCTATCTTCATGAGTATAGTAACTCCTTTTATTTACAATTTGTTTTCTATTCCATTTTGCATATTCCTTCCCTTTTTCATATTTATCTTTATGAGGACATTTGGCAGCATAATGACCAACTTTTCCACATGCAAAGCATTTGAAGGGTAGCTTACCTCTAAATATTCTGGAACCTTGTTGAAGCTTCTTAACAAATTTTATCTCATCTTCTTCTTCTGAAATATGTCCTAATTCATTGTGTTCTTCCTTTCCTTTTGCTGAATCTTTAAATGTGGCTTCTCTCATATCTGATGGTCCTCCTTTTCTCATCTCAAAGGCAGTTAAGATTCCATGAAGTTGTGTCATAGTGATAGTCTACAGATCCTGTTTTTCTTCTATGGCAGACACTTTTGATTCAAATTTAGCAGACAAGGATCTCAAAATTTTCTCAACTAAGGTAACTTCCTTTATTTCTTCACCCAGATTCTTCATACAATTAACAACCTCATCTATACATAAGAAGTAACTAGCTATACTTTCATCACTATGAATCTTAAGAGTTTCATACTGAATTCTGATAGTTTGAAGCTTATCACATTTTACCTGAGAGTCTCCTTCGTAGCTCAGAATGATTTTGTCCCATATTTCTTTGGCTGATTTGAGCTGCATGACTTTGACAAACTCTGATTTTGACAGACTTCCCAATAAAGTATTGAAAGCTCTGGCATTGGTTTCATATTGCTCTTTACCTGCCATATCTGTAGAAATTTTTGTTGGAAATGTATATCCTCCTTTCACAATTTCCCAGACATCCATTCCAAGTGATTGTAGATAGGTTGTGGTTCTTATTTTCCAATAAATAAAATTTCTCCCATCAAAGATTGGTAGTCTGATGGATCCCACACTTCCTTGATTACTCATGATGATGGATCTCCCTTCAAGCGATCAAGCTTCTTCTGAAGGACCTGCTCTGATACCAATTGTTGGAAATAATACTGAGAGGGGGGTGAATTAGTATTATCAGATCAATAATTTTATTTCCCAAACATATTTATATACGTTACTTCAGCTAAGTGAACTAGCATGTACACGCAACTATACTTAAAGCAACCAGCATATATGTAGAGAACTTTTGATTTAGACAATTTATCATGTATTGAGCTTTAACCAGTACATTAGAGATTTATTAGATAGTGCAGTAAAAGCAGAATAAAACATCACATGTAATAGACACACATGAACACCAAGATATAAGGTGGAAACCCAATGTGGGTAAAAACCACCTGTTGTTGTTGTCTTTGTCTTATTTTAATAATAATAAAATCGGTTTAGAATCTTGTACTGGTGCAGACTCATACAAGTACATAGGCTTCTACTTGTAGAAGGTTAAAACCTTCTCTCGTTATCCAGCTTCTACTAGAAGGGAGCTACAACCCCCTAGATCTTGTACTAGCCGATATGTTTACTAGTACATAGGCGCCAGCCTACAGAAAACTACATTCTTCTACCAGGGACCACATTTCATGAATTTTCAGATTGGATACTCCTGGAACACAACACCACAATCTGAAGGCCACGTTTCATCTAGTTTTCATACTGGACCCATCAAAAACATTGAAACTCAGAAAATCATAACTACAATACAACCATCAAACACATTTGCATCAACCAATCATTGAAACTCAACCATCACTTTCTGAATCAACCACAACTGAATCAATTAATCACTGACAACCCATCATCACTGAAGCAAATCACAATCAATCAATCTGATCATTCAGAACACTATCACCAGAATACAGTCACCAGAACACAAAGCAGAACCCAGAACTCTGCAACAACAAACAGAAACAACTGAAACTTTAAACATCATACTCTATAAGGTATACGCTACTTCCATGTGTCAAAATAGCGTGTATACGCACTTTTACCAAAAGGAACCAGCGTATAGATCTGCAAATTTCAATTTATGATGTATACGCTACTTTGATATGCTGAACTAGCGTGCATACGCTCTTTTACTAAAGCGAACCTACGTACAGATCTGTAAATGCTAACTTAAAACATCACAACTATTCCAGACTTCAGTCATACCCAAATCATCACATTTACAGAATAAAACACACGTCAGTATTCAAATCTAGACTGTTCAAGATCAAACCACATAATGAGAATACTTTTAAGCCCTTATGATCCTAGTTCATCAACCTTCATCAACCATATAGGTGCCTCCTTAGATAAGACCAAGCAAATCATCAGAATCTCATTAACCTACATATATGATCCAACACCTCATAAGATACTCAAAATACTTGCACACCTTGGCCTAATAATCTTCTCCTCCTTATATAGTTTTAGGCCTTTCTCAATACCATGGACCAAAACTACTTAGGACCAATACCTTGGACCAAATACCTCGGACCAATTACCTTGGGTCAAATACCTTAGACCAAGAAATACCTTGGACCAAAAACTTTTTTTTCCAAGATATACATGCTTTTCCTTTTGTGAAAGTGCGTGTGTACGTATACGCTCATTTTTTCAGTAAACTTGCGTGTATACGCAGCTTGGTCAAGGTGAACCTGCGTATACCTCTCTTTCTTCATTCTTTGATTCTGATATGTAATTCTTTGCTGTTGACTTGCTGCATTGTGATCTTTCATCTGAGTGAGTTGCCATCAAGGACAACACCTATATCATAATGCCGATATATTCACCTCCATTGTCTATTCTGAGACACTTCAACATTTTTCCTATCTCATTTTCAACCAAAGCTTTCCATTTCTTGAAAGTATTAAATACATTACATTTATTTCAAATACAATAAATCCAGGTTTTTCTGGTTGCATCATCAATAAAAGTAACATAATAGCGAGTGCCACTGAAAGATGATACCTGAGTAGGTCCCCATATATCTGTATGCACAAGTTCTGATTTTTCGCTCTTCTTTTCTTTCCCAACTCTAAGGAATCTGACTCTCTTCAGTTTTGCATAAACACAATTCTCACAAAATTTTAAATCAACGTGCTTCAAACCTGGCAACAAATTTCTTGAGGGAAGAATCTGCATCCCCTTCTCACTCATGTGCTCAATCCTATGATGCCACAATGTCATATCTTCTTCTATAGACGTTAAAGAATTAACAGAATTAGAAATACCATTGCATAAATACAATGTACCAACCTTTTCTCCTTTTGCTATTACTAGGGCTCCTATAGTGACCTTACAGGTTTTATCTGTAAAAGTAGTTACACAGCCTTCACCTCCCAACTAGCCTGTTGAAATAAGATTTTTCTTCAGATCTGGAGCATGACTTACCTCCTTCAATAGCCAATGATTTCCATTCTACTGTTTTATGAAAATTGTACCCATTCCAATGATTTTACAGGGTTTATCATCACACAATCAAACTTGTCCAAAATCACCTTGAACATAATCATGAAAATTCTTCCTATCAGGTGTGGCATGGAATGAGGCCCTTGAATCTACCACCCAAACTTCAATAATAATTTCTAATGAAAGAATCAAAGAATCTTGCAACACATCACCTGTCAGATTCTCTTCAAGATTTTTTTCTTGTTGCGCATCTCCTTCTTTTCCCTTCTAAGACTTGCAGTCTTCCTTTAGGTGTCCTTTCTTCCCACATTTCCAACACACTATCCTCGATCTGGACTTGGATCTACCTTTCCATGACTTACTATGATATCCTGGGCTCTTTCCTCTTTCCATTTTTCTTCCCCTAATCTCTGCAGTCAAAGCATTACCTAATGTCTCACCGGAGCTTTTTCGTCGCATTTCCTCGCTAAGGATTGCACCAACAACATCACCAAACTTTAAAGTACTATATCCAAAGATAGAGTTAATAATGGCCATAACTAAACCATTCCAACTTTCTGGCAATGAGCATAGAAATAACAAAGCCCTAACTTCATCATCAAAAGTTACCGCTACAGAACTTAACTGACTAATAACTGTATTAAATTCATTTAAATGATCAGCAACAAATCCACCTTCTGACATCTTCATATTAAATAAATGCTTCATAAGAAATACCTTATTTGAGGCCGAGGGTTTTTCATATAGTTTGGCCAATGCCTTCATTACACCCTTTGTTTTCGTTTCCTTTGAAATATTAAATGTTACCGATGCCGCTAGGCACAACAGTATTGTTCCAAGTGCCTTTATGTTGATAATATCCCATTCTATGTCTGTCATACTCGTTGGCTTCTTTGTCTTTCCGCTCAATGGTAGGTACAGATCTTTCTGATACAGATAATCTTTCATCTACATATTCCATAGCTGGTAGTTTTTTCCATTAAATTTTTCAACCCTAAACCTACCATCTTCCGCCATTGCTCCCACTCGAACTAGGAACCCTTCTCTCCTACGAGTTTATCAGCCAAATAGACCTTCATCTCTAATACCAGTTGTTAGAAAATTATATATTACAGAGCAATGGAACACATAAAATATATTGCATAAATATAAACACATAAAACACATAAAACAAGAGAGACACAGATATATGTGGTTCACCCAATTTGGGCTACGTCCATGGAGAAATAGCCAATACTTCATTTTATATTATCCAGCAAACTGAAGAGATACAACCTACAGTAGATCTACTATAATTCCCTCTTCACTCTCACACAATCTCCTCTCTCTCTCTCACTCATAATACAAAACTGCATAGACGCAATACAATTCCCTCATATATAGCAAGGGGTTTCCTTCTATGGAAAAAAACATAACTTCTACTGTCAAATCTCCACCTAATTAACGGCCCAGATTGACTACAAAATTACAAAATTTTACAAGGAAATTTTACATCTATTTTTAACTTTGGGGGCGCTGCCCCCGATCCCCCCTGGACCCCCCTTGCAACACAAATATTATGGGTGGTGTTGCCACCACATTACGAACTAGGGTCTAATGGGGTGATATCTCTGAATAAAGAAGATAATCAAGCTCCACACCCAACATTATGATGCAAGTGTTCTACCACATGACTCTTAAGGGTCATTGATGGGAAGACCGATAGGAAATCGGATGGGTTGATTTGTGTTTCCCTATATCACCTATTGCTCGATATGGAGTTGTAGATATTTATCTGCCCCATGGGATTTTGGGTTGAGATGTTCTCCTCGATGTGATTCTGAGATGTGCTCTCCGATGTTGATGTGGGTCATAGATTTGGCTCATTGTTGATGTTTCCTAGGTGGTAGCATTGGGATCCCTGTTGGAAGTGATTCTAACATGGTTGAGATTCTAACATGTTGCAATTTTTCACACTATCCTTTCTTCCATTCTTTGTTTCAGTCTTTGGCCTAGGTTTCTTTGTAACAACCCTACTATAAATTTTTCTTTTTTCTTCCACAAGCTTCTTTTGAGAGCTATTCCTACTCCCTTACTCCTTTATTTTTATTTATTTCGCGAATATCTGTCACTTTACTTGTCATTTCTCCCTGCAATTGCTTCAACAATATCATATTTCTTCACTAAACCATTTTCCTACATTTTATCCTCGACAATCCACATTCGCAACCTACATTCAAAGCTCTATAAATATGCAATTCAATAAACATACAATCTCATTCAAACTCTTCTAGATTTGATCCTTCTTCTGAAGCTGCTTGTCCATTGCTTCAGTAGATTCTTTCTTCTCTTACATCTGCTTCTTTTGACTTCTATAATTTGATATTTTCATAGCTTTCCAGCTTTGATACCAATTGATGCAAGCCTAAATAGAGATTTCTAATTTTCCCATAGTGCCCAATCTCCCCACATTTGGCACTTCCTTCAATCTTGTTCACAATAAATTTACTAGATATAAATCCATATATATTCAAAATATCATGGCCTTGGGCCTTTCTTATTGAAACAAGCACACATACTTTGTCAAAACTTGACCCTTTGTTTCCTTTATGTAATAGTGTTAGGCTCTGCTTCCTTTAAGTGTAGAGAGCCTCACTTTCTTGTTGGCCTTAAGCTCCACTTCCGTCTACTTATGACTGTGACTTATGACCATGCACTCCATCATTCCATCCTCGCCTCAAAAGGTCGACCTTTCTCTTTATATATATATTTTTGAATTGCCAGGTTCCAAGCTTTTGGTCTAGCACACTTCTCCACATAATAATCTATGTGCCCTTTTTACTATCACCGCTATCCATAATCAAACACATGTTTGACCTACAATGCCAAGTGAGCCCATTCACCTAAGCTCAGTGCGACAGATGAAAAGGTTAAAAAAACTTTCAGGATATAATCCACCAAGTGGGGTCCACTTCGCTACATAATCCCACCTGTAATGGCCCTTCTCAATGGAGAAATGGTTTATATAAGTTTTTGGCCTACTAATTGTAGCGCAACGTGATTTAGAAAGTTGTTTACAAAAATTGTTGGAGTAAAAATTTCAGGCAGGACCTACCTTCACACGGTAGCCCGACTTGTAAAAAATTGAATCTTAACATCATCACCAGGGTACAAACACTTGTTGGGCATAACCTAACTTCACCCAAGTTTTGGTCAAAACTCCACATTTTGGGGAAGAAAAGTGTGCGGTACCATGGAGCTCTGAATCGCATGATGTTTTAGGGGCTTCGAGGTGGGTCAAAGTCCCTTCCTTTTGTAACAGGTTTGAGCAATAGTTTATTGTTTTTAGGAGAACCATGGTATTTGGACTGTGGTATTTTGATATACCCTTTGATGTAATTAGTATATATAGGAGAAAAGATATAAGTCAATCTAATAATAAGGAATGAATTCTAATGATAGAAGCATAAGAAAATATCTTTGTAATATGTTTTGGGCTTGAAGGAAAGGCTCCACAGTTGAGTGCACAAAGGCCTAAAGTCTACAGCTGAGTGTGAAAACACCTGCAGCTAGGTGCACAGGTCAAGGATTTGTACGATGTTCAAAGAATTAATATAAGAAGTACAATTTTGATGAGCATAACTTGTGTATGATTATTGCATATATTTTTCTTTCTGTTAAGTATTTTGGTTATACTTTACTTCCGCGCAATACTTTTTATGGTTGTTAATTGGTTAAGTAGATGATCCAACCCTACAAAGTAATCTATGTATGTTAAGGATAAAAGAACATAGAAACACCACATCGCATCATCCCTCAAGGATGCATAAACCTAGTTCTACAACCTCCCATAATCACTTCGGGTGAGATTGCGATATGCTTGTAGGTTGTTGCCAAGAGGGCTAGTAATTGAGGGTTTTGTTGGTGCACAATAAAACTCTGAACCTGGGTCAGCCCAAACTGAAGCCAACAAGGCTCCATTTCCACACGTCATCCTAACCTATTTTCTATTGATTGACCTCCACATTAGCCCGATCCCAGTCATGCCAGATGCTCCCTTGTATCCTCCTTCGAATTTCGGGATGAAACCTTCGACCCTGATCCTATTAAGTGATGATTTTTTTTATAGAAATCAAGTTTTTTCACCTCGTTCCTAGTTAAATATTGACTTTACAAATCACCAAAAATGACTAAGTGTTATTCATCTCCACCTGTGTAATTCCATGAACTTTTGCAGTTTCGCTCTTGGTTGCTCCTTCAACCACAATTTGGGTTTTGTTATTATTGCAGACTCAGCTCACTGGAATAATCCTCAGACTTAAATGCTTCTACTACGAATCTCTATTACAAGAATCAATCTAACCTTACTCAATATTCTTGTGTGAATCCCTCCTAATATTTATGTATTAGAAATTCTTCCCCTCTAATCTTATATGCTATAAAGGAAGGCACTTGCCCTAGGCCCTTGTAGGGGTCCCTTGAATTGGCTTTCTTCACTCCTTTACTCTATGCACTCAATACATAGTATTGATCTATCTCTCCTAAGGTTTTAAATCAACCGCAATGAAAAAATAGAAACAAAGGCTTCATGTAATTCTTGTATATTTCTTGATGCGATGTTATTGGCTAATGCCCTATGATCTTTAATTGTTCAAATTTATAAAATACTAATTCATCCATCCTCTCAATATTTCCAACATATAAAATGTGATGGTGGGTGTAATAAACTTTAGAAAACCTAACTACTTCCATACCATGGTAGACATAATACAAGTTGACACTCTTTCATCCACAATTCAACAACGATTGACAAGGATTTTGATTGTGACAAGGCTCTAGAGCACGGCAAAAGGTGGGAGTCAAGGCTCAACATTCTCCAAATCAAATTTTATTAATTGAGAATATGAAGTATTAATGGCTTAAGGGTAGGTTCTTTGTTGGACATTCCATATGCATGAGAACAAGTTTTAAGGAATCTCCATTCTAAGGTGGGCTAGAAGAAGAAGTTTTAGGAGAACCTTGATCGTTGACAAATTATTTTTGGGGGAATGGGTTATGTATAACCATAGGTTGTTGTAGGTTAGGGTGACTTTTTGGAGGTGGGGGATTGTTGTTTTAACTATTCTTTAGGATATTATATGATTGAAGCTTAGGGATTTATAGAAAATTATGGGTGTATTATTCATAAATGTCACAAAAAAAGTAGGATTTTTTTTTCTCCCCCTACTTTAGTATATTATGTTTAAGTCAGTTGTTTCCCTAGAGATGTTAGTGATTTCAAGTGAATTTCCTCCTATATTTGATTTTATTTTTAATAGTAAAAATTACCACTATCATAGTTGTTTTGACTATTCTTCTTCTTCCCTTTGTTTTGTCATTGTTGAGGGGGTTGTTTCAAAGATTTTGTTTTTTTGTTTTTTTTTGTTGTTGTTTTTTTTTTCCATGGAAAATCCAGGTAAATCAACTCAAAGGGATCACATCATGTCGACCAAACTAGTAGAGCCTAACGCTAAGGGTGTTGAGGATAATTGACCCCATGAACTCCCAATGGCAAGGTAATTTAGCAACAGGAACTCAAACAAATGACCTAACCCTTAGGGCTTGGTTCAAAGATTTCCACTAAAGAAAAACCTTTCCTTGGTGGGAAGGAGAACATTGAATCATATTCATGTCATTTGTGTGTTATTAGTTTGGTGGAATAAATGATCCAAGATATGATCGAGGTGGTTATGAGGTGATTTATGGGAAGGTGGTCTACCCCTTGTAGCTGGTGGGGTTCACATAAAAGATATATAACAGATTGACAGGTGTGTCGAAGATTAATGTGGATAAGGTTTGGGCCAGTAGATATAGAAATAGAGGCGAAATATGATGGTAAAACTTACCCTAGGCGCATATTCAACGATGCACTACAGTATGGGAGGAAATCCTACAACATGAATGGGTACATGGGTTTATCCACACATTAGAGACAATTCCTATGAACTGGTACCTAGAAACAGAACTGCGCCATGGTACTGTAAATTGGGCAGATTTGGTTGAAGGGTTTATATTAACATTTAGTTTTGAAGATGATTTCCCATGCATAGGCTCGACTCTTCAGACGGTCAGAGAAAATATCTTTGGGAATACGACCACGTCGACATGGAAACAACTGGATTGGACTGTGCAGTTAGAACATGCACTGGAATTTTATAACATTATTGCAGAAGAAGATGAATATCCATGCAATATCGACATAGCAGAATCAGAAGGACACCACAAAGTCAGTGGACCTGAGCCATAGATACCAGATATAACGAAGCCAATAAATAATAATTAGATATTATTGGGACGAGGATACAATTAGTAAAGTTACAGAATTGCTTCATGAATATCAGGAGTTGTTTCCCACTAAGTTTTCATAAATGAAGGGTATAGTAGGAGATTTAGGAGTTATGAAGATACCTCTTAAGCCTGATGCAAAGCCAGTCAAGCAAAGACCTTATAGATTGAATCCAAAATATAAGGAGAAAGTAAAAGTTGAGTTGGATAAGATGATAGCAACAGGAGTCATTGAACCTGTGGAAGAATCAGAATGGGTAAGTCCCATGGTGGTACAAGAAAATAAAACTCAAGGAGAAATCAGGATTTGTGTGGATCTAAGGAAATTAAATGATGCATGCATGCATGATCCCTTCCCTACACCCTTTACAGATGAAGTGCTAGATAACGTAGGAGGACAGGAGGCCTACTCATTCACAGATGGATTTTCTAGCTATCATCAGATCAAGATTGCACCAGAAGATAGGCATAAGACCACATTTGCAACAGAGTGGGGCTCATATCAGTATACAATGATGCCTTTTGGGTTGAAGAATGCCCCTACTATATTTTCAAGAGTTGTGGTCGCAACATTCAAGGAGTACATACACAAATTCCTAGAGGTATACTTTGATGATTGGACAATCTTTGGACTGTTGAAAAAGCATGTTGTGAGCTTAAGGCTTATGTTGGACACATGTAGGTAGTACCATATCTCATTGAACTTAAATAAATGTATATTTTGTGTGCCTTTTGGAATACTATTGGGGCATGTTGTGTGAAAGTAGGGTTTGATGGTGGATCCCATGAAGATAGTTGTCATTGTGAACTTACCTCCACCAAAAACAGTGAGACAATTGCGCACTACATTGGGACACACTAGATATTACAGAAAATTAATTAAGGGATATGTGTAGATAACTGTGCTAATGGAGAAACTATTGAATAAAGATGTGACTTTTCAATGGAATGAATAATTCTAGAAAAGTCTCGATATATTGAAAGAAAATATGGTAACTGCGCTTATCTTGGTTTTCCCGGACTGGAATAAGGAGTTTCATGTTCATGTAGATGTATATTTCATAGATTTGGGAGTAGTATTGGCACAACATGATGCATGAGAAATCGATCACCCTATAGCTTTTGCAAGCAAGAAGTTGTCCAAAGCAGAGAAGAAATACACTACCACAGAAAGAGAAGGCTTGGATATGGTATATGCATTGCAAAAATTCATACATTATTTTTTGAGATCACATTTTAAGATGTTCATAGCTCATTCTGCATTGAAATATCTGGTGAATAAACTTTTCATAGGAGGGAAGATTTATAGATGGTTGTTGTTATTTTAGGAGTACGATTTTGAGATTGTTGTTAAACTAGGAAGGTTGAATGTCAGGCCTGATCATCTATCAAGCTTGGAAATAGGGGAAGAACCAACAAACATTGAATATAATATTCTTGACACATAGTTGTTTGCAATCAGGATTGCAGATGATCACTTCGTCGTCATTATTCAGTTTTTGGCCACAAGAATGTGTTAGAGAATATATGGAAAGTAGTGTTGTGATTATTCTCTGAGACTTGATAACAATTTGTGAATTCTTTTGAATTTTTCTTAGTTAGTTACACTTATTATTCTTCTTATTAGTGCATATGTGTGTGCTTCATCAAACTGCTACCAAAACAAAAAAGCAAGAACACAAAATTTGGCTCTCTGCCAGGGACAAACCCTCTCCACTCTTGAGAGGGAAACCCTTTATAATATTTATCTTATTGAAGCTCCTTATTTGAAAAACTGACATACCCTAGACCCTTGACAAGATATCCTAATAGCATGAGTCAAATCCTTCCTCTTTCTGCACTGTCACTTCCAGCACATCTTCCTACACTTCTTCTGGCACTTCGTCTTCCAACACTTTGTCTCCTAGGTTAGGAAACCCTAGAATAGTAGGGCTCCTTTACTTCGCTATAAGGAGGAACTTCTTTGCTTCCTTTGAGATAACCTGTAGACCTTAAAGAACATTCAAATGGGACTTCTCATGTTTTTTCCCTTGACTGTTGTCAGACCTATGAATTTTGCTTGTTGCACGTGTGAATAGAACCTTTGAACAATCCTCCTTTTCCCTTCTTCTTAGCTAGAGAGAGAGACCTTCTAGGACTAGATTGCACCCAAAAACAGGGAGATATAAGGACTTGCACATTACTGCTATTGTAGCTACAGACAACCAGTACTCCTTCACACATGTGACAGTGTGTATGCCCTAAATATAGTCTTTTATTCTTTGTTTGTAGGGCTTCCATCAACGTTGGAATATGAGGCCCTTTTAGGCCTAATTAATAGCACAACTTATGAGGTATATACCTCTGTCACTTCACTACTGTTCTGGATGAAAATTTTACCTTATCTCTTCGCACGCGTGGATATTGATGCCCTAGAAAGCATACCTGTACCTTCGATGTCCTTCCTCCTATCTTCGCTACCCTAACAGACTTCTTTTTCTGTTGTCTTTGTCTCTTTTTTCCTTCTCTTGAATGTGGATTTCAGAGTGTAAGTATGTGCCAATGAGGAGTCAACAACATCTATCAATATAGGTTTTTCGCCCCTCTCTAATGCCGAAATGACTATCCATTAGGTCGACTTGAATGTCTTCTAGGCCGACTTGACAGTTGCATCTATATTTCACATTTATTCATTATCTTTGTTGCTTGTAGACTTTGTTGGTCCTAGGAGAGGATTTGACCATGCTTGGAGTTATTTCCTTGACATTGTATGATGACTTACATGATGTAGCATGCCCTCAAAGGGTCTTTTCACACTTACATTTTGACTTTGACTCTTTAGAAGCACTTCAAAATTTTCTTAACCTATTTTCAATGAGCAAGAAACTCAATGACAAATAATAAAAAAATAATTTCTCTTTTCTTGAATAAGTACAAATATCAAAATTACATTTATGAAGACCAAACCTAGTTACATTTTCTCCAACACTCCCTCTTAACTAGGGAGGTATTCATACAACATTACAAGGTGTTTGGAAATTTTCAATCTTGAAGAATTCACATAAGAGAAACCGAATTAGCAATCCATCTGTTATAGCATCATATTCATCATCATTGTCATATTGCAAGGCCTTGAGTAACAACTCGATCTCTTTATGGTACCATGATCCAAAATGCTGGCGAGACCAATGATTTATAGACACCTTCATCATTGTCTCTCAAGGTACATACCCACTCAGGTGTTCTCAATTATGACCTTCTAGGACTATTCTTATCTTAGGTTCCAAACCCTCAAAGAATATCAAGCCTCTTGCCTACTCTTGTCTTGGACGCCCTACACATCCTCAAAGAGTATAAGATGCTAGATGATTACCTAATCCTCCCATTCTTTCTTCCCAATTGAAGACAAGAATGTTGTGTCTATCTTGTGTCTAAATTTCCATTCATGGCCTTCATCTAGACTTAGGGATGTTAGTCTTGCATGACTCATGACATGGAAAACACAATAGTCACTCCTTTGTAATCAAGGTTGATTCAAAACTCCCTCTTGATCAGGGACTTTTCAGAGCTCTGTCTTAACTGGGGACTCTTGCCTTCATCAACAACTTCTTCTTCGTGGGTCCTTCAGCTACATGGTCTCCTTCCTTTCTTGATGTCATGAAGTCTTCGATCGAAATTTTTCTCGGTAAGGCACCATCCATCCATCACTTTCCTTCTTGGTTATTCATGCCATTTCTTCGTGGAAAGTGACTATGAGGTTCTTCTAATCATCTTGGCTACTCCTTTATCATCTTGTCCATGCTTTATAATGCTCTCCTCATGGATGCTCCATCATACTTACTAGGTTATATGATTTGATCTGGTAGCCCATCATGACTTCATCCTGATATTGCTTCAACATTGGTTTTCCTTTTATTGGATGGCTTCTTCATCATGACATCTTCATAGAGTAGAATCAGTTATATGCACATTTTATATCTCCAAGGCCTTCATAGGTGTCAAGGGTCCTTTCTTCCTTGATTAGAGTTATAGTGCCTTATTTCTGGAGATATCTTTCAAGTCATTTTGTCAGATAGTGATTCTCGGTGATCATGGTTTTCTTCATATGTTTGATCTCTTTCTTCATTTTCTTCTTCTCATATAGATCGGTCAACCACCTAATGCTTCTTGTGGAAGAATTCCTTCTTCCCTTGCTTTTTGGACTTGTCAACATTTCTTCTTGCTTCTTAGTCAGCAATCTTATGCTCCTTATGTGAGCATGTTCATTTGTTGACTTTCATTACATTGTGTTACATGCCTTCGAACATGTTCTTGGTGAAAGAGATCCTTTCATGCTTGATCATGTTATATAACTATACCCATGACTCAATAATATACAAATAATGACATGACTTAAAATTTGATGCATACATACCTCATCTTGATCCTCCTTGATCATTCTTTGGTGTAGTCCTTCTTGCTTCATCTTAGCCTACCTACATATCATCCATTTTCTAGAATCCCATGAGTAGGATTCCCAATGATATCTACCTTGGTTCACGAACCTTCTCTTGAAGATTCCATCATAGGATTTTAAAGATATTTTCCTTGCAAATGTTTCCTACCTTTGATGATTTAGGTATTCTAAGATTATTGTCATGATAAAATTTTCTTCCATCATATATGAGGTCCTATTCTAGGTATGATCCTTCTACATGAATATCTTTGAGCTATATTTTCCATGCCACTATATTCTAGAAGCTATTTCTACTTATGCATTTTTGTTCTTCTCATAAATTCTATGTTGGATCCCTATTATACTAGTGATTACCCCATTACTATTATAGTTATACCCCTTATTTATATTGTTGTGCCCCTATTACCCCCATATTGTTATTTCTGTGCCCCATAGAATCCCTCTATTGTTATTTTTGTGGCTTTATATTATTATTGTTAGGTCGGCTAGATTATATTGTGACTCCTTAGACTCCTATATATAGAAAGGAGGTTTTGTCATTTGAATCATGAAAGAATTGTTCATTTATGTAATGTAAAGGAGGTTTCCCCCTCGAAGAGGCTGAATTCTAAGGCGTTGATCTATCTTTTCTATATTTTCTTGAGCTGGTTTCATAACATTTGGTATCAGAGCTTTGGATTCTAGGGTTTCGCTGCTCCAAACAGGTCATCGTGGCATTTTCGCTATAACTTTTTTCTGTGACGTTTCAGAAGTCGCAAAAAAAACCCATTTGATAAGAAATCGCACTAAACCTTGGGTCAGAATTTCAGATCTTTTCGCAAGATATTTTCGGAGATATGATCTGAGGAAGTTGGTCTTTTTGCCGACTCCTGAATTACATTCAAAACAGGTGACCTGGGGAAAATTGTCATAACTTGCTCTCTGGGAATCAGATTGAAATTTTGTAAGAAGGTACAGAAAGAGGACGGATTGTAGTTTCTTGTATATCTTTTTCAGAACCAAATATCAAAAATTGTACACGTGGCACTTCATACAACTTCGCTCTTCTGGAAAGGTCTATAATCAGGTCATCTTGGGATATTGTGCATAAATCTTTCTTGGAGAATCCAATTTGGATCAGACTAGTGGCATTAGAAAGAGGACACAGAGAGCTACTACAGGTCACAAATTCAGAACTAGATGATTGGAAAGTATAGAGATACATCAGAAGCAATATCGAGCTCCTACAAAGTGAAAAAAGGTGTGTAGAATTTTTTAAATTTTTGCTTAAGCTTGGTTTGAAAATTTATTTTGAAGGAATTCAAAGGGCATAGTAGAGCATTATTATCGGTAACTGATGCCCCGAGGAAAGAAAATGCAAACACCTAGTAAGGAACCTGAAAGCTCTAGCATGACTCATGAAGAAGAGGAAGAAATGCTACATGATATATCAAAATTACAAGAACAAGTGCAACAAATGTCACGCTCACAAAAGTTAACAGATGCTAAGATAAATGGCGTGGAAGCTAAGATAAATGGTGTGGAAGCTAATATGAATGGCATGGAAGCTAAGATGGACAATTTGAAGATAGATTTGAACACAAATTTGAAGACAGGCATGGCAGATTTAAAGACAGATTTGACAAATTTTCTACAAGAAATACTTACTAATGGTGAAAAGGTAGTAAAGGAAACTCATGATGAGAACAAAAGAAATGTTAATCATGATTCCATAGACGCTAATGTTGGATCAAAGAATCACCATATTCCAAAAATCGATATGAGGAAGTTTGATGGCAAGGATCCCGCCACATGGATATTACAGATGGAGCAATTCTTTGATCTCAATAATGTGCAAAACGCACAAAAGGTACGTATGGAAACTGTATATTTGGAACCAAATCAGTTTGTATGGTATCAATGGCTTTTTTCTCGTAAACAATTTATCACTTGGGCAATTTTTACGGAAGAATTGATAGCACATTATGAGGATACAAAAAGCAACACTTTTTTTAGCCAATTGATAAGTCTCAAACAAAAGGGTTCAATAATGGAGCACATTGAGGAGTTCCAAAAATTGAACATAAGGGTAAAAGATATTCTAGAGGAGCATAGGATTGATGTGTTCATAGGGTCTTTAAAGGATAATATCCAACATGATGTTCGCCTTTGGGAACCTGATTCATTAGAGAAGGCATTTAGGTTAGCAAGAAAAATGGAAAGCAAAATTATGGCAACTAGGAAGCATACCACTCACAACTATAAAGACGGAAGTGTTGTTGCCCCTAGTCTTCCACAACCTACAAGGTTGACACCACAACAATTGGAAGAAAAAAGAGCAAAAGGGCTTTGTTACAATTGTGATAGCAATACACAAAAGGTCATAAGTGTGCTGAGAAGAAATTATTCTACATAGATTGTGAAGAGGAAGAAAAAAAGGAGCAAGAAAGGTCAAAAGAAGAGGATATATTCCAGGAACAAAGCCTAGATGAAGAACAAATAAATCCGACCATATCTTGTAATGCATTTGCGGGAATTACCACTCCTCAAACCATCAAGATAGAAGGACAAATCAAGAAGAAAAAGGTAATAGTGTTGATTGATTCAGGAAGCACCCACAATTTTATTCATTGTAGGGTAGCAAAAGAATTGAATTGCTTCCTATATCCAGCACCAGAGTGTCAAGTGATGATTGCAAATGGAGGAACAATAAATTGCTCTGGAAAGTGCCATAATATCAAGCTATCCATGGGAGAATATGTATTGACTAGCCCAATGCTTTCCATTCCAATGGGAGGTGTCGATGTTGTACTAGGAGTCCAATGGCTACAATCCTTGGGTACAATAGCTTTTAATTTTCAAGAAATTTTCATCAAATTTTCTACGGAAGGAAAGGAAGTTGAATTAAGGGGTATTGCAGGGAAACCAGGAAAGATAATCAGCTCTAATGGCATGACAAAGCTTCTAAAAAAGGAGCAAAGAGGTGTAATTGCACAATTATGTTCGCTAGATGTTTCCACATTGGAATCATCTATTTCTCCAGATCTCCAAAAAGTCTTGGACAATCATTCCAAGGTATTTGAGACTCCCAAAGGTCTCCCACCTATGCGTGATCATGATCATGCTATTCATCTGATTCCAGGAAGTGTTCCTCCAAACATCAGGCCGTACAGATATCCCTATGTCCAAAAAGTGAAATTGAACGTATGGTTGCAGAAATGCTAGAGGCTGGTATAATTCAACCGAGTCAAAGTTCTTTCTCAGCTCCAGTAGTATTGGTGCACAAGAAGGATGGATCATGGCGCATGTGTCCGGATTATAGGGAGCTCAACAAGCTCACTATTAAAGATAAGTTCCCCATTCCTGTCATTGATGAATTACTGGATGAATTGCATGGATCAATTTACTTCACCAAGTTGGATCTTCATTCGGGATATCATCAAATCAGAATGAAGATTGAAGACATTCCGAAAACGGAATTTAGAACTCATGAGGGTCATTATGAATTTTTGGTCATGCCTTTTGGCCTTACCAATGCACCTTCAACATTTCAAGGTTTGATGAATTCAATTTTCAAACCATTCCTTAGAAAATTTGTGTTAGTATTTTTTGATGATATACTAATCTACAGCAAGTCTTGGAAGGATCATGTTGAACATGTTGACAGGGTGCTACAACTATTGGAGGAGAAACAATTATATGCAAAAAGATCCAAATGTTTCTTTGGAGTCCAGGAGGTGGAATATTTGGGTCATATTGTATCTCATGAAGGAGTTAAGGTAGACCCTAGCAAAATTAAAGCCATTAAGGAATGGAAAATCCCCACATCCATAAAGCATCTGCGAGGATTTCTTGTGTTGACAGGGTATTATCGCAAGTTTGTTAAGAATTATGGGAGAATAGCAGCACCTCTAACAACATTATTGAAGAAAGATTCATTTTCATGGACTCCGGAAGCAACAAAGGCCTTTGAACATCTTAAAGAGGCAATGTGCCAAGCACCGGTCTTAGCTACACCGGACTTCACAAAAACCTTTATTGTGGAATGTGATGCTTCAGGAAATGGAATTGGTGTTGTTCTAATGCAAGATGAAAGACCCATTGCTTTTGAAAGTCGTCCAATCAAGGGAAAGTTTTTAAGAAAAGCTATTTATGAGAAGGAAATGTTGGCAATACTCCATGCACTTAAGAAATGGCGACCCTACCTAATGGGAAGACACTTCAAGGTAAAAACGGATCATGATAGCCTTAAATACTTTTTAGAACAAAGATTATCCTCTGAAGAGCAACAAAAGTGGGTCACAAAGATGTTGGGTTATGACTTTGAAATCATCTACAAAAAGGGGAAGCAAAATGTGGTGGCAGATGCACTCTCAAGAAAGGATGAGGATGTGGAAGCATTGTTGTGTGCCATTTCTATTATCCAACCAGATTGGATAAACGAAGCAAGGGAGGAATGGAAGAATGACGAAGAAGTGTGGGCACTTATTCGAAAGCTACAACAAGATTCCAGTACTTCTGATACATTTAGCTGGCAAAATGATTCGTTATGGTACAAAGATCGCTTATACCTCTGTAAGAATTCCCAGCTAAAACAAAAGATTCTTATGGAATTGCACACTTCTCCCTTAGGAGGGCACTCAGGATTTTTAAAAACTTACCACAGGGTTAAGAAGGAATTTTTTGGGATGGCCTTAAATCGAATATTCAAAAGTTTGTGGCGGAATGTTTGGTTTTCCAACAAAATAAAGTTGAAACAATTAAGACACCGGGTCTATTACAACCTTTATCCATTCCAAGCCAACATTGGGAGGAGGTTTCAATGGATTTTATCACAGGTTTACCCAAGTCTGAGGGAAAGAGTGTCATCATGGTGGTAGTTGACAGACTTACCAAGTATGCACACTTTTGTGCATTATCACATCCATTTAAAGCCAATACAGTTTCTATTGCATTTATGGAAACAGTTCAAAAGCTACATGGAAACTCAAAGATTATTGTAAGTGACAGAGATCCCATTTTCACTGGAAATTTTTGGACAGAATTATTTTCTTGTCTTGGTACTCAGTTAGCTCATAGCTCATCTTATCATCCTCAATCTGATGGGCAAACTGAGATAGTAAACAAATGTTTGGAAGGATATCTTCGTTGCTTTGTATCTGACAACGGGTCAAATGGTTGCCTCTGGCTGAATGGTGGTATAACACTTCCTTCCATACAGCAACAAAAATGACCCCATTTATGGCACTTTATGGGTATCAACCACCATCCATCACATCATATTTAAGAGAAAATTCTAAGGTTCAGGCAGTGGAACATCACATCGAACATCAACAACAAGTCCTCCAACTCTTAAAGGATAACCTCGTGTTGGCACAAAATAGAATGAAACAACAGGCAGATCAACATCGCAGTGAAAGAAGTTTTGATGTAGGTGATTGGGTATTCCTACGGCTACAACCATATAAGAAAATGTCCCTAAAGCAAGCTAAGAAGGATAATAAGCTATCACCAAAGTATTATGGTCCGTACAAGGTGTTGCAAAAGATTGGTACTATGGCATACAAATTGGAGCTTCCTGCAGCTTCTCGATTGCACCCAGTTTTCCATGTTTCATGTTTAAAGAAGGTTATAGGCGACAAGCTCCCAATTCAAACAATATTGCCAGAACTTGACGAGGAAGGAAAAATTATATTGGAACCGGAAGCAGTCACAGAAACAAGAACTCGACAGCTACGAAATCGATCAATTTCAGAGTATCTTATCAAGTGGAAGAACTTATCCGCTGAAGATTCCACATGGGAGGATGAGAATTTTATGCAGAAGTATCCAGAATTACTCAAGCGTTGAGGACAACACTTTTTTGAAGGAGAGGGGCATGTTGGGTCCCTATAATACTAGTGATTACCCCATTACTATTATAGTTATACCCCTTATTTATATTGTTGTGCCCCTATTACCCCCATATTGTTATTTATGTGCCCCATAGAATCCCTCTATTGTTATTTTTGTGGCTTTATATTATTATTGTTAGGTCGGCTAGATTATATTGTGACTCCTTAGACTCCTATATATAGAAAGGAGGTTTTTTCATTTGAATTATGAAAGAATTGTTCATTTATGTAATGTAAAGGAGGTTTCCCCCTCGAAGAGGCTGAATTCTAAGGCGTTAATCTATCTTTTCTATCTTTTCTTGAGTTGGTTTCATAACATTCTATATCTACATGAGTGTCTAGAACTCCATGTACATCATGCTGCTAGATTCTAGAGGGTAATTCTATCCATGCAATTCAATTTTTTCCTATATGCTCCTATTCTACTCAAAATTTTGAAAGAGTATATAAGGAAAGAGTTTTACCTAGTCATAATAGAGATCTGGAGGATCTTCCTTCTTTTGCTTCTTTCCTTCCTCTTCCACCTCTTGAGTTATATGAGATTCTTCTCTCTTTATCTTGTTGTTGTTGTCCTTACGCTTGGGACAATTCCTTTTGTAGTGTCCATATTCTTGGTATCCAAAACATTGGATCTTGGACATGTCTTTGTTGTTTGTTATTTGTCGACCAAACTTGCCAAAATTACCCTTTCTTTTGGCCATGGTAGCAAATTCTTGCTCCTTCGATCTCACATCTTCTTTCGCCTTAAGTCTAGTCTCTTATGTTCTTCATAGAGACAACATATCGCTGAGAGCAGTTGATTCCTTCTGGGCATAAATACTTGATGTGAATTTTCCCCACTCCTCCGGTAGATCATTGAGTACAATAGTTGGCATATCTCTATCAGACATGACTTCCCCAAGCTCTTGATATTGATCTCTCATCTCAGAGATTTTCATGAACTAGGGAGTTATTCCTTCCTTTTTTATCTTCATCTTGTATAATTCATTCCTCAGAGACAATACTTCTCCGGTGGTGGATACAGCGAATCACTCTACTAGCTTATCATAAATTTCTTTTGATGTCTTAGACTTGGAGACATAGGGAATGACAGAGTCCTTGATTGATTCTATCAAAATACTTTGAGCTCTTGTCTCATCCTTATTATATACTTGCCTAAGGTTGTTCCTTAGCAGGGATAGTGATGCTCCCCTTGACATATTCTAGGAGCTCATTCTCCTTGAGAAGTAGATCAGTCCTCTTCTTCCATGCAAGAAAGTTATTGGTTCCTACCAATTTATTGCTTTCCTTGCAAAAAGACATTGATGTATATTCAGAAGGGGACATGTACTTACTTAATATATTTTGAGATTTGATGTATTTTCTTCCTCCTTGAAAGCTTGATGGCTTATCTGCCTTGGATCTTGATTTTCTTCAAGTTGTCTTCTCCAAGTGGACTTGCTTGGTGATGAGGTGTGCTTGAGGACTTGTAGCTTGATGTAGATATGCTCTTCTTTGTATGTGACTTTATATAAGGCTCTCCTTCTAGCTTTGTAGCCCTCCTTGATGGATTTTAGACCCTTCTTATCCTTTAAGTGGTTGAGACTTCTAGGCTTGATGCTTCAACTTTGTAGATTCTTGAGTGTTTTTGAGTTGCCCTTTCCTTGACGTGTCACCTTCCCTTTGATACCATGTTAGAGAATCTAGGGCAAAGTAGTGTTGTGATGATTCTCTAAGACTTGATAACAACTTGTGAAGTATTTTTACTTTTTCTTAGTTAGCTTATACTTCTTCTTATTATTATTAGTGCATATGTGTGTACTTCATCAAACTGCTACAAAAACAAAATAACAAGAACACAAAATTTGGCTCTCTATTAGGGACAAACCCTCTCCACTCTTGAGAGGGAAACCCTTTGTAATATTTCTCTTATTTAAGCTTCTTATTTGAACAACTGCCAAACCCTAGACCCTTGACTAGGATCTCCTCCAAGCATGAGTCAAATCCTTCCTCTTTCTGCACTGTCACTTTCGGTACATCTTTCAGTACTTCTTTTGGCACTTTGTCTTCCAACACTTTGTCTCCTAGGTTAGGAAACCCTAGAATATTAGGGATCCTTTACTTCACTATAAGGAGGACCTTATTTTATTCCTTTGATATACCTTGTAGACCTTAAAGTACATTAAATTGAGACTTCTAATGCTGCTTCCCTTGACTGATGTCAGACCTGTGAAGTTTTCTTGCTCCACATGTGAACAGAACCTTGGAACAATCCTCCTTTTCCTTGTCTTCTTTTCCTTTCTTCTTTGTTGGAGAGAGAGACCTTCTAAGACTAGATTGCACCCAAAAATAGAGAGATATAAGGACTTGCACCTTACTTCTATTGTAGCCCCAGATAGCCATTACTCCTTCGCATGTGTGATTGTGTGTATGCCCTAAAGATAGTGTTTTCATCTTTGTTTGTAGGGTTGCCTTCAACACTGGAGTATGAGGCCCTTTTAGGCCTAATTACTAGGCCAAAATATAAGGTATATACCCCTGTCACTTCACTATTGTTCAAGATGCAAATTGTACCTTATCTCTTCACACGTATGGTTGTTGATGCCCTAGAAAGAAAACTTGTACCTTTGATGCCCTTCATCCTATCTTCACTACCCTAACAGACTTCTTTTTCCCTTGTCTTCGTCTCTTTTTTCCTTCTCTTGTATGCAAATTTTAGAGTGTAAGTATGTGCAAATGAGGAGTGGAAAACCTCTATAAATAGAGGTATGTCCCCCCTCTCTCAAGCCGACATGACTATCAATTAGGAAAACTTGAATGTCTTCTAGGCCGACTTGACAGTTGCATTTATATTTCACATTTATTCATTGTTTTTGCTGCTTGTAGACTTTGTTGGTGCTAGAAGAGGATTTGACCATTCTTGGAGTTATTTCCTTGACCTTGTATGATGACTTACATGATGTAACATGCCCTTAAAGGGTCTTTTCATAATTACATTTTGACTTTGACTCTCTAGATTCACTTCAAAATGTGCTTAACCTATTTTCATTGAGCAAGAAACTCATTGACAAATAATACAAAAATAATTTCTCTTTTCTTGGATAAGTACAAATAGAAAAAACACATTTATGAAGACTGAACCTAGTTACATTTTCTCCAACAGAATGCCCCCTGCAGAATACACTACGTAGAAGGAGGACTTGGTGGTAAAAGCAACAAATTTTTCGTTGATAGCAGGACATTTGTATAATATGGGGCCAAATGAAATACTACGCAGGTACATGCCCGAACATGAAACACAAACTATTTTGGCAGAAGCTCATGGAGACTTAGCTGGTGGACATTATGCAGGGAAGGCTACTATGCAGAAGGTCTTAAGAGCAAGATTACAGTGGCCCACACTACACAAGGATGTAAAGGAGTATTATCAATCATGTGATGTATGTCAGAGCACTGGGAAGCCATCAAGGAGGGATGAAATACCATTGGTAACATAGGTGACATTGCAGGCCTTTGACAAATAGGCCATTGATTTCGTTGGACCTATCAACCCACCTGGGAAGAATATTGGTGCAAGGTATATAATCACAACAAGTGATTATTTAACGAGGTTGGATGAGGCATAAGAAGTAAGGTATTGCAGCACAGAAACTGCTGCAAAGTACAGTTTTGAGTATATTTTGTCCATATTTGGGTGTCCAAAGGTTTTGATGAGTGATCAAGGATAACATTTCCTGAATAAAACTATTGAGGCATTGAATGAAGAATTCGAGGTATATCATCATAAGCACACCCCATATTAGCCTCAGATAAAAGGCACAATTGAAGCTTTTAACAAGATTTTGGAAAATGCACTGACCAAATTGTGCAATGTGAACAAAGATGACTGGGATTTGAGAATTCCAATGGTGTTATGGGCTTAAAGAACAACATGCAAGACACTGACACTCCAGACATCTCTCAGCTTGGTTTATGGGCAAGAAGTTGCGATGCCCATGGAGTATATTGTGTGAAGCTTAACGATTGCAACATTTACAGACATGGTTGATCCTAACATAATGGAGGAATGAATGGCGTAGTTGCTCGCATTAGAGGAAGATAGATTTGTAGCAGGATTTCATCAGTCGGTGTTGAAAGTAAGAAAAAAATATTGGCACGACTGGCATGTCAAAAAGAACACATTCTAGGAAGGAGATCTTGTCCTTCTGTATGACAGTAAATTCGTGAAGTTCCCAGGAAATTTTAAGATGCATTGGTTGGGCCCCTATATCATCAAGCATATCATGAATGGAGGCACAGTTCAGTTGGCAAAGTTGAATGGAGAATTGATACCAAGGAGGATAAATGGCAGTAGGTTGAAACTGTATAGGGACAACCCTACCTTTGTAGCTTCGCTCTAAAAATAAAGGAGGAAATTCGTAGTTCCAACTACAGTTGAAATTGGGCACTTCACTATAAACTGTGTTGTAGAAAAGAGCTTCGACATAGGAAGGCTACTTCGTGACAATCAGGAGTATGTCACAATTCATAAGAACCACAACACAAGAAGGATTGTTCTCTACAATGAAAGGTGTGTTGAAGTTCGTTGGAAATATGATTGTTAAAAAGAAACTGACCATTGGAGGGGTGGAAAATTACATTTATGGGGACAAATACGCAAGGATCTAGGGATAGATATGTAGTTAATAAAAAAATCCGAGCAAGTTCTAAGATAATGATGAGGTTAGAAGATTAGGAGTGCAATAAAAGGTCGCATCCTACCACGGTTTTGGCACTTTGTTGTCTGAGAGCTAAAAAATCACTAAGTATTGAGAAATTGTAGAAGTTGCACTACTACATGAACACTAAAGAGCTAATCCGCATATTCGAAGAGAAAGGTATAGAGGGAGTTATGGAAGCTACAACACCATCTGGTACACCTGCAATATCACCTCCCTTGCATCGAAGATCGCTAAGGAAGAAACTGACTCTGGACTAGAGAATAAAGAAGAAGCAAGATAAGAAGCCTAAGAAGCCTGTTGAACCACATCTAGAAGCCCAAACTGTCAGAGACAGTGAAGAAGAGGCCAAACAACATCAAATGGAGATAGAGAGTGCACCAATTTCATCCCCACTGCTGCCATATTTACCACCCAGGAAACCCAATGCCAAACTAGTCAGAGACTCCAAGGATGCGAAGTATGGCACATTTACACCATTGCTACCAGAGAAGATACCATTTGAAGGAGAATTTCTTGGAACAATCCCACAGTTGAAGTTCGAGGATAATGACTTCAACGACTGTAACAAATACACGTAGTTCACACCAAGAAGGTACCTGAAGTAGGTCCATTATCCAAAGAGCAGAGTATTAGAACCACATCAATGGGCATAAGGGTTGGAGCGATCAGGCTTATTGAACATGAGGAACGTGTCGCACTTTGGAAAAAGTACACCTAACACAACCTATGTAAGAAAATTGCTTGTGTTGGTGCATGATGGATGCCGTTGGTTGGGAAAGAGGATCCCCATTGATGAGATGATAATATTGTGGATTACCTTGTTTCCATACCAAGGGACCCCGGTGAAGAATTCATGGGTAAATATCAGGACAAAGCGATTGCATAGAGCATGAAGGACAAGTTTGGCTTGGTTAAGAAAATGTGAGGCTACGACATAAATTCCATCAGTGACCAAGGAGTACGCTTCGTCACGCATATCTTAGCTGGGAAGATTATGCGAAAATGTTGAGCCAATGAAGTCCCCGCAACAGTTGTTTCCTTAGCTACGTAGTGCAACAACGGGGTCCAATACAACTGGGCCAGATATCTATGTAGAGAATTCCTAGAAGATTGCCAGGAAGCTCAGGAGGAAGGTAAGACCTTTCATTATGCATGGCTGATTTTGATCATAGCCTTGTTGGCATGAAAAGAGATGGAGGATACGTACTTTCCTCCAGTAGAAGCAGACGTGTGTGAAGTTTCACAGTATGCATCACTTTGTTATACCAAGGAGACATTGTGAGCATAGGAGAAAAAAATATTTTTTATCTTGTTTCACGTGGATTTACACATGGTGGTAAATCAGTACCCTAGACTGTCACCAAGCTTATACCAACAATATAAGTCTATTACAAAGTTCAAAGTATACTTTCATAGGATCTACATACAGGATCGAAAGGATGCGATGAAGACATGGCACCCTCTGCCATACTTAGTTACTAAAGATGATCTTCTGACATTAATGCAGCAGCGGCCCACAGAATGGATGTTTGCGATGGGGAAGGATGCATGAGATAGTGAAACAGAGGAAGAAACTTCGCAACGTGGGGAACCAAGTGGAAAAGATAAATACAAGGATGAATAGGAGCAATAACATGAGCTGGAGCCCAACGAAAAGGAGACCAAGGAGCAGAAAAAGGAAAAAAAGGAAAGAGAAAAATGCAGACCAGAACTTCAACAAGGAGTAGAAAGAAGCAGAAAGCAGATAAATCCAAGGGCACAATGCCACTAGTCCATACTGATGGGTACCTAGATGAAATTGGGGAGAAATTTCAAGAATTCACAACAGAGTCATGGAGAAAAATAAAGGATTGCTACGGCACACTCTTAACAGGTGTTGAGCAGAGTATTGTAGAATTGAAAATACTGGCACAAACATCCAAACTACTAGTGCAAATTGGCCAAAGAATCCATCCAGAGAGACTAATAGATATGACATTTGGGATGGGGATAATGCAAATACCTGCCGAAGCTCTGTTGTTCAACTCCACCGAAGTAAAGTAGTAGGCAAAAGGTTGGGATCATGTCAATATGAACATGGCAGCACTACCCATTCTAGTATTACATGAACTACACCAAGGCATCGCAAATGAGCTAAAGGAGCAAGAACAATGCACTTCACAATTAAATATTCATGTAGAACAAGAGTGCAATGTGCTAAAGAAATAGCTCAACCAGGCCATCAAGGATAAGGATCAGGTAGAGCTATAGCAGCAGATATTGAAGGAGGTGGTCGAATCCACTTATAGGGAAGTTCCGAACATGGATGTCTGCGAGGAGGAACTAGTCGAAGATAAGGTCGCAAAGCTCGGCCTTGCAGTTAAGGAATCAAATAAGAAGATCACAAATGTGAAGTTCGAATATGAATTAAAGATCAATGAGCTACAACTAAAGTTGAAGCTAGCCACACCACCATAAGTATGCAAACATAGTGAGATTGACCTAGATACTGTAGTGACAGGGATCTCTGAGACAGTGGTAGAGTGTGGAAAATTATTGGACAAGACCGTGTAGATTTGGACTTCACTGCAGGAACATCCGAACATAAAAAAGATAGAAGACAAAATCTAGTAGAAGCATAAGCAGCTAGAGGAGATTTGAGCAACTGTGAATACCTTTCCAAACTCGTAGAAGTTCGCAAGAATCAAGTAATCCAAGGAACTTCAGAAACAGACTGAAGAACTCAAAGGGGAAGAGAAAATTTTGATGGAGAGAACTCAACCATGGAAAGATGAGGCTCTCCAGCTATTGCAGGAAGTGGATTGGAAGCTCCAGGAGCTTCGACAAAAGGAAGAAGCAGTGTTGTAGAAGACTGCAGGACCAGTGACGGAGGCACTACTGGAGGAATTGCGTAGCAAAGAGAAGCAGGAAACAAAGATACTATAACAATAAAACATCGCCTACAATAACATCGCAGTAAAGATTCGAGGCAAAGCAGCTGAGTGACTCGAGACGAGTCACATGTGAGTGTTGGGGGCCTGTTGGGCGCAGCCCAACTTGGCCCAAGTTTTGGTCAAAACTCCGCATTTTGGAGAACCAGAGTGCACTGTACCATGTAACTATGAACCACACAATGTTTTAGGGGCTTCGGGGTGGGTTGTAGTCCCTTCTTTTTGTAACGGGTTTGGGAAATAGTTGATTGATTTTAGGAGAGCCGTGGTATTTGAACCATGGTATTTTGATATACCTATTGATGTAATTTGTATATATAGGATAAAGGATGTAAGTTGAAGTAATAAGAAGGAATGAATAGTAATGATAGAAGCATAAGAAAATATCTTTGTAATCTATTTTGGGCTTAAAGGAAAGGCTCCGTAGCTGAGTGTGCAGACACCTACAACTGGGTGTGCAAGTCAAGGATTTGTACGTTGTTCAAATAATTAATATAGGAAGTACAGTTTTGATGGGCATAACTTTTGCATGATTATTGTGTATCTTGTTCTTTTTGTTTAGTATTTTGGTTATATTTTACTTTCGCACAATATTGTTTATGGTTTTGTTGACGGTGTTGGGTCCGCCAACATGTCAAGGGGATCTCCCTACTAAGAAGTCCCAATTAGACCTCAAACTGTTTGGTGTAGGAGTCCCAGCAGTGGGTCATAAGGTAACGACTTAACCACGATGTTGCACGGAGGGAGCATTCGACACGGATGCGACAGTCACAACATACAAGGTAAGATAACATAAACAAAACTCATGAATTAGTCTAAGACGAGTGTAATGATTGATATAACAAGGTTTAGAGAAAGGTCTGTCTGATGTTCGGCAGAATAGTTGACACGGATGGTGACAGCATTAACAACATATGCAACACATTAAAAAAAAGATTCATATAGTTTCATGTGAATCAGTTCAAACACAAGTACGTAAGTTAAACAACATATATCATTAAGGAAACCCAAAGAGTCCAACTACAATAACAACATATGCATGAAAATGTGTTGGCTCTTATTATTAAGGAAGCGTAAGTCACAATCATACAATACACCATGTAAACCTGCTAGCTCCATCAATGGAACGTTACAGCCACATTTGCCTGCTCCTCAAAAGAGATGTACTAGCTCCGTGTAGTGGAGATGCCAAGGCACGTTACAATATTGTCCAAGCCTTCTTCAAGATAGTCTTAGTAGAAGGTTGGCTGACCAAAATCCTATACAATGAGTTATGAGGGACTATTTATAGCAAAGGGTGGGGTGACCCTTGACATTCCCCTTTGTGATAGTTCAACTACCCTCATGACTCTTCACCTACTCTATGACTGTTACATCCATCTGTTGACACTCGACTTACACTTGACATGATTAAACATTACAATGCACATGAGACATCATGACTTGAGAAAGCCTTGCAAGACATCACTGACACTCGGTCCACTGTGGTGAGACCAACTCTTTGAAATGCTTGTGATGGTGAAGCTGGTGAGTTGATGCCAAGCTTCATCGTCCGTGATGGTGTGCATGCACCTCATGGTGACATCTTGCTAAAGAAAACTCTTGCCTCCATTGCGACCAGTGCATTGGTTCGGCCCCTTCATCCAACTCGTCTGCTAACATGTGCATGGTCTTCTTAGTTACAGTTGAACCGGAAACACACTGATGCATAGTGTTTGTGCTAATCTTCAAGCATGTGTTGGTGGTCATGTGCATCAACCTGCCAAAGTGGATGTTTAGCCCCAATTGGACTTGCTTCTTGTCTTCGCCTTGGTGAGTGTGTTGAATTGGTTGGATTGCATGTGTGCGCTCAATGACATGCATGTTGTTGGATCCTTTGCATGTGATCAACAACATTGCTCACCATGTTTTGTCTGTGTCAGTTTTTGGGATGGATCCTTAACTTGTACTGACGCAGCTTCATCCATGAGTGCATGTTGTGCCCACTGTTGTTCATGTTCCTGCTGCAACTCATTGGTCTGTCTATGTAGCTTCATGTTCTTCCTAAGTTGCTGCTTCGGCACATGAAAATCCTTCTTTGTTCCATCTTCTACCTTCGTGCAATATTCATGTCACGCTGTCACTTCATAGCCTGAGTCTCCAAAGTTTCTTTCATTATCAGTGGATCTACTTGCTATTGCAACTTTGCTTCGCCTCTATATTGTCAACAACCTTCCTCTTGCATTCGTTGTGTTCACTTCATTCATTGCGTTCGCTGCGTTTGGTATACTTCCTTTAGCTATTTTTCATGATGCTTCTTGTTGTGATGTTTTTGCTTGATGTCTTGTACATGAACAACTTGATGTCTTCATGAGTAGGCAAGCTCATAGACACTTGATCGACTGCATCCCCAAGCATGCTCTGAATGGTGTCTTCGTCTCTGCTCTCCTGGAATCCATTGTACCTGTACTACTGAGAGGAAGATGAACACCTACAATACCTGGAGACATGGTAACACTCATAGTAGGAAATATGTCAATAGAAAACTAGAATGAACATGAGAATTGACTTGCAACATACCTGGGTGAATGATCATGAAGGTTGCACAATTTCGACCGGGAGGTCGGGAGACCAACTGCCAAGATTGCACAAGGCACAGTCCAGGCTACTGAGAGACTAATTGACTGCTAGAATTGCACAATGCAGAGTCCAATCAGGTAGTTGGCTGTTGGGATTGTGCAATAAGCAATCCTAGCTGGGAAGGACTGTTGGCCCAAGGGCAGATTTGAGCAAAATTTTTGGGCCAAGCAGCCACTGACCTCCAGAAATGTGCAATTCATTCTAGGAATCTAGTACTGGGCTAGAATAATCAAATCTAGAGAGGAATGTGAGCCTTCCTTCTCCATATTGCGCAATGCATCCTTGGTGAAGGCAAAGACCAAGCCAAGGTTGGCCCGGCTCGCTGACCGACAACTAAAAGAAAGTAAGTCGATGAAATTCATGGCGACACTAAGTGATAGAAGAAGTGATAAACATTGCATACAAAACATGAGTGGAGGATTGAGCAAATAGATCGACATGCATTTGGGTGAGGTCATTCGCCAGTTGGGCGAATGTCCGTGCAAAACAGTTTCATGCATGCAACAGCAGTGAGATAGCAACGAAAACTGAAACAGAGCTAGGACAAGCTAGTATACATGTAAACAATAGCAGGTGTTCAAAGAAATCAAGAAAACAACACTCACACAAGTGAATACACAAAAAGCGACAGAAATGCAGCACCAGGCATGGGAAGCAATCTTACCCCTAAACAGCTGAGTTGAATGTGCTGACTACTCCTATATGTGATGTGGGATGTCAAAGCTACAAGGTTGATGTAAGGAATGAGCTCTACAACATTTGGTTGATGATTTTTAATAACATGGAGGTTGTGACATGCATGGCACGAATCTAAGGGAAGCGACACTTGGAGGGAGGTTTCTGAATTGTTCCTTGCATCTAACCTCCAACTGCCAAACATAGATCCCTGAAACAAGGGATGCCTTTGCATGCTTCCTTGGGAAAGATAGCCCATGCATGCAAGTCTTTTTTTCTCAGTCCTGGAGGTAACCGGTCAACTCAATTGCACATGCAAGAGACGGTTTGACTACTGGAGAAAAGTGTGTATTCCTAACTGTAAGCTGGATTGACTGCCCAAGGGGATTGTGCAATTTATGGGCCCAGCAGCTGACTGCTGCACAGATTTGTGCAAATCCTAGGCTGAACTGCCTATTGATGGGAAAAATTATTCAAATCTTATTGGGAGGGTTGGCCAGCAGGATTGCATAATCCTGGATTCCAGCAGGTTGTCAGAGGGAATTGCGTAATTCCTGGAGGGAATGTTGGTTTCCCTCCAAAAATGCACAAATTTCATGGGAAGTTGCTAAGCTTGCAGCTGGACCAAGTCCGGATGAGTAGCTTGTGAAGGGAAAAGATCATACTATGATTGACAGGCTGCCTTTGAGCAAGAAAGACACTAAAGCTTGAGGACTTGACAAAGTAAGGCAAGCTGCTTTGAAGGTTGGTAGGGAGGCTCCAAAACAGCCTAAGGCAAAATTTTGGAGGGCGGTTGTAGCCGCTACAACAGGTTTTTAATTGGTTAAGTAGATGATCCAACCCTACAAAGTAATCTATGTATGTTAAGCATAAAATAACATAGAAACACCACATCACATCATCCCCCAAAGCTGCAAAAACCTGATTCTTCAACCTCCCATAATCACTTTAGGTGAGACTGCAATTTTCTTGTAGGTTGTTGTCAAGAGGGCCAATGATTGAGGGTATTGTTGGTGCACAGTTTACTCTGAACCTGGGTCAACCCAAATCGAAGCCAACAAGGCTCCATTTCCACATGTCATCATGACCTATTTTCTATTGATTGACCTCCACATAAGCCTGATGCTAGTCATGTCAGATGCTCCCTCGTACGCTCCTTCGACTTTCTGGCTAAAACCTCTGACCTTGATCCTGTTAAGTGATGATTCTGTCTACAGAAATAAATTTTTGTCACCTCGTTCCCAGTTAACTATTGGACTTTCCAAATCACCAAAAATGACTAAGTGTCATTCTTCTCCACCTGTGTAATTCCATGAACTTTTGCAGTTCGCTCCCAGTCACTCCTTCAACCACAATTGGGGTTTCATTATTGTTGCAGACTCATCTCACTAGAATAATCCTTGAACTTAAATGCTTCTATTGTGACTCTCTATTACTGGAATCAATCTAGCCTTGCTCGACATTCTTTGTGTGAATCCCTTCTAGCCTTTATGTATCATAATTGTGTCCCTCTAAGCTTATACGCTATAAAGGAAGGCACTTTCCCTCGGTCCTTGCGCAAGTCCCTTGAATTGGATTTATTCACTCCTTTACTCTGTGAACTAAATACATAGTATTGAATCTATCTTTTGTGAGCTTTAAATCAACTACAATGACAACACACAAACAAAGGATTCATGTAATTCTTGTGTATTTCTTGATGTGATGTTATTAGCTAATACTTTGTGATCTTTAATTGTTGAAATTTATAAAATACTAATTCATCCATCCTCTCAGTATTTCCAACATATAAAATGTGATGGTAGGTGTAGTCAACTTTAGAAAACCTAACTACTTCCATACCATGGTAGACATAACACAAGTTGACATTCCTTCATCCACAATTCAACAATGATTGATGAGGATTTTGATTGTGAAATAGAGCACAACATAAGGTGGGAGTCAAGCCTCAACATTATCCAAGTCAAATGTTATTAATTGAGAATATGAAGGATTAATGGCATAAGGTAGGTTCTTTGTTGGACATTCCATATGCATGAGGGAAAGTTTGGAGGAATCTCCATTCTAAGGTGGGCTAGAAGAAGAAGTTTTAGGAGAACCTTGGTCGTTGACAATTTGTTTTTGGGAATGGGTTATGTATAACCATAGGTTGTTGTAGGTTAGGGTGAATTTGTGGAGGTGGGGGATTTTTGTTTTAATTATTATTTATGATATTATATGATTGAAGCTTAGGGATTTCTAGAAAATGATGGGTGTAATTTTCATAAATGCCACAAAAAAATAGGATTTTTCTTTTGTTAGTTCTCCCCCTACTTTAGTATATTATGTTTAATTCAGTTGTTTCCCTAGTTATGTTAGTGTTTTCAAGTGAATTTCCTCCTATATTTGATTTTGGTTTTAATAGTGAAAATTACCACTATCATAGTTGTTTTGATTATTCTTCTTCTTCCCTTTGTTTTTACATTGTTGAGGGGGTTGGTTCAGAGATTTTTTTTTTTTTGTTCTTTTTTTTTCCATGGAAAATCCAGGCAGATCAACTCAAATGGATTACATCCTGCTGACCAAACTAGCAGAGTCTAACCTAGAGGGCGTTGACGATAATTGACCCCATGACCTCCCAATGGTGAGGTAATTTATCAACAAGAACTCAAACAACTGACCTAACCCTTGGGGCTTGGTTCAAATAATTCCACTCAACAAAAATCTATGATTGGTGGGAAGGAGAACATTGAGTCATATTCATGTCATTTGGGTGTTATTATTTTGGTGGAATAAATGATCCCTGATATGATTAGGGTGCTTGTGAGGTGCTTTATGGGAAGGTGGTGTTTGGGTTGGGAGTGAGAGTTCCTCTATAAGAAGTAGAGGGACCTATGTATAAGTTATTAGATCCATGCTATTTTCCATACGGAGAACTATGATAACCATAAGGCATAGTGGGTTGGAACATACATAATGACTTTCATAAAGACTAGTTATAGGGTTTAAATGCACCTTCTCACATTGATATAATCCTACCCTTGTTGGGAAGGAGAGGTTGAACCGTATTCATGCTTTCCTAGGTTTATTAGTTGGGTGAATAAATGATCCATCATATCATTGGGTGTATGTGTGGCACTTTGTGGGAAGGGGGTGTTTGGGTTGGGAGTGAGAGTTCCTTTATAAGAAGTAGAGGGACCTATGTACATGGTATTAGAGCTATATTGGCACCTATATAATTACTTTCATAAAGACTAGTTCAAGGGTTCAAAGGAACATTCCCACATTAACTTGTAGAATTAGCAAGGCACCCACTAATGGTATCAACGACATGGGATGTCCCTAGCATGGGTGGTTCATGAGAATGGTGTCAAGAATGAGGTCAAAATCATCACTGGGTATAAATGAGGTCAAACTACATGAATTTTAAGATGGCCTCTTCCTTAATTTGTGTCATGGTAGTGACTATATCCTTCTCAATGATAGGGAGAAGAGACGATCTTCATGAACCATTGCACAAGAAGTGGATCTTCTAGTGCATTTATTCACAAAATATGGTGTTTATGCCACATATGCATATTATTTGTGTCATGAATGGTAGTGGTTTATTGACATGTAATTGGAACCTCCACTTGATATCATGAAACACTAATAAATGTAATAGAGTGAATAAGGTTATGAGTATAGACACAATATGGTGTGTGCACCTTATTACAACAAAATCTAGCACTTGGGGCAAAGCCTCACCTAGTAATCTAGGAAATGTGCAACACACAGGAGTGTTACCACTATCACCTCAATAACCTACTCCTTTGTTTAGTGAAGGAAACATTCCAACATAAGGGAGGCTTCATTGGTAGGGTTTAAGGATCAAGTAACTTTAGGACCTTAAGCTAAACATATGTTAAGGATCCTACAATAAAGACCCATTGGATAAGGATATGACAAATGAGGGTTTGTAATGGATAAAGGAGTAAGACAAGCTTTAGGATCAAAGGACTATGGATCAATATAAATCATAAGGTTTAGCTTAGGGAGTCTCAAATAGTTAAATTGAACACACCAAATCAAGAATAACACAAGGCTACTATAAACTAGGGTTTTAAGTAACAAATTGTAACAAAACAGAAGTTCATAACAATAGTCAATTTTGCTATTCAAAATGTGTAAAAATATATATGAAGGCTAGATTTAAGAGTGAACCAAGGATGGAATTACAAAAAAAATCCATGGCTAATACAACATATAACAATGAATAAAGCATGATGTAAGCCTTAGAAAATGGTTGAAAAATGCATGAGTTTTTTTACTTAGCTTCTCTAATGCAACTTAAACAAAACATAACCCTAAGACATACATCAATAAGTCATTAAACATGAAAAGAAAAATATTTTGATTTATTTTTTCCCTAATTTATCATAAGTAAATGAATTTAGGGTTTTAATGGAATTCCACAAATGATAAAGACTAGTGCCATATCAATTTAGGTAAATTTAAATCTAGGATACAAACTATTCTAGGATATTTTTGAGGCTGATTCTAAATATAAACAAAACCATGGGTCCAAATAAAGCCATCAAAAATTAGCTAACTTGCCCTAGGTCTTGCAATTTAGGTTGAAATTTTTTGGATGAAAATAAAAATAAAAATCTATAAACACTTGGAATAAGGGCTTAGCTAAAGAAGGGATAATCAAGAAAATACCAAATAATCCAACTCATTACTAGAACATACACCCCATGGAACATAAAACCAAGCTAAATAAAATCAACTAACTTCATCATGCATCATCTAAGATCCACCATAAGCATCCATGAAGAGAGATCACATCACATCGTCCACCCAGGAAAGTGGGTCAAACTGGTCTCCATTATATCATAGAGAGAAATATCACTAATGGACAAGTGTAACAACCCAAGCGTGATAATGATCTGAGGTAAATCAACCTCCATGAACTTATATGAGGTATCCAATTTTATTTTACCTAAATTAGACTAAAAATCCCTATAAAATGATTAAATACATGATACAAGGTGGATAAGTCACAAGCCCAAAAGATAGCCAAATCAATGAAATGATATAAAATTAAGCCTAAATTATCCCACAGTTGTGAGCATAAAATCCTCCAAAGGTGATGTCATCATCCAAAGGGCATGCCCACTCATCTAACCACATATAAATAAACAAGTTTTATTTTTCTTATTTTGGTTAATGATATCATCGATGAAAAGGTTCATACATAATTGTAAACCATACTCATGTAATAATCAAATTGACCATAAACATTTGATATTAAAAAAAAAAAATCACTTTTTGCTATTGATAAGTCTACCCATTAATGATTTAGATAAAAAATTACTTCAAGTTTCTATGTAAAGAGACCTCTATCTAGGTTGGACATATGTTTAGCTCTATCAGTGGATTAAACCACCACTAGGGACTCAATAATGGATTAAAGTCTTTCTATTCCCACTTACATAAGTATTTATTTTAATTGATTAATAAACATAGGTACGTTTGTATGCTTACTTCCGTATACACTTGACCCAAGTACTATTTAGGATTTTCCTTAAGGCTGGAAATCCCTTTTAGCTAAATCACTGAGAAAAGAGATCATCCTAGGTTCCAAGGCTATATTTAGAATAGATCCCTAAGGTCGCTATCCTTAGGGTAAAGGTGCCATTGACGTTTAATTAAGAATTTGAACCATTATTTTTTAAAGGTTGTTATAACCTTATATTATTATTAATTCTAATATTACTAATGTTATGCAATATTTAAATAAGGGTATAACTTATGAGGTGAACCAATAATCACAATCATAACTTTATATTTTTCTAGCAACATAACTTCTATCATACATAACATACTCAACCCCTTAACCTTGATTAAGCATACAAGGTGTAACCATATCGACCTTTAAAGTTTATTCTATAGATGGGTAGTTAAAATACTCTTCCTTATATAATATTAAATCACAAACCTAACACTACCATTTCTTTTGGTTGTTGAGATATTTCCAATGATATTTCACTTAATTCTTAGCTTTGAGCACAAAATTACATCTGTTTGAATTCTTACCCCTCTCAAAGCCATATTAGCATTTGTACAATCCACTAGGCTTGGCACATGGAAAGGCTTGGCCATATGGAACTCCACATGGATCCAAGTGTCATATCAGATCACTAGTATATAAATCATTTCCAAGCCTTGTGCATTTTCCAATCTTCTAAGCTTTGGTATGCAAATATTCTCTCTTGATGCTTATACCATCAATCTGGCAATATGTTAATATTAGTATATCAGTAACACTACTATCACACAGATTCATCGTACTTTGGATATACCCTTTGACAATAAATATATGATATGTTGATATAGCATACCAGATCCAAGGGATCAGTAAAGTGATCAAAATTCAAAGTGCTCAAAAGTGCTCAAAACTTGTACCAAATCGTATCTCTTGACAGCCTGAATCCAACACAACTTGAATCACTCAAAACCAATATCATAGGCTCTCGATATCGCGTTCTGATCATTTTCCCAAACATGTAAAAAAATTGCAGGTTGGATGCAGGACTGTTGACTGGGCATGGACAGGGTGACTGGGCAAGTTGACTATGTTTCTTGGGCCAATTAGGGGCTGCTAAGTGGCCTCATTGCATTGTTCAAATTTGTTGTGTTTTTTATTGGTTGAATTTATGATTTGTTGGCACAATGGATGGGAGCCACATGGGCCAATGGTGGGCAGCCACGTGGCCTCCCGGTGGGCTTCAAAAGTTTAGTTATGGACAAACAAGCCTTTAGGTGAATCAAACGCGAGACCTATGGAGTGGCAGCATAGAACCTTACCGCTCTGCTATCAGGTGAACTTAACATGTATAGTGGAAACTTATATTTAAATTTTCATCGTTGTTTTTGTTGGGGGACGGGGCCATAGCTAAGCCCTAGCCCCCAGTCACCTTACTACCCATGAGACCACAGGAAATTGGGATTAAAGGGCTAGGGATTAGGCCTGGCCCAAGGTTTTAGAACCCATAACACTTTACCACTGGACCAAAGCAAGACAGTCATGGGGACTAGCGAATAATCTCAAGTCATGGTCTAGCCCTTGCACATACGACCAACGGCAGTCACAACGAAGATCTAGCGGGGAGTTTGGATGGGCACAAATTTTTGGGGAATGTCCTCGATTATATGGCGACCATAAAACCATTACCAAGAGCCTAGGGGTTATGTTGATAGGGGCGGGCAGTTATCCCTAGCCCCTGAGTACATGGTCCCATGTGGCCTAAGTTTTCTACCATATGCCTTATTGGGAATTTAAACGAAGCAAAAAAATGTACCCGAACTGGCAAGAATCTCGCTTGCACCAGGAAAAATTGGCCCTCGGTGTGCCCTGGAAATGCATAATTCATAGAACACTTAGCAATACAATCCAATTTGTAGAGGAGTTAGCAAAAAACTTCTAGAGAGCGTAACGTCTTAATTTTTTTGCCAAAATGAGCCCAACAAGAGCCCAACTGGGGGTTTTTGACTGCTCTGAAGCCATTGGAGACATGATGTTTAAATTTTTAGCAATATGAGTCCATGTAAACACAAATTTGAGCACTTAGTGAAAGTGGCCCAACATTGGAAGCTGGACCAGGATATGTAGTCTAGGAGAGGGGTGAACTCATTTATCATTTTTGTTGTCATTTGTTTATGATATGGTATATTTGTCTCTTTTTATGTTGTTAAATAAGTTTTAAAACGATTATTTTATGTGTTTTTCAAAGTGATCCATTATTGCTTAAAATACATAAAATTTTACTTGCAACTTTTTCCATCACCTTCAAGTTTGCATAACATATTAGTTTGGTATCAAAGATCAAGGTTATTTTGAAGGTTTTTTTTTTTGTTGCAAGTGTTTTTTGATGCTTAGAAGGTTGAAGCTTAAAGAAGGAGAAGGAGAACTTGTGGAGCCAAAGTCTCAAATTGTTTTAAGGAGAACACACATACCTCAAGCTTCACTAGTCATGGCACATGAAGAAGGTCCTAAAGGGATGTCTAAATGTGAAAGAACTTATAGAAATTCTTTCTTTGAAATGTCTAAAACGGTAAAATTTATTTATGAGGAAAGGAACTCAAGGTTAAAAGGAGAGATTTCAATACCTCCAAAAGGAGATGGAGGAAAAGGAGACAAACCTACAAAATGGAATGGAGGGAATGGTGACAAGCCATCACCTTCACCTCCATCCTCATCGTCATCCTCATCCTCATCTTCTTCTATTTCTCCCCCTTCACAAAACCCTCCAAATTCTCCAAAGGGACATGGTAAAACTCCTTCATTAAAACTTGACATAAAGTATGAATTTCCTATGTACAATGGAGAGGTAAATCCTGAGAAATTAGATAATTGGGTTCGTCGGATTGAAGTGTATTGCAAGATACAAAGAATCAAGGATGATGAAACCAAAATTCATCTTGCTTCTCTTAGGTTGGTGGGAGGAAAAAACTCAAGAGGACATGAAGAAAAGTGGTAACTCATTTAGAAGAAACTCATTTAGAAGCAAGAGGGAAGAATTTTTCCCAAGAGGGAAACAAAAATACATTCAAGAGAGGAGACAAAGGAAAGGGGAAATTCAAAGGAAAAGGGAAGAAGAATGCTTCAGTCAAAAAGGAGGGAGAAAAACTCAAGCATTGTTCAAAATAAGGACATGATGAAGATCATTGTTGGAAACTTCATCTCGAGATGAGACCCAAAATGTTTAACAACAAAGTGAAACAAAAGACTGTTGCAACCACACAACATGATTTAATATCTGATTCCGAGGATGAAACAAAGATCACAACCATGGCATTTAAATGTAAGAACTCTGTTGCAAGTACTAGTTCTTCAAGTAGCCTCAATGAAACTCAACATGAAAAAGAAAGAATAGAGATTTTCCACATTAGAGTCATTTCAAAAAATACCAAGATATATACTTTGTTTGATAGTGGATCACAATCAAACCTTATTTTAGAATACATTGTTAAGAAATTGAATTTGGAAACCACTCCTCGTCCTAAACCTTATCCTTTAGGTTGGATATGTGACAATGAAAATTTTCATGTGACAAAAAGATGTAAAATTAAATTTTCCATCACTGCAAATTTTATAGATGAGGTAGAGCTTGATGTAATTCCACTTGACATTTGTGGTATTGTTTTGGGAAGCCCATATCTATATGATATGGGATCCATATTTCATCGTTGTGAGAATAAATATCACTTGTTTAAAGATGGGATTGAGTACATTGTTAGAGCACATAGCAAGAAGTTGAATTTATCACTTGTGAATGTTGTAAAAATGAAGAGGCTTGTTAATTCTAATAAGAATTTTGTACTCTTCATGTTCAAACCAAAAGAGAATGTTGAAAATGAATCCTTCCAAGGATGTGATGCAAGATTAAAATCTGATTTGTTTGAGGTTGTTAACACCTATGATGAGATGTTTCAGGAACCCAAAGGATTGCCTCCTAAAAGAGGAATCCAACATGAGATCCAATTGCAGCAAGATTTTCCTCTTCCAAACATTGGCATGTATAGGATGTTAGTCATGGAGAATGCATAAATCAAGAAACAAATCCAAGATTTGGTTGATAAAGGGGTCATTAGACCACACACATCTCCATGCGGATCTCCAATTGTTTTACTACCAAAGAAAGATGGTACATGGCGCATGTGTGTGGATTTCATAGCCTTGAACAAGATTATGGTAAAGAATCGTTACCCTCTTCCTCGAATTGATGATTTACTTGATCAGTTGAAAGATGTTGTGTATTTCACTAAGTTGGACTTGAGAAGTGGCTATCATCATATTAGAATTGCTTAATGAGACATAGGGAAGACAACTTTCAAAATAAAGCAAGGTTTGTTTGAATGGTTAGTTATCCCATTTGAGCTTTGTAATGCCCGTGCAACATTCATGAGAGTTATGAATGATGTGTTAAGGCCTTTTCTTTATGACTTTGTGATTTTCTACTTAGATGACATATTTATTTTTAGCAAAACTCATGAAGAACATGTCAGGCATGTTAGGCAAGTCTTAGATGTCTTGAAGAAAGAAAAGTTGTTTTTAAAGATATCTAAATGTGAATTTGGAAAGACCTCATTAGTGTATTTGGGACACATTGTTGGAGGGGGTGAATTGAAGATAGATCCCTCAAAGGTCAAATTCATTATAGATTGACCTAAACCCAATAATGTAACAGAGATTAAAATATTTTTGGGAGCAACCCAATATTAGAGAAAGTTCATTTCTAAATTCTCATCAATTACAACTCCATTACATGCCTTGACAAGTGTGAAACATGTTTTCCAGTGGGGAGGAAAGCAACAAAAATACTTTGATGCATTGAAAGAGAGAATTAGTACAACTCTAGTACTTTCACTTCCTGATTTAAGACATCCATTTGAGATACAAACCGATGCAAGTGACTATGCCATGGGAGCGGTCTTGTTGCAACATAGTAAGCCCATTTGTTACCATTGTGAAACTTTCAATGGTGCAGTAGTTAACTATCCTACATATGACAAAAAATTGTATGCACTGGTGAAAAGTGTGAAAAAATGGAAAAAATATTTGATGGGAAAGGAAACTATCATTCACATTGATCATCAACCATTGCAATACTTGCAATCACAAACCAAGCTACAACAAGCGAGTCATTTCAAATGGATGGGTTTCTTGCAACAATTCCACTTGGTGATAGGGTATAAGAAAAGTATCTATAAAAAAGTTGTTGACATGCTTTCTAGACTAATTATTAGTGCTTTAGTTATTCTTAAGCATAATTCTATTATGCATGAGAGCTATGTTGAACAATAGGCTTTAGATGACGATTTTAAAGATGTATATGCAACTTTATGTCAAGGAAACCAAGTAGAGGAATTAGATTACCATGTTCATGATAAACTTTTGTATCACCTTGGAAAGCTATGCATTCAACATGGTGAAAGAGTCACCATCATAAGGGAAGCACATACTTCTCTTATTGCTGGCCATTTTGGTGTAGGCAAGACAGTGGCACAATTACAAAGGTATTGTTATTAGCCTCATATGAATAAAAGTGTTTCACGATATGTAAGAGGATGTTCTTTATGTGCTACTAGTAAACCTAGAAATAGAAATTTATGATTGTATACTCCACTTTGAGTTACTTCCCATCCTTGGGAAAGTGTTCTATGGACATTGTAGGGGGGCTGCCTATGTCTAGGAAAAATCATGATTATCTTTATGTTGTGGTGGATCATTTCAGTAAGGTGTATTTTGATGCCTTGTAAGAAGTAGGTTACAGTTGAACAGACTGCACAAATATTCTTTCAAAATGTATGGGTACATTTTGGGTTGCCCAAATCCATGATTTTTGATCGAGATTCTCAATTTGTCTAGAAATATTGGTCAATATTATGGGGACTCATGGACACCAAGTTGAAAAAGAGCACAACATTCCATCCAGAAACCGATGGTCAGACAAAAGTGGTGAAAATAATAGTAGTACATCTTCTTTGTGGTTATTCCAGCAAACAACCTAAGCTTTGGGATGAACACTTACACTACATTCTGGATGCTTACAACTGGGAAAAGCATTCATCGTCTCAAACATATCCATTTGAGGCATGCTTTGGATACTTATCAAAATCTCCTTTAGATTTTATCTTTGGGAAATACGTTGTTATTGATGGTAATAGTGGCATTGATAAGGCCAAACTATTCATTGAACAAGTTCAATTGGTGCATAAGATGGTTCAAGAACAGTTGGAAAATAGCCAAGCCAAGTACAAGACAAGGCATGATAAGCATCATGTTGACCACAATTTTCAAGTTGGAGATGAAGTTTGGATTTAAATTAACAAGGAGAGGCTTAAAGGAGAAGGTAAAAAACTGAAACCAATAAGGTATGGGCCTTTTAAGTTTTTAGAAAATATTGGTAATAATGCCTTCTAGTTGGATTCGTGATGAGCCCCATAAATGGGTAATTATATGGGCTCGTTTTGCCTCCTAACATTGTTAAATCAACCATTCTCTTAGCTTATTGCATGTTCTTTGATTATATTTATGCTTATGGAGTGGGTTGAGTTAGTTATGATGCCATGAGGTCTAATATGTGTTTAATGCGGATTTTTGTTGAATTTTGAAGACAAAGTCAAAGATTCAATGGAAAATTGGCAGCAATAATTCGAAGTGGACAAAGGAGAGGATTTATAGGATGGAATCCCCCTCATTTATTACTCCCCAGTTCAAATTCCCCTTCATGCAGCTCGGAGTACAAACAGCGAAATCAATGCACTAAGAGGCAACCGAGCAAGTGGAGGATAACTTATGTTTATCTCGAGTTTTGGGAGCCAAGCCTCCCTGACTTTAAGGAAGCTATTGGGAACTTCAGTTGTATAAGTAGAGAGGCCTAGGACCTCACTAGGGTCGAATTTTTGTCGTATTTTTGTTGTACTTCTACTATTGTAAAACTCTACTCAACTTCGAGCTTACTTTTGTGGACAGTTTCATGTAATCCTATCACTGTTTTGATAATAAAGATGAGATCCTTTTTGAGCTAGCACTGAGTTACATCAGAGGGATGAAGCTCTTGGGTTAGGGCCCAATCCAAACAGCCAAGCTCCTCTTGTTTGTATTTAAATTTTTTGTTTCAGTTTATGGATTAGTTGTTGTTAGATGAATTTCTTTCTTAGTTAAGAATAGGTTGCTTTTGGTGATTTAGAAGGTTGTTTCCATTTTTGTTTTCTATAGTAGGTTAAGTAGTGATAGAAAGAAGATTCAAAAGGCTAGCAACAATGCCTTGGCCTCTTTTCCTCCCTTTGGGACCATGAACTGAGGCAAAGACCCTCTTGCTGCCCCAAAAACACAGATTTTCCTTCTCCGTAGAATTTCTAGTGTTTGCAAGTGTGTTAGAAGGTTAATGCTTTGCTTTATATCTCTTCCACCATGCTCATTTATATATTTTCAATAAGTCTTCTTCCATGCTTTCTTTTCTTGTAGCATTGCTCAACATTTACTTCCATAGCTCATAATTTAGACTAGCATGATGCAAAATTCTGTTTTTTTTATGTACTCATTTCCTTGCTTGCTTGATCTCATTGGTTGACTGATAGTTCTTTTGCAGTAGATCTCTTCTCATAGCAGGTCAGCCTATCATCCATCACATTCTCTCCTTGATCCATGCCCTACAGGTTTCCCAAAGTTCACCTCAAATCTTCCTTAGTTTTCTGCATTTTTCCATAGGATTTCTTCCTCTCCGAATCATCTTTCCCTCTCCTAGTGACCCTTGGTGGACCCTAAGCGCCCTACCACATCATCCCAACCTTCATCTACCTTTTCCACCCACTCTCACACCTTCAAAACTGCTCGGCATCCTCCTGTAGACCTCTTGTAGATCCCTTGTGTCCTCCTATAGATTTTCCTGTAGGCTTTATTTTGAAGGCCGAGTGTGGGAAAAGCCTCCAGAAGGCAACCCGAGACATCCTAGACCCATATACACCATCCTACATCTCCTCAAACCCAGAAGCCACCCTTCAACACAACCTATTCGCTTCCACCTTCACACACAATAAAATACATGCATGTCAATTTCACATAAAATACATAAAAATCCAAAAAGATGTTTCTTGCTCATTTACTTCTAGAAATAGCTTGAGTAGATGTTGTTTACTTCTTTGAATAGGTAATGGAATTAATTTCATGGTTTTCATAGTGCTTTCTGCAAAAGTAGGATTAGTTGGCTGAGTAGGGTTTGCTAGGTTTACTTTACATTTCAGTGTTTTTCCTTTCTGCAATTAGAGTAGCCTCTGTAGAGTAAGCTTTCCTTTCTTTCATCACATATAGAGCTTCTTCTAGAATCCATAAAATTTGGCTTGAGCTCCTAGTGATCTTGCGCCAGTTGACCAAGTGAAAACCTACAGTAAGAACTAGTACTTGTGCAAACAGCGTCGTTGCTTCCAAGTTTGTTACCAACTACCGGGTTGATAAGAGTAAAGTAGGCAGCCCAAGAGTTGCAGCATTATTGTTGTAATACTGGTGCTCACCACTTTTTGGCGCCATTGCTAGGGAAGCGTCAGAGTATTTTGTGATTACTGCTTTCTTCTATTTTCTATTGCAACATTCTGCTAAATAGTTTATTTCAGTAAAAGTAGAATAGTCATTTCTTTCAACTTCTGCATTTCCTTGCTTTCCTTTTCAATTCTGCAAATTTCATTTCAGCAAGAGTAGGCTAGTCATTTCTTTCAAGTTCTGCATTTCCTTGCTTTCCTTTTCAATTCTGCAAATTTCATTTCAGCAAGTTCATTTCAGTAGTTGCAATTTGTTTTGTTCAATCCATTTCAGTTTTGCAAGTACAATCAATGTGTAAAAAAAAAAACAAAAACCAACCAAAAAGATTTCCTTTCATGCCTCGTAGGAATAGAGATAATTCAGGAAAATTCTTGCCCAACACCCCCACTACCTCACACAACCAACCTTCTCTCTTCTTTGGTGGCAGTGATCAAGAAGAACCTTTAGGTGAACAACCAAAGATATTTGAAGAACCTATAGGGGAAGAAGAAGAAGAAAACATCCCTCCTGAGCCAATGGCTGAAAACAGAAATGCTAGGGGGAATGGAGAGAGAATAGAGGGTACCTTTCCCATTAGGGAGACCAATGGGGACACCAAAATGAAGAATATAAGTCCTTCATCCCTACCTCACTTCCATGGTTTGACTACAAAAGATCTTGACACCTTCTTGTTTGATTTTATTGTCATCTGTCGAACCTATGACTATGCAGAAGATGAGAAAAAGTTGAAGCTATTCCCTTCTACTCTCAAGGATGCAGCATTGCGCTGGTTCATGGGGTTACCTGGCAATAGCATCACAACTTGGTTTCAGATGTAGCAGGCCTTTAATGACAAGTATAGAGACTACTGCAGGTCAAAAGATACCAAAGAGGAAATCTTCTGAATGACCATGGGAAGTGATGAATCCTTGGAAGATTATGAAGAGAGGTTCTAGCTCAATTACAAAAGGGCCTAGTGCACGCCTGAATCTCTAAAGTTGGTCTTGCTCAGGGGAATTCTGAAAGACCTTCTAGACACCCTCCATCTACTGGTCGGGGGAAACATCTACCAACTATCTTATGAGGACATAAAGATTGTTTTTAGAAACCATTCTAGAGCATCCAGAAAGAAATGTAGGCGGAGTCAACCCATAGCCAGTACCTCCTCTTCCAACTCATCCATTAAAGGTGAAATTGGAAACATGTTGGAAGACTTCAAAAGTGAGATGTTGCATACTCTTGCCATGCAAATAGATACCTTGCATATCAAAAGAAAACAAGACGAAGCAGAGAGGGTTTTGGCCATCTTTTGTCCTAGATGCACCAAGAGGCATCCTAGGAATGAATTTCCACTGAACTCTATAGAGGTTTGTTTAGTCTGTGAAGAATATCATTCTATAGATAAGTTCCCTTCCTTGCCCGAAGTTAAAGCTATATACCAAGGGGCTGAAGGAGCCACTGAACCACTCTATTTCATGAACCAAAGGAGACCGCATGGACCTAGACCATACCAGCAGAGGATGCAAGGGACATCTCAGGCATACTACAACCCTGACCAAGTCACTTCCATACCTTCTTGGGGCCCTCCTACTCATCCTTCCTGGTCCACGCCTCCTCCTTGGTGCTTCCCATCTCAATATCATGCCTAACCAGCCGCTCATTCATTTCAATCCTATGTTCAGCCGCAACCTCAGTGGAATGCATCTCATTAGGGGTGGAGGCTCCAGTACAACTTTCCTCCCGCTCTTTTTCCTCCACCACCTGCTCAACCACAACCATTACCTTCTACTCTACCAAGGCAACCCCAAATGCCTTCCCAACCAAACCCAAACCCGAACAACAGACAGGCTCAGCAAGTGTATGGTGGGGAACCATCATGCCCAACTTATGCTATGGAGATTCAGGAGATTAACCTGTGATCTGGGAAGGTTCTCCCAAATAGCCAGCCTCCACCTAGGGAGGTTGAGGAAGATAAAGAGGAAAGTGAACCTAAAGCAATTCCACCCTTTCCTAAGAGACTATCTAGGACAACACAGCCTACCCCAGAAGAAACTGAACTTCTGGGAGAATTGAAATAGTTATGTGTGAAGATACCACTTCTCCAAGCCATAAAAGATGTGCCTATCTACAATAGGTTGATCAAAGAGAAGTGCTTTAGGCATCTAGGAAGGCGCAAGAGAGATGCCCCAACCATCAATGTCATAAGACAACTGTCTGACCTGATGTTGGGGCAGGTAATCTGTCCGAAATATCTGGACCCTGGAAGCCCAGTAGTTGATGTCCACATCAATGGCACCATGATCCCACATACCTTGATTGATTTGGGAGCTGCCATTAATGTGATGTCGAAGGACATAATGCTCAAACTTAACCTCCAGGGCTCCTTGAGGAAGACCACGACAGTACTACAGCTAGTAGACCACTCCACCATGACCCCTGAAGGGATTGTGGAAGATGTGATGGTATCCATTGATTCTTAGGAGTACCCTACTGATTTCTTAGTTCTCCAGCCGAAGACAAGGCTCACTGGGTATCCTCTCATCCTGGGAAGACCCTGGTTAGCTACTATCGATGCCTACATCAACTGTCGAGCTGGGAACATGACCATCAAGAATGGGCATATGTCCAAGCAGTTAATCCTATACCCTCTTGCCCAACCCTTGCTAGAACATGATCTACCTCTCTAGTTAGAGGAGGAGGATGAGGATGAGGTCTATTCTGCACCACTTTGTGCATTAGAAACTTCCATGGGGGGAAAACTGCAAGATGAGGATGATATGATTGAAAATTTGATCTAGAATCCACCCCCCAGTATCTTACCACTAGAGGACATAGTGAGAGAAACCCAAAAAAAACCCTTAACTGATCTCTTTGTGGCTGACCCGACCTCTCTTCATGTTAAGAATATAGAGTTCGACCCAAAAAGAACCTTGAAAATCAATCCATCCCTATCCACTTCCTAGGAGAAGGAGCTATGCAGCGTATTGAGAAAACATTTAGATGCCTTCACCTAGAGTTATAAGGAGATAAAGGGAGTGCACCCTTCAGTATGTACTCATCATATATACATTAAGGAAGATTGCAAACCAGTTAGGCAGCCTCAAAGGAGGATGAATCTAGCACTTAAAGACATTGTTAAGGAAGAATTGCAAAAATTACTTGATGCAGGATTCATCTACCCCATCTCTGATAGTGAATGGGTCTCTCCTTTGGTGTTAGTGCCAAAGAAAAATGGCAAGTGGAGAATCTGTGTCGACTATTGGGAATTGGAAAAAGCCACTAAAAGGACCATTTTCCTTTGCCTTTCATAGATCAAGTGTTAGATGGTCTGGCGAGGAAAAAGTTTTCTCCTTCCTATATGGGTTTAGCGGGTACAATCATATTCAAATCAGCCCGAAAGACAAAGATAAAACCACTTTCACTTGTCCTTGGGGTACCTTTGCATACTGGGTCCTTCCTTTTGGTTTGTGTAACGCTCCAGCCACTTTCCAAAGAGCGGTACTGAGTATCTTCTCTGAATTAGTTCATGATGTAGTAGAAATATATATGGATGATTTTACTACTTATGGTTCTGATTTTCAAGAAGCTTTATCTAACCCAGGAAAATTTCTAGACAAGTGTATTAAGATGAACCTGTCCCTCAGTCCGGAAAAATGTGAATTTTTGATGACTGAAGGGACCATGCTAGGTCATGCAATATCTCAATAAGGGTTGAAGGTGGAACCCAACAAAATTGCCATCATCCAAAGGGTCCCACCTCCTCAAAAGGTGAGAGATGTCAAAAGTTTCCTAGGCTTAGTCGGGTATTACCGAAGATTCATTAAAGATTTCAGCAAGTTATCCTCTCCTTTGTTTGGCCTTTTAGGTAAAGATGTTGAGTTCATATGGTCCAAAAACTATCACGAAGCCCTAGATACCTTGAAGAGCAAGTTAGTAACTGCCCCAATTCTCAAAGGCCCAAACTGGGCCCTACCCTTTCACATTCACACAGATGCCTCGAACAAAGCAATAGGAGCAGCCTTAGGACAAATTGATGAAAATTTACCTTATGCCATATACTTTATAAGCAAAAATTTGTCAAAGGCAAAGTTAAATTACACAGTGACCGAGAAGGAACTCCTAGCTGTTGTGCATTCCTTAAATAAATTCAGACATTATATCATAGGCTATCAAACCTTCATGCACACTGATCATGTTGCAATTAGATATTTAATGAACAAACCATATGTAAATGCTCGCATTATTAGATGGTTGCTTCTATTACAACAGTTTGATCTGACCATTATTGATAAGCCTGGTAAAGAAAATGTTGTTGTTGATTTTTTGTTTAGAGTAAATTTGCCTGCAGGTGAAGAAGGAATGGTGGATGACCAAATGCCAGATGAACATATGTTTTTATTTCAGTACTCTCTCCATGGTTTGCTAATATAGCAAACTACTTGGTTTCAGCACAGTTTCCACCACACTTGTCCTCAAAAGAGAAGAGAAAGATAGTAAGGAAAAGTGCCCCTTTCACCTGGATTGGGGGTAATCTCTTCAAACTTGGCCCAGATCAGATCTTGAGAAGATGTGTCAAGGAGGAGGAAGTCTTTGAAATTCTCCTGACCTGTCATGATGGGCCTTGTGGAGGTCATTTTGTAGCAAAAAGAACTGCCTTCAAAACACTGCAAGCAAGCTACTATTGGCCCACTCTTCATCAAGATGTGAGGAGATACACCAGCTAATGTGATTGGTGTCAAAGGATGGGGAAACCCACTCCAAAGGATGAAATTCCCATGCAGCCTCAAGTGACCTTTGAGCCATTTGAGAAGTGGGGCATGGAATTTGTGGGTCTTATCAACCCTCCTTCAAAATAGAATCAATACATCATTTTGTGCACGTATTACCTGACAAAGTGGGCAGAAACAAAAGCAATAAAAGAAGCAACAGAGGAAAAAGTAGATGAGTTTTTGAGAGAAAATGTATTCTACAAGTTCGGGTATCCAAGAGAATTGGTCACAGATCAAGGCAGTCGATTCACTTGCAATTTGATTGAAGACCTGCTCACACATCGTAAAATCAAGCACAAGACCTCCACCCCTTACCATCCACAAGCTAATGGGCAGGTGGAAGTCACTAACAGAGCTTTGAAAAGAATTCTGACCAAGGTAGTGAGCAGCAACAGAAAAGATTGGGCGGACAGATTAGTTGAGGCCACCTGGGCCTACAACACAACATGGAAGACCACCACAGGGTTCACACCCTATGAACTGGTCTATGGGAAGAAGGCTTTGTTGTCAATAGAATTTGAATTCAATACACTAAGGATGGCAGATCTACTAGACCTAGACCTCATCCATGCACAGAAGGAAAGACTACTCCAGGTCAATGGATTGGATGAACAAATATTGCAAGCCCTTCTCCACACAGAGGTAGTTTATCTTCAAAGGAAGATATGGCATGACAAAAATATTAAGGAGAAGCAATTCCAAGAGGGAGATTGGGCACTGCTCTATGATTCAAGGTATAAAGACTTCAAAGGCAAGTTAAGGACAAGATGGTTGGGACCCTACACTGTGGAAAAATGCAATGACAATGGTTCAGTCCTGATCAGAACCATTGATGATGAAGCCATCCCCATGCTTGTCAATGGACATCGATTTAAAATTTACAAGAAGCCCCTCTCCAAGCGAGATTTCAATGAATATTTGAATAAGATAGTGACGGTAGTGGAGCATGTCTTAGCCTCCACTTCACCCACTCACTGAAGGAAAAGAAAAAATAAAAAATAAGGACTCACGTGAAAACCTCCATGAGGCGTTTGAAGTCCCATCATTGGGTTGAAAACCTCTCCTGAGGCGGCCCAGTGATGTCAAAAAAAAAAGAGAGAGAATAATACCCCTGGGTGAAAACCTCCCTTGGAGGCACCTAGGGTAGGCAATTAGGGTAAAAACCTCGTTGAGGCACCTAGGGTAGGCAATTAGCGTAAAAACCTTCTTGAGGCACCCTAGTTGTTTTCAAAAAAAAGAAAAAAACTGAATTTTAATGTGCATTGCAGGTTTGCAGGAGGACCACAGAGAGTAAGAGGAGATGCCACAGACCCCTGACATTCACACCAACACCTATTTCATCTCCTCCACACTATTCTCCATCATTTTTGACCTTTCTTCCACCCCACTGTGTTATTTTTCCAGAAACTGTGTGTTCTATAGGAGGCTTTGTGTTTTCTACAGGAGGCTCCTGTAGGAATTACAGAGAGCCAGAAATGGTTCCAAAAAGCAGTTTGAGGGGCTGGGAAGCTTCATGAAGAACACATAAACCCTCCTACAACTATCAACCCGCCTTTCCATCCATTCCGCACCTGCATCACATCATCATCATCATTTTTTCTTCCTGTCCCAAAAAAACACAAAAAAATAGTTTTTAGTAAAAAGAGAAAAAAACAAAAATAAGAAAGGAAGCAGCACCTCAAGTCTCACTTGCAGTTTACCTAGCATCTCTCCATCTCCATCGACATCTCTGGCATCATCCTCATAGCTCCCATCACAGAAATAAGCTGAAATTTCAAAGGGAGAAGCAGCTACAGGAGCTCCTATAAGAATTCCTGCAGCAGCTGATCCCATTAAAATCAAGTTACAACAATAAAATAAGTGTAGCCATGAGGATTGAAGGAGACATCTGAAGCTTAGATCCAACCAGAGGAAACCTGCACAAGGAAAAAAGCCACACATTAGAAAGAAGATAGCATGCAGTAAAGGAAATACAAGCATGTAGCAGTAAAAGGAGTCAAAATACCTCACAGCACATACATTTGACTCACAGGTAAGTGACTAACCTGCTCCTCTGTTTGCATTTGTGTAATTGAAAGATATGCATGAGCAAATGGATGGTTGAGGTTAAACGAGGAAAAGGTGGCCAGTTAACTTGGCCACCTTCATCTAGTTGACTGCACTCATCCAAAGATGTCACCCACATGTGCGCATAGTCAACTCAAAGAAAGATACGAAGGACAGGTAGTGGAGGGTATGCAAACTCCGATGCAATAATGAGAGGTGATTGTGGGAAGAAACCATGATGACAAGGTAGGTGGGGACCAATGGTCCAAATATGGCCAACGTACATTTTTTCCAGCTCACCCCCATCACCGGAAATATCTTAAAGAATGAATAAGCACTCTTCCTCGAGCACTCTCACCACCTTTTCCCTCGTTCTCTCCTCGTAAACTTAGCTGCAAAAAACTTCTTGTCACCCCACAGCCTCAAAACCATCGTTTTCCATCGATCTCACCAATCATCCTTCTCTCGGCGTTGTCTACAGGAGCACTTACAAGTTCTACAGGAGCACCTACAGGCAATTCTACAAGAGGGACAGTGAGTTATTTTTAAGAAGAAAACACAAGTTTTTTGCTCGATTTCTGGCTTGAGGAGGTAGGTTCCATGCATACCCACCTCGATTATCAATATGTGCAAGGAATGATATCATTTTAAGGAGGAATTGGGTCCATAGAAGAAGAGGAATTACATTAAAAAAAAAAGAAAAAAAAAAAAACACACAGTGTTCCTCTATTTCCCTGTTTTCTTCAAAATTCTTGTCTCCATCTCTACATTTGGTGTTCAAAAGGGGTATAAGCACAATGACAGGAGGATTCATGAGGAAGGAGCCCACTAATTCCACCAGGCTCCATGAACATCCCCAAGTAGTGGCCATATTCACAAGGGAAAATCGGATGAACTTTTTTGAGAAATTCTGAGGGTTTGATGAGGAAATTGCTCAGGAATTTGCCCTTTCTTTAGTCCCTCACTCAAGAACCCATGCCACTATCACTTTTAGAGGTCTTTCCATGGAAATAACCCCATAATTTATCAGTAGGGTTACTACCCTTCCTCTTGGATTACCTTGGAGAAAAGATGAAAAACCAATTGGACATACTGTCAAGAAAAACTTCTTCCAAAACAATGAACATCTTGTAGAAGATAAAAATGGCATTAGAAGGACAAGCATACCTTGGGATGAGGTTAGTTACCAAATCATGAAATATATTTCATGTGAGGGGAGGTATAGCATAGTCTATGGCTACCATTTTAGAATCCTTCATGAGCTGAGATATGGCATGGACACTCCAACACCCCAGAAACTCAGCATTCCCTATTTCCTCCTGCAATCCCTCATAGACTCCAGCATTAAGTTTAAGGCAGGGAGTCCAGATCAGTTGGCTCACCATGGGTTAATCAAAATTTTAGTGGAAAAATCTCTCCATACGTTCACACTCCCTATAGCATGGGAAGTCTTAAAAAACATGATAGCAGAAGATGACATAAAGGCCCTCACCTATGATATCAGTCCTTCTAACAGTGAGGAAGAAGAGCAGAAAGGGGGAGAAGGTGAAGCAACTAATGACTCAACAAGACAAGAAAAGGAGGAGGAAGAAATTAAGATAGAAGAGGAGAAGGGAGAAGAAATAGAACAGGAAGAAACAAAGCAAACAGAGATAGAAAAGGAGGCAGAAGGAGGAGAAAAAGAGACATCATAGGCAAAACAAAGAGAAGGGTGCCCTAAGACCCTGGAAAGGGAGGCAGCAACTACCCTCATAGCCCTGAGCACACCAATTAAACCAAAAGAAAAGAGAAAAAGGCAGGCCTCCATGTATTTCAAGGCTAAGAAAAGCACAAGGATAAAAACAGGAAAACCCCAACCATCTTCAACAGTGCCCGTTATAATTGAAGATTCACCCACTGTCAAAGGGGAAGAATCTCCCTCTAAAACCCCTATCACATATGAAAGAGGGACTACTATATCTTCCACCTAGAAGGAAAAAGTGCAACTACAGGACCCAAAAACAGTCCTACAAGAGGCACAGACAGTTCTATAGGATACATTGTCAAGGCTACAGGAGACCAACATCTTGAGAAAACAATGGAAGAGTAGAAAAAGGGGAAGGAGGAAGCTACAAAGCCACAAGAACCTGATCCCCAGCCCAGCCTTGCCTCCTATTACCATCTCCTTGAAGGAGGAAGGATAATTCCACAAAAATTTGCAATCCCACTATTCTTTGAATTAGCAAAGGAAACAATAAGAAAACATAGGTGGATGTAAATAGCCAAATCCAAAGGATTTATGGATGTTGGCCACATGGAGAACAAGCTTAGAGAAATGGGCAGGGAGTTAAGTGTTGTTAGACATAGGGAGGCCATTGCAAGAAGCCAACTCCAAACTGAAAATGAATTGCTAAGAAGGCAGCTAAAGGAGAAAGAAACCCAGCTGGCATGTATGGTTGGCTTATCCATGGAGGCACTGCAATGTAGAACACCAGCAAAATCCTATGGATTATACCTCAAGGACCAATGGCTACAATTTCAGATCAAAACTTTGGCACAAAGAGGCACAAAGCCTTTTCAAGATTAAAGACAATTTATGGACCTATGTGACCAAAGCACAGTAGAAGATAAGGCAAAAATGGCAGAATTGACCTGCATAATATGGCCCTTATAGACATGAATGTGTGGGACCCCAATGCTAGGCTAGGGGACCTACAACTAATGGACATGGCTTCCTGTATGAACTATGAAGAGTTAAGGGCAACTGAAGTAAAAAGGTTGATCATCAGAGAGTAGAATGAGCCACTAATGATCAAAGTTGAGCCATTAGATCCCATGGCTCTCATCAGCACACACCAACTGCTTGCAAATAATCCTCAAATTTCCCCTAGATATATAAGTGATCAAGCATAGGCCATTTCACATTTTGAGGACATGGAAAGGTTACTTGGGGATGACTGTGTGCATGCATGTATGAGGAGATGGAACAATTTACCACACAGTCTGAAGATCAGGGAATATCATTCCCCAATGAGGATGAAGGAGGCACTAAGGAGAGTGCCAATGTACAAGCACTCAATGCAGAGGCTGCAGGTCAATTGGATTGGCCTCAAACTGAGTCCACCACTGCTATTAGGCATGCTAGAAGGGAGAACCGAAGAAGAAGAGCAGAGGCAGTGGGAAGAGATAGACAGAAAAGTAGGCTTCTATGACAAGGAAGAGGAAACAACATTAGAAGCTTGGGATGCTAGAGAGGCCACCAGGCCCATCAAAGATGAGGAGATGGACTAAGTTGCTCACAGGATGAGCAACACCTTCAGTAGGGGGGTGATGATGAGCCCCATAAATGGGTAATTATATGGGCTCATTTTGTCTCCTAACATAGTTAAATCAACCATTCTCTTATCTTATTGCATGTTCTTTGATTATATTTATGCTTATGGAGTGAGTTGAGTTAGTTATGATGCCATGAGGTCTAATATGTGTTAATGCAAATTTTTGTTGAATTTTGAAGACAAAGTCAAAGATTCAATGGACAATTGGCAACAATAATTCGAAGTGGACAAAGGAGAGGATTTATAGGAGGGAATCCCCCTTGTTTATTACTCCCCACTTCGAATTCCCCTTCATGCATCTCAGAGTACAAACAGCCAAATCAATGCACTAGGAGGCAGCCGAGAAAGTGGAGGATAACTTATGTTTATCTCAAGTTTTGGGAGCCAAGCCTCCCTGATTTTAAGGAAGTTGTTGGGAGCTTCAGCTTTATAAGTAGAGAGGCCTAGGGTCCCACTAGGGTCGAATTTTTGTCTAATTTTTGTCAGATTTTTGTTGTACTTCTACTATTGTAAAACTCTACTCAATTTCGAGCTTACTTTTGTGGACAGTTTCATGTAATCTTATTACTGTTTTGATAATAAAGACGAGATCCTTTTTGAGCTAGCACTGAGTTACATCAGAGGGCTGAAGCTCTTGGGTTAGGGCCCATTCCAAGCAGCCAAGCTCCTCTTTTTTGTATTTATATGCTTTGTTTCAGTTTATGGATTAGTTGTTGTTAGATGAATTTCTTTCTTGGTTAAGAATAGGTTGCTTTTGGTGATTTAGAAGGTTGTTTCCATTTGTGTTTTCTATAACAGGTTAAGTAGTGATAGAAAGAAGATTCAAAAGGCTAGCAACAGTGCCTTGGCCTCTTTTCCTCCTTTTGGGATCATGAACTGAGGCAAAGACCCTCTTGCTGCCCCAAAAACACAAATTTTCCTTCTCCATAGGATTTCTAGTTTTTGCAAGTGTGTTAGAAGGTTAATGCTTTGCTTTAGATCTCTTCCACCATTCTCATTTCTATATTTGCAATAATTCTTCTTCCATGCTTTCTTTTCTTGTAGCATTGCTCAGCATTTACTTCCATAGCTCATAATTTACACTAGCTTGATGCAAATTTCTGTTTTCTTTTTATGTACTCATTTCCTTACTTGGTTGATCTCATTGGTTGACTGTCAATTCTTTTGCAACAGATCTCTTCTCATAGCAGGTCAGCCTATCATCCATCACATTCTCTCCCTGATCCATGCCCTACAGGTCGCCCAAAGTTCACCTCAAATCTGCCTTAGTTTTCTGCATTTTCCATAGGATTTCTTCCTTTCTCCCAATCATCTTTCCCTCTCCTACTAACCCTTGGTGGACCCCAGGCACCCTACCACATCATCCCAACCTTCATCTACCTTTTCCACCCACTCTCACACCTTCAAAACCTTCAAAACTACTCTCGGCATCCTCCTGTAGACCTCCTGTAGATCCCTATGTCCTCCTGTAGATTTTCCTGTAGGCTTTCTTTTGAAGGCCGAGTGTGGGAAAAGCCTCCAGAAGGCCACCTGAGACCTCCTAGGACCCATCTACGCCATCCTACATCTCCTCAAACCCAAAATTCACCCTTCAACACCATCTATTCTCTTCCGCCTTCACACACAATAAAATACATGCATGTCAATTTCACATAAAAATCCAAAAAGATGTTTTTTGCTCATTTAGTTCTATAAATAGCTTGAGTAGATGTTGTTTACTTCCTTGAATAGGTAATGGCATTCATTTCATGGTTTTCATAGTGCTTTCTACAAAAGTAGGATTAGTTGGTTAAGTAGGGTTTGCTAGGTTTAGTTTACATTTCAGTCTTTTTCCTTTCTGCAATTAGAGTAGCCTCTGTAGAGTAAGCTTTCATTTCTTTCATCCCATCTAGAGCTTCTTTTGGAATCCATAGAAGTTGTCTTGGGCTCCTAGTGATCTTGCACCAGCTGACCAAGTCAGAGCCTACAGTAAGAACTAGCACTTGTGCATACAGCACCGTCGCTTCCAAGTTTGTTATGAACCACCGGGTTGATAAGAGTACAGTAGGCAGCACAGGAGTTGCAGCATTATTGCTACAATACTGGTGCTCACCAATTCGCCTCCATATATGAAAATGTATGTGGTTGTTAATGTTGAGAATTTGAGTTTAAATGAGCCTCCTTTGTTTGAAGATCAAGGAGAGCATGTTTAAATTCCTTCAATATAAGATTTATCTCATGAATTTCTTGAAGAATTGTAGCAAGACACTATCCTTGACAGAAAACAAGAACTTCAAAATGAGGGAACGTGGAGTACCTTCATGGGACTCAAAGGCACAAATCAAGGCAAAGGAAAATGGATTGAGATTGGAAGCATGAGGAAATTATACCCTCATCTATTTTTGACTAAAATTAGTCTTTTGGAGGTCCAAAAGCTTCCAGTGGGGAGGAGTGATCCAAGCGATCAGTAAAGCGCTCAAAATTCAAAGTCTTCAAAAGTACTCTAAACCTATACGAAAGTGTATATATCAATGACCTAAATCCAACACAACTTGAATCGCTTAAAACTGATATTGTATGCTCCCGATATCGCATTCTGATCATTTTCCCAAACAGGGAAAAAATTTGCAAGTTGGATGCAGGATTGCTGACTGGGTAGGGTGAATGGGTTGTTTGACTGTGTTCCTTGGGCCAACGGTAGGCTTCCAGGTGATCTCACCGCATTGGTCAAATTTTCTATGTTTTTGATTGGTTGAATTTGTAGTTTTTTAGCCCAATGGATGGGAACTACGTGGGCCAATGGTGGGTAGCCACGTGGCCTCCCAATGGGCTTGCAAAAAAATTTTATGGCCAAACAAGCCTCGAGGTGAATTGAACACGAGACCTATGGAGTCGTAGCATAGAGCCTTAAATCTTGGCTTTCAAGTGGAACTTAACATGTATAGTGGCAAACCTATAAAGTTTTGACATTGTTGTTGTTGGGGGATGGGGCCGGGGTTAAGCCCTGGCCCCCGGTCACCTTACCGCCCATGGGACCACAGTAAGTTTGAAGTTGAGGTCTCTGTCTTAGCCCCAACCCAAGGTTCTGGAACCCATAAAAATTTACCACCGAACCAGAAAGCAATAATCGTGGGGGCTAGCGGATAAGCCCAACCCACAATATATCCCTTGCACATACGACTAATAGTAGTCATAGCAGAGAGCTGGCGGGGAGTTTGGATGAGTGTGAAGTTTTGAGGAATGATCTCAGTCATATGGCAGCCACAGAACCATTAGTGATAGCCAGGGGGATATGCCTACAAGGTCGGGTGGTTAGCCCCAGCCCCCAGACGCATGGCCTCATTGGGCTTAAGTTTTCCACCATAAGCCTTATTGGGCATTTAAACGGAGCAAAAAAATGCACTTGAACTGGTGGAAATATGGACGACATCGGGAAAAATTGACACTCGACGCCCCCTGGAAATGCGGAATTCATAGAACACTTAGTAGTACATTCCAGTTTGTAGAGGAGTTAACGAAAAACTTCTAGAGAGCATAACTTCTTCAGGTTTTGGCCAAATTGAGCCCAATAAGAGCCCAACTGGGATTTTTTCATTGTTCTAAAGCCATTGGAGTCATAATTTTTATATTCTGAGCATTGTAAATCCATGTAAAAAAAATGAGCACTTAATGAAACAGACCCTGTTCAGTCTAAAATGCAGATGCAAATTAGAGTTTCATTTACTATTAATCCGGGTAAGTAAACTTCAAGGATCATCCAATATATATGGACACTAGAGACAAACTAAAATAAGCTAGGTGAAGAAACGCCAAATCTCCTTTACAGGAGGTCTTTCATTGGGATCTCCAACACCTATTTAGTTGTTTAACAAAATGAAATCTAAAGACATTGTGACAAGTGTAAGAAATATTAAAGCTCCCTTACAAGAGACTGTTCATTAATATTTCTAATCATCTTAATCAACAAACTATTTAAACTAATGAAATTAAAGCACTTAAACCTAATTCTGATTGATTGCATGAAATATTAAAGCTCTCTTACAAAAGACTATTCATTTATATCTCAAGCATATGAATCAGAAACTTAAACTAATGAAATCAAATATTAAATAACAAATTAGATTCATTGAAAGAAACATTAATACTTTCTTACGAAAGGTCATTCGTTAATATTTCAAACATATGAACCAATAATTTAATCTAATTAAATTCACAAACAAACATAAAATTAAAGTTTACCAAAACAAAACGAGCATGCAAGTGAGGCAATGGGAGCCCTCCATAGCTCCACAAGCACACCTAGAAAGAAGTCAAATGTAGAATAAAATCCATTCCACTTTATTTATCATCAAATTGTAAATTGCAATTACAAGCTCGAAGTTCTACATTCCAAGAGGTCCTAAACTCTACATTACAATGATTCTAAAATCTAAAATTACAAATGAAGGACTAAGTTTCTAAATTCTAAAAATTAAGATTACAAATGAAGGATATAACACTCCTATTTATACAACGAGATGGGATAACAAACTCATAATGATGATCCACTATTCCCTCTTCAAATCCACATATCTCTCAACCAATGGTGACACATTACCCTATCCTCCATGATCTTCTCCATGAGGTCCGTGATCTCCTCAAATTCGAATTTGAACATAGAGTGCCACATAAGGGTGCCTTAGAAGCTTCCTTTGTACCTACACAAGTCAAAAAACTAATCTAATTGTTAGTTATAAGTATATGGATATTATTTTCTAAATTTTAACCACAAATTCTCTTAAAAATACTAAGAATTAATAATTTTTTGGAAAACACAATGATAACCCATTTAATGATGAAAGTGAAGCTATTGTGATGACATGGTGATGGAATAGAGATGAGAAAATGTGTGAATGGAGAGAAAGTGGATGTTGAATGGAGTCAAAGTGGATGTATTTTAAGGATAATTCTTAGGCTCAACATACCCCCAAACTGAAGGTATTGCATGTCTTCATGCAATCTATTACATTACTTTTTTATACTTGAGCTTTGGCTTAAACTTTGCATGATATCATTTACTTAACTTTTGCAAAGTGCTTTTGATGAATTGCAACTTGGTTGGTTCTTGTGTTTCAACCATATTTTGTTTATTGCATTCAATTTTAATGTACGAACTTTGCATAATGATAATTTGATTTTATTGCAAAGTACTTTGTTGGAATGCATCATGGTTGGTTCTTGTGTAACAACCATGATTGTGTTGCATCCAATTAGCTTTTAAGTACTTTTTACAAAGCCATTTATATGCTCATGTAATAGTGAATATATTTTGAAGGTATGTGGGTTTTAGAATGTGATATATGAATATGGAAAAAATATGAATGTGACAAATTATGAATGTAAATGTATTCCCCCCCCCCCCCCCCAAACTGATGGTTTTGGCAATTTTATGAAATGAGGAAAGGAAGTTTTTCCAAAAATTATCATTCTAGCTTTCAAGGAATTAAATGGTTAAAAGTTAGAAAATATCATACCTCAACTTACCCTTTCAAAAATGGATGAGAGTTGTGCATGTGTGGCTACAAAATTCTGATCATAGTCTTCTTCACTTGGCTGTGAAAATGGTGGATGAAGTCGAAAAAGTGAATCTTTTATTGTTGTTGCATCTACTGCTAAATCTGCTGCTGGATCTTCTGTTGAATGTTCAGAATTTGCTGTTGAATGCGGCTGGAAATGTATAAGGCTTGGAAGGTATATAAAATTTAGAATTTACACTTCCTCCCTAGCCTTATTTATTGACTTGTCCTCAAGTCATTTACATCAAAAACTGAAAAATAATGAAAGTAAATCTGCTTCCTCTGCTACAAAATGATGGGTCTTCAAGTCTTCAACCCTCGTTGGCACAATTCTTGTCATGTGAATAAATGTTTCGGTGTCGAACATAACAAGAAATTGTTAACTTAGTGGCCATTAATGGATGCCACTAGTCAACACAAGAGCTCCCATCTTTGATTTGGATGAGAGTCAAGGTGCCCCTAACACATCTTTCTAAGTATGAATGAATTTTTTGTTGTCGAATACTTAGAAGATCCGATGAACAAGGGACATTGATGTATTCCCTTTGTTTATCGGCATGATAGCTTGCCCTTAAGGCATGCAAGCTTCAACGTGTTTTTAGAAAAAAAATTAGACTCGAGGACTATGGACTCAATGGTGTATGGAAGGTGTTTTATTTGCAAGGGTAGGAAAAAGGAAACTGACAATGAATATGTAAAGTGGAACAAAAAGCTAGTAAATGAGCTTCGTTGCTTTTATTGGTGGGTTAGGATTGAAGAAAATGTAATGAAGTGTATATGGATAATGGGAAATGGATAATGACTCTTGCTGGGAAAAAGTGAATTACGACATGCAAAATCTCAAAAATAGCAAATCTACTTCTTAATTCTGGAATTTCTGCTAAAATAGTTGAGTTTGACCTATGTTGACCAGCCACCTGTAGACGTCGAATTCAAGTGTGGATAGGTATTTCACCATCCTTGTTCATTTAGGAACAACCCCCAAGTCTTCGAATTTGCTAATCTGTCATGCAACATATCAAACCATTAAACCCTTACAGGAAGTTACAAGAACTTGTAAGTTTCTAGAAATGTCGTTCTTATGATCATGGTCTTGTTCTTTATAATTTTTCATGAAACTAGTCTTTTGAAGACCAATTGTCGTCACAATTTAATCTCCTTAATGACCAATTGATCATCTGAAACCTGCTAAAAAAACTTGGCATAAAGAACATAAGTTTGTTCAAGAAGAGATGGTCATTCCTTTTCTGATTCTTACGCAAAATATGTATGCAAAAATTAAACAGATTAAGGAATATCAAAAGTATAATTTTAGTGTAGTTCATGATGTTAATAAAAATCTATTTTTTAATAAAAATAACCATGAAAATTAAATCAACTCCCTGTTTGTGTCCGATGACTCATGGAATGTGCATGTAAAAGCTTGGCATTGTAGATTTGTTGTGTCCTGCAGATTAGTACGTCACATAAAAGCATATAACAAGAATACAATTATAGATTTTAATGCCAACTATAAATGAATCCTCCTAATTTGCTTCCAAGTGTAAACCCAGAAAAGTAAACAAATTTCGACCTCTCAAGCTTGTAATTTTTTTCACATGGGTGACAGAAATGACGATATGCACAGATAAACAATTTCCTCCATTTTTTTGTTTGAACCATAAAATTTCATAAAGATTTTTTCAGTTTGTTTCAATCACACAATAAATTTCACATCAAATTTTTTTATAATTTTCCATGACAATTTTCTGAAAAACAATAAAACTAATAAAATATTTACAAAATTAAAAAGTGAAATAAACAAAACATTAAACACAATAATCACAAAACATATCCTAAACATAATATTAAAACATAACATCAAAATTAAAACATATATAAAAACATAACATTAAAATATATACTAAAAAAACATAACGCATAAATAATAATAATAATTAATAAATAAATAAATTTATAATAATAATAATTATAACATATAACAAAAAATATACATTAAAAACAAAACAAAACATATAGACGACAAAAATAAAATTTATAAACAAATAAAACAAATAATATTAAAAATCAAACACTCAATTATAAAACATAACATAAAAAAAACAAAACAAAACATATATTATAAAAACATTAAAAGAAACGATATTAAAACAAATTGACCTCAAAATATGAATACATAAAAAAACAACGTAACATCAAAACAATACATACACGATGCAATATAAAAAAAATGAATTTTTCCATGTTTAAAAATGAAAAGTCAAAACGTGTGAAATAATCAAAATGTGTCAAATGTTGAAATGTTGAAGCATGTGAAAAAGTGTGGTTTGTGCAGCGTTGAAGAATGATGAAGGAACATGGAGGCCACGGGGATACCCATCGAAGCAGGTGGACAAAAATAATAGTGCAGAAGAAACGTGATAATACCAATATCATTTGAGCACAGTCAAACTGAAATGTTGACCGAGCTCCTCAAATGGTGAATGTCCTGCAAAACGATCCTTGCAATTCTGGGCTCGCATTTATGGGCAAAACACTTCACGCTCGTAATTCTTGGCAGAATGTTAACAATGCAGCAAATCACTTACCTCGGATTCTTTTCTGGAGATACCCCTATAAATATGGCACGATTTTCTCACAAAATATGCATTTAATCATTGATAATCTTCAAATAAGCAAATATGGAACATTGGTGTTGCGTGCCTCCTGCACTTGAAGGCGTGTAGATCGTGGGTGGTAAAGGATATATCCGGTCAGTTGCATGTCAATTCCAGGTGCGTCGAATATGCAATTGAACAATAAGTATGAGGTGCGTCGAATACACAATTGAATACACAATTCTGTGGTGAGAGAACAGTAATAAGTATGAGGCGGTTAAGGTAACACATTATAAGTAATTGCCATGCATCAAGACAACACTACGGCAAAACAACGGTAACACATCCATATCTGCTAACTTTCAGGGTCAGCTGCATGGACTGCTTCTTTGATATTGCCGCATGCAGAAAAATCTTGACATTTCCAATAAACATAGTGACCAGAAGCAATCCATAGTTGAAAATACCATTGTTACTTACGCAGATCGAATGCACAATGTCATTCATGGTCCACCCAAGCAGGTACCAACAAGCACCAGCATAAGTAGCAGAGCTAGTTGTTTCATACTTATTCACTTTTGCCCTTGGATCCGGAAGTATAGATCTACCTAGCCAAAACATTGGTAGCAGGGGCAACATCCCTTCGTTTGAATCCATATACAGTCTAACTACCAACAGCAGTAGCTAAGGTAGCACCAGCGGCATATCCAGATGCAAAGGTAAAGGCAGTTTCTCCAGCTCCAGATCGAGATCGAGAATGAGGGTTTTGAACATAGAGATACGCACAACAGTTTGGGACAATTCCCTTGTTCACACGCAGTTGTATTTACAAGCTTAATCCACTGTGATTTGCATAAAAAACACATAATTGTCTGTGCATTAATTTTAAAAACTGTTTTTTTTCTTCACGCAGTCACCAAAATAGGGTCCCGAAGAACCGCGATTTCCTCTCAAACGTTAGGAATCCAAGGAAATGATTTCTAGGTTATGTAATTCATTCCGTTCCGGAAAAAACCCATGTCTTTGTTTTTCCATATTTGTTTTGGTTTGATCAAAAACCATGTTTCAAAACGATGTGTCAAAACTGTTGCGTCTTCTGTTCAAGTTTCCAGTCAAAAAGGATGTCGAAATCATACCCAGCTCAAGGGCCAAGTTGCATGCTTTTAGAATAGTTTATTACTGCAATTGTACATTCATCACTGGTCTAGTTTTGAGCCTTTGAGACTAAGAAACCTGATCTATAATATGCGGCATCTGACTTCAACAGATGCATTGAACAGAGTTATAGATCTGTTCATCAGATCTGTTGTTAAAACAACTGGGTCTGGTAGTTCTCTCCTCTCTAAGTGAATTGAGTTGTTGAAATAGAGGAATAGATGTAGATATGTGGTGCCTGATTTGAATTTTTTATGGATTGGTATTTTTCTTCAGTAGATCAGGCAGTATCAATGGATGGGCTTTCGCTTATGAATTCATTTTTCCCACTGCAACCACTTCCAACTCTTTCAAATCCTTACTCCTGGGTAGATTTGCATGAACGTGTAGATTAGCAGCTTATCGACTTGCATGAATGTTAGGCATGGACTCTAGATATATTATGGGTATCTCGATGCTCTCACAAAGTCTGATCTGAGGAAGAAAGTCAATGCAGGATTACCACAAGATATAAGACCTTAAGTAAGTGCATTATATCGACTATGATGTAGCAGAGCGAGGTACTATATAAAAATGACGAGAGATAGCAATGAAGATCAAAAGTAGTGGGTATGCACTGAGAGCGACTAAGATACGTAAGTCAATCTGGGTGTTCCAATTGGATCTGACATATTCCAGCGGACCGTGACTCTTCTTTCAAAAATTCGTGTGATGCATACAAAAATTATTACGATGTCAAGATCCTTTTTCAACAAAGATATGGAGAGCCACATAAATTTGTTCATGCATTGTTATGGCTTGTCAGTTAAAGATATGCTGCATTCTAAGGTCCATACGAATGGCCTTCATTCGATCCCACAAAAAATTATGCATGCTTAGAAAATCCTCATCGTAGGGATGATTTATATCACAAATTTCTCTTTTAAAGATATCACAAATTTCTTCCATAAAGACTCAACTTGAATTTTTTATATGCAGATTTGGTGCAAATTCCTAGCAAGATATTTTTAATTAATTTTGAAAACAAATCAATAGATTTCCTGATCTTCCTGATTGCTAGAAGCACAGGAAGATTGTATATTAATCTATTGATTTGTGTTGTTGTTGTTGTTGTTTTTTTTTTTTTTTTTTTTTTTTTTTTTTTTTTTTTTATCAGGTTAGCGTGGATGAAGTGGCTCTTACCTAAATTTATTCATGAGAAATGTGGATGATTTTTTTATTATTTTTATCTTTTGAAAACAAGACTAAAGGAAAAATCTATGAGATCTCATTTTTTTTTTCCTAATCTATTCTACCTTTAACTTGAAATATTTTTTTTATTTCCTATGTAAAAGAATGCTTCCAGTGAAGCCACCTACGAGCTAAAAATTCGAAAATGATCACATCAATATTTAAAATGTTTACCTTATGATTTGCAAGCATGTGAGTAACCTGTCTTATTCTTGGAGTTGGCGCAAGGTTCTTTTGAAACCAGTCCTCTTCAATATTGTCCTTGCTCTCCAAGAAGTACCTGTTCAACATCTTCAATTTTCTCATCCGTAGATGGATTAGTAAGAAATGGGGGGTTTTAAAAACTGAATTTGAAACTAAAAAATATCGAAAAGCTCAAACTTGAACTCCTTTATGAAGATCCTGCTGTCACCAAGTTTCACAAGTTAGTCCAATAAAATAAATTGCAGTAAAAATAACTTGCTAAGTCTATCTCTAAATCATCCTCCCAGCAACGGCACCAAAATGTTGGGTCTAAAATGTGGATGCAAATTAGAGTTTCATTTACTATCAATCCGGGTAAGTAAACTTCGAGGATCATCCAATATATATGGACTTAGAGACAAACTAAACTAAGCTAGGTGAAGAAATTCCAAAGCTCCTTTACAGGAGGTCTTTCATTGGGATCTCCAACACCTATTTAGTTGTTTAACAGAATGAAATATAAAGACATTGTGACAAGTGTAAGAAATATTAAATATCCCTTACAGGAGACTGTTCATTAATATTTCTAATCATCTTAATCAACAAACTATTTAAACTAATGAAATTAAAGCACTTAAACCTAATTTTGATTGATTGCATGAAATATTAAAGCTCTCTTACAAGAGACTATTCATTTATATCTCAAGCATATGAATCAGAAACTTAAACTAATGAAATCAAACATTAAATAATAAATTAGATTCATTGAAAGAAACATTAATACTTTCTTATGAAAGGTCATTCGTTAATATTTCAAACATATGAACCAATAATTTAATCTAATTAAATTCACAAACAAACATAAAATGAAAGTTTACCAAAACAAAACGAGCATGCAAGTGAGGCAATGGCGGCCCTCCATAGCTCCACAAGCACACCTAGAAAGAATTCAAATGTAGAAGAAAATCCAATCCACTTTATTTATCATCAATTGCAAATTGCAATTACAAGCCACAAGTTCTACATTCCAAGAGGTCCTAAACTCTACATTACAATTATTCTAAAATCTAAAATTACAAATGAAGGACTAAGTTTCTAAATTCTAAAAATTAAGATTACAAATGAAGGAGATAACACTCCTATTTATACAACAATATGGGATAACAAACTCATAATGATGATCCACTATTCCCTCTTCAAATCCACATATCTCTCAACCAATGGTGACACATAACCCTATCCTCCATGATCTTTTCCATGAGGTCCATGATCTCCTCAATTCGAATTTGAACATAGGGTGCCACATCAAGGTGCCTTAGAAGCTTCCTTTGTACCTACACATGTCCTGATTGTTAGGTATTGTTGGGTTGTGTTATATTCTTTCGATGACTAGCCCATGTAGTTAATCTGGGGTTAGAGGGGGGGAGGTCATAGAGGGTTTTAGGTGTACCCCTAACCCCACTTTATGGGGTCCGTGGCAGCACCCCGAAAAATTTTGGTTTTGGACCCTATGTTAGGTTGGGCAGACCCACCTATGGTTTTGTGCATGATTTTCGCACATGTTTTTTGGACGCGATGGTTTTCGGTCCATGGTATTGGACGTGATGGTTTTCGGTCCATGGTATTGGATGCTTCGGCATGTATAAATATGTATTATAACATTGAAAGGAATATAATAAAAAATCAAGTTGGTGGTCCCTTTTTGGGATCCAGGGTAAAATCTCTGTGTATATGTGTTTTATGTGTTATGCTCTCGCATTGTTTATTTTCTGTGTTTTAGAATTCGTATGCAGGTAATTTCTGTACGGGGTTAAAACCTACAGGTATAAGTATATGAATATTATTTTCTAAAGTTTAACCACAAATTCTCTTAAAAATACTAAGAATTAATAATGTTTTGGAAAACACAATGCTAACCCATTTAATGATGAAAGTGAAGCTAATGTGATGACATGGTGGTGGAATAGAGGTGAGAAAATGTGTGAATGGAGAGAAAGTGGATGTTGAATGGAGTGAAAGTGGATGTATTTTAAGGATATCTCTTAGGCTCAACAGGCCCAACATTGGAAGCTAGACTGAGAGATGTAGCCCAGGAGAAGAGTGAAATCTATCATTTTTGTTGTCATGTGTTTTTGATATGGTATATTTGTCTATGTTTTATGCTATTAACTAAGTTTTAAAACCATTATTTTATTTTTTTGCAAAGTGATCCATTTCCTAAAGTACATGAAATTTTACTTGCAAATTTTTCCATCACCTTCAAGTTTGCATAACATATCAGTTTGGTATCCAAGCTCAAGGTTATTTTGAAGGTTTTATTTTGTTTAGAAGAGTTTTCTAATGCTTTAAAGGTTGAAGCTTAAAAGAGGAGAAGGAGAATTTGTGGAGCAAAGGTCTCAAGTTGTTTCAAGGAGAACACACATACCTCAAGCTTCACCAATCATGGCACATGAAGAAGGTCCTGAAGGGATGTCTAAAGATGAAAGAAATTTCAGAGAATATTCCGTTTAAATGTCTGAAATGGTAAAATTTCTTTATGAGGGGAGGAACTGAAGCTTGCAAGGAGAGAACTCAAAACCTCCAAAATGAGATGGAGGAAAAGGAGTCAAACCTCCAAAAGGCAATGGAGGGAATAGTGACAAGCCACCACCTTCACCTCCATCGTCATCCTCATCTTCTTCTACTTCTTCCCCTTCACAAAAACCTCCAAATTCTCCAAAGGGACATGGTAAAACTCCTTCTTTAAAAATTGACATAATGTTTGAGTTGCATATGTACAATGGAGAGGTAAATTCTGAGAAATTAGATAATTGGGTTCATCAAATTGAAGTGTATTGCAAGATACAAAGAATCAAGGAAGATGAAACCAAAATTCAGTTGCTTTTCTTAGGTTGGAAAGTGCAAGGCTCATTTGGTGGGAGGCCAAAACTCAAGAGGACATGAAGAAAAGTGGTAAGGTTTTATCCTCTTGGAATGATTTTGTTGTTGCAATAAGAAGACAATTTTATCCATTAGCATACATGCAAAAATTTATAATGGATTGGAAAAACTTTAGGCAATCTAAGGGTCAAAATATGCAAAGCTATACTCAAAAATTTAGGAAAAGAGCTTTGATTTTGGGTATAGATTTATCCTCTCAAGACACTCTAATAAAATACATTGGAGGTTTGCATAGTTACTTGAGGTAAAAAAATTCTCATGTTTAACCGTACAAAACTAGATGGAGTTTGTGTACATGCAACTCATTTCTAAGCAAAAGGGAAGAATGTTCCCCAAGATGGCAGAAAAAATACATTCAAGAATGGAGACAAAGGAAAGAGGAAATTCAAAGGAAAATGGAAGAACAGTGAAAATTTTAAGAGGCTCCCTAAATTTATATGTATAATAAATGGGAAAATCTCCATGATACATAGGAAAAATGGAAGGCAATTTTATTATTAATCTAATATGTATATAGAATTTTTTGGCAAATCTCTCACTAGATTATATTATCTTGTAAAATCATGGCGAATCACTAGTACAAAATGGCGAATCACTAAGAAATCCAAGGGTTGTTTCAGTCCCCCTAGTTGATCAAGCAATGGCATGAGGTATAAATGCATTTAAATATTGGGAAAAAATTAATAAACAACTGATGCCTAATGTAACCCTTAGGGGAATTGGCCAAAAATTTTGGTCAATGCCCAAACTAATAGCAGTCAATGTAAATCAAATGCAATATAGCGTGCCTTGTAGTAGGTTTAATAAGTGCACGAGTGGTGAAGTCAACTTGAAATAACACAAATGTGCCATGTATTAAACACTTAGAGGTGATTGATACCAAAAAACACGCACAAGAAATATTGGCTAAACCTCGCAACAAGAGCTCTATGAAGGTAGTGTCTTTGTCCTATATCTACTCATGTGATGTGCAAAAGGAAAAGAGGGACATTGGAAACTCATGTGACGTAAGGGGTTGAAACTTTTAAAACAACCTAGTAGTTGAATGATCAATGCAAACATGTGGTGTTCTAACATAACTTTGTTGAATGACATGGAGGTATTTGTCCCAATGTTTGTTGGATTGATGATTTAAGCATAAGTTGTGCACAATTGTCTTATTAATGATCTCAATATGTTCGTCAGTCTAAGAAAAAAACATATGGAGAGAAGAAACCTGAAGTGTATCCAAATTTGTTGGAAGATTAGTATTGCAGCTTTTGGTGCATCATTGTTATTGTTGTAGGGAATCGAGACAACCATGTTGGGAAAAACAACACACTATTATGAAGATGTAATCATGTTTATGTTGGTTCATAGACTTTCCAGCAATGAAATTCATTGAACTAGATTCCGATGGTTAAGAAGGCACTGGTAGATGCTAACACATGCCAAGCTTTTGATTGGAAGGCACAGACAAGCTACAATGAGAGCACTGATATATATAATCATTAATATTCTTTAGCATGATTGGGAAATATGTTGCAGAAGGAATTGAAGAGCCTCATCGATTGAAAGGTGTCTTCCAAGGAGAAGAAATGAGATTCTTTGAGTAGTTTATTTAGCACCAACTAACACACATGACTAATTACATTTGTACAATAACTTATTGAAGAGTATAATTCAGGAAAGGTAAATTCTGCATAATGAGTATAAAATATGGATAAGTAGGATAAACCAATTTTTAGTCATCATAATTATTGCATATGATGTCTAATCTACTAACAAGTATCCCTACGGGGAAGGATGAGAAGGTATAGAATTTATTATCTCATATTTGGATCCATTTTGTTATTAGATAATGATGTAATTGTCAAGTCAAGAGGTAACTCCTCAAATGAACTGTGTTTATATACATGAGGGAGTGACTCTTGGGTTTCACCTCCCGATGACTCTTCCTTTTCCATTATTTATTATTTACATTATTTACAACTGTTCACCCAATCCCCATGATTAGGTGTCAACATTCCCCCCTTAATCTAAAGGGATGTTGGTGATTCCAAGCATCATTCTGAATCTTTCCAACTTTTCTCTTCTAAGCGCTTTGGTGAAGATGTTTGCAATCTGCTCAATAGTGGAACAATGGCATAGATGGATTGTCTTGGCCTCAACATGATGTCAAATCAAATGGTATTTTGTATTGATGTGCTTCTTTCAATCATGGAACTTTGGGTTCTTGGCCAACTTTATTGCAGAGGTGTTTTCAATCATGAGTGGAGTTGAATGTACTTGTTTTACCTGCAAATCTTCCAAAATTTTCTTGAGCCACACAATTTATTTTTTTCCTCAGTTGTTTGCATATATTCTACCTCTGTTGTGGAATCTATTGGAAATAATTGTTTGCATGATCTCCAAGAGACATCTACTAATCCAAGACTCATAGCATAACCAGAAGTAGATACCCCAGTTTCTTTGTCTCCATCGTAGTCTAAATCAGAGTATCCAATCAAGCTGAAGTCGCCCCCCTGTGTATACTTGAGTCCAAAGTCTTGAGTTCCCTCCAAGTACTTTAGAACTTTTTTTGCAGCAAATTGACATCCCTCATGAGGCTTTTGCATAAACCTGGAGAGGATTCCAACAACAAATGGAATGTCTGGTCTGGTAGTAGTTAGGTAGTTGAGACTTCCTACAAGTTGTCTATACTTTGTTGCATCCTCAAATTCTTTTCCTTCAGTGAATGTGAACTTTAAGTTTTGTTCCATTGGAGTAGTTAGAGGATTGCACTCATCCATGCCAAATCTATTCAACAGATCTCCAATGTACTTCTTTTTGAGAAAGGAATATAGACTTCGGATGTTGAGTTACTTCAATACCAAGATAGTAATGAACATAGCCCAAATCAGTCTTAAATTCAAAACCTTTCCTTAATTCCTTCTTTATGGATGCAATGTATCTCTCATTGTTCCTGTTGGGTGCCAAATCTGCATACTTTTTCCCTCCATTTTTACTCTCTCTCACTCCTTTGTATCATTTATATTCACTAATCGCTCTAAACACACAAGGTAAACCTTCTTCCATTGTCTTCCTGGAATATTTAATTAATGAAGTAATAGTCATGGATATTTTACCTATGCAAGTTATTAATTTTGACATTTCCGTAGATCCGGTGGTCAAAGGTTATAGATGAAAATCACAGAAGCGATTTCGAGCTTCCAACACCATATTGGCAAGCGTTGTAACAGCATAACGGAGTCTAGGCCTATTCCACACCTTTCTTGTCTTTCTCTCGGCAACTAGTTGGTCGTTTCAACGATTGTATATTGATAGACATTAGTTGCCATATTGAGAGACAGTTTTCTCTGAGTATTGTATAAGAAGGGTTTCAATGTTGTGAATCGGGGTTAGCCATGCAGGAGATTGAGATTGTAACATAATATTGTTTAATTAATTGAATGCAATTTATTTTGTTGTTCTCTCTATAAGTTGTGAATCCACCGCAGCCCTAGTCGGAGAGTGGGGCCCACTCTTCTGATCAGGTGTTGTGTTATTTTTGTGTGTTGTTATTTTATTTATGTTGGTTTATTTCGATTTATGTTACAGTGCTTTAATTAATTGATGTGAATGCTTTTTATAGTTCTGCAATTTATTCTTATTTACTATCATAGTGGTTCTTTAGTTAACTCAGTTCTTGAATTTAAGATTGGTGATTGGATTGTGTCATTGCTACCTGTGTATATTTTGTGCGTTACCTTGAAATAATGTATGCACCCAGATTGATAAATTAAATGTGGAAAAGGGTTGAATAGGTATTCACACTTGGACACCAACATTTTGGCGTTGTTGTTGGGGAGGCTAACAAGGTGCAAGAACACGATCTACACTGATCTACGGATCAATCTCTCGTCTTAGGGAGGGAATTTGTTACCCTGCTCTAAGTCCTGAGCATAGTGTTCTATTTTCTTTTCTTTTTGATTGCTTTCCATTTTACTGGTTTCCTAGAAACCAATCTTTCATTTTGGGGGGAAATTGTTACCCTGCTCCAGATCTTGAGCCTTAGCTTTTTTCTTTGGTTTTTCTTTTGTTTTCTTTTTTATTTTTACATAGGGGCCACTCTCTCATCCTGGGGAGGGAAAGATTTTTCTCACCCTGCTCCAGTTCCTGAGCTTTAGTTTTCTTTCTGTTGATTTATTGTTTTCAAATCATCCTCTCGTCCTGGGGAGGGAAAAGAGTTTTTCGCCCTGCTCTAGGTCTTGAGCTGTGAAATTTTTAATGTTTTATTTCCAATAAATGTATGAACAAGGGTTCGAATAAAAGGGGCAGAGGAGGAACCCAAAGGCAAGGAAGGAAGGATTTGGGGAGGAATACCTATATCCAGGAAATTATCACAAAAGCTACATCAAAAGCCTCTTCATGAGCTGCTGCTAGGGTGAAAGTTCACACAAGATCCAAAGGACATTCTGTGGAACAACCTATACAGCCTCCAGGGGTGGAAGTATCCCTTTCAACAGCTGCAAGGGAAGTAGGAAGCAAGGCATCAGAGAAAGCAGAAACACTTCCTCTAGTATCAGATAGGGAGGAGGTGGCCAGCAGAGGGTCAGAAGAAGAAATCCACTCAAGGACTGAAGAAGGAAACCTTAGAGGATTTTCTTCACCTCACGATCAGGGGAGTGTTGTTAAACTTTCACAACCATCAGTTGTTATACAACAGGAACCTGTTGAAGTTCCAAGTGAGTATTGGAGGATATTTATGGCACCCGCAACATCTTCAATTGAATTCCAAATTGGGGAAATTATGGGTGATGCACCAATGAAGCCTATTCCACTGACCGCACTGCCAAACTTCCATGGGCTTTCCATGGAGGATCTAGACACTTTCCTATTCGAGTTTGATATCGTTTGCAAAGGGTATGACTATGTCAATGATGCTCAGAAGCTGAATTTTTTTCCTGCTACATTAAAAGGGATAGCATTGTGATGGTTTATAGGTCTAGGAGGAAAACCATTTCTACCCGGGATGACATGAAGAAGGATTTCCTGGAAAAATATCAGGGTTACTGTAAGTCCCAGGACATTAAGGAAGAAATTTTTAAATTTATGCAAAAGGAGGATGAAAATATGGAGGATTGTATGGATCGTTTTAAGTATACTCTCCAGAGGTTTAACCATAATGACCTCGATAAGGATATTTTGAAAATTATTTTTCTCCAGACCTTGAGGGAAAAATATCTGGAGTTGTTAAACATAGTAGGTAAAGGGGATATATCTAAGGAATATTTTGACACCATCTGTGAACTCTGTATTCAATGTTCAAGGGGAGCTACAAGGAATAAACAAGGAATCTGAACTTTCAAAGCATCAAGCGGGGGAATCACAAAAGCAGAAATTGGGAACCTGCTGGATAATTTGAAAATTGATATCCTAAGTACATTATCCTCCCAAATGGACACATTACAGGCAAAGCAGAAACAGATGGAGTTGGAAAGAACTATGGCTATTTTCTACCCATGGTGTAGAAAGAAACATCCACTGAAGGAGTGTCCACTAGACACTATAGAGACATGTGCTATTTGTGAACAAAGTCACTCCACCAGTACATGTCCATCACTTCTAGCACTAAAGGCAGTATTTCAGGGGGTGAATGAAGAACCAGATCAGCCCACAATCATCAGGCTTAAATCTAGGTACGTCTCAGGATCCTTTTTAATATTATAATATGAATCCTCAGTTAGTTCCTTTTTGGCCTCAATATTATCAATGCCCACCTTGCCAACCATGGTGTCCTTAGCCTAATTCAAGTTCTTCATGGTCTCAAGGCTGGTGTAGTCATGTTCCCCCTGCTGCTCAATTTCCTCAACCTACACAGCAGCAGCAATTACAACAGCCCTCCAATAATACTCCTCTTCAGCCTCAACTTCCTATTCATCCAAACCCAAATCCAAACAATAAGGGCGCTCATCAAACAGACACCCTCAACCTTACTTCGTACAATATTTCTACCGCAGGATTTAATGAGATAAATCTACGACCTGACCAGGTAGTAAATGTCCCTACATCACCCATTATTGTTGAACATCTTGACGATGAGAATCCAGAATCTCAAGAAGTCAAGGATGAGACAACCCAACCATCTATGGAACATTCTCCTTCTCATTTGATTGTTACTCAGGCCTGTCAAACCAATCCTCCTTATCCAGAACAATTAGCCTTGAGTAAATGAGTTCCTCAATCAAAATTTGATCTTTTAGGAGAATTGCAGAATTTGTTTGTAAAAATCCCCCTGCTTCAGGCCATGAAAGATGTACCTATTTACGATAAAACTATCAGAGAATATTGTTCTAAGAGACCTGGGAAGAAAACAAAAGATCCGCTTACAATTCATGTTATGGGGAGATTATCTAACATTATGTTGGGAAAGGCTATGCCTGTAAAATATGGGGATCCTGGGAACCCAATTCTAACAGTTCAGATTAACAGGGTAGATATTCCGAATGTACTGGTAGACTTGGGCACTGCAATTAATGTAATTACTTCTGAAACCATGCTTACACTAGGATTGCGTGATCTTAAGCCAACCCCTACAGTCTTAGAACTAGCTAACAGATCTACAACCAAACCGATAGGAAAATTGGAAGACATAATGATTTAAGTGGATTCATGGTGTTATCTCGTTGATCTCCTAGTCTTACATACGCAGTCCCTAGCTCGTGGTCATCCCCTTATTTTAGGAAGGTTGTGACTGCAACCGTTGATGCCTATATCAGATGTTGGTCAAGAAACATGATAATTTCTAATGGGGAAAATACGAAAAATCTTATTCTCTATCCCCCTATTGTACCAAGCTCGCAAAAAAAACCAAACCAAAACTCTTTGTCTTTGGATGGGATCAAAACTAAACAGTAGGAACTCCAGCCAGTTATTACCATGGGGCAAGCCCTCTGCTTAAAGAATGAGACAGAGGATGATACTATCAACACTTTTATTAGTAGCCCTCATGCTATTGCAAATCCAACTCAGTAGCTTTTGGAATCAATCATGAGTTGTGAAACACAGGAAACTATCAGATCGGTAACCGAAGGTGAAGACATTCCTGTAACAGCACTTTCTTACAGCATATCGGTGGAGATTGAGTTTTAGGCCCCTATACTACTAGTGTAACCCCTTATTGTTATTAGTACAACCCCCTTATTATATTTTTATACCCATGTAGTCCCCATATTGTTACTATTGTGCACCATAGAAGCCCATTATTGTTATTATTATGCCCTTACATTATTACTGTTATGTCAGCTCTGATTATGTTATGACCCCTTAGACTCCTATATATAGAAAGGAGGTATTTTCATTTGTATCATCAAAGAATTATTCATTTGTGTAATGTAAAGGAGGTTTCCCCCTCGAAGAGGCTGAATTATAAGGCGTTCAACCATCTTTTCTATCTTTTTGTGAGCTAGTTTCATAACATTTGGTATCAGATCTTTGGATTCTAGGGTTTCGATGCTCCAAATAGGTCATTATGGCATTTTCACTATAGCCTTTTTTTGAGACATTTCAAAAGCGAAAAAAAGAAACCATTTGAGATGAAATCGCACTGAACCTAGGATCCGAATTTCAGAAATTTTCGCGCTATATTTGCGGAGATATGATCTGAGGAAGTTGGTATTTTTGCAGACTCCTGAATCACATTCCAAACAGGTGACCTGGGGAAAATCGTCATAACTTTCTGTCTAAGCATCGGATAGAAATTTAGTAAGAAGGTACAAAAAGAGGACGGACTGTAGTTTCTTGTATATATTTTTCAAAGCCAAAGGTCGAAACAGTGACAGGTGGCACATCGTACAAGTTCGCTCTACTGAACTAGTCTATAATCAGGTCACCGTGGGAGATTTGGCATAACTCTTTCTTGGAGAATCCAATTTGGATCAGACTAGTGGCATTAGAAAGAGGATGCAAAGGGCTACTGCAGCTCACAATTTTAGAACTAGAAGATCTGATATTACAGAGTTACAGTCATTTCAATATCGAGCTCCTAAAATCAAGAAAAAGTGAGATGAGGAAGTTTGATGGCAAGGATCTAGTAAATTGGATACTACAGATGGAGAAATATTTTGATCTACTTGGTGTACCACTATTACAAAAGGTATGTATTGCATCTAATTATTTAGAACCGGATCAATTTTTATGGTATAAAGGGCTTTCTTCTCATAAACCACTTGTCACGTGGTCAATTTTCACGGAGGAAATGATAGCACATTATGAGGATACAAAGAGAAACTCCTTCTTTAGCCAATTTATAAATCTCAAACAAAAGGGTTCAGTGGAAGAGCACATTGAAGAATTTCAAAAATTGAATAGAAGGGTAAATTATATTCCAGAGACGCAAAGGATTGATGTCTTCATAGGGACTTTAAAGGATAACATTCAACATGAGGTTCGTTTTTGGGAACCTGATTCATTAGAGGAGGCATTCAAGTTGGCAAGAAAAATTGAAAGAGAAATTATGAAAATAAGGAATCCCACCACTCATGACTATAATTATGGAAGTGTTTCTTCTCCTAGCCTTCCACAACCTACAAGGCTTACACCACAACAATTGTAAGAAAAAAGAGAAAAAGGGCTTTGTTACAATTGTGATAGAAAATGCACCAAAGGTCATAAGTGTGCTGAGAAGAAATTATTTTATATAGAGTATGAAGAGGAGGAAGAAAAGGATCAAGAAACATCAAAAGAAGAGTATATATGTCAAGACCCAACCCCAGAGAAAGAAGAAATGAATCCGACCACATCTTGTAAAGCATTGGCAAGAATTACCACTCAAACTCTCAAGATAGAAGGACATATCAAGAAGAAAAAGGTTCAAGAAGTGAAAGATCACATCGAGAAAGAAGAAATGAATCCAACCATATCTTGTAATGCATTGGCTAGAATTACTACTCTTCAAACTATCAAGATAGAAGGACATATCAATAAGAAAAATGTTCAAGAAGTGAAAGATCACATCGAGCATCAAGAAATGAATCCAACCATATCTTGTAAAGCATTGGAATAAATTACCACTCCTCAAACTCTGAAGATGGAAGGAAATATCAAGAAGAAAAAGGTTCAAGCAGTGAAAGATCACATTGAGCATCAACAACAAGTTCTCCAACTTTTAAAGGATAATGCCACTTTGGTGTAGAATCGAATGAAAAAATAGGTAGATCAACATCGCAGTGAAAAATGTTTTGATGTAGGTGATTGGGTATTTTTACGGTTACATCTCAAGCAAGCTATTTATGAGAAGGAAATGTTGGCAATACTACATGCACTTAAGAAATGGCAACCTTACCCAATGGGAAGACACTTCAAGGTAAAAATGGATCATGATAGTCTTAAATACATTTTAGAGCAAATATTATCATTAGAAGAACATAGAAAATGGGTCACAAATATGTTGGGTTATGACTTTGACATCATCTACAGAAAAGGGAAGAAATTTTTTGTTGCAGATGCACTCTCAAGAAAGGATGAGGATGTGGAAGCATTTTTTTGTGCTATTTCTATTATCCAACCAAATTGGATAAACGAAGCAAGGGATGAATGGAAGAAGGACAAAGAAGTGCGGCCACTCATTCAAAAGTTGCAGAATATCCCAATTCAAACAATATTGCCAGAACTTGAAGAGGAAGGAAAAATCATATTGGAACCTGGAGCAGTCACAGAAACAAGAACCCGATAGCTAGGAAATCGATCAATTTCATAGTATCTCATCAAGTGGAAGAACTTACCCGTTGAAGATTCCACATGGGAGGACAAAATTTTTATACAGAAGCATCAAAAACTACTCAAGCGTTGAGGACAACACCTTTTGAAGGAGAGGGGCATGTTAGGCCCCTATACTACTAGTGTAACCCCTTATTGTTATTAGTACAACCCCCTTATTATATTTTTGTACCCATGTAGTCCCCATATTGTTACTATTGTGCCCCATAGAAGCCCATTATTGTTATTATTATGCCCTTACATTATTATTGTTATCTCGGCTCTGATTATGTTATGACCCCTTAGACTCCTATATATAGAAAGGAGGTATTTTCATTTATATCATCAAAGAATTATTCATTTGTGTAATGCAAAGGAGGTTTCCCCCTCGAAGAGGTTGAATTATAAGGAATTCAACAATCTTTTCTATATTTTTGTGAGCTTGTTTCATAACATTGAGCCAGGGAAGACATTGAATATCAACCTGAATCTTTCACTGGCCCAGACTGAACATCTCTTGAAGATCCTTCGAGAACAGAAAGAAGCTTTCACCTAGGATTATACTGATATGAAAGGTATCCCTACCAATTTGTGTACTCATCATATTTACATCAAAGAAGATTGTCGACCGTAAAACAGCCCCAAAGAAGGATGAACCCTACCCTAAAAAACATTATCAAAGAGGAGCTCCAGAATTTATTAGATGCAGGATTTATTTACCCAATCTTGGACAACTACTGGGTATCCCCACTGGTCATCATTCCTAAAAAGAATGGTAAATGGCGGATTTGTGTAGACTATAGGGAGCTAAATAAAGCAACCTTGAAAGATCATTTTCCTCTACCATTTATCGACCAAGTCCTTGATACCCTGGCCGGGAAGAAGTTTTTCTCTTTCTTGGACGGGTTTAGCGGGTATAACCAAATCCAAATAGCTCCTGAGGATCAGGACAAAACTACCTTTACATTCCCTTGGGGAACATTCGCTTACCAAGTCCTTTCGTTTGGTCTTTGTAATGCGTCTTCTACCTTTCAGAGGGCAATACTGGGTAATTTTTCTTATTTACTCGATGACAGTGTTGAAATTTACATGGATGACTTCACGCCATATGGGGGTTCATTCAAAGAAGGATTTGAAAAATTGGAGAAAGTCCTTAAAAGGTGTAAAAAAATGCATGTTTCTCTGAGTACAACAAATGTCATATGATGAGAGAAGAGGGAGTAGTGTTGGGACATTTGCTTTCAGCTGTTGGAATACAAGTTGATCCTGCCAAGGTAAAGGTAATTTTTCATTTTCCTATTCCCAAGACACTGACTCAGGTACGTAGTTTTATTGGTTGCGTTGGTTACTATAGGCATTTTATAGAAAAAAATTCCAAGATCGCATTTCCACTTTTTCAGTTGTTAACTAAAGATGCAGAATTTTTATGGACAAATGATTGTGAAGTAGCTTTTGAAAAGATCAAGGAACTAATCTGCCAAGCTCCAATCTTACGTGGTCCCAACTGGGAACTTTTATTTCATATCCATGCAGATGCCTCTCAAATGGATGTAGGGGCAGTGTTGGGACAACAAGAAGATAAGAAGTTGTATGTGGTCTATTATGTCAGCAAGAATTTAACGTCTGTTGAGCTAAACTATATGGTAACGAAGAAGGAGTTCTTGGTTGTCATCTATGTTGTTAATAAATTTCGACACTATATTACTGGGTATCCTACTTTTGTACACACTGATCACGCAGCAATTAGGTATTTGATGAAAAAACCTGTAACTCCTGGGCGTATAACAAGGTGGTTGTTATTACTTCAAGAATTTGATATCACCATTATAGATAAACCAGGCAAGGATAACATAGTTGCTGATTTTCTATCTAGATTAAATGCTGATAATGAAGGAGAACCTGTAGAAGATAGCTTTCCAGATGAACATTTATTTGCAATTTCTACTAATACCCCTTGGTATGCAGACATTGCTAACTATTTGGCTACAGGAAAAGTACCTCAGCATTTGTCATACAGGGAACAATAGAGGATTATTCATCACAGTGCCCATTACTCATGGATAGTAGGATATCTCTTTTATACAGGGGGTGATCAACAGATCCATCGTTGTGTAGCAGAAAGTGACATCTATGAGGTTTTGAAAGCTACTCATGATGACCCTTGTGGGGGGCATTTTGCGGACAAGCGAACTAGCCACAAGGTGTTACAGATGGGATATTATTGGCCCTCTATCTTCAATGATGCACAGAACTATGTTCGAAGATGTGATAGTTGCCAACGGATGGGTCAGCCTGGTCACTCAGATGAAATGCCATTACAGCCATAGGTAGTTCTTGAGCCCTTCGAAAGATGGGCTATTAATTTTGTGGATCCATTTAACCCACCCTCACATCAAAAAGTCCAAATTTTATTCTGCACATATGTGACGAACTGGGTAGAAGCCAAGGCCGTAGCAAAAGCAACAGAGCAGGTTATCTCAGGCTTTTTATTTGAAGAAATCTTTTCTAGATATGGTACTCCAAGACAGATAATTTCGTATGAGGAACACAGTTCACGTCACATATGATCAAAAATATTATGGAAATATATGGGATCAAGCATAGGATAACAACCCCATATCATCCTCAGGCGAACGGTCAAGTGGAGAGCACAAACAAAGTATTGGAAAACATTCTCACCAAGACCGTGGAAAATCATCGCCAAGATTGGGCTGAAAAACTTCTTGAAGCTCTTTGGATGTATAGAACAACACGGCAGAACACGACAGGGTTCTCACCATATGAACTTGTCTATGGAAAATCCCAATTTTTCCTAGTGGGATTTGAAATAAGTATGCTCATATTAGCTCTAGAAGTACTATTGGACCTCTCAGAAGCCCAAAAACACCGGCTGGAACAGCTAAATGAGCTAGATGAAATTCGTTTAATGGTTGTCCAGAGGACTGTTGCCATACAGCAGCAGAGAGAAAAATGGCACGATAAATTTATTAAAAATAAGGTGTTTCATAGAGGGGATTGGGCATTACTGTATGATTCCCACTTTAAGTATTTTAAGGGAAAGCTTCGCTCGCGATGGCTAGGACCATATGAGGTTGATGCAGTATTTGACAATGGGACTGTCAGATTGGTTACAATCGATGATTCCCATGTTTCTTTCATTGTAAATGGACATCAACTTAGACTCTACCACCGCCCAGCCTCCAGAGAAGCCTTCATCAAACATCTCTCTGAAAAATCTGGATTGAAGGTTGTTGGTGCAGAAGATACCTCCTCTGCACCCTTGAATTAAAAAAATATATATATATATATATATATATATATATATATATATATATATATATATATATATATATGTATGTATGTATGTATATATATATATATATATAATGTTGTTACTACTCACTTGTTTGTATTTTTTCACGAGCTACTATTGAGGCGTAATAATTGAGGAGCTGAAAATTTCTTGAGTAATTGGGACAATCACTCCACTAACACTGATCTTCTTCAAAAAAATTCTAAGTAATGCTTGTTGTTAGTCCCGAAAATTTTCTAAGTATCAGATGTTGTTACTCCTGGGGTGCTATTACTCTATTTCTACTACTACTCTGCTGTTGTTGTTACTCTCGAAAAAATTTCTAAGTATCGAATGATGTTACTCCTAGGGTGTTGTTACTCCTCAGATGTTGTTACTCCTCAGATGTTGTTACTCTTCGGTTGTTGTTACTCCTTGGATGATGTTACTCCTTGGATGTTGTTACTCCTTGGTTGGTGTTACTCCACCAATGTTGTTACTCCTCGATTTCTGTTACTCAGTTGATGTTGTTACTCTTTGGATGTTGTTTCTCCATCGTTACTATGCCAACTGTCACTTCTCTCAGGTAGGTCACCAGGTACATCTCCATTGACTTTTATGTATTTAATTAAATATTTTGTGGACAAGACATTGACATGTCGTGGATGGATATTTATAAGTTGGGGGGTGCCGTCATAATTAAACGACGGCGTAATTAAACCACACTAATGATTAATCCATCACCATCATTAAACCTTGTGCGATGGTACACTCCACGATCTTCATCATTATTTTGCATAATCATTGGCATGCGTTGGGATTTGAAACATGTACCTTCTCATTTAATGTAGAATAATTACCACACCATTCACCATACTCACCATAATTCACCATGATTCTCTTCATTTCCTGAGAAATCACCTACCGTTTTATCGTCGTTCCACCTCATTCATTTTTTACCATGTTGTTACTGCAAGAAGTTGGTCATTGTCACTCCTCCCAACGGTCTGTTGCATCCAAAGTGTTGTTACAGTTTCTACAAGATGGGTGGACTGGTTGTGCGTCATGAACCCAAGGATACAACCCTGGTTTGCAACAATGCAGATGTATGGTGGGTCTTTGTAGAGGCAGGATGGGATATTTATTTCAACATATTGCATGGGTTCAACGAGGGGATCACAGTATAGTTTGCGATGAATCTGGATGAGAATTACTCATGAGTTAGAGGATTAGAAATTCCCATCACAAAAGATTCCATTGCAGAAGTCATTGGGTTAACACAAAAGGGACAGAAGTGGTTTTCAAGGAAAGCTCCACTGCCCGAATTCCTGGAATTATTTTTGTAGGCTAGAGAAAGAGTTGTTCTGAAGGGAAGGGGGTATGACCATAAGTCCTTACCGCATCCATGGAGTGAGGTAGCAGGCTTTGTCATGAAATATATAACCTGCAAAGGGTGGTTTACCACCTTGTTCAAATATCATTTCAAAATTCTAGCCCATCTTCGATTCCCACAGGCACAAGTTCATTCTCTAAACATGCCTTTCTTCTTGATGAAGAGTCTTCAACTTATGGCGCAGTCCGCTCGGCGCTCACGCCAAGTGCTGGTGGTCCTCACAAACCATGGACTGGTTCAACTATTGGTCATGCATGCATTGACCCAATTACAAGTTCCTTGGGCACAATTCCTTGAGATGACGGAGGAGGAAGTAGCAGTTGTTATAACTACTAGAGAGGAAGAGCCCAAGGAATTGGAGGAGCAAGAACTAGCATTTCCTCCTGGCACAGTAGGAGAGGACGAAGAGCCCGAGGAATTGGAAGAGGAAGAACCAGTATCTCCTGTTGGTACAACAGGAGGAGAGGAAGAATCAAAAGAATTAGAGGAAGGACCGGCATTCCCTACTGGTACAGCAGGAGAAGAAGAAGAAACCTAGGAAAGAAGAAGAGGAGCCAGAAGAAATGGAAGTGGAAGTAGAGGAAATGGTTGGTGACACAATCGAGGCTGCCACACAAGAACTAACCCTATTTGTGGAACCTATTAATGCAAAAAATGGAAGTGGAAGTAGAGGAAATGGTTGGTGACACAATCGAAGCTGCCACAAAAGAACCAACCCCATCTTTGGAACCTATTAATGCGGAAATGCAAGTGCAAGAAACAATTGGCAACACAGTTGATGTTTCCACACAAGAACCAGCCCCGCTTGTGGATCCTATTAATGAAGAAATGGAAGTGGAGGAAACAATTAGCAATATATTCGAGGTTGTCACACAAGAACCAGCCTCGCCTATGGAACCTATCGATGAAGAAATGAAGATAATGGATGGAGTTGATGTTGTCTTAAAGGAATCAACTTTCATTACTGAAGCACAAGGAGTAGAAATTTCAGTCAAGGAGTTGGTGAGTGATGTTGTTACACAAGGACCAGCATCAACTCAGTCAGGGCAAGAAAATGTGGAAGAGACAAACCCTGAGGTTGACATTGTTCCACAAGAACCAGTGCTGAATGCAGGACAAGAGGCACCGCATGAAGAAGGATCAGCCTAATTAAGGAATGAAGGCAAGGAAGAAAAAGAATTAGAGGTAGCAGATGGTGTCGGTATAGACCAGGTGGAGAACATTCCCCACTCTTTGTTTCATGCCACAATGCCAAGAGGAGCAAGGAAGGTTCGTTCCCCCCGTGGTTTAACAAAAGAAATTGTTGTTCCTCCCATATTGAAGTTCATCAGCTTGAAGGAGGGCGCAACCATTGTTGGCTCATTACTTGCAGATTCCCAGCAAGGGCTTCCTGAAGGACAGGCTAAGAAAGAATTTTTTGCAGAAGGATTGGAGTAGAGGGCGATCGACAAAGGCACTGTCCAGGCGACAGATGTTCCTGAATTGAGATGAGTTGAGGAATAAATTTCTCTCGAGGATAGAAAACCAAGTAAGGAAGACCTGGTAAAGGAGCCAGCCGATGCCTTTAATGGAAATTCACTGCTTTCTGAACCAACTGTGGGGTTGGGAAATGAATTTACTGTTAAAAAAGAGTGGATAGAATAGTGTGAGAGGAGGAGACCACCTCTCAAGGACAGGTATCAACTTCAATTCGAAGAAACCATGCGACTAAATTTGGAGGTTCGAATGTTGAGAAAGTACGTATCTCGACTAAAGAAGTGGGCAAGGAAATATAAATGGAAGGCTGTAAAGCCCAAGGTCAAGGTCTCCTCAGCAGTTGTACAAACAGAAGATGTCCCCACAACTTCTGCTGCTACACAGCCTCGTCCTATAGAACAGTTGTTTGAAGCCCGAAAATTCTTCCTAGCAGCTGAAATTCAAAGGTGGAAACCAGCCGTGAATGAACAAAAGAAGGAGACAGAGAGGGTTTGAGAGCAAGCCGCTGCAATTATCACTGAGTATGTAGACCATTTAGACAGAGCAAGGCAGAGGTAGGAGAAACATCAGAAAAAGATAAATGATTTAGATGGGAAGGGATAGGTGTTGAAGGAAGATAAGGAACAGATGTTTACCCTGGCACAATAGGTAATGGTCTGTCGACCTCCTGCCCATAGTTATGCTTTGTTTCTTCATGAGCAGTTATTTTTCCTCTACCTGGAAAGCATCTACAAGGAGATCAGCCATGAGATCAAGGACCCAATAAAATTCCTTCATATTATAAGAATCTGTGATATCATGAACCAACACTTGATGTGCAAGCTCTACATGCATGGTTATTTCTTGAAGGATGATGAGAACTTCAACCCGGTTCCATCTGTGGGAGATGTTCACCTAAGAGCCTTCACCTCCTACACCATTAACCAGGTTAAATGGAGGAAGGCTTCTAATACTTTTGAAGAGAATCAAGCTTCAAAGCCACTAATGATAAGGAGGGAGAATAGTCAGTCCGTGACTATTTATAACAAGCACTCCACCTTTCTAAAGATTGAGGGACCTAATGAATGAATGTTGGCAACACAGATATGGTGTACTAACCTTTTTGTCAGACAGATAGTCACTTTTTAGGATGAAGCCCTTGACAGTTGTCAAAGGATATGGATGATGTCATCCTCAGCTGTCAGAAACCGGGAACCTTTTGGAGCACCCAATTTTGTACGAGCATTAGAAAGAGTGCCACATTTTGTTACATTCATTTAAACATGTGGGGTCCAGTGGATGGGGCTGAGGTTTCGATTTCCCCTCATTTGGTTGCCAACAGAACATTACACTCCGACATACAACATGAGCAATGATTGGTGGAAGGATGTACTTATGATAGAAGGATATAAACCTCCAAGGACAAAGATGGTCAAGGAATACGACCTTTCTCAGCTTCATGTTGACCACAACCAGTCCAACCCAGATCTGAAGAGAGAGTGAGCTGCATGAGGGCATGAAGAAAGACTAGTTGGGGGGAGATGTTGGGTGCCAAATCTACATACTTTTTCCCTCCATTTTTACTCTCTCTCTCACTCCTTTGTATCATTTATATTCACAAATCTCTCTAAATGTACAAGGTAAACTCTTGTCCACTGTCTTCCTGGAATATTTAATTAATGAAGTAATAGTCATGGAGATTTTACCTATGCGTAATTTTGACATTTCCGCAGATCTGATGGTCAAAGGTTACAGATGCAAATCACAGAAGTGATTCCGAGCTTCCAACACCATATTGACAAGTGATGTAACAACATAACGGAGTCTGGGCTTATTCTAGACCTTTCTTGTCTTTCTCTTGGCAACTAATTGGTCGTTTCAACGATTGTATATTGATAGACGTTAGCTGCCATATTGAGAGACAATTTTCTCTTAGTATTGTATAAGAAGGGTTTCAATGTTGTGAATTGGGGTTAGCCGTGCAGGAGATTGAGATTATAATAGAAGACTGTTTAATTAATTGAATGCAAGTTATTTTGTTGCTCTCTCTATAAGTTGTGAATCCACTGCAGCCCTGGTCAGAGAGTTGGGCCCACTCTTATGATCAAGTGGTGTGTTATCTTTGTGTGTTGTTATTTTATTTATGTTGGTTTATTTCGATTTCTGTTACAATACTTTAATTAATTGTTGTGAATGCTTTTTATAGTTCTGCAATTTATTCTTATTTACTGTCACAGTGGTTCTTTAGTTAACTCAGTTATTGAATCTAAGATTGGTGATTGGATTGTGTCATTGCTACCTACATATATTTTGCGCATTACCTTGAAATAATGTACGCACCCGGATTGATAAATTAAATGTGGAAAAGGTTTGAATAGGTATTCACACTCAGACACCAACAGTTCCCTGTCATCAAAAGATCATCTACATATACCATAAGATATACAATTGTTTTCCCAACTTTCTTGACAAACAAAGTTGCATCATCAAGATCATAATGTTTGAAATTGAGTTTCAAAAGATGCTCAGTTAACTTTTCATACCAGACTCATGCTTACTTGAGGACATACAAGGATTTCACAAGTTTGCATACTTTATGTTCATGTCCTTTCACAGAAAATCCTTCAGGCTGGGACATAAAACCATTCTCTTTTAGATCTCCATTTAAGAAAGCAGTTTTTACATCCATTTGTTGGACTTTCCAGCCTTTCCGAGCTGCTAGGGAAAATATTGTATGGATGGTAGCCCATTTTGTTGTGGGGGGAAAGTCTCCTCATAATCAACCCCTTCCTTCTGTGCAAAACATTTTTCCACAAGCCTGGCTTTGTGTTTGTCAAGTGAGCCATAAACTTTACACTTGTTCTTGTAGACCCACTTGCTGCCAATTGGTTTGGTTCCCAATGGAGGACCAACCAGCTTCCAAGTGCCATTCTTTATCAAGGAATCATACTCCTTTCGCATCGCTTATTTCCGTTCATCATGAGAAGTATCTTATTTGAAGGAATTTGTTTCAAAATTTGTAGACAAATTCAATTCACAATCATAAGAAACATCCATATCAACAGGGGAATCAGAATCATCTACATCACCTCCATTTTCCCTGGTTGAATTTCTTGTTCCCATCTTTCCAACCTCATCAAGATGAACACTTTCAAGTGTCTTTGTCGCCACTTTGGGGGACATTTTTGATATGGTCCAAGCTGCTCAGTTGATTGAGTTGGGATTGAATCAGGATTGAGTCTCCCAATTTTGTTAATCACATCACTCAAAGTATCATCAGTGGTTAGAGTTTCATGTGGGGGAGAGAGTGCTTCAAAAGAAGATTCCACAAATTGATCCAGCATAGGAATCCCCCCTTCAAGATGTGGAATTTGATTGTCAAATTCTTGAAATGATTTTTCATTTGCGAATCTATCCAAGCGATCAAGTTGTCACTCAACAACATTGCTAGCTTTGGAAGATTCAAGAAAGATTACATCTCTAGATACAACAAACTTTCTATTAACTTCATCATAGAGACAGTATGCTTTGGAGGTGTTTGAATACCCCAGAAGATACACTTACGCCTCCTTGCACCAAGTTTGTTTCTACGTACTTTTGGTATCAACTGGCATAACAGGTGGAACCAAAGACCCTAAGATGCTTTACCGAAGGAATGTAGTCATAACACATTTCATAAGGAGTTTTGTTTCTAATAGCATTAGATGGACATATATTCTTTATATATACAACACATAGAACTACATCAACCCAAAACATCAATTTTACATTCTTGAAAAGCATCATGGAGCATACCATATTTAAGATTGTCCTATTCATTCTTTTAGATACTCCGTTCTGTTGGGGATTATAAGGCATAGTTGTTTGATGTTTGATCCCATGTTAGAAAAGATAGTTTTAAAATTCATTTGAAGTGTATTATTTTCCATTATCAATGTGAATAGAGCCAATATGAGATTGTGCATCATTTTCAATCCATGTATGAAATTTCTTGAATGTTTGAAAAGAATCAGATTTGTTCTTCAATAAATAAACCAACACATTATGGTGTAGTCATCAATAAATGTCATCACATATCTATTTCCATTTGCAGAAGTAACAAGCATTGGACCACATAATTCTGAATGAATGAGTTCAATTTTTCTATGTGCTATGGTATGTGAATCATGAAAAGACTGTTTTCTATGCTTTCCTAGAATGCAAGCATCACATTGCTTAAGTTTCCTAGGAATTGTAGGCAAACTAGTAACACCATTTTTCTTCAACAAGCGAAGGTTGTCACAGTTCAAGTGTCCAAATATAGCATGACATAATATACTTGATGGAAATTTACCTTCATCATAATGAGAATTTATGAGAAATTTTGTGCAGGAGCAGAGGTACCTTGCAGCTTGAGAAGCCTTTCTTCTTCTATCCCCGACATGACAAGTGAGTGATCTAATGATTTTCTCACCTCAACCTTGCCATCAAACATATGAATGGAGTGTCCTTAATGGAGGATGTGGACCAAGGACAAAAAAAATTTCCTCAGTTGTGGGAGATATAAAACATCATGCAGAAGAAAGCCTAGAAGACCAGGCAATTTGAGCTTAATTGTGCCAAGCCCTAATGGCTTGAGTTTTGATTTTTCTAAAAAGCATACTGCTCCATCAACATTGTTAGTATTCTTCAAAAAAATCTCTTCTAAAATTCATGTGGCAAGTTTCTCGTGAATCAAGCAACCAATAATTTTTCCAAGAAGAAAGTGAAGCATTAAACAAGTCTTCATTTACTCCAACATTATAATGTGCCACAACATAGTGAGTAGATTCAAGTGCTTTACCTTTCTCATTGTCATTAGTTTTACCTTTGGGTTGATTTCTTTCCTACTCAATTCTATCCCAAAACAACTTGCATTTGGATGCATCATGTGATCCGTCTCTATTGCAATGTATGCAATGCAAATCAGACTTTTCTCCTTGAGAGTGTCTGCCCCCCCTGCCTCTGAAATTTATTCTTCCTCTTACTCTTTGGCCACCTCTTCCTCTGAAAGAATCTTGTGCAATATTATTTTCTCTACGTGCAAGACACACAGAGTCTTCAGAAGACTGAGGAGTTGTCTTCTTCCCAAAATCTTTCTCTCTCTCAGCCAATTTATTCACAAGGGAGTCAAAGGTAATTTCTTTGAGGTTTCCATTTGCTTGCAATGACTCAAGATAATTTGAATAAGTGGGATAAAGTGCCTTGACAAAAGCTATCAGAGTAATTTCAACTTCAACATTAGTGACTTTGATATCACGCATAATAGATTTTACTTCTTATGTAAGAGCAAGAGGATCGTCATTTTGTAATTCAAGGCTGAACAATTTAAACATGAGTTGAACAAATTCAAGCGCAAAGTGTGGGTCATAGATTTCCTTCAATTTTTTTAAGGTTTCGAAAGAATTTTAAAATCGAGAAATATGGCGACTCACCTCCTCATTTACAGATGTTGCAATCAAGGCATAGGCCTTGCTGTTCTTATTTCCCCAAATGGCGAATTCCTTGTCTGAGCTAGGCTTTTCTAGTTCTTTGTCTCCTTCTCCAACACAAACTCCTTTCCTCAGCTCATTAAAACTATTTGATCTTCCACAACCATTCTGGATAGTTCTCCTTATCAGTGAGAACCACTCCCACAATAGATATCAATGAATGCATTGTAAGATGTGTGTACTGTTTCCCGGATGCGGGTGACATCACTGTCCATGCCGCGAGTTAGAACAGTTATGAGGCATGTGGCTTGTCACATGGGCCTCTGTCAGCCCGGACAAGCCACGCCAAGCCAAGGAGCAGGCTCCTTAAATTCGCCGGAAGGCGATGCAATCAGCAAATTCGCAATGTTTTGCGTGGAGAGGAATGTAGTTAGGCTGTCTAGTCTGGAGCAGGGGAACGACGGGGGAATGTACAGGAGGTTGCTGGCGCCATTCAATGCGCTGCAACATCCGAGGAGCATGGGAGCTATTAAGGTTGCCTCCCTGACCTCTCTGCCGCATTCCAGGCCGTTTGAGTGGGTTATTGCTTGGAACAAGGTTTCTGGAGGAATTATAGGTGAGGGAAGCCATCGCCAAATGCCAAGGGAGAGGCTCAGGATGAGCAGTCGCAGAGGAATGGCTAGAGGGCATTCTGCCTCTCAGAGGCCTGAGATTTCTCCAACGTCCTCAGTTGAATTTACCTCTGAGCAAAACAGGCCTCCAGGCCGCAATGCTAGAGGCAATTGGGGCATTCCGGAGTGTGGTCACTCGGAACATCCGGCCATTCGATATAGAATTCCCTGTGCTTTTGCTAATAACACTCTGATAGTGTCGGTTACTGTGGAGCATTGTAGCAGTGCTCGTGGGCGCTTGGATACGGTGACTGTCCCGCGGGTCGACATGGAGACTCCCACTGTAGACTTCATGCGTCCGGTTCAGACGGATGAAGCTGGCCCCAGCGAACCTGTTCAGAGAAGCTCGTGCCAGGGTAAGGAACCTGCTCAAAGGAGCTCGTGCCAGGGTAAGGAAGCAGCGGAAAAGCTCAAGGGTCCAGCATCTGATGAACCTCACACCACGGATGACGATTAACTCAGCAGTCGCCAAGTCTGGGCAGCAAGGAATGAATTTCTCTGACCTTTTCATTTTCATGATTTTGTACATCTATTATGGAGTTTATGTCTGTAATTTCGGTTCATAGTCTCAGCCCACGCGTCGTTCAACATGTTCACCATGTCGTTTTCCATACGCAGCGTGTCGATTTGTGTTCACCTTGTCCAGTAATGCATCCATCGTGTCAGTTTCGGTACTCACCGTGTCATGTAATGAATCCACCGTGTCGATTACTGTATGCTACGTGTCGCTCTTCTATGCAAGGTAGCAATGACTGATATCTTCTCTGAAGGTACAGGGCTTTGGCCCAGATGTAATTTTTGTAATATTTTTGACTTTTTGTAATATAAATAGATCAGTGTTATCGAGAAAAAAAAAAAGATGTGTGTACTGTTAAAAAAAAACAAAACAAAACAATATCTATATATATATATATATATATATATATATAGATATAGATATATTCTTTTGCTACCAATATATAAAATTGTACTTCTGATAGTAATATGTATAAAAATTGCACTCTGATATATCAAAACAAAGGTATTATGTGGGGGAGGTGGTTTATGGGGGAGGGAGTTTATAGAGAAGGTGTATATGGAGTAGGTAATCTGGGAGGGGAGGGTGAACAATTTGTGCAAGAAACAGAAACAGATCTAAAAACCTAAAAAAAACTTTACAAATCAACTAGCAATTAAAATCAAATAACAATCTGGCAAACAAACTGGCTTAAAATGCAATAAGAAGTGAAACCTGACAAGGGGCAATCACCAAGTCACTTCAGCCTAACCTGACTGCTATATCAGACCTGAAAAGGATCAAAGCAACATAAGTGATTCAGAAATGAATGTAAGCAGAGAACTCTACCTAGGAAGCTTGTTACTAGTTGCACTTAGAGACTCTAGTCCCTGTGCAGCAGTATCACTTGCTGGAGTTCTTGACTACTTCACTATTCCCTTGTACAAGGTAGATTTTTTCTCTAGTCAACCCCACTATAAGCCTTCCAACACCATTCAAGTGTGGTTGTATGGGGGATGGCCAATTCCTTTGAGAGAACAAGAGTTCTTGGCTTCACTTGTCAAGTTGCTCCCAAGTAACCTAAAACACACAAGCTTTCAAAAAGAAGGAATAATTTCGACACACTGTGCAAAGAACCCTTACAAACAACAAAAACCCTAATCTATGCTTGAACTGTCCTAATTTATGCAAACCCTAATTCATGCACTAACCACAAAACCCTAATTTTATCTCTACAACCTTAATTCACATAAAAACAATGCAATCCTAGTTCGTGTATTAGTGTTGCAAGCCTAATTGCAGCTGTGATGACTTTAGCCCTAAACTACAAGGTAAACCCTAATGCTCATGGATAAAGGCAATTACTTTGAGTTTGCACTCCAGCACTGGTATAACAATGAATGGAACAAGTTCTACTGCAGGTTTTAAGTTAACATTGCCAATTAACAACTTCAGAGCACTCTTGTAAATATTATCATCAATACAACCTCCAAAATAGGACAGAATTATAGGGAGTTTTTTTGAATTTTTATGAAAGGACCTTTGTGTGGTGACCTTTAAAGAACTATCAAAGTACAACACATTCAGATAGTCTTATCATTTTATGGAGAAAGGAAATCTAATACAATCGGATTAGTTCTGTCAATGAGTAAATATTTTTGAAATTACAACATAAATTTGGCAACAACGTGAGAGTGCAAGAGCTCATATAAAGGTTGTTTTAAATGAAAATCTCACCATACTTGTGGGTTGACCATTGATATGTTACTGCTCTGTTCTGGGTTTCCAAAATGGGCACAATTTATATTTTCAATGTGGAAGAATGCAGAGAAAAGTAAAGGGCTTTATACCCTATCCCTAAACAGCGTTATACCCAAAACAGAGATACGTATATAGATCAAATTTCCACATCTAGTACCACAATATTCAGTGTTAAATATGTAACAATATGAACTCAAAATTTTAACAACAAGATACTTGCAATGACAACTTTAAGAGTTTGATTGGTAATTCAATAACATTTCCATAAATAATGACAACTAGTTATGCATTTAATTCAGAAAAATGATAGTTCGAAACTACCTCAGCAATACTGCAATTTTTTTGGAGTTCAATAGGGTTTGTATTGTTAAAATAAGTCACCACAATCCTTGAATGAAAACTACTTAACACATGCCATATACAAATATCATTAATCATTCATCGAAGAGCATTAATAATGAAATCAAATCTTGGCTACAAGAAACACCTAAACTATCCTATTCAATGAGATCTCATTCAAACCAAAAACAAAATAAATCATAGAAGAGGATACAGTGCTTCTCCACTGGAATGGTGGGCCCTTTCCAATCTAGATGGAGAAGCCTACGAAGCTACGATCACTCCTGGAGGTACCATCAATTCAATAATATAAGAGAATAGTTACACATTCACTTCAAAATACAGCCATAAAACAGAGTATATAAGACTTTAACAAATTCATAAGTAGTTCGATCTCACTCCAGGATTAACACACTTAGTTTTTCATAGGGTTTATGAGACATAATATATAGAATGCTACTGCCTAATGGATAAGATCAACCCTCTAATCTCTAAGATCAAAGGGTGATCTACTATCTTGGTTTTTCACAAGTAATTACTTAAATACACAAATTTAAACAAAAATATGGAACAGTGCCTTCAATACCTATCTCTATCAAGCCAAACTCGGATCATGGTGTCTCTTCTTTGGAAAATTTCCCTTGTACATATCGTTGAGTGTAAATGGAAAGAGTGTTCACCCTTTCCATCGATTTGAAAACCAAGAAATCAGGGAGTTGTTCACCAAATCACCCTTGCCCTCGATTTGAAAACTAAGAAATCAAGGCGATTGGGACCAAATCCAACCTCCCAAACCATAAAAACTATAAAATGGTCAATTTCAAATGAATATGACCTTACAAAGAAGAAAATCAGGTGATTGCAAGCGAATATAACCTCCACAACTAGGCGAATCGGGCCAAAGCAGGCTCTGCATGATTTATCCACCCCTTTTTTTGGGCTAAAATGAAAAAAATAAATTTTTTTTAAATAATGTTGAGAAAACTATATAAAATGGGTGTTTTATAAAAAAAATTGCCCTTCTAAAATGTAAAACCCCTTAAATTTTTCCCTTGGGCTAAAATTCACCCCTAAAATTTACCATGGGGAAGAAGAATGCTTTAGTCAAAAAGGAGGGAGAAAAAAATCACATGTAAACATTGTTCAAAATAAGGACATGATGAAGACCAATGTCAGAAACTTCATCCTGAGATGAGACCCAAAAAGTTTAACAAAAAAGGGAAACAAAAGACTATTGCAACTACACAACAAGATTTAGGATCTGATTCCGGGGATGAAACAAATATCACAACCATGGGATTTAAAGGTAAGGACTCTATTGCAAGTACTAGTTCTTCAAGTAACCTCAATGAGGCTAAACATGAAAAAGAAAGGATAGAGATTTCCCACATTGGAGTCATTTCAAAACATACAAAGATAGATACTTTGTTTGATTGTGGATCACAAGAAAACCTTATTTCAAAAGACATTGTTAAGAAATTGAATTTGGAAACCACTCCTCATCCTAAACCTTATCCTTTAGGTTGGATATGTGACAATGCAAAATTGCATGTGACAAAAATATGTAAACTTAAATTTTCCATCACTCCAAACTTTATAGATGGGGTAGAGCTTGATGTAATTGCACTTGACATTTGCGGTATTGTTTTTGGAAGCCCATGTCTATATGATAGGAGAGCCATTTTTCATCACCATGAGAATAAATATCACTTGTTTTAAGATGGGATTGAGTACATTTTTAGAGAACATAGCAAGATGTTGAATTTATTACTTGTGAATGCTGGACAAATGAAGATGCTTGTTAATGCTAGTAAGAATTTTGTACTCTTGATGATTAAACCAAAAGAGAATGTTGAAAATGAAGCCTTCCAAGGATGTGATGCAAGATTAAAATCTGATTTTTTTGAGGTTGTTAACACCTATGATGAGATGTTTTAGGAACCCAAAGGATTGCCTCCTAAAAGAGGAATCCAACATGAGATCCAATTGTAGCAAGATTTTTCTCTTCCAAACATTGGCATGTATAGGATGTCAGACATGGAGAATGCATAAATCAAGAAAAAAATCCAAGAGTTTCTTGATAAAGGGGTCATCATACCAAGCATATTTCCATGTGGGCCTCCAATTTTTTAATACCAATGAAAGATGGTACATGGTGCATGTGTGTGGATTTCGAAGCCTTGAACAAGATTACGGTAAAGAATTGTTACCTTCTTCCTTGAATTGATGATTTACTTGATCAGTTGAAAGATGTTGTGTATTTCACTAAGTTGGACTTGGGAAGTGGCTATCATCAGATTAGGATTGTTGAAGGAGACATATGAAAAGCAACTTTCAAAATAAAGCAAGATTTGTTTGTGTTAGGCCCCTATAATACTAGTGATTCCCCCATTACTATTGTCATTGTATCCCTTATTGCTATTATTGTGCCCCTATTGTCCCCATATTGTTATTAGTATGCCCCATAGAAACCCACTATTATTATTTTTGTGGCCTTATGTTATAATGTTATGTCGGCTTGATTACATTATGACCCCTTAGACTCCTATATATAGAAGGAAGGTTTAGTCATTTATATCATCCAAGAATTGTTCATTTGTGTAATGCAAAGGAGGTTTCCCCCTCGAAGAGGCTAAATTCTAAGGTGTTGATCTATCTTTTATAGCTTTTTGTGAGTTGGTTTCCTAACATTTGGTTTTAGAGCTTTGGATTCTAGGGTTTCACTGCTCCAAACAAGTCCTCGTGGAATTTTTGCTATAAAAAAATTTTTGCGATGTTTCAGAAGCTAAAAGAAAAACTCATTTGGGCTGAAATCATTCTAAACTTTGGGTCCGAATTTCAGAGCTCGTCTCGCTATATTCCCGGAGATATGATCTAAGGAAGTTGGCGTTTTTGCAGACTCCCGAATTACATTCCAAACAGGTGACCTAGGAAAAATCATCATAACTTTTTTTTTTAGCATCAGATTGAAATTTCGTAAGAAGTTTCAGAAAGAGGACAGCCTATAGTTTTCTGTGTATCAGTTTCAGGTACTAAGGTCGAAACAGTGGCACGTGGCACATCATACAAGTTTGCTCTACTGAATTATTCTATAATTAGGTCACCATGGGAGATTTGGCATAACTCTTCCTTGGAGAATCCAATCTTGATCAGACTTGCAGGGTTAGAAAGAGGACTCAAAGGGATACCACAAGACAAAATTTCAGATATTCAAGATCTGCAGTTATAGAAATATAACATATTCAATATCGAGCTCTTACAAAGTGAAAAAAAGTGTGTAGTTTTTTTGAATTTTGTATAAGATTGGTTTGAAAAAATAGTTTGAAGGAATTCAAAAGGAATGGTGAAGAATTATTAGCATTAATTAATGCCCCGAAGAAAGAAAATGGAAACACCTAGTAAGCAACATGAGAGCTCTAGCATGACTCGTAAAGAAGAGGAAGAAATGCAACATGATATATCAAAATTACAAGACCAAGTACAATAAATTTCACTCTCACTAAAGGTAAATGAAGCCAAGATGAATGGCATGGAAGCTAATATGAATGGCATGTAAGTTAAGATGGATGGTGTGGAAACTAACCTGGATGTTTTAAAGAAAGGCGTAGAAGTTAAGGTGAATGGCATGGACGATAAGATGGAAGAATTGAGGATGAATTTGAATAATTTGCTACAAGAAATGGTCACTAATGGTGAAAGGGTAGTAAAGGAAACTCATGATGAGAAAAAATGAAATGTTAATCATGATGTCATAGACTCTGATGTTGGATTGAAGACCCACCATGTTCCAAAAATTGATATGAGGAAGTTTGATGGCAAGGATCCCGGAACATGGATACTATACATGGAGCAATTTTTCAATCTCCATAATGTGCAAAACACACAAAAGGTATGTATTGCAACTTTATATTTGGAACCAAATTAGTTTGTATGGTATTGATGGCTTTTCTCTCGCAAACAAATTGTCACTTGGGCAATTTTTATGAAAGAAATGATAGCACATTATGACGATACAAAAAGAAACACCTTTTTTAGCCAATTGATAAATCTCAAAATAAAGGGTTCAATGATGGAGCACATTGAGGACTTCCAAAAATTGAACATAAAGGTAAAATATATTCTAGAGGATCATAGGATTGATGTGTTCATAGGGACTTTAAAGGATAATATCCAACATGAGGTTCACCTTAGGGAACCTGATTCATTGGAGAAGGCATTCAGGTTAGCAAGAAAAATGGAAAGAAAAATTATGGCAACAAGGAAGCCTACCACTAACAACTATAAAGATGGAAGTGTTGTTTCCCCTAGCCTTCCACAACCTACAAGGTTGACACCACAACAATTGGAAGAAAAAAGAGTAAAAGGGATTTGTTACAGTTGTGATAGTAAATACTCTAAAGGTCATAAGTGTGCTAAGAAGAAATTATTCTACATAGATTGTGAAGAGGAGGAAGAAAAGGAACAAGAAATGTCAAAAGAAGAGGATATACTCCAGGAAAAAACCCTAGATAAAGAAGAAATGAATCCGACCATATCTTGTAATGCATTGGCTGGAATTACCACTCCTCAAACTATCAAGATAGAAGGACATATCAAGAAGAAAAGGTAATAGTGTTTATTGATTCGGGAAGTACCCATAATTTTATTCATTGTAAGATAGCAAAGGAATTGAATTTCTTCCTATATCCAACACCAGAGTGTCAAGTGATGGTTGCAAGTGGAGGAACCATAAATTGCTCTGGAAAGTGCCATAATATCAAGCTATCCATGGGAGAATATGTATTGAATAGCCCAATTCTTTCCATTCCAATGGGTGGTGCTAATGTTGTACTAGGAGTCCAATGGATACAATCCTTCGGTATAATAGCTTTTAATTTTCAAGAACTTTTCATGAAATTTTGTGTGGAAGGAAAGGAAGTTGAATTAAGGGGTATTGCAAGCAAACCGGGAAAGATAATCAGCTCTAACAGTATGACAAAGCTTCTAAAGAAGGTACAACGAGGTGTAATTACACAATTATGTTTGCTAGAGGTTCCCACATCGAAATCATCTATTTCTCTAGATATCCAAAAATCCTTGGACAATTATTCCAAGGTATTTGAGACTCCAAAAGGTCTCCCACCCATTCATGATCATGATCATGCTATTCATTTGATTCCAGGAAGTGTTCCTCCAAACCCCTTGTCCGTACAAATATCCCTATGCCCAAAAGAGTGAAATTGAACGTATGGTTACAGAAATGCTAGAGGCTAGTATAATTCTAGTCAAATTTCTTTCTCTACTCCAGTAGTAGTGATGCACAAGAAGGATGGATAATGGCGCATGTGTCCAGATTATACGGAGCTCAACAAGCTCACTATTAAAGATAAATTTCCCATTCTTGTCATTGATGAATTATTGGATGAATTGCATGGATCAATTTACTTCGCCAAGTTGGATCTTCGTTCAGGATATCATAAAATCAGAATGAAGACTTGGGACATTCTGAAAATAGCATTTAGAACTCATGAGGGTCATTATGAATTTTTGGTCATGCCTTTTGGCCTTACCAATGTACCTTCTACATTTCAAGGTTTGATGAATTCCATTTTCAAACGCTTCCTTAGAAAATTTGTGTTAGTATTTTTTGATGATATACTAATCTACAGCAATTCTTGGAAGAATCATGTTGAACATGTTGACAAGGTGCTCAAACTATTGAAGGAGAAACATTTATATGCAAAAAGATCCAAATATTTCTTTGGAGTACAAGAGGTGGAATATCTGGGTCATATTGTATCTCATGAAGGTGTTAAGGTAGACCCTAGAAAAATTAAATCCATTAAGGAATGGAAAATCCCACATCCATAAAAAATCTGCGAGGATTTCTCGAGTTGACAGGGTATTATCGCAAGTTTGTTAGCAATTATGGGAGAGTAGCAGCACCTCTAGCAACATTATTGAAGAAAGATGCATTTTCATGGACTCCAGAAGCAACAAAGGCCTTCGAACATCTTAAAGAGGCAATGTGCCAAGCACCGGTCTTAGCTACACTGGACTTCACAAAAACCTTTATTGTGGAATGTGATGCTTCAAGAAATGGAATTGGTGTTGTTTTAATGCAAGATGAAAGACCCATTGCTTTCGAAAGTCATCCAATCAAGGGAAAGTATTTACACAAAGCTATTTATGAGAAGGAAATGTTGGCAATATTGCATGCACTTAAGAAATGTCGACCCTACCTAATGGGAAGACACTTCAAGGTAAAAACGGATCATGATAGTCTTAAATACTTTTTAGAACAAAGATTATCCTCTAAAGAGCAACAAAAATGGGTCACAAAGATGTTGGGTTATGACTTTGAAATCATCTACAAAAAAGGGAAGCAAAATGTTGTGGCAGATGCACTCTCAAGAAAGGATGAGGATGTGGAAGTATTGTTGTGCACCATTTCTATTATCCAACCAGATTGGATAAACGAAGCAAAGGAGGAATGGAAGAATGATGAAGAAGTGTGGGAACTCATTTGAAAGTTACAACAAGATACCAGTACATCTGATACATTTAGCTGGAAAAATGATTCATTATGATACAAATATCGCTTATACCTATGTAAGAATTCCCAACTCAAACAAAAGATTCTTATGGAATTGCACACTTCTCCCTTAGGAGGGCACTCAGGATTTTTAAAAACTTACCACAGGGTTAAGATGGAATTTTTTTGGGATGGTCTTAAATCGAATATTCAAAAGTTTGTGGCTGAATGTTTGGTTTGCCAGCAAAATAAAGTTGAAACAATTAAGGCCCCATGTCTATTACAACCTTTATCCATTCCAAGCCAACGTTCGGAGGAGGTTTCAATGTATTTTATCAGAGGTTTATCCAAGTCCGAAGGAAAGAGTGTCATCATGGTGGTAGTTGACAGACTTACCAAGTATGCACACTTTTGTTCATTATCACATCCATTTAAAGCCAGTACAGTTTCTACTGCATTTATGGAAACAATTCAAAAGCTACATGGAAACCCAAAGATTATTATAAGCGACAAAGATCCCATTTTCATTGCAAATTTTTGGACAGAATTATTTTCTTGTCTCGATGCTTAGTTAGCTCATAGCTCATCTTATCATCCTCAATCTAATGGGCAAACTGAGATAGTAAAAAAATATTTGGAAGGATATCTTCGTTGCTTTGTATCTAATAAATAGACACAATGGGTCAAATGGTTGCCTCTGGCTGAATGGTGGTATAACACTTCCTTCCATACTGCAACAAAAATGACCCCATTTATGGCACTTTATGGATATCATCCACCATCCATCACATCATATTTAAGAGAAAATTATGTGGAATATCTAGGTCATTTTGTATCTCATGAAGGTGTTAAGGTAGACCCTAGAAAAATTAAATCCATTAAGGAATGGAAAATCCCCACATCCATAAAACATCTGCGAGGATTTCTCGAGTTGACAGGCTATTATCGCAAGTTTGTTAGCAATTATGGGAGAATAGCAGCACCTCTAACAACATTATTGAAGAAAGATGCATTTTCATGGACTCCATAAGCAACAAAGGCCTTCGAACATCTTAAAGAGGCAATGTGTCAAGCACCGGTCTTAGCTACACCGAACTTCACAAAAACCTTTATTGTGGAATGTGATGCTTCAAGAAATGGAATTGGTGTTGTTTTAATGCAAGATGAAAGACCCATTGCTTTCGAAAGTCGTCCAATCAAGGGAAAGTATTTACACAAAGCTATTTATGAGAAGGAAATGTTGGCAATACTGCATGCACTTAAGAAATGGCGACCCTACCTAATGGGAAGACACTTCAAGGTAAAAACAGATCATGATAGTCTTAAATACTTTTTAGAACAAAGATTATCCTCTGAAGAGCAACAAAAATGGGTCACAAAGATGTTGGGTTATGACTTTGAAATCATCTACAAAAAGGGGAAGCAAAATGTTGTGGCAGATGCACTCTCAAGAAAGGATGAGGATGTGGAAGCATTGTTGTGCACCATTTCTATTATCCAACCAGATTGGATAAATGAAGCAACGGAGGAATGGAAGAATGATGAAGAAGTGTGGGCACTCATTTGAAAGTTATAACAAGATCCCAATACATCTGATACATTTAGCTGGAAAAATGATTCATTATGGTACAAAGATCGCTTATACCTATGTAAGAATTCCCAACTCAAACAAAAGATTCTTATGGAATTGCACACTTCTCCCTTAGGAGGGCACTCAGGATTTTTAAAAACTTACCACAGGGTTAAGATGGAATTTTTTTGGGATGGTCTTAAATCGAATATTCAAAAGTTTGTGGCAAAATGTTTGGTTTGCCAACAAAATAAAGTTGAAACAATTAAGGCCCCATGTCTATTACAACCTTTATCCATTCCAAGCCAACTTTGGGAGGAGGTTTCAATGGATTTTATCAGAGGTTTACCCAAGTCCGAAGGAAAGAGTGTCATCATGGTGGTAGTTGACAGACTTACCAAGTATGCACACTTTTGTGCATTATCACATCCATTTAAATCCAGTACAGTTTCTACTGCATTTATGGAAACAATTCAAAAGCTACATGGAAACCCAAAGATTATTATAAGCGATAGAGATCCCATTTTCACTAGAAATTTTTGGACAGAATTATTTTCTTGTCTCGATACTTAGTTACCTCATAGCTCATCTTATCATCCTCAATCTAATGGGCAAACTGAGATAGTAAAAAAATGTTTGGAAGGATATCTTCGTTGCTTTGTATCTGATAAATAGACACAATGGGTCAAATGGTTGCCTCTAGCTGAATGGTGGTATAACACTTCCTTCCGTACTGCAACAAAAATGACCCCATTTATGGCACTTTATGGATATCATCCACCATCCATCACATCATATTTAAGAGAAAATTATAAGGTTCAAGTAGTGGAACATCACATCGAGCATCAAAAACAAGTTCTATAACTCTTAAAGGATAACCTCACATTGGCGCAAAATAGAATGAAACAACAGGCAGATCAACATCGCAGCGAAAGAAGTTTTTATGTAGGTGACTGGGTATTCCTACGGCTACAACCATATAAACAAATGTCCCTCAAGCAAGCTAAGAATGATAATAAATTATCACCAAATTATTATGGTCCGTAGAAGGTGTTGCAAAAGATTGGTACTATGGCATACAAATTGGAGCTTCCCGAGTGCACCCAGTTTTCCATGTTTCATGTTTAAAGAAGGTTATAGGTGACAAGCTCCCAGTTCAAACAATATTGCCAGAAATTGACGAGGAAGGAAAAATCATATTGGAACCGGAAGCAGTCACAGAAACAAGAACTCAACAGCTACAAAATCGATCGATATCGGAGTATCTCATCAAGTGGAAGAACTTACCTGCTAAAGATTCAACATGGGAGGATGAGAATTTTATACAGAAGCATCCAGAACTACTCAAGCATTGAGGACAACGCTTTTCGGAAGGAGAGGGGCATGTTAGGCCCCTATAATACTAGTGATTCCCCCATTACTATTGTCATTGTATCCCTTATTGTTATTATTGTGCCCCTATTGTCCCCATATTATTATTAGTATACCCCATAGAAACCCACTATTGTTCTTTTTGTGGCCTTATGTTATTATTGTTATGTCGGCTTGATTACATTGTGACCCCTTAGACTCCTATATATAGAAGCGATGTTTAGTCATTTGTATCATCCAAGAATTGTTCATTTGTGTAATGTAAAGGAGGTTGCCCCCTCAAGGAGGCTGAATTCTAAGGCGTTGATCTATCTTTTCTATCTTTTTGTGACCTACTTTCCTAACAATTTGAACAGTTCGTTATGCCATTTGTGATTTGTAATGCTCGTACAGCATTCATGAGAGTTATGAATGATGTCTTAAGGCCTTTTCTTGATGAATTTGTGATTGTGTACTTAGATGACATATTGATTTTCAGCAAAACTCGTGAAAAACATGCCAGGCATGTTAGGCAAGTCTTAGATGTCTTGAAGAAAGAAAATTTCTTTTAAAGATGCCTAAAGACCTCATTAGTGTATTTGGGACATATTGCTGGTGGGGGTGAATTGAAGATAGATCCATCAAAGGTCAAAGTCATTGTAGATTGGCCTAAACCCAATAATGTAATAGAGCTTAGGAGCTTTTTGGGAGCATCCCAATATCGAAGAAAGTTCATTTATAACTTCTCATTAATTGTAGCTCCATTACATGCCTTGACAAGTGTGAAACGGGTTTTTCAGTGGGGAGGAAAGAAGCAGAAATCCTTCAATGCATTAGAAGAGAGAATTAGTACAACTCCACTACTTGCACCTCCTAATTTAAGATGACTATTTGAGATACAAAATTATGCAAGTGACTATGCCATGGGAGCAGTCTTGATGCAACATGGTAAGCCCATTTGTTACCATTATGAAACTTTTAATGGTGCAGTAGTTAACTATCCTACATATGACAAAGAATTGTATGAATTGGTGAAATGTGTGAAAAAATGGAAACACTATTTGATGGGAAAGGAAACTATCATTCGCACTAATCATCAACCATTGCAATACTTGCAATAAAAAGCCAAGCTACAACAATCGAGGAATTTCAAATGGATGGGTTTCTTGCAGAAATTCCAATTGGTGATAAGGTATAAGAAATGTATCTATAAAAAATTTGCTGAAATGATTTCTAAACCAATTGTTAGTGCTTCAATTATTCTTAAGCATAATTCTCTCACACATGAGAGCTATGTTGAACAATATGCTTTAGATGACAAATTTAAAGATTTGTATGCAACTTTGTGTAAAGGAAACCAAGTAGAGGAATTAGATTACCATGATCATGATAAATTTGTGTATCATCTTGGAAAGCTATGCATTCCATAGGGTGAAAGAATCAACGTCGTAAGGGAATCGCATACTTCACTTATTGCTAGCCATTTTGGTGTAACCAAGGCGGTGGCATAATTACAAAGGTTATTGTTATTGGCCTCGTATGAATGAAAGTGTGTCACGATATGTAAGAGGATGTTCTTTATGTGCTACTAGTAAGCCTAGCAATAGAAATTTAGGATTGTATACTCCACTTCAAGTTCCTTCCCATCCTTGGGAAAGTGTTTCTATGGACTTTGTAGGAGGGTTTCCTATGTCTAGGAAAAATCATGATTATCTTTATGTTGTGGTGGATAATTTCACCAAGATGTGTATTTTGATGCCTTGTAAGTAGTAGGTTACAGCTAATCAAACTATACAAATGTTCTTTCAAAATGTATGGGTACATTTTCGGTTTCCCAAATCCATTATTTCTTATTGATATTCTCGATCTGTCAGGAAATTTTGGTCAATCTTATGGGGACTCATGGAAACCAAGTTGAAAAAGAGTACAACATTCCATCCACAAACCGATGGTCATATAAAAGTGGTGAACAGAAAAGTAGTACATCTTCTTCGTGGCTGTTGTAACAAACATCCTAAGCTTTGGGATGAACACTCACACTAGATTTAGAATGTTTACAACCAGGAAAAACATTCATCGACTCAAACATATCCATTTGAGGCATGCTTTAGATACTTACCAAAATATCCTTTAGATTTTATCTTTGGGAAATATGTTGCTATTTATGGTCATAGTGGCATTGATAATGCCAAGCCATTTATTGAATAAATTCAATTGGTGCATCATATGGTTCAAGAACAGTTGGAAAAGAGCCAAGCCAAGTAAAACAAAAGGCACGATAAGAATTGTGTTGACCACAATTTTTAGGTTGGAGATGAAGTTTGGTTTTACATTAGCAAGGAGAGGCTTAAAGAACAAGGTAAAAAACTGAAACCAATAAGGTATGGACCTTTTAAGATTTTAGAAAAGATTGGTAATAATGCCTTCCGGTTGGATTTGTGTCCATATATGAAAATGTATGCAGTTGTTAATGTTGATAATTTGATATTTTATGAGCCTCATTTGATTGAATGTTAAGGAGAGCATGTTCAGATTCCTTCAATAGAAGATTTCTCTCCTAAATTTCTTAAATAATTGCAACAAGACAGTATCCTTGAAAGAAAAACAAGAACTTCAAAAAGAGGGAACGTGAAGTACCTTTTTGTGCGAATCAAAGGTACAAATCCAAGAAAATCCAAATGGATTGAGATTGGAAGGGTGAGGGAACTATACCCTCATCTGTTTATTGACTGAAAATAGTATTTTGGAGGTCCAAAAGCTTCCAGTGGGGAGGAGTGATCCAAGGGATCAGTAAAGTGCTCAAAATTCAAAGTGTTCAAAAGTGTTATAAACCTATAAAAAGCATAGACTACCAATCCAACGCAACTTGAATCGACCAAAATCGATATCGTACGCTCCTGATATCACATTTTGATCATTTTCCCAAATAGGTAAAAATTTGTAGGTTGGATGCAGGACTACTGACTGGGTAGTCTGTATGCTAACTAGGAAGGGTGACTAGGTAGGTTTACTGTGTTTCTTAGGCCAATGGTAGGCTGCCAAGTGGCCTCACCACATTGGTCGAATTTGTTGTGTTTTTGATTGGTCAAATTTATGGTTTGTTGGCCCAATGGATGGGAACCATGTGCCAATGGTGGGTAGCCATGTGGCCTCCCAATGGGCTTGCAAAATTTTGTTATGGACAAATGGGCCTCCGGGTGAATTAAATTTGAGACCTATGGAGTGGTAACATAAATCCTTACCACTCTGTTGTTGAGTCGACCTTAACATCTATAGTGGCAAACATCTATTTAAAGTTTCAACATTATTGTTCTTGGGGGACAATGCCAGGGCTAAGCCCTAGTGCCCAGTCACCTTATCGCCCATGAGACTGCAAGAATTTGGGATCCAAGTGCTTGGTCTTAGCCCTAGCCCAAGGTTCTGGAACCCATAACACTTTACCACAGGACCATAGCGCAACAATCGAGGGGGCTAGTGGATAATCCCAGCCCACGGTTTAGCCCTTGCACATATGACCAACTACATTCGCAGAGGAGAGCTGGTGGGGAGTTTGGATAGGCACTAATTTTTGGGGAACGGTCTCAGTTATATGGCAGACACATAACCATTACCGAGAGGCTAGGAGCTATGCCGACGGGGGCGGGCGGTTAGCCCCAACCCCCGGGTGCATTACTGGAAATACTGAGAGGGGGGTGAATTAGTATTTCTTATAATTGTTCTAGTTATTACCATAAGCATATATATGTATATATATAGAACACATAAATCGACAACTGGAATTAATACTTTTATTAGCACAAAACAGTGCAATGAAGTAAATACAATATAAGTATATATCTGGTTGTGATTAGTTGCCAAGCTCCAACTTGGACTTCAATGAGGCTCCAACCTCCAGAGCACCAACTCTGTTTTTGCAATGGTTCTGCACTTAGGAATACCAACCCCTAAGAATGTCAGTCCTGTTCAGTTATGAGGCTCCAACCCAAACCTGGTATAAACATGTATGTTGCTGATCTCTGTTCTGCTGAGGTTCTCCTTCACTCCTACTCTCCTGCCTCTGCTGCCTCTCACTCTGGTTATTCACCACCACTACACCCACCACAGTTCTTTGTTTTCCTGTTTTATTCATTCCCCATGCCTCTGTCCATTCGTTTCCGCTTACACCACCTCTTAGGCTTCCTCCTCGTCGCTGTGGCTTCCTCTGCGCTGTGCGAGTTCACTGACTCTCTGGGGACATGTAGATTCATTTGACAGGTCCAAACAATCCACAGAGAACACATCTTCCCGGTTTACCATAACAGTGCTCCTTTTGGCAATGATTGCAGGCATACACAGTTTTTTTTTCACTAGTTTAACGGATATGTTATGTCTCGATCGCAATCATAATCGCCATGATTCACCCCTTTTAACTGATGTTCATCCTTTTGAACCATCGGAAATAGCTACCGTAAGCCTTTCGGCCTAAAACACCCCGCACAAGCCAAATATTTCATTACACAGAGTATATGAGAAAAACCAGTCAAAAGACTAAGGGGCGGACTTCAAGCAATATCACACCTGCATCTAAACTATATCGGGTCCACAGCTTAAATCACAATCAGTAATTCGCAACTCCTGGCAATCCTTTATATGTCAGGCCCATGACACCGCTAATGGCCAACGGTCGATCCACCACTAGATGCGATATTATATTAAGCCAAGTTGTGATGTCGCATCGGGTCCGCAACCTTCATCGCAATCGGCGCTTGGGTGTGGCAAGGCTTCATAACATATGCAATTGTGACGGATGTGATAATAGATTAACTTATATTGCAATGTGTGGCGGGTCCGCGTGGATATGCATTGCAGTCGGGAGTTGCCCCTAGCGGAAGTCCAATGCGATATCGCTATCAACGATCACAAGTCGCACAGGGTCAAGGCTCGACGTTAACGTAGACCCCTCATAGCAATGCAATGTGCCGGACCCGATACAACTCACACTCCCATGTATAGATTTTTAAGTCCGCAATCTGCCTCTGATACTGTAATTGCCCTAGAGCCAAGTCTTCCGCCTCCGTTAGTGTTTAGCCTATGTATATGGGCTTTTTGTCCGCCGATAGTGTTAAAACATGCATACATGGGTTTTACGGGCCCGATAGCATAAATGTATATGTATAAGGTTCTGTGCCCCCGATAGTGTAAAAACACATATGTATGATATATGCTCCTCCGCCTGTATCTGCATGCATATAGTTCTTTTGTGGCCCGATAGCTCCCGATAATATACATGCACCCATAGCTCTGCTTGTTCCTCTGTTGCTCCAATGGCTGTCTGCGTCCTCTGTTGGCTATGTTTGCTCCTATACTTTGACATATAGGTATGGTATATATATATGGCTCCTTTGTAGCTCCGATAGCTCTATTTTAGCATATATGGTCCCCAAACGTTGTTTAAATGCATGAATATATATATAGATATATAGATATGTCTGATTTCTGCTCCTCTTGGCTCCGTCTGCTCCTCGAATATTGCCATATTGACATCAATGACAATCTGTGTCCAACAATCTCCCCCTTTGTTATTGATGGCAATATTCTTCTGCTCTCCCCCTTTGACATCAATGGCAAAGGAATGCATACAGACTCCCCCTATCAAACTGCTCCCCCTGTCCTGCTACATCTTTATGAATGAACTTGAGTGATGATAAAGAGATAACCCCCATCTTTTGACGCAGATGTTTGAATGCTTCTCGAGGAAGAGTTTTAGTGAAAATATCAGTTATCTGCTCCTTAGTACTGATATATTCCAGGACGATGTTTCATTCAGCTACTTGCTCACGGAGGAAATGATACTTGATTGGTATGTGTTTGGTTCTTGAGTGCATCACTGAATTTTTGTTGAGACTAATAGCACTTGTGTTGTCACAATAGACAGTAATCGGTTGATCTGTACATATGTCGACATATTTTAGAGCTTCCTTCATCCATATTATCTGAGTACAACAGTCTGTTGCAGTAATATACTCGGCTTTGGCTGTGGATAATGATATGGATGATTGTTTTTTGGTAAGCCAGGATACTAAACAGTCTCCTAGGAAGAACGCATTTCCACTAGTACTTTTCCGATCATCTATACTTCCAGCCCAGTCAGCATCGGTGTATGAAGTTACAATCAGTGTTGAGCTCTTTGGGTACCAAAGACCGAAATTAGAAGTTCCTTTCAGATATCTGAGAATTCTTTTTACAGCTAATAAATGGGATTGTTTGGGAGCAGATTGAAATCTTCCCACCATTCTTATTGCCTGCATTATGTCTGGTCTTGTAGTTTTTAAGTATAGAAGGGATCCAATAATTGGCCTGTAATGAGTTGCATCTACTAGAGGGTAATCATCATCTTTTCTCAATTTGCAATTTGTGGTCATAGGTGTGCTCATGGGTGCACAGTCCTCCATTCCATATTTTTTGAGCATGTCTTTTAGATATTTGGTTTGAGATATACACAATCCTGCTCTGGTTTGAGATACTTGAAGTCCAAGGAAGTGAGACAACTCTCCTATCATTGACATCTCAAACTATTTTGACATGTTTTGAGAAAATTCATGGCTCATTTCATTATTATTACTAGCAAAAATCAGATCATCGACATAAACAAGAGTAACTAGTAACTTACCTTCATCCATATTTATGTATAAATTACTTCCAGCCACTCCCTTTTTGAAGCCTTGTTGTTGTAGATAGTGATCCATTCTTGCATGCCAAGCTCTAGGAGCTTGTTTCAACCCATATAAAGCTTTTTTCAACTTACAGACTAAATCCTTTCCTTCTATTAGATCAAACCCTTCTGGCTGCTCCATGCAGACTTCTTCTTTGAGTTCCCCATTTAGAAATGTTGATTTCACGTCCATTTGATATATTTTGAATCCTTTTGAGCAAGCAAAAGCCAAGAACATCCTGATAGCTTCCATACGGGCTACTGGTGCAAATGTCTCTTCAAAGTCAATTCCTTCAATCTGTGAATAGCCTTTGCAGACAAGCCTTGCCTTGTTTCTGATAACATGTCCTTCCTCATTCATTTTATTTTTGAACACCCATTTGGTTCCTATTATGTTTTTGTCCTTTGGATGAGATACCAGCTCCCATGTCTTGTTCTTCTCAATTTGGGACATTTCTTCTTGCATGTCTTTTACCCAATGAGGATCCTTACTTGCTTCTGGAATTGTTTTCGGTTCTATCATAGATAGAAGAGCAATAACATTTCTCTTTGGTATACCATCCCTTCATCTCTATTGCCAATAATTTACTCTTCTGGATGATATTTCTAGATAAACTTCATCTTTGAATGGGTATGAGGAGGTTCTTTCTCCTCTTCTTCTCCCTCATCTATTTCTTGTTCTTCAGGTTCTTCTTCTTTAGGTCCTTCTTCTTTAATGAAAATATCATCTTCATATTCTTCAATTTCTTTTTTTGGAAGTCCTTCATCAACCTTTACATCAATGCTTTCCACTATTTTCTTCAATCAAAAATTGTAGCACTTGTATGCCTGTCTCCTTGTAGAGTATCCAAGAAATATCCCTTCATCAACACGAGAATCAAACTCTCCTAGTGAGCCATCATTGATTTTTATGAAGCACTTGCTTCCAAAGATCTTGAAGTACATTAGTGAAGCTGGTCTTCCTTTCCATAACTCATAAGGTGTTTTTTCACAGTTTGGGCTTAATTGAGTTCGATTTAATGTATAGACAACTATCCCTACTGCTTCTCTCCAGAATTTTGGCTACAAGTCTGCTACTAGTAACATTGTTCTTGCCATTTCTTGGACTGCTCGGTTTCTTCTTTCAACTACCCCATTTTTCTGAGGTGTTTTGGCAACAGAGAATTCCCTTTTAATTCCATGAATATTACAGAAATTACTAAACTTGTTTGATGTGAATTCTCCCCCTATATCTGTTCTGAGGCACTTAATTTTTGAATATTTTTCATTTTCTACAAGGGCTTTTAGATTCTTAAAACATTCAAAAGTTTCATATTTATACTTTATAAAATATATCCACAACATTCTAGTATAGTCATCAACAAATAACACAAAGTACCTTTCTCCATGGAGTGCCTGATTTCTAGTTGGTCCACATAGATCAGCATGGATGATCTCCAAGGGCTTTGATGTAGAGAGCTCCTTTGTCTTGTGTTTGGTTCTAGTTTTCTTTCCATGTTGACATGGACCACATACTCCTTGATTTGGTTTGAATGGCCTTGGGATGTCTCGTACAGCTCTACTCTCATTGATATTGACCAAATTTTCAAAGCTTGTATGTCCAAGTCGCTTGTGCCACAGCCAATTTTCATCTGTCTCACTCAAGTAGCATTTATTTTCCTGAATCTTGTTCAGAATGTAAATGTTGTCTGGTGTTATAACCCCTTTCGCCACAATTCCCCCCGAGGAAGAGTTCCTTATTTCACAGTCTTTGGTGCTGAAGACAACCTTATGTCTTTGATCACAGATTTCGCTAACACTCAGGAGATTGTATTTGAGCCCCAGTCTTTGGTGTTGAAGACAACCTTATGTCCTTGATCACAGATTTGGCTGACACTCAGGAGATTGTGTTTGAGCCCATCTACTAGCATAGCACCTTGAGATTTTCCTTTTCCATTGATCAGAGTAACAGTTCCTTTTCTCGCAATTTTGGCAAATCCACTTCCAAAAGACACATTTCCTTCCCTTTTTCTCAATGAGACAAACTTCCTTTTGTCTCCTGTCATGTGTCTGGAACACCCACTGTCCACAAGCCAATGATTTCCATTATTTTTAGCATATAGATCCAGGCCGCATTTATCCATGTTGGAATTCTTACTACTCGTCTTTTTTCCTTTGAGTGGGCAGTTTTGTTCATAGTGTCCATTATTGTAGCAGAATGAGAAAATCAGATCGAATTTGGTCAAGGGATCAAATGAATTGAAGGTTTTGATTTGTCCCTGCCTTTTAGGGGTATATGAATTGATTATTTGGTCCTTTAGCTTAGGCGTTTCACTTCTGCAAGGCCATGCAATGTGTGGCTTGATGACCGAAATTTTTACAGTGAAAACATTGTCAAAGAAAGATGGTTTTGTACCTGTTGAAGTAGCCATAGTTTGAGTCAATTTTCTTCCTAGGAATTACTCCTGCCTCATTCTCTGGATTTGAAATGGGCCCTTGGTGGAGTACAGGTTTATATTTTCTGTAGTATCCGTGATTCAACTCCACATTCTTCTTTGGAGTAATTCTCTCTTCATTCTTCGGATCTGGGATGGGCTTTCGATAACATACTTTTTATTCTTTTGGATTGCAAGAAAGTGCATCGGCATAGCTTTTCGCACTATTCTTAGTGCTTGAGGATTCTCCTTTGAAACCTATTCCAGACTTGTCATGTTGGGGTTTTTTACTTTTTAGAATAGTCTCAAGTATTTGAGAGCTTTTACAGCCCTTTTTAATTTGCTCCAACTCCTTCCTCAGAAACACTATTTCGACCTCACGTTCTTCACACATCTCTTCTTTTTCTTTTAGCTTTGCTTCCAGGATATCTTCTCTCCTTGTTTCCTCGTTTTCCACCTTGAGAGAGATGATTTTATTCTGTAGTTTTCCATTTTCTTCAATGGCACTAATTAACAGTTCATCTACATTTCCTTCCAACCCTGAGTCATCATCATTTGTGAATGCCATGAATAATGTTTCTTGGCTTTCATCATGGTCACTTTCCTCATTTGATTTCTTTTGATGACCATAAACTCATCCTCTTCAGACTCATCCTACTTAGAGAAGAAGTGCTTCTTATTGAACCCTTTTTTTTGTGTGCCATTCTTTTAGAATTTTTTTCATCATCACTATCATGTTTATGAGGACATTTTGTTGCATAATGACCTATTTTTTCACACTTAAAATAGATAAGAGGGTACTTGCCTTTAAGCTTAGATCCTTTCTTCAGCTTTCGTACAAATTGAGCCAATTCGGATTCCACATCGGACTCATCACTACAATCATTCCTTTCTTTCCCCTTCTTTAACTTTGAAGCCTTGAATGCTGCATCTTTGGGGCTTGGGCCACCTTTCCTCATCTCATAGGCAGTGAGGATTCCATGGAGTTCATCCATATTGAGGGTATCTAGATCCTTTGCTTCTTCTATGGTGCTTATTTTGGAGTCAAATCTGTCTGGAAGAGATCTTAATATTTTTTAAACAATGGTACTTTCTTCAATTTTTTCATCCAATCCTTTAAGGGAGTTGACAACTTCAACTACTCGGAGGAGGTATGCTGCAATATCTTCTTCATCTTCCATCCTCAGGCTTTCAAAGTGTCTTCTGTGAGTTTGAAGTTTTGCCTTCTTGACTTTTGAGTCTTCATTGTATAAGCCAACTAGATTGTCCCACATTTCTTTGGCAAAGTCACAATTCATAACTTTTGTGAACTTGGGATCAGTGATTCCACTAGTGATGGAGTTTAAGGCCTTTGCATTTGCAATGTAGGCTTTCCTCTCGTCTTGATCCATTGGAAGAGTGGTAGGAATATGATACTCATTTTGAACAAAATTCCAGACTTTAGGTCCAAGGGACATTAAATAGTAGGTCATTCTCTTTTTCCAGAAACCAAAGTTAGTGCCATCAAACAGAGGAGGTCTTCCTGATGCTTCGCGATTTCTCATCATGGCTGCGGATCATTCTTCAAGTTGTTAGGCTAGTATGAAGAAGCTTGCTCTGATACCAATTGTTGGGAATACTTGGGGGGGAGGGGTGAATCAGTATTTCTTATTAATTGTTTTAGTTATTACCAAAAGCATATATATGTATATATATAGAACACATAAATTGACAGTTGGAATTAATGCTTTTATTAACACAAAATAGTGCAATGAAGTAAATACAATATAAGTATATATCTAGTTGTGATTAGTTTCCAAGCTCCAACTTGGACTTCAGTGAGGCTCCAACCTCCAGAGCACCAACTCTGTTTTTGCAATGGTTTTGCACTTAGGAGCACCAACCCCTAAGAATGTCAGTCTTGTTCAGTTCTGAGGCTCTAACATCTTGGGCTCCAACCCAAACCTGGTATAAACAGGTATACTACTGATCTCTGTTCTGCTAAGGTTCTCCTTCACTCCTACTCTCCTGCCTCTGTTGCCTCTCACTATGGTTATTCACCACCATTGCACCCACCACAGTTATTTGTTTTCATGTTTTATTCATTCCCCATGCCTTTGTCCATTCATTTCTGCTTACACCACCTCTTAGGCTTCCTCCTCATCGCTGCAGCTTCCTCTGCATTGTGCAAGTTCATTGACTCTCTGGGGACACGTAGATTCATTTGACAAGTCCAAACAATCCTGTTATGAAACCAGCTCACAAAAAGATAGAAAAGATAGATCAACGCCTTATAATTCAGCCTCTTCGAGGGGGCAACCTCCTTTACATTACACAAATGAATAATTCTTGGATGATACAAATGAAAGGACCTTCTTTCTATATATAGGAGTCTAAGGGGTCATAATATAATCAGAGCCGACATAACAATAATAATGTAAGGGCACAATAATAACAATAGTGGGCTTTTATGGGGCACAATAATAACAATATGGGGACGACTTGGGTAAAACAATATAATAAGGGGGTTATACTAATAACAATAAGGGATTACACTAGTAGTATAGGCGCCTAACATGCCCCTCTCCTTCAAAAAGTTTTGTCCTCAACGCTTGAGTAGTTGTTGATGCTATTGTATAAAATTCTTGTCCTTCCATGTGAAATCTTCAACAGGTAAGTTCTTCCACTTGATGAGATGCTTTGAAATTGATCGATTTCGTAGCTGTCGACTTCTCGGTTTTGTAAATGCTTCAGGTTCCAATATGCTTTTTCCTTCCTTGTCAAGTTCTAGCAATATTGTTGGAACTGGGATATCAGGAAACTTTTGAATGAGTTCCCACCCTGCTTCGCCATTCTTCCATTCATACCTTCCTTTGTTTTTCAAATTTGGTTGGATAATTGTACCAACCTCTACCATTTTTGCAACCATATATTCAATTTCACTCCTTTGGGCATATGGATATGTATAAGGCTTGAAGTTTGGAGGAACACATCCTGGAATAAAATGAATAGCATTATCATGATCACGAATACGTGGAAGACCTTTGGGAGTCTCAAATACCTTGGAATGATTGTCCAAGACGTTTTGGAGATATGGAGAAATACATGATTTCGATGTGCGAACAGTTAGCGAACATAGTTGTGCAATTACACCTTGTTGTTCTTTCTTTAGAGCTTTATCATTCCATCAGAGTTGATTATCTTTCCTGGTTTCCCTGTGATACCCCTTAATTCAACTTCCTTTCCTTCCGAAGAAAATTTCATAAAACGTTTTTGAGAATTAAAAGCTATTGCACCCAAGGATTGTAGCCATTGGACTCCTAGTACAACATCAGCACCACTCATTGGAATGGAAAGCATTGGTCTATTCAATACATATTCTCCCATGGATATTTTGATATTATGGCACTTTCCAGAGCAATTTATGGTTCCTCCACTTGCAACCATCACTTGACACTCTAGTGCTGGATATAAGAAGCAATTCGATTCCTTGGCCATCTTACAATGAATAAAATTATGGGTATTTCCCTAATCAACCAACACTATTACCTTTTTCTTCTTGATATGTCCTTCTATCTTGATAGTTTGAGGAGTGGTAATTCCATCCAATGCATTACAGGATATGGTTGGATGCATTTCTTCTTTCTCTAGGGTTTGTACTTGGTGTATATCCTCTTCTTTTGGTGTTTCTTGTTCCTTTTCTTCCTCCTCTTCACAATCTATGTAAAATAATTTCTTCTCAGCACACTTATGAATTTTAGTGTATTTTCTATCACAATTATAACAAAGCCCTTTTGCTTTTTTTTCTTCCCATTGTTGGGGTGTCAACCTTGTAGGTTGTGAATGGCTGAGGGAAACATCACTTACATCCTTATATTTGTGAGTGGTAGGCTTCCTTGTTGCCATAATTTTTCTTTCCATTTTTCTTACTAACCTAAATGCCTTCTCCAATGAGTCAGGTTCCCAAAGGTGAACCTCATATTGGATGTTATCCTTTAAAGTCCCCATGAACATATCAATCGCATGCTCCTCTGGAATATTTTTTACCCTTATATTCAATTTTTTTAAGTCCTCAATGTGCTCCCTCATTGAACCCTTTTGTTTGAGGTTTATTAATTGGCTAAAAAAATGTTGTTTTTTTGTATCCTCATAATGTGCTGTCATTTCTTCCGTAAAAATTGCCCAATTCACAATTTGTTTACGAGAGCAAAGCTATTGATACCATACAAAGTGGTTTGGTTCCAAATATAAAGTTGCAATGCGTACCTTTTGTGTGTTTTGCACATAATGGAGATCGAAAAATTGCTCCATCTGTAGTATCCATGTTACGGGATCCTTGCCATCAAACTTCCTCATATCAATCTTTGGAACATGGTGGGTCTTTGTTCCAATGTTAGAGTCTATGAAATCATGATTAACATTTCTTTTGTTATCATCATGAGTTTCCTCTACAACATTTTCGCCATTAAGAAGCCTTTCTTGTAGCAACTTTTTCAAACCTTCCTTCAATCCTTCAATGTCTTTCTTCAAATCTTCCATCTTGTCATTCTTCAAATCATGATTAACATTCCTTTTGTTCTCATTATGAGTTTCCTCTCCTACCTTTTTCCATTAGGAAGCCTTTCTAGTAACAATGTTTTCATACCATCCATCTTAGCTTCCATGCCGTCCATCTTAGTTTCCACGCCATCCATCTTAGCTTCCATGCCATTCATCTTAGATTCCACGCCATTTATCTTAGCTTTTGTTAGCTTTTGTGAGAGTGACATTTGTTTCACTTGGTCTTGTAATTTTGATATATCATGTAGTATTTCTTCCTCTTCTTCATGAGTCATGCTAGAGCTTTCAGGTTGTTTACTAGGTGTTTCCATTTTCTTTCTTCAGGGCATTAATTACCGATAATACTGCTTCATTATGCCCTTTGAATTCCTTCAAAATAATTTTTCAAACCAAGCTTATGCAAATATATAAAAAAATACACACCTTTTTTCACTTTGTAGGCACTCGATATTGAATCTGATGTATCTCTGTAACTTCGGATCTTCCAGTTCTGAAATTGCAACCTACAGTAGCCCTCTATGTCTTCTTTCCAATGCCACCAATCTGATCGAATTTAGATTCTCCAAGAAAGAGTTATTCACAATCTTCCAATATGACCTAATTATATACCTTTTCAAAAGAGCGAACTTTTATGAAGTGCCACGTGTCACTGTTTTGACCTTAGGATCTAAAAGATATATACAGGAAACTGAAGTTCGTCCTCTTTCTGTAACTTCTTACGAAATTTCAATCTGATGCTCAAAACAAAAGTTATGACTATTTTCCCCAGGTCACCTGTTTAGAATGTAATTCGGGAGTCTACAAAAAGGCCAACTTCCTCAGATCATATCTCCGCAAATATAGCGTGAAAATCTCTGAAATTCAGACCCGAGGTTTAGAACAATTTCAGCCCAGATGGGTTTTTTTTTTAGCGTCTGAAACATCACAAAAAAAAAAAAAAAAAAAATTATAGCGAAAATTCCACGATGACCTGTTTGGAGCAGCGAAACCCTAGAATCCACAGCTCTGATACCAAATGTTATGAAACCAGCTCACAAAAAGATAGAAAAGATAGATCAACGCCTTATAATTCAGCCTCTTCGAGGGAGAAACCTCCTTTACATTACACAAATGAACAATTCTTGGATGATACAAATGACAAGACCTCCTTTCTATATATAGGAGTCTAAGGGGTCATAATATAATCAGAGCCGACATAACAATAATAATGTAAGGGCACAATAATAACAATAGTGGGCTTTCTATGGGGGCACAATAATAACAATATGGGGACTACATGGGTAAAACAATATAATAAGGGGGTTGTACTAATAACAATAAGAGGTTACACTAATAGTATAAGGGCCTAACAAATCCACGGAGAACACATTTTCCCGATTTACCGTAATAGTGCTCATTTTGGCAATGATTGCAGGCATACACAGAGTTTTTTTTCACTAGTTTAACAGAGATGTTGTGTCCATATCGCAATCATAATCACCATGATTCACCCCTTTTAATTGACGTTCAACCTTCTAAACCATCGGAAACAACTATCATATGCCTTTCGACCTAAAACACCCCGCGCAAGCCAAATATTTCATACATAGAGTATATGAGAAAAACTAGTCAAAAGACTAAGGGGCGGACTTCAAGCAATATTACACCCGCATCTAAACTGTATCAGGTCCGCAGCTTAAATCACAATCAGAAATTCGCGACTCCCGACGGTCCTTTATATGTCGGGCCCATGACATCGTTGATGGCCGATGGCCGATCCACCACTAGGTGCAATATTATATTAAGTCAAGTTATGATGTCGGATCGGGTCCGCAACGTTCATCGCAATCGGCGCTTGGGTGTGGCAAGGCTTCATAACATATGCAATTGTGACAGATGCGATAATATATTAACTTATATTGCAACGTGTGGCAGGTCTGCGTGGATATGCATCGCAGTCGGGAGTTGCCCCTGGCGAAGGTCCGATGCTATATCGCTATCGGCGATCACAAGTCGCACAGGGTCAAGGCTTGACGTTAACGTAGACCCCTCATAGCGATGCGATGTGCCAGACCCGATACAACTCAACACTCCCATGTATATAATTTTAAGTCTGCAATCTGCCTCCAATAGTGTAATTGCCCTAAAGCCAAGTCTTCTGCCTTCGTTAGTGTTTAGCCTATGTATATGGGCTTTTTGTCTGCCGATAGTGTTAAAACATGCATACATGGGTTTTACAGGCCCGATCGCATAAATGTATATGTATAATGTTCTATGCCCTCGATAGTGTAAAAACACATATGTATGATATATGCTCCTTCGCCTGTATCTGCATGCATATAGTTCTTTTATGGCCCGATAGCTCACGATAATATACATGCACCCATAGCTTTGCTTATTCCTCTGTTGCTCCAATGGTTGTCTGTGTCCTTTGTTGGCTCTGTTTGCTCCTGTACTTTGGCATATATATATATATATATATATATATATGGCTCCTTTGTAGCTCCGATAGCTCTATTTTGGCATATATGGTCCCCGAACATTGTTTATATATATATATATATATATATATATATATATATCTGAGTTCTGCTCCTCTTGGCTCTGTCTGCTCCTCGAATATTGCCATATTGACATCAATGACAATCTGTGTCCAACACGCATAGCCCCATGTAACCCAAGTTTTCTGCCATAGGCCTTGTTGGGCATTTAAACGAAGAAAAAAATGCACCCGAACCAACAGAAATCTCGTCGGCACCGATAAAAATTGGCCCTTGGTGTGCCTTGGAAATGCGGAATTCGTAGAACACTTAGCAGTACAATACAGTTTGTAGAGCAGTTAGCAGAAAAACTTCTAGAGAGCATAACTTCTTCAGTTTTTGGCCAAATTGAGCCCAACAAGAGCCCAGCTAGAGGTTTTTGACTATTCTGAAGCCATTGGAGACATAATTTTTACATTTTGAGCACTGTAAATCTATGTAAACACAAATTTTAGCACTTAATTAAAGAGGCCCAACATTGGAAGCTTGACTAGGAGATGTAACCGAGGAGAGAGGTGAAATCATTTATTATTTTTGTTGTCATGTGTTTCTGATATGGTATATTTGTCTTTGTTTTATGTTGTTAAATAAGTTTTAAACCATTATTTTATGTGTTTTGCAAAGTGATCCATTGCCTAAAATACATAAAATTTTACTTGCAAATTTTTCCATCACCTTCAAGTTTGCATAACAAATCAATAGCATAGTAGTGTAAAATCGAAAATATTTCTATAACGATGAAAACCTCAATTTCCTAATAGATCGAGACAACTAGATAACTTATCCTACCAACTTGACTTTGTCATACAATCATAATATGACATGTGTACAACGTTGACCCATCATTTTCCATGTCGCAATGTTGATGTGTATACCAGAGTATCGAAATATCAATAATTTTGCATGGTATAGCCTCTTGAAAATCATAAAACGTTGATACGTCAATATTCCAACTTGACATGCCAAATAATTTTGACTGGCCGAAAATTAGCTTCTTCTAACATCGGAACAACAACGTTAGTGAGAATTTTACAAAAAAAAATTCTGAAAAATTTTCCATCATTATGACGTTTGTGCTATTAGAACATGCATTGAAAGACAAACGATGTCACAATTTTTCAAAAAGATAATATAACGAACTTTCCATAGTTACGACATTTATTTTGTCAGAACGGGGTAGAAAGACTGATGGCATCAGGAATTTGAAAAAAAAAATTGCGATGAACTTGCCATAGTTGCGATATTTTTGCCGTCATAATAGGTGTTAGAAGACTGACATCAGGTTGTCGTAAGATCGATGGCATTTAGACGGAACCAATGTTAAAAACCAACATCGTTGGCAATTTTAAAAAAAAAAATGAATGAGCTTCCATATATATAATCGGAGGCCCTAAAGAAAACTCTTTGTTAACTCAAACAAATATAAGACTAAATCTAGTTCAAAAATATCATCTAATGTGTAGTGGAATGGAGCATTTTAGAGAATAAAACCAAGGTCCTATATAGTCATTAATGCTAGTGTTGTTGTTAATGTTTATGGAAATATTTATAAGAATGGTCCTCCAGAGAAAGTTATGCCACTACTGCAATTTTTTTTTGAAGGATTTACACAAATTGCTAGAAAAAGATATTTTAAAGGGCTAACTCAGACAAAATGATTCATGATTATAAAATTTACCCCATAAAAGTTGGAAGTTCAAAGAATGACAAAATCCCTTCCTACCAACTGATTTCTAAGCTAGTGGAATGTATGGTGAGAGGAAAAGGGTGGGCTTTACAATCAATCATAGTCACTTTGAAAATAATGAGGATTTAAGAGATCAGTATACCTAATAATTCCCTGTCAATATTGAAGCTAAGGAAAAGATACACAACAACAACCTTTAAATGAAAATTCTTTTATTTGAGTAAGAGAACAACAACTGTAACTTGAGGATGCAACAGTGGTTCCATAAAACAATTGCTTGTATCTAGTTGCAGTAAATGTGTGTTAAAGTGGAAGCAGATGTGGCTTGAGGTTACAGGAACTATGACTTGGGGATGTAACATCTGCGACTTAGAATAAAATATATTTATATAAAATAAATTATATATATTAAAAGATCATTATACTTGACAAGTCCTTGACAATATTTAATCTGAGGCATAAATACATGGCAACAATCTTTATACAAGAATTATTTTATTCGAGTAAGGAAACAAAAACTATAACTTAAGGCTTCAGTAGTGATTCCATAAACATTTTCTTATATTCAGTTGCAGTAACTGTTCCATAAAACAATTTCTTGTATCTGGTTACAGTAATTGTGTGTTAAAGTTGCAACAAATGTGGCTTGGGGTTGCAGGAGCTGTGACTTGGGGATGCAACATCTACGACTTATAATAAACCAGATTATCTATATGTGTGTGTGTGTGTGTGTGTGTGTAGAGAGAGAATAAATTACGACAATAGTTATTTATTTATTATTATATTATTATTATTTAACTAGTATGATAAAAAAAAGAAATTACTTGGTCGTACGTGTGGCGTCATATGGAAAGATATGGAGGCTAATCCATTCAGAAGATACATGGAATCAACAACCAACTCCATGACTAGTTTTTGAATATGGTAGACACGTAACAAGATATCCATGCCTAAATAGATTAACAAAATCTCCAAAGTAGTATTCACCTACAAATTCCAATTTTCTTCTCTCTTCAATAGGTGTAGCGCCATGTTTATCTTTCAGCATGACTAATCCTTTCTTTGACATCAATGACAAACCTTTCAACAACACCATGAAAACTATGAAAATCCTTGCTACAATTATAAAGCCCAATTTGTCTAAGGCCTTTGATAGGGAAAATTAGATGTACTTGATGCTCATTATTCTTAACTCTAGTTTAAATTTAGAGTTTGTCAATTGGATTGAAGTTTTCCTATGCTCATCATATTTATATGTAATTATCAATTGGGTCAAGCTTTAGATTTTCCAAGTCATCTAGGAGACTATGATGCAAGTTTGCCACTAATCTCCTTTAATATTTCCTATTATTAATGGGGACCTTAACAATTCGAGTAGGAAATGAGAGGAAGTTTATAATGCATTAACTAATGATACTATTTTGATCACTCACACATTTACATATGCTATTTTTTGGACACCTTCTATTGGTGGATGATGTTATTCTATTTCGTGCAAGCTATAGTAAAATGGCCTAGTATGTGAAGCCTCATTAGAGCTCTAAACTGAACTGGGGTTGCATTGATCATAGAAGTAAACCTACACAAGTCTACCATCTATTCCAATTATTTGAAAGATATGTTAGAAAGAGAAATCAACCAGGTCGTGCACCCATTTCAAATACTTGGGATTTATGCTAATGTTTAACGACTATAGGAATGGAGATTCCTTAATTCCATATCAAAATGTGGAAAAAATAATCACAATATAGTTATTCTTAGGTGGCACATTAACCTTAGCAGAGTCCATACTAGGATATTGGCATTAGGATAGCTTATATTCTTGTTGGTATCTTGGGAAATATTAGAAAAAATGCTTTCATTTTATCAAGAAGGAAAGAAAGAGCGAAGGAGGCATCCCTATAGTAAAATGGAAATGGGTTTCCAAACCAAAAATCATGAGGAGTTGGATACTAAAGAATATTCATCATTTTGGGAAAGCATTGGTTGCCAAGAGTCTTTGGAGAATCATAAAACATTTAGGTTTGTGGAAGGATGTAATGAAATCAAAGTACATTTATCCACTTTCACTTGAACACTGGATAAGATCTAGGATAAAAATTATCATAGGAACTTCTCTCATATGGAAAACTCCAACCCTATCCATCCTTCCTATAAGTCAATGTCTTGCATAGAAATTAGGAAATGGCCAAAAAATTAAAATAGGGGAGGACCCTCTACAAGGTATTAATGGAGAACACAAAATGTAGAATGACCTATATTTTGAATCCTTAGATTCAAAGGAATAGTGACAATGGTAGATGCTTAAGATATTGAATATGGCACATTTTCAAGCCATGGGTGGAATAAGGAAATATATTTAGATTTCATAGGTTATTTGGCATATAAATGTGTTTCTATAGTGAACAGGTTGTAACATAAATCACAAATTCATGGAAGAATCAAAATTTGGTAGGAACATTTCAATTAGTGCATAAATGAAGATAGTATATCAATAATGAGGGGAAACAGATTATGGTTGTAGTTGGTGCACATACTTATTAGGATGCCTAGAGACTAGTACAAAATGGCTAATTAGGTACTAAAAAAATGACTAAAATTTGCATATAAACAACTATTTTTCGGTTGGTGACCAATAGTAGCTAATTTACAATATCTTATAACACAACCAACTTTTAGTCGTTTTTAGCTTAGTCATTAATTGGTTGTCTCAATTATGTTGTCTAATAGTATATTTGGTCATTAATTTAGTCATTGATTTGGTCATTGATTGCCACAATTATTGGCCAAATATACAACAAAATATATTATTAAATAATCAGCCAAGAAAACCAATTAATGACCAAAATGTTGGTCGTGTTATAAGATATTGTAAATTAGCTACAAATAGTCATATATATGCAAATTTTAGTCATCGTTTGAAACCAATTAATGACAAAAGAAATGTGACTAAATTTTGGTCGTGTTATAAGATATTGTAAATTAGCTACTAATAGTCGTATATATGCAAAACTTAGTCGTCATTTGTAATCACAAATTTATAATTTGCAGTAGTCATTTATCTTTTTATGGTAGTTTATATTCATTATATAAATGGCTAGTCTAATAGTTTATATTCATTTCATTTACTTTCATTAATGATCGTTATAAACAACTAATTTAGTTGTATATTCATTTTATTTGTGTTCATCATTAATAAACATAAACTACTAATTTAGTAGTTTTAGATTGATTTTATGTGTTCATTATTAATCAACATAAATTAATTAGTATGATTTTGCAACTAAATTTAAAAAAAAATAACACAATGTACATGTTCATTTAATATGAGAACACAAAGTTACATATGTTAATTACAAGACTAAGTAATATCAAATGCAACTATAAATAATTCCAACCACAAATTATATTATATAAAATGTCAAGTATTACAATATGAGTTTCCAACTTAATATTTGTTGGAGTACAATTTACACATGAAATATTGTTTCATCACTTCAAAACATAATCATTGTGTTGCCAAGGCATTGCAAGTGAATTCACCAACTCTGAAGACTTGACCATCAATCTCTATGTGTGTGTCTTATGAGGGATATTGACTCTATGGGTACCACTAGACCAGTTCTCTTCTCTCTCTTTAATTTGCATTTTGTCGCTCTAGTGTTATTGTTCTCCTCTTTCTTCAATCCCTGCTTCTTACCATCAATATTGAGTCATTTTCTGAACCAAAAAAAGATACAATGCAGAGTATAAGACATGAAATTCGATTAACGTTGGAATATAAACTAAAGTAGACTATAAAAGATTTATATGATTTATACCTCAACATCAGCAATATTGTTAATGTTACTTTTCCCCACAAAAGCAAGATACTTGAACAAGTTTTTTTCAGTTGTGCAATAGTGGCCACCTTGTGCCCAGATGACATGTACAAACAAAGCAAATAAACACAACAGAACTAGTAGTTTCTACTAAGAATGTCTCATGCTCCACTTTTGTAGTTGTATTGTTTCCTATAGTTACCTCTAAGAAGCAGTGACACTTCAACAATAAAACTACTTAGTGGAAATCTAATGGGTGGAGCAAAGTATTGCTAACACAAGATTACAAGAAACTAAAAAAAAAATAAGACAAGACTTTGTAAATTGTGATATTAACCGGGAATATAGCGTTAATATAGTAATCTTCAATTGTCAGCGTACTATCCACAGGAAAAGGAATCCAATTCCTATAAACCAACAAATTATGTATGCCCCTTCGTTTCCCTATAATTAATTGAGAAAGATTAGCACATGCAATTTCCATTTAGAGTCTTTGGCATGATTTTACAAATATTCAAAATAAACTAATGTTACTCATTCATTTTTCTCTAATGCATACAAAATCGAATATGCTAACTTGTTTTGAGCTAGAGAGTTTTGTAATTCATCGTGTCCAAAATCATTGCTTATTGTCATGACTGCTTTTTTTTTAATGATCAGGAAATAGACCTATATTTGATCAGAAAACATATTTTTCAGAATATATTCCATTTTTCTAATTCAAAGTTAAATTTCCTTTCCATTTATGGCGTTCAAACAAACTGGAATCCTTTTCATTTAATAAATCATTGTTGTAATATGCTACTGAACAAAGAGTTCCATAATGAAGTTAATTAGTGGTGGAATACTAATAAATCACAAATACATGCAATAAATAACACCACTATATGTCCTAGGCACGCCAAGTCTTTATCTTCTTGGTTGGAAATATTACTTCATGAAAACAACATATTTGAAAAAGAGAACTTTTCTAAAACTAACCAACGTCAGTGTATCCAACAACATTGACATTTCTATTGGCATGCCCTCAAAATATGTGGAAGTATCAAACAAGTGTAGTGGACTTCCCCGTAAAGTTAAAGTTTGGCAATGGAACATGTTGTCCCTTAGTATAATCAGGTTTTAACTTGCCCTTTATAGCTTAGAAAGAATGGGAATTCAATGTAGAACAATGGCATAAAGCTTTTATTCATTCACACTTACCTAGATCCTAAACAAGCATTGAAGTGTTATACAAATCCAAGCATGTCTCACATTCCACCAAGAAATAGAATTTCCAGATTTTGACTGTAAACCTTGAGCCTTTCTCAAATTTGTAAACAAGTAACATCATAAATATTATTTCTTAGTTCTCAAACCTTCTCCTGTGTGGAGCTTGAGAAAATATGTGCATACACATATCACATTATAGCATGTTGTGGAGTACATTTACAAGAAACCAATCACTCAAAATTTTATATTTTGGCAAGATTGAGGCATGTGTTAAATGCCCATTATCTGCATCTCTGCACAATGGTGTCATTAATAATTTGAAGGTTCTTGTCTTGATAGTATGATCTAATTATTTCTTTGTGAAAGATGTTTTTTCACTATCATTCTTAAAATTTTGATGTTTATGAACAGTGTATAGATACAATGGATGCTTCGAATAATAAATGAGGCAATTATTTTGCCATTAAGAGTGTTCAGTATTTTCATATGGCTTAAATTCAATATTGCTACTAGTGGTACTTAGGGTCAACCTAAACGGTTCTTTCACATGCATCAAAAGAAGTAAAATGTGATAATAGGAAGGACTCATGCAAACTTTTCTAATTGTACATGTTGAATCTGTAAGTGTTTTTGTTGTGCTCAATTTCTTATTGGAGTAAGGTCCTATCCACTGACAAAGTTTGTACAAATGTTTGAAATGATACTAAATAAGTTGGACCTAGGGGACTGAAGAACAAAAGCAAAAGACAATGCTTGACTGAGATCTATATATGGCTAGAACATAATCAACTTAAACACCCATCAATGTTTGACTCTTACAAAGGCGGCATCCCACATTTTATTGGTTAGCATTTTCAACATTGAAACTTGTACTACACCTTTTTTTGCAACTTGGCAATATCATTAGTTCAATGAAATTAATGCATGATCTTTCTCTTAGGTAAACCAGTGTATTCCACAATGCCTATGCAGAACACGAGTACATGCTCAAATCGACCTAACTTCACTGATATTGGTAATCATCTTCACTAACAAACACTTTGAGCCACTTCGAGCATCGATCTTTCCAGTAACAAATAGTAATTGTAGATAGAACAGTAAATGCAATATACAATAGAAGACAATTAAGAGCAATAACAAGAGACACCAAATTTGGTCAAAGACCAAAGAAAAACCCTATAAGGGGGAAAACCCTTTCAAATTCTTCTTCTTATTAGATTGTCATAAAATGTTCAACAGAGAGAGTCAAAAGTCAACAACATTTGTTGGAATTATGATACAAGTGTTGTCCTTGATGGCAACTCACACAGATGACAAATCATAGTGCAGCAAGTCAGTAGCAAAGAATTGATGATCAGACTACAAAGAATGAAGAAAGAAAAGTATATACGCAGGTTCACTATATACCAAGTCATGTACACATGCAGGTTCACTATATACCAAGTCGCGTATATACGCAGGTTCGCTATATACCAAGTAGTGTATACACGCAGGTTCACTATATACAAAGGCGTGTATACACGCGGGATTGCTGATCAAAAGTCGCGTATGCGTATGCACGCACTTTCATGCACGGAAAAGCGTGTACATGTGGGAAAGCTTATTTTTGGGTCCGTGATATTTAGACCTATGGTTTTGGACCTTGGTATTGTGTCCAAAGTGTTGAACCCAGGTATTGGATCTCTAGTATTGGTTCTAAATGGTTTTGGACCATGGTATTGAGTAAGGCCTAAGACTATAAAAAGGGAACGAGATCATTATGCAAAGGCATTCAGAAAATCTTGAATATCTGATGAAGTATGAGATCTAGTATGCAGGTTATGGGTTCATGATGCTTTGCTTGATCTGAGCTAAGGAGGAATCTCACCGGTTGATGGAGAACAAGATCTAAGGATAGATCAGGATCAAATGGTTTGGAATGAATCATCTCTATATGGTTTGATTATGCTAATTCTAGATCTGTATACTAACGCATGTAATGTTCTGATCTGGGTATAACTTAAGTTTGAAATAGATGCAATTCATGAATGAATATTTACAGATGTATACGCTGGTTGAATTTGATAAAAGCGCGTACATACGCAGGTTATATACATCTAAATAGCGCATACCATATACACTATCATATTTGAAGTTACAAGTGGTTCTGGTAGTTGATGCAAAGTCTGAGTTCTGGTGACTGTTTACTGGTGTCAGTATTCTGCACATTCAGATTGGTTGATTATGTTTAGCTTCAGCGTTGTTGGATGAGATCTATAATGGATCAGGATCATAATGACTTATCTTTATGTGATTTGATGGACTAGTTCTAGTTGCTATCATGCGTATTATCCTTGTATATGTAATGATCTGGTTATGTCTAAAGTCAGGAACTGCAATAAAGACATAAGTAATTAATGACATATACGCTGGTTCGCTTTGGTGAAGTTGTGTATACACGCTGGTTTGGCTCTTCCAAGTAGCGTATGCACTCTGATGCATGATTTTTGATGATACAGTTAGATCTGAACATTGTTGCAGAGCTCTGTGTTCTGCTCTGTGCTCTGGTGATTGCAGTTTGTTGACAGGGTTTCAGTGATTCAGTATTGGGTGATTCAGAGATTGATGATGCTAATGTTGATTGATTGTGTGCTTCAATGATATTGATGGGTCCAGTATGAAAATTGGATGAAACATGGCCTTCAGATTATGGTGTTGTGCTTCAGGAGTATCCAGTCTGAAAATTTATGAAACGTGGTACGTAGAGGAAGAAAGAGAAGGTTGTAGCGTTTTGTAGGTCGACACTTACGTAATAGTACATCAGCGAGTACAAGAGCTAAGGGGGTGGTAGCTCCCTTCTAGTAGCAGCTGGAAAACGAGTGAAGGTTGGAGCATTCAGTAGGTCGGCACCTACGTACTAGTAAAAGGATCGGCTAGTACAAGAGCTAAGGGGGTTGTAGCTCCCATCCAGGAGAAGCTGGAGAACGAGAGAAGGTTGTAGCGTTCTGCAGGTAGAAGCCTATGTACTGATATAACACTGCACCAGTACAGAAATATTGTAAAAAGAAGTTTTCTTATTAAAAGAGGATAGAGACGACTTGCAGCAGGTGGTTTTCACCCGCATTGGGTTTCCACCTTATATCATGGTGTTCATGTGTGCTTCTTGTGTGTGATGATCTGCTCTGTTTTACTGCTCATGTTTACTGTTCATATGGTTAATAATGTTCTGATGCACTCATTAAGGATCAACTAACTGAATCATAATTTTACTGGATATACTCTTGTTGCATTAAACACAGTTGCGTATACATGCGATTTACCTTAGAGTAGCATATATGAATCTTAATATGGAAATGAAAAAAGTTATATTGATTTGATAATACTGATTCACCCCCCTTCTTAGTGTTATTTCCAACAATTGGTATCAAAGTAGGTCCTTTGGTAGAAGCTTGATCGCTTGAAGGAGATCCGTAGATCAATGGCAAAGAAGCTTAAGAAGAAAGCGCCTAAGAAGAAGAAGACATGTCAGAAGAGCTATGGTAGTGGGAGAATCGATTGGGGAATATGTGGAAGAAGCACTTCAGATTTAGAATCACTTCAGAATGAAGATGAACCAGCAAAAGAACTATCGGGTCTGAATTTGTTATCCTCTGGTAATACATTTATCCATCCATTTGAAGATGATGAAAGTGATAGCGAAACCACTGAATTTGCTCTTATGGGTGAGCAAGAAAGATATCAAATGGAGGCAGAATTTATAAGGCTTACAAACAAAATTAGAGATCAACAAGATCTATTGAACAAAAGGGAATGTCCCTTCAAAGAAGAAGCTACCAAACTAAAAGCTCAACTAGAAGGAAACAAGGTAAGGAAGTTATTCAAGGACAAGGAAGATCAATGTCAGAAGTTGCAGGATGAAGTGACATCATTAAGAAATGAAGTCAATGAAAGGAGCACAACAATCAAAAAACTCATAGATAGATCCAGTTACTAGGAAAGTCTTGAAGCTACGATCCTCTCGCTAAAAGAAGATCTTGAAGAATCAAATAAATAGAATAAAGAACTGCTCCAAGCTCTTGAAAAACAAGAAAACGAAGTTCTTGAACTAAGACATCAGTTGGAAGAAGGAAGAAACGTTGAAGAAAACATGAAGAAGCAGTATCATGAAAAGGAGGAGCAACATCAGGGTGAGGTAAATATTCTAAAAGATAACTTAGAAGAAAAAGATAATCTCTTACGCTTTCAAGATAGTACTAAGATCCTGGATGATATTCTTAGTAGTCAAAGGTCTCCTGCTATCAAAACTGGCCTTGGTTTTTATGAATCTGTTGAAGATGAATCTAGCTCACAAGAAGAGGCAAGGAACTCTAATGAGAAATCTAAAATAATCAACAAGGAGATGAGAGGACAAACTCATCAACAACCAAGGAAAGAAAATCTTTTACTCCTCCGATGGATAATGTTGAATGTTATGTATGTCATAATCTTGGACATGTTGCAGCCAGATGCAGAAGAAGAATGGTTCAAGACCATCACACAGAAAGATCATCACGTTCCAGGTACTTTAAGGGATATTGCTTTACTTGCAATATGTTTGGTCACAAAGTTGTTGATTGCTATAGAAGGAATATGAAACATGTAAAATGTTATGCATGTAACAAGCTTGGACATACAGCAAAGGAATGCAGGAACAAAGTACGGGCACCATACCAAAAGGAGAAAACATCATCACACTTGAAGATATGGAAGAAGAAGGAAGTACAGTCAGGAAAATGTGGCACAGCACAATGTACAGACATAACAGACTCAGAGGGAACTGAAAGTGTGAAACTTCAGTGTTCTAAATCTCATACGCAAGTTTCATGAAGAAAAGTCGTGTATATACGCGAGTTAGACACTGCACAGTCGCATATATGTTAGTTTGAGGAAAAGCAGTGGGACAGACTCAGGAAAAAGGGTTTGATATGATTCAGTCCATTATTTGCTCTGTTTGATAATGGTTACAATCTGCTGATGATGTGTGGAAATGTCTTGATACTTGTAAGATGTTTAAAAGTGTTTTTGATCCTAATGATGATGATGCCTTGATACTTCTTGCTAATATATGCATGATCAGATCTGACAGTAAGCAAGATGGCACAGGTTCAGGGGAAGCATATGCCTTTAATAATGCATTGTTGGCATTATGGTTAGTAGTCCTTGGTGATGATGCTTATATGGCTAGATGATACATCTTGTTATGATTATGAGTTGTCCATGACAAAATCTCATATGATTCTTGGGATTACATAGTTGGTGTTCAGATCATATTTGTGGTTGATGATGCATATATGGTGCTTACATGGTGATCTTCATAAGGATAAGGAGAAGTACAAAGATTGAATACACTTAATGATGAGTCATATACTGTTGTCGACATATAATACAGTTATGATGCTGGATTCCTATAGTCTTTGGCGCTCACATGGATGAGGATTGCTGCTGTTACATAGTGCTATATACAATATGCTGGATACATGGATGATTACTCAAAGTTGCATTGTTGGAGACATGATGATGATGATTTCTTACCTATATGATGATAGGTTGATACTTACATATGTTGATTGATGCAGATGTTCCCAAGTGATGATACTTGGATGATATATAAGATCATACAGATCTTGATGTTGATGAGATGGCTATGGCGTTTTTCACATATGATATAATGTGAATGATTCGATTGCTGGTCTAGATGTTGTTGACAGATGCTTATGGAGTAGATCATACATTGTGACTATCACGGTCTTATTTAGATGTTTGGTCTCTGTTATAAATGTCATGTATATCATTCAATGTAAAGGTCATATCAAGACTCATGATGTAATAGTTTGTCTCTATCTATTGTAGTCACTTGATAAATCCCTTTTGGTCATAAGATGTAATTTGTACCCCCACTATGCATGGGAAGGATGATGTAATATTTCAGTCATGTATTGGTATCTGGTGTATCACCACTTGGTTGGGTGGATGAGTCAATATTGGTATATCCCCATTTGGTTGGGATATGGATGTATGTATGAGTCTTTGGTGATAGGAAGGTCATTTATGATGTATAGATTCATGTTCTTTTTGTAGAACATCTTTTTGCAGACCTTGCTTACAGTCAAGGGGAGCATGAACAACACACTTCAGTAGAGCAGAGATTTCAACGTGTACTCAGAGGGAGCATGGACAGATTGGTACACCTTGGCATATACAAAGGGGGAGCTCAATCAGAGATTTCAGCAGGTACTCAAGGGGAGTATGGACAGTGGAATGTATATCAAGGAAGAGAATATCTGTAGGAATTTACAGGGTAAGTTCCTCAGAAAGAACACCAAAAGGACACCGCTCACAACCAGATCTCAAATCAATACACCAGTATTTTTGACGTGGTTAAAACCCTCAAAGAGGGAAACAGTCCACGACCTGAGCCAACACGGCCACTTCAAGCAATTTATTAATCAAAGAATGAAAATTTACATAAGCTTCTCTCATGCACGGATTACCCGAACAATGACCCTCCATGCGCTTTAAATAGAACTCATGGACCAATCGGGTGTCAAGCCACGGATCAAGTGTCGGTAATACCGAGGAGAGAGTGAACCGTCGGATCATTACATATCGTGACCGTCGGATTGTAAGTTACAAAATGTACAACGTAAAGAAACACACTTTACCTAACTCTATACTAGACCAAGTTGAACTTAACTATTTCCTATGTGTCGGAATATCCTAACATCCCCCCTTAAGAACAACTTGGGATAGGATTGAAGGATTTACAAATATGACACAATAGGAGAAGGAAGGAGGCACTAGAGCCTATCCCCCCTTAGTGACAACTTCCTGAACTCCAAGCATATATCGAAGTTTAGTGAACTTCGCCTCTGTGAGAGCCTTTGTGAAGATGTCTGCAACCTGATCATCTGTTGAACAATATTGCACTTCAAGAACATGGTCATGAATGAGCTTTCTGATGAAGTGCCTGTGTAGTTCAATGTATTTGCTGCGCTGATGCTGGACTGAATCTTTGCATAGCTGAATGGCACTTTGATTATCACACCAAAGTGTGGTTGGATGTTGCTGCTCAAAGCCAAACTCTGATAGGATCTGACGAAGCCACAAGGCTTCCTTACTAGCTTCCACGGCACCACGATACTCTGCTTCTGCTGACGAAAGAGAAATGGCAGCCTGTTTCTTACAAGCCCATGTAATAGGTCCTGAACCAAGAGTGAAGACATAACCGGCAGTAGACTTCCGATCATCAGGGTCACCAGCCCAATCAGAATCAGTGAAACCAACTAATAGAGGAGCTGCTTTGGCACTGTAATGAATCCCAAACTGTACTATACCTCGAACATAACGAAGTATTCTTTTAGCTGCTTTCCAATGACTTTCACGGGGGTTTTGCATAAAACGAGCAACAAGGCCAACAGCAAAGGAAAGGTCAGGACGAGTATGGGTTAAATACAAGAGTTTTCCTACAAGTTGACGGTATAAGGTAGCATCAACTTCAGGAGAAGTACAAGAGACTGAAAGTTTGACTCCAGACTGAAAGGGAGAAGGGGCTGGCTTACAGTCTTCCATGTGAAAATGACGAAGAATATCACAAGCATACTTGGACTGGGAAAGGGAAATACCCTCCTTGGATTGCAAGACTTGAAGACCGAGAAAATAGTGTAAGTGTCCTAAGTCTGTCATTTCAAATTTCTTTTTAAGGCTGGACTTCACATGGTTTATAAGGTTGGGATCACTACCAGTAAGAATAAGATCATCAACATAAAGAACAAGGATGATAAGAGAGTTGCCCACTTTCTTGGTGTAGACAGTGTTGTCAGAATAACACCTAGAAAAGCCAGATTCTAAAAGAAAGCTATCCATTTTGGCATACCAAGCCCGAGGAGCTTGCTTGAGACCATAAAGAGATTTCTTAAGTCGACATACAAGGCTGGAGTCTGTTTGGATGAAGCCAATGGGTTGTTCCATATAGATTTCTTCATGCAAGTCCCCATGCAAGAAGGCAGATTTAACATCCATCTGATGGACTTCCCATTTTAAAGAGGCAGCAAGGGAAAGAACAAGGCGGATAGAGTTCATTTTGGCAACAGGGGAGAAGGTTTCAGTGTAGTCAATGCCTTCAACATGTGAAAAGCCCTTAGCAACAAGACGAGCTTTATGTTTATCAACTTTCCCATCTGGTCCATACTTGGTTCTGTAAACCCATTTACATCTAACAAGTTTGTGTCCCTTTGGTAGAGGAACAAGATCCCATGTATCATTTGCCAACAATGAATGATATTCTTCATTCATAGCTGCTTCCCAATGTGGATGGCCTGAAGCTTCTGCAAAAGTGTCGGGATCATGATTTACTGGAGCTTGAGCCAGTAAAGAAGAGGCTCTTTCAAACTGAGAACGTGTACGTCATTGATCTGTAGGATCACCGGCAAAATCACCTGCTGCATCCCGAGTAGCACGGACCCATCTTGGAAGTTGAGGATCCTGAGAAGGTGGGGGAGGATTGTCATCCTCACTTTCATCATCTGAAGAAGAAATGTTTTCAAAAGTAGAAGAGATAGGAAGAGGTGGCACATCCGCCGGACTAGGCTCGCAGGCCGATTTATTTTCATCAAATTTTACATATCTTCTAATGATAACATTTTTGGACTTAAATGGAATAAGTCTATAACCTTTACATCTTCAGAATATCCAACAAAAGTACATTTCTCACTCTTAGGTTCTAAAGCTTTATGCTTTTCATCTGGAATATGGGCCCATGCTTCACTTCCAAAAACACGAAAGTGACTTACATCTGGTTTAATGGAACTCCAAGATTCTTCTGGAGTGATATTCTTTAGAACCTTAGTAGGAGTGCAATTTATTATATAATTTGCACAATTAATTGCTTCGGCCCAAAAACTAAGACTGAGTCCTTTAGATTGCAGCATACAATTAGCCATTTCCTTTAAGGTGTGATTTTTCCTTTCAGCTACACCATTTTGTTGTGGAGTGTATGGAACAGTATGTTGCATTTGAATTCCATTTTCGGTGCAAAAGTTGATGAATGTGTTTTTAACATATTCTCCACCATTATTAGTTCTTAGCTTAAGAATTTGATGTCCAGATTGTTTTTCAACAAAGGCTTTGAAGGCCAAAAAAGTGTTAAATACTTCACTCTTGAGTTTTAAGAAGTATACCCAAGTGCGTCTGGAGAAATCATCAATGAAAGTTAAGAAATACTTGCAGCCAGAGAATGAAGCAACAGGAAGTGGACCACATAAATCACTGTGCACAAGCTGTAAAGAGGCTGAGGCGTGCCAAGAGGCACGTTTTTCAAAACTGTCACGATGATGTTTTCCGAGTACACATCCGGAACAAACACCATCTCTGCAAGATACCATAGGAAGACCTGTCACCATATTTTCTTTACATAGATGTTGAAGGGAGCGATAGTTTAAGTGACCAAATCGCTCATGCCAAAGTTTGCTCACTTCATCATTATGAGCAACAAATACTGAGGGAAGATTTGATGACCCAAAGTTGTGAAACTTATACAACCTTGTGGAATCATCAGCAATACCAGTAGCTAGAATCTGTTTAGGATCTCTTAGATCCTTGATTACAACATCATGAGGTGAAAATTCAACAATTTTACCTTCACCTGAATGAGTTATCTGATATACAGATAGAAGGTTGCAGGATAAGGTTGGAACACATAATACATCATTAAACTGACCATTGTCTAGATGAACAGTTCCAGTCCCTACAACATTAAGAGATCTATCATCACCAACATATATATTTTTGGTGTTACAATCATTTAAAGAAGAAAACGTGGCTTTGTTTTTGGCCATGTGATAAGAGGCTCCAGAATCAATGAGCCATTCATGAGAATGAGAAGAAGAAGATACATTTAATGCATAACCAGACTGAGATGATTGACAACGACATGCAGAAAGTGCCATTCCTGAAGATGAAGTTGAAGTTGAAGTTGAAGTTGAAGAATGCTCCACATGGATGTTATGTTTCTTCATTGCGGCTTCCAAGGCTTCCATCTTCTTAAAGCATTTAGATTCTAAGTGGCCATCTCGATTACAAAAGTTACAATGTTTATCAGTCTTCTTCCATTTGTTTTTATTGGTCTTATCATTTCGCTGAAATGATCTTTCATTTTGAGGGTGAGTTTGCTTAGGACCCTTGTTTGGTTTAGGACCATTCTTTTTAGGATATGACTTCTTAAGATTCTTTGAATTTGGTTGCTGCTGGGCGGCTAACGCTTTCTTGGAAGAGTTTCCAAGATTAAGAAGACCAAGGTGTAAGAGTTTTTCTTGTTCTCTTATTAAAGAATCACAAAAAGAGTCAAAGGAAGGGGCCTTGTAGTCTTTTCCTTGACAAATGAAAGCTTCCCTTGTAGAATGGAAGGTGGAAACAAATACAGAGTAGGCTGGTCCCAACTTAGAAATGATGGAATAAATAAGGTTACTATCTTCTTTCTTAACCTTAACACCTTCCAAGAGATATCTAAGGGTCTTGAATTTGGACAAGAAATCTTCAATGCAAGAAAAATTATTAGGATCCAATGTAAGCAACTCATTTTCAAGTTGATAGGCTCTAATTTCATTTTTAATCCCAAAAACTTTAGTGATTTGTTCCAATGCTTCATGAGGAGTATCAAGTTCTGCAATATGGAATCTAAGATCAGGAGAAATAGACATCCCTATCAAACCACGTGCTTGATCTTGTCTATTTTTCCATTTTGCAGCCTTGTCTTCATCTTTTGGTTTCTTCTCTTCGCCTGTGGCTATTCTGTAGAGACCTTTACTTCTAAGTAAATCTTCCATGTAGGATATCCATTGGAAGTAGTTAGTGCTGTCAAGAATGACTTGGCATGGATTTTCCATTTTTAGAAAAAACTGAAGCTGAAGATGCTAAAAGTAAGTGTTCCAATGGATAGATCTCGAAAAATTAGGTTGTTTTAAAAAAAACAGCTCTGAAAAAGGCTTCCGAATGAAGAAGTTATGGCTTTTTGAAAAAAATTTGTTGAAGTTGCCGGCAAAGTGCGCGAATGTGCGGGAATGAAAAAAAACGCCCCCACAAAATGGAGATTTGAACCCAAGACCTCTACTCTCTTAAAATAGCTTTGAACCAATTGAGCTATACAAAAAATTTGAAAGAGAGAGGGGGGGGGCCTTGGGTTGCGTGCTTGCCTTGAGAAAGCTCTTTTTTCCTGCAAAACAAAAACACAAAACCCAACACGAATATGCAAAGAAAAACGAACCTTACGGCTCGAAGTTAGCTTTAGCCGGAAACTAAATATTTTTCTCAATGTTTCTGATTTTCCAAGATCACACTAAGGTGCAGGGAAAAGAGCATACGCATGAGAAAAAAAAACTTCTTTTCTGTTTCTGATTTGCCCAAATCGCACAGAGTCGCAGGGCAAAGAGCATACGCAGAAATAAAAGGTATAGATCCCGTAATTAAAAAAAGCTAAATAAACAGAAACCGAAATAACCAGAGAGAAAATAACAGTAAACTGCAGATAAACACTGTATACCTCCAGATCTTAAAAATGACGCAGATAGGGCTACCGGAAACCTTTTCGCATGAAACGAAAGGGGTTTCTCACTGGAACAGATGCTCCGAACACAACAGAGCAGTCCTCTCGGCCCGAAAGCAGTCAGAAACAGTAGATCTACGAAACGACAGCCGCATGCAGTTCTACCGGCTTCAGATTTGGATCACCAACGGACGTGGCCCTCAAATAGCTCTGATACCATGTAGGAATTTACAGGGTAAGTTCCTCAGAAAGAACACCAAAAGGACACCGCTCACAACCAGATCTCAAATCAATACACCAGTATTTTTGACGTGGTTAAAACCCTCAAAGAGGGAAACAGTCCACGGCCTGAGCCAACGCAGCCACTTCAGGCAATTTATTAATCAAAGAATGAAAATTTACATAAGCTTCTCTCATGCACGGATTACCCGAACAATGACCCTCCATGCGCTTTAAATAGAACTCATGGACCAATCGGGTGTCAAGCCACGGATCAAGTGTCGGTAATACCGAGGAGAGAGTAAACCGTCGGATCACTACATATCGTGACCGTCGGATTGTAAGTTACAAAATGTACAACGGTAAAGAAACACACTTTACCTAACTCTATACCTAACTCTATACTAGACCAAGTTGAACTTAACTATTTCCTATGTGTCGGAATATCCTAACAATATCTTGGTTCACCCTTTGCCCTTGATGTCAAAGGGGGAGAGTGACTTGGTATGATTGTTGCCATCAAGTCCAAAAGGGGAGATTGTTGGCATTATGATGCATGTATTGTACTTGATGGCAACCCCTTGTAGAAGAACAACTCACTTATATATAACTAGATGAATCTACAGAAGAGATATCAAATGTGACAGAATACATGGGATGCAGGACAGCTCAAAGGAATCAGTTCAGATGTAATGAACAATGACAACTCATTAAGATGACAGTTCTCAGTATGGCAAGTTAGCTTTGCCATCAAGTCCAAAGGGGGAGATTGTTGGCATTATGATACAAGTGTTGTCCTTGATGGCAACTCACACAAATGACAAATCATAGTGCAGCAGGTCAGTAGCAAAGAATTGATGATCATACTACAAAGAATGAAGAAAGAAAAGTATATATGCAGGTTCACTATATACCAAGTCGTGTACACACGCAAGTTCACTATATACCAAGTCGCGTATATATGCAGGTTCGTTATATACCAAGTAGTGTATACACGCAGGTTCACTATATACAAAGGCGTGTATACACGCGTGATTGCTGATCAAAAGTCGCATATGCGTATGCACGCACTTTCATGCACGGAAAAGCACGTACATGTGGGAAAGCTTTTTTTGGGTCCGTGGTATTTAAACCTATGGTTTTGGACCTTGGTATTGCGTCCAAAGTGTTGAACCCAGGTATTGGGTCCCTAATATTGGTTCTAAATGGTTTTGGACCATGGTATTGAGTAAGGCCTAAGACTATAAAAGGGGAAGGAGATCATTAGGCAAAGGCATTCAGAAAATCTTGAATATCTAATGAAGTATAAGATCTAGTATGCAGGTTATGGGTTCATGATGCTTTGCTTGATCTGCACTAAGGAGGAATCTCATCGGTTGATGGAGAACAAGATCTAAGGATAGATCGAGATCAAATGGTTTGGAATGAATCATCTCTATATGGTTTGATTATGCTTATTCTAGATCTGTATACTGACGCATGTAATGTTCTGATCTGGGTATAACTTAAGTTTGAAATAGCTGCAACTCATGAATGAATATTTACAGATGTATATGCTGGTTGACTTTGATAAAAGCGCGTACATACGCAGGTTATATACATCTAAGTAGCATATACCATATACACTATCATATTTGAAGTTACAGGTGGTTCTGGTAGTTGATGCAAAGTCTGAGTTCTGGTGACTGTTTACTGGTGTCAGTATTCTGCACATTCAGATTGGTTGATTATGTTTAGCTTCAGTGTTGTTGGATGAGATCTATAATGGATCAGGATCATAATGACTTATCTTTATGTGATCTGATGGACTAGATCTGGTTGCTAACATGCGTATTATCCTTGTATATGTAATGATCTGGTTATGTCTAAAGTTAGGAAGTGCAGCAAAGACATAAGTAAGTAATTAATGACATATACGCTGGTTCGACTCTTCCAAGTAGCGTATGCAATTTGGTGCATGATTTTTGATGATACAGTTAGATCTGAACATTGTTGCAGAGCTCTGTGTTCTGCTCTATGCTTTAGTGATTGCAGTTTGTTGACAGGGTTTCAGTGATTCAGTATTGGGTGATTCAGAGATTTTTTATGCTAATATCGATTGATTGTGTGCTTCAATGATATTGATAGGTCCAGTATGAAAATTGGATGAAACGTGGCCTTCAGATTATGGTGTTGTGCTTCAAGAGTATCCAGTTTGAAAATTTATGAAACGTGGTACCTGGAGGAAGAAAGAAAAGGTTGTAGCCTTCTGTAGGTCGGCACCTACGTACTAGTACATCAGCTAGTACAAGAGCTAAGGGGGTCGTAGCTCCCTTTCAGTTGTAGCTGGAGAACAAGTGAAGGTTGGAGCATTTAGTAGGCTGGCACCTACGTACTAGTAAAAAGAGCGACTAGTACAAGAGCTAAGGGGGTTGTATCTCCCTTCCAGGAGAAGCTAGAGAACGAGAGAAGGTTGTAGCCTTCTATAGGTAGAAGCCTGTGTACTGATATAAGACTACACCAATACAGAAATATTGTAAAAAGAAGTTATATTATTAAAAGAAGATAAAGACGACTTGTAGCAGGTGGTTTTCACCCACATTGGGTTTCCACCTTATATCATGGTGTTCATGTGTGCTTCTCGTGTGTGATATGTTCTGTTTTACTGCTCATGTTTACTGTTCATATGGTTAATAATGTTATGATGCACTCATTAAGGATCAACTCACTAAATCATAAGTTTACTGGATATACGCTTGTTGCATTAAACACAGTTGCGTATACACGCGATTTGCCTTAACTGAAGTAGCGTATATGAATCTTAATATGGAAATGAAAAAAATTATATTGATTTGATAACACTGATTCACCCCCACCCTCTCAGTATTATTTCCAACATTGACTTTCCAACAAATCAATATCCAACAACCTAAGAGATGAGCCCCAAAGTCAAATCTGGTGAAATTGTCAAATTTGGTCAAAGTCAACAGTAATCAACAATAATCAAAGATGCCCTAGCCAATCATAAGTCAATGTTCAAACATCGTCTAAACGAGCTTGGTCAAAGGTCAAAATATTCGTCCATCCAAGCAAGTCAAACCTCAATCAAAGTCGCCCCAAACAACTCAGTCAAACTTGGTCAACAGAGAGTCGATTGTGAAAATTTGCTATCAAATTTTGTGGTCAACAGAAGTGAAACTGCCCATAAATCCTCAATTTTTGTGGCAAAGAATGTGGCCTCCAAGAACAAATCAAAAACAGATCAAATCAAGTCAAAGTTGGTCAACGAGTTGGTCAAACTGTGCCAAACACAAGTCAATGCAGAATTTCAAATTTGCCTTTAAACCCTTCGCACGTGTGAGAAGACCCTGCAATTTCAAATGTACACACAAATCAAGAGAGGAGAGAGAGATGTGTGATGTGTGTCCAAATGAGGTGCCATTGTGTGGTATTTATATGCTTCCTTAGAGTCCTAATTTGTCTTCAAAGTCTGCCTATATTTTTGTGCACATTTAGGTTTTCACATTAAAAATATATTTTTCCTGGCCAAATTAAATTCTTCCAAAGGGAAAAAAGAAGTCTTCTCTAGATGAGGAAGGTTGTCCAACGGAGGGAATTTGTCCCTGAGTTGCCAAATTAACACGAACAGGTACTCAAGCATCCAGAGTTGAAGTTGCTTGAGGGCAAGCAAACTCAAGTGAGAAGGACTATAATTTCCCCACCTTCTTAGGAGATTTAAAGCAAGGTTCCGCTACCCTAATGAATTTCCCATAGGCTAAAGCAAGGAAAATTTTAATAAGAGAACATAATTCACCTAGGGAAACATTATAACTTTCTACTGGGTAGAAAGGGGAACATATTCTAGTTTACTGAAAAGTCACTTTCATTTTATAAAGTGAAAAGTTCATAAAGTGACTTAATAAAATTAAAAAGGTAAAATGATAGCAAAAGTGGCCACTTAGTTATAAAAATAAAAAAGTGAAGAGTTTTTCATCATTCTATGACTTGCATTTTGAAAAAATGAGCTCTTTGAGAGTTTTTGGAGAGAAGCTTAAGGTGTGAGAAACTCTAGTTGTCATTGTTAGCGTCGGTGCTGAAATCATACACAAACTCTAGCTATCATTGTTAGCTTCAGTGTTGAACTATACACCCTAGTTGGTTCAGAAAGTGGAATCACTCAGATTTCACCATTGTGTCATCGCGAAGAAGAAGATAAAAGAGGCAAAGAAGTGTTATCAATTGATTTTATCTTTTCAATGTTTTTTTCATATATCCTCTTTTAAGGAAGAAGAGCCAATTTCAGCGATAAATTCTTGGAATGAGATCTTCCAAAGAGGACGAGTTATTTGATCATTCAGTTGGTCGAGCTTCATCATCTACTGAGGTTGAGTTTCTTGAGTCTTTTTGCAGAAAGGAGGGCAAGTTTATCTTGCTTTGGAGAGCCATATTTCTGAGCTTCACTAAAGGCTGAGTTTCTCATAGTTTAAAGGGTCGAGCTGCCCTCAGCTAATGCTGGTCGTCATCTCTCTCTCTACTGGTGCGTACTTGAGTTGACAGAGGGTTCAGTTCAGTCCCTAATCAAAGAGTCAAAGTGCTGAAAGAGAGTCATATTGTTCCTAGAGGACGCGTTTCCTACTTGTTGAATGTAGTTAAGCAAAGAGTGAAGCTTCCCTTCTAAACTAGCTGCGTACTACAAGTCTGGGCATCGACATTCATATCAGAAAATGGTCAGTTTAAATAAGGGTTAAAGAATCAGACCTGCTGCATTCTAGAAGGCCGAGTCACACTGGGAAGAGATGGACTTGTTGCTCCTGTAGATACAAATTCAAGCCATTAATATCAGCAAGGATCATCTGCTGAAGCGTGCCACTGTTTGTCAATGTCATTCATGCCATAATATTCCAGATTTGTTTCATGACTTCATGCTACACTGTTTATTGTTTATAAAATATATGCTGCTATTTGTGATTATAATAGTCCTCTCTTGCTGAATGCATTTATATATTTGGCATTTACCTTACCCCTAAACTTAATATCAGAACATTTGTCGAACTGAAATGATTTCATGAAGTGGATGTGATACTGTACTCTTTACTTTGGGTTTTATGATGAAAAATAGCAGCTACAGCAGTTTGTCATTAAATTGTTTGACAAAACATTTCATTGAGGAAACTCCAATATCCCAGAAAAACACTGGCATTTTTAGATCCTTTCTAGGAGGGAATTTTACATCCAAAGAAAGTTCTCTCCCTAGAGTAGCCATGATATCTGCCAAAAACTGCCCTTGGCTTAAGTGAATGAGGTTTTCAGTTTTGGTTAGGTTTTTTCCTTCTCGCCATTACATGTGTAGCTTGTGTTTGTTGTGTTGAAGTGATATGCATAACCTTTTATTATTAAAAAAAACACTGGTGTAAAAATAAAAGTTAGTTGACTTAATGTAAGTATACAAAGCCTCCCTGTCAATTAGATTTAAGCTCAAGTGGATAGAAGAAATGTTGTTATTCTCCCCACCTAAATTCAGTTCCTGCATGTGACATGTTCAGCTCCTAATGAGTATTTCTCACCAGAAACTGTTGTCTCATATTAATTGTATTCAATCAGAGGAAACCAATAGAAAATTTATTTCCTGGATCATTTTTTCTGTTTAAACCACTGTTATTTTGTAAATAATAAAAATTATAAATCCAGTTTGATCACATCACCATAAAGGTTTGAGATGAAAATAATGTAATGATGTGCTCAAAGAATACTGTAAAATATAATTACATATTGTCCAGAACAAATTATTATTAAAGTAACAAAATACTAACCACAAACTAAACCTGGATCGGTAAAGTGAGGAACGGAACTGTGATTGCCCCCACCAAAGTCCCCCAGGTGACATGCTCAATTCCTCATGGTCCATCTCATCCATGCAACAGAGTGTATTCATGCAGCTGAGGCCAGGTGCAAGTCCTGGCAATAGATCCCATATTGAGGATGGTGCCACTCACATGGTTGAGTGGAAGTATCTAGTATTGATGCAGTTTGTTACAGCAGGAACACCAAGTGAAGAGATGGGTAAATATCTGCGTACCTCTATGCATATCTATTATAATGCACAGTATGTCATGTGAGCATTGATTAGATGGTCCACTGGTTTTATACATCAACTGCAGCTTAGGTAAGCAAGCTGTACCTGACATATGCTTTGATTACTTTATTATAAAGGTAAACTTGATTGCTAGTCCAAGCTAGCATATTTTGAGACTTGTTATCTGGACATGCCTATATTTTGAACAGCAATTTCTGACATCATAAAAATATAATACAAAACTCTTGATTAATGTACAAACCTTATTGCTTGATCAACTTGAAGAAAATAAATTGAGAACCTATGCATGGAATCAGGACAATGGGTAGATAGTTGGCAATGGATCTTCTTGAAAAAAAAAAGTAGGACAGTACGGATGAATCAACAAACAGACATTTTTAACTCTGTAAGTTCAACAAGATAAGAATTTCAAAACAGATTGTGAATATCAATCTAGCTTGCAATTTTCTATTAAACAGATTATGTAACATTATAGTTTTTGTCTGCATCAGAATGGTGTTCTGCAAGCATCTCTTTCTGGTCCTCAGACCATCATATTGATGTTACCTTGTAAGTGTAATGAACCTGTTTTGAAATACCTCTTAGAAGCCAATAAAATTCTCATTTTCTTCCCATCGGTCCTTGGTTCTCATAGGAGAATATTACAGAAGAACTGCATTAGATTTCAATCCCTGTCATAAATATCATTTCCCTTTTCCTTTGATATTTGAGCTAAAACAGACAATATTGTATTCCTTACATTTGCAATTTCCACAAGAGTTTCAAGTACTGCAAGATAGTAGGAAACACTGTTAGAATAAATTTGTATTTGCTTCCTAACCAGTATTTCCTACTTAGAAAGAGATTTGCATTAGTGTGCATTAAAATATACATGAGTTCATCTTAAAAGTTAAAATGAATGCAGGATTTCAGTCACTAACCCTTTTCAAATGAAATTTGCGCAGATCGGAGTTGCGGGGAAACTAGAGTACCAAATAAGGACAGAGCTTCAGACTTCCTCTTTTGAACCTGTTGCTAGTCAAAAACACATTAACCAGAAATTCAATTAACATTTTCAACCAAGCATCATTATTTGATTGACAAAACTGAGCTTATAAAATCAGGAAAGTTATATAGCATTTTCATAAAATTACGATGTGATTTTTAACTATTACTAGAGAATGCAGATAATATCATTAGTTTGTTGGGTGGATGGATTACGATGAACAGTTATAGATAATAAAGTATATAAGTTGTAGGATAACAAGGTCTTAGTTCAATGGTATAGCAGAGGTGTTTCATACTCTCCACCAACGTTCAAAATGCACAGAAACATGTTAGTCCATCACAGGCCATCTCACCTTTTAAAGTAGACCGTCTAGCTTACATAAGCAGACCATTTCTTGTGAATGGGGTGAGGTGCAAACCATGGGTGAATTTGGCAGGACGGATACTCCCAATGGTGGTGTCGTAGCTGAAGTGATTTCAAGTGTGGAGAATGTTAGATGTCTCTATCGTAAGAAGCTGTAGTTCATTGTAATATTCCCATAATAGAGAAGGGTGTGCGTGCTGCAGTTGTAAATCAGAAGCATCCTTTCCCTCTCTCTTTATATATATATGCACAACTTGCCTGCAGAGTGGAAAACCAAAGTGGAGAGCTTTAAACATATCCCCACCAAGTCTGAGAACTCGAAGGAGGGCATAGAAGACCTGAATGATTTCTCGGAAGAAACAAACCACAAAATGCCTCTCTTCCTCACCCTCCCAAGTCCTGTGAGTAATTATTCCTCACCTCATTTCTCAACTTGACTGGATGCTCCATCTTGGGTTAACAAGATTATCGTGTGTCGCCAAAGAAAAAATCAAATGGGATGGAGGGCAGGCCGAAGGGTATAGGTCAGGGAGCAAGCTAAAGCCCTCGCCCTCATAGTAACAGATGTCATTAGGAATTGGGCCTAGGCAGAAGGAAAGTGGACATTTGCCTAGTTCCATGCCATTGAGAATCACCCTTAGGGGCACACTAGTACACCAACAAGGTTACTAGGGATGCCATCTATGAATTTGGGGAAGCATCCCTTGTGATTCCCCAGGATGATTTCCTTGGGAAAAAATACACATAGACATATCATGTTGTGAATATCTCTTTAGACCCCATAGCCACTTCTAGTACCTCTAGTTGAGCTTGTCGCTAGTTTGCATATGGCTCTTGTTTACTTCGATTGATTTGTATCTTGATCAACTACCTCCCCCTATTTAGACACTCTTGATGCGCGCAGTGGATTGTTGTTGAATAAGTAGGAGTTAAATAGGATCACCAAAGAGGACATCATCAAATAGTTTATTTGGGTTACATGGATTGATCCTCTAGGTGGGCTAAGCCCCAAGATGGCATTATACACAAAGACCTTTCACCTCACCAAACCCTCTCCCCCTAACACACTTTGATAGTGAATGCATGCTCTCTGAACCCCCGTTGGGGAATTTTGAGTTGGCTCTCATCATCTTTGGGTCAAAATTCACTGCCACATCACCTAAAGGACGAAAATATGCCAACTTTGCCATCTTCATGACACCCATATAGAGGAGCACTCATCTTCAAGTGCCCTATATATTACAGGATTAGAGGATGGTTTTCCTACTTAGGGACTCTTTAAGCTCTCTACCCAGGTTCTTTTGATTCCCAAACAAAAGATTCTTGGCATCATACATGAGCGAAGCCCTTGGTTTCAAATCTCACTTAGTCTACCCTTTTGAGCCTCGCCCAAACCTAGTTCGACCGATTACATATTTTTTTCTATGCTTCTAGTAGACAAAGGCACTAAAAGGTGAAGACATTTTGAGGATCAATGGCGACGGTTTCTGAGTATGACCTCTGTGATGGTACCGTCTAGATCAACAATGGAGAACATAGGATAGACGATCGGCGCCTCCGCCGAAGGTATGAAGATACATGCATATTTTCTGCAAGTCTGTTATCCGATCTATTTCACTATGGTGCAGATAACACCCCCCATATGTTCAAGTGGCCTCCATTGTGCCCTGAACGGGCGTCATCCCCCTTGAGTCGAGGCATATTGCATGGATTGGGTCATGGGCTTTCCAATCCAGCCATCCGTTTTGTAGATCAGCCACCACTCTGGCCAAATCTAGAAGCCCTAACTCTAATTGTGTTAATTTTAGGCAACAATGCTATGTTCTATGCTTTAGAGCAATTTTACTTCAATTTATTTATTAGCCCAGTATCAATATTCAGATTAGCAATCACATCAACATGATAGTAAAACGCAAATAGAACATAAACATAAATAGTAGAAGACAAGCCAAGACAAGAAGACACAAGATGTAGCCCCAGCCAGAGACAAACCCCAATGTGGGGAAACCCTTGATCAAATCTTCTTTTAGTCTTCAATAGTTCAGCAGAGAGAGATTGTACAATTTACAAATCTGATCATTTATAACAGCAGCAAAAGAGCCCTAACCAGAAAAGTCAACACTAGTCAACATGGCAGATTTGACCCTCAGCGAATCGGTCAACTTTAGTCAACTTCGACCTCCAAACAGCAAGATAAAACAGCCCTCAAAACAATCAAATTCAGCCCAGTCAAAGTCTGGTCAAACAGCCCTAGCTGTTGTCAATGCTGGTCAACAGTCAACATTTAGCCTCGATTTCAGTGCCTAGAAATGCAGCCTGCCCAAACAGAGATAGCCCTCACAAAAACGCAGTCAAAGGAGGTTAACACATGTTGGTCAATGCTTGGTCAAATTGCCAGAAATTCGGTCTCCTAAAATTTCGGCCTCTGAAATTTCGCTCTCTTGAAATTTCGGCCTCTTGAAATTTCGAACGTGGAGAGAGAGAGGCCCAGAAATCCATACCCAATCAATGAGGAGAGAGAGAGAGAAGTGTGAAGATGAGTGTCCAAATGAGGCTAAGTCACCTTCTATTTATATGCAACGTTGAGGATGAATAGACGTGACTGTTGGGCTTCTGAGCCTACATAAGTTTGTTGGCCGACCTTGACAATTTGACCATAATCAAAATAAATTCATAACTTCATTTGTACATGTCAGAATCGAATGATCTTTAGATCTCGGAGAGAGGAATCTAAGAAAAATATCAGTTGTCATAAATAATATGACCCATGTGGAGTTTGGCCCTAGTTGCCAATTTTAACAAATTGGCGTGGCCCTCAATGGAACACAGATAACCCTCAGTGGGAGATCTCATTTGAAGAACTGGGCAACGACGCCAGTTGATTGGGATACACGGCATTTTGCTATATCTACAGAACAACTGATCGTTCGCTCCACGAATCCCTACTCTAATTATGATATGGTCGAAACGTTGTCGGAAATTTGTAAATGGAGATCGGATCAGGGCAATCGATGCAAATCTGACATGCACTGCCTCAAACACCTAGTCGACGGAAGAATTGGGGTCGCATTGAAGCTACGGGTAGAGAATATCTATGGTTCTATTCTTTCCACTTCAAAAAGATCATCAATCGCAATGTATACCAACAGATTTGCCTCACGCACACTAGATACAAGATCTATGCTCGCAAATGGAAAACCCCCACTTAGCAAATCAGATTCAAATTCCCTAATGGCGGCACCTCCAGATCAATGCAGAGAATCATTCGCTGCAGCAAGAGCTTGGGACTACACATAGCTTTAGCTTGTGGGCGCCGCGAGACAGAGTACACAATGACTCAGATCTCAAGCAAGCACCAAGGGCTGGGCGAGAACGTTGCCCTGCAGTCAACAATCTTCGGCCGGATCTTGAAGACCCCACGACAGAACCACATGAAGGAACACAAAGCAATCTCTTTATCAAAACCCTCGAAGGGAAAACTGTCTGTATAAAGATCGGTTGCTGGGAGGAGATAAAAACTCTTAAACACAGGATTCAAGAAAAGATGGGTATACCAGCTAGCCTGCAACTCCTGATCTATGCAGGGAAAGCACTGCAGGAGGAACTCAAGCTACAAAATTATAACATCGGTTGCGACTCAACCATCTTCCTCAATACAAGACTTCTAGGAGGATGTCCTAGGACAAGCTCTAAAGGACCAGCCACCTTCAAAGATGCAGTCAAAGGAAAGACGGAGCCACAAAAACAAACAGAACAGCGAACCACCACTCCTGGTCCCTACATTGTGGAGCAGATGACTCAAATCCTAGCCTTAACAATTACTCTGCCTGAGGTAAATGAGCTCCATAATGATTTTATCTCTAAAGCTGTGATCTGTAGATTTAATGGATTCTGGCCCAAACCAGAAGCCCTAAGACAATGGATTTTCTCCATATGGACAGAAAACTGTGACATACACTTATGCTCAAAAGGCTTCTTCATTGTTAAGTTCGACACAGCTAAAGACAAGGAATATGCACTGCATGAAGGACCATGGTTTTGGGGTAATGCAGGTCTCTTCATAACACCATGGTTTCCAAATTTTGACACAAATACCATGGTGGTTTCCAAAATGCCAATGTGGGTACGGCTATATAACTTACCTCTGCATTTTTGGCACCACAAAGTATTAGCAAGCATTGGAAATGCTCTTGGTAAATTCTTAAAAGCAGATGGAGATCGACTCACTAAGGATATCTTCACCTTTGCCAGAATCTGTGTGGAGGTAGACCTTAGTCAAGGATTACCAGATCGCATGCTATTATATCATAACAATCAACAATGGTCCCAGCCCCTGGACTATGAGAATACAGCCTTCAGATGCCGCATATGTCTACAAACTGGTCATCTACAAAGTGCCTGTCCACAAAACAAAAAAGACAGGAAAAAAAGACAACCACAAAAGCCAAAAGGATGGCAGTTTTCTGATACACAGGCAGTTGATCCAGAAGAGGAAGAACCTACAGAAAACACCTCCAACAACAAATCTCAAGAAGCAGAACTCCCTGGAAACTCCACAAAAATCAACAAACAAACCACCCAGAACAATTCACAGAAGGACGAGATCAAGAACTGCACCGCTTTAATTCCAAGGTCATCCATCCCACAGCAGCAAAGTGAATAGCACACCCCTGGGAAAGAAGTTAGTGGCAGCAAAAGAACACATGGATCAGAAGGCTCTGATTCTGACAAAGAACTCCCATCAATTACCAAAGAGACACAAATGTCTATTGTTACATCCACACCCAACACTGGTGGTTGGCGAAAAGTGGAAAAAAAGAAAGGTAGAAAAGAATAGATTAGTCTTCTAGATTATCTATAGATCCTGAGAAATCAGGACATGATTATTATGCATATGCTTATTAGCATCTACAACATGTAATTTTGCTCATTATGAATAAAATTACAATTTTTCCTTGGGGAAAAAGGCACTAAAAAGTAAGTAGATAGCAACACACATCAAACATCAAATCTATGTGAACCTAGGAGGCCATCGATGCTCCACCAACTAGACCCTTGCAATCATGTCACCTTAATCCCCAAGAGAGCACTTACTATACTAGTAATCAAGGTACTGTATCCACATCTCAGTCATAAGCATTTGTATCTAGACAAAGAGGCATATGTCATACCTTATCTCCTGCCTCTTCCAAATCATTTGATCAATCACTAGGAGTTCATCTCCTTTGGCATCAAAATTTATGCGAGAGGGCATCAGGGGATGTTGATTGCCCCTCAGGTGAGACGTACCCCCTAGAGGGCCAATTGTTCTTGGCCTCCAATTCTCCACCACACTTGCCTCTATCTCACCATCGCTTTGTTTCACTTATCCCTGTTATTAGGACTAAGGTTTTAGATTCTTCTTAGCATAAGATAGATTTGGGTATATCATGATCTTCTGAGTGTTGCCTTAGCATTCCCACTTTGTATTCTCAAAAACGTACTTAGTAGTCCAATTGACCTATTTGTGGTCATTTGTTGTACATTAATAAAATTATATTATCTAATTCTTCCGAGATTTTGAGAATTTTCCCAAAATCTTAGGTTGTTAATTGTCCATGTTTAATTAGATCCAACTTCAAATTGAAAGCATCATCGTTAGTGTTGGAAATATCTCTTATTTCTTCTAATTTTTTAGGCCCAACTTTATGCTTGTTGAAAGCACCATCAAATATATACATGTATATTTCAAAATTTGGGTAAGATTTGGTTCCAACTATTCTTCTATTGATCCTTATTAATCAATGGAACCATATCTGTGTGTGGAGATTTATAAGGATCAACAGTGGAATCGATGGAACCAAACCTCAACAAAATTCTGAACCAAACTCCTCAAAACTGCAATATAAAGTGATGATTCTAGTGCACTAGTAAAGCCAGTGACAAAGCCAAGCACAAGTGCTAAAAACAAAAATATGCAAGTGCGCCCAATAAAAAATTGTCAATCATAAGAGAAAAATGCCAAATTAAGTGTTTGTATAGTTATAAAACCTGGTATTCTAGATCAAGATGATCGCAAGACAACATGATACAAATTAGATCTCAAGTTATGTACTTATACAACTCAAGGGAGGTGGCCCTTCAAAAGGGGGTTATGGCCTACAAAACAAGGGCACGCACTCCAAGAAGGTTAATGAGCCTACATATCAAGACTAACTAGGTCAAGCTTAACCATAAATCTAGTATACAATATATGAAATGAAATATGGCCTTCACCATACGTGCAAGGAAAATATGATACATATGAATGGGTTGTGGCCACATGTACAAATTACACCAATAATTCCAACAACCACCACCCCCTAAGATGAATGATATTTCCAACAACCTCAACTAAAATTGAGTGATAATTCCAACACCCACCCCACTTGAGTTGAATGATAATTGTTAGCTTTCTAAAACCCAACTAACTAATCTGTGAATTTTAACCAAGCAAAGAACAAAAATTTGAACTTTAACTTCTAACCCACAAATATGTTGAGTTTTCTAACTTGCATGCAACGGAAAACAAAAGGAATAGATGAAGACAAGCACACAATAAAAACAGTAAACATTGATTTACCCAGGAAACCCCAACTAGGGAAAACCTACAAACTTGGTGGCTTTTATTAGGTTGTTTCAGCAAAAATATTGCTCTAGAAAACTTTTACAATGAAGGGAAAACTTCCCTTGTTTCTGCAAATACCTCAATACACTAATACACCCTCTCACAGCCTCTCGCCCCAATCAGCCTGCACACTATACAAACTCGTACAACTTCGTACGGCCTGAACATGGCCTCCTTTGTGCAATGAATACAACCTAGCTAAAGTTTGTGCTGGCTGGAAAGGTCTAATGTTGTAACAACCTCTCTTTCTCCCCATATCTGTGTTGATTTGAAGCCACTAATTCGCTGAAACTCTAGCTTGAAGAGTTCTCTTCTTGCTCCTCTCTGCCACCAAGTCTCTAGTGCATAATGAGTTGAGTCTACGCCCTTTTCCCTCCTTGCCGTCAACCTGGGCCCACCATTTTCCACGAATGGCTAAGAGCGTTTGACTTTTTTGTTGAAAAGTGTAACTAGGTTCAATCTTCTTAATGACATATGTAATTATGATTTTATGTAATTAACGTAAAGAAAATAAAATTAATTTTGTAATGCTTCTTGTCTCATGGGTTTCATGAGCAAGGAATTTTATTTTTTGTTAAGGCTCCCATTGTGAAGCTTTAGGGTTGGTCATCAAGTCATAAAGTTCGTTGAGTCAATGTCAAAGTTTGAAGACCCTTGTTGGGCATGTTACATATGTAAATAAGTCATTAAGAAACCCTCCAAGATCAACCTCAGGACCCTCCTTCAAGTCGGCCTAAAGAAGATTCTAGAAAGGACATGTCGGCCTATAACTCAGTCAAGTCAGCGTATTTCTCATGGGAAAACCACTATATAGGCAGCGAGCCTTCACTTGGAGATCAGATTTTCGGTCAAGGTCTGAAGCGAGGAAGAAGTGTGAAAAGGTCAAGGAAGATAGCCTCATAGCCAACAAGAAGAAGGAAGGGAAAGCGAAGTTGTTTGGGTCTATTTTTAGGGCTGAAATCCTCCACACATGTGAAGAATCTATGTTGTTTGAACTGCAGAAAGAGCCTAAGTATCACAGTCACACTTGAAGGTCAAATCTAGGAGGAAGTCAAGGTGAATCTCAAGCCGAGTTTGAAAGGAAGAAGTCTCCACTTGAAGCGCAGAAAATTCAAGGTTGAAAGTTAGTCAACAACACGTGTTAGGGTTTATGAAGCAGGCCAAAAGTTGAAGATTTGTTCCAAAGGACCAAAATTTTGAAGGAGAGCCGAGAAGGAGGAAGAAGCAAGGAGTTTGACTTTCATTAACTTAAGGAAGAAAGAACTCATCAAGGAAACCTTGTGACTTGGTCTTGGAGAGGTGAAATAGGTCGAGGTGAAATAGGTCAAGGGTCTTGGTCTTGGTATTCGTCAATTGGAGTCTCTATAAAAAGAAGAATTTGTTTGGGTTTTCCTCTCAAATGGGAGAGGTTTTGGCCCTAGCTGATCGCCTACATTTTGTGTCTCGTCTCTTTATTGTTTATGCATTGGTAGTTGTTTGATGAAGAACACAATAATAATCTAAGTAAAGAGAATATCCTAATCTAAAGAAGTAAAAAGCATTCATAAGAAGTTATCATATGAAGAGAAATCACCTAATCTTAATGCGCTAGATTTCTCAACATGGTATCAGAGCATAGGTGACAAAGTCAAGCAAGGGCATCTTATCAAGGGACACTCAAGGATCAAATCTCAAGAAAAGACATCAAAGCAAATCTAAGAAGATCATCTTCGAGTCAAGATCTACAAAGAAGTATCAAAACCCTAGATCGAAGAAGAAGTCTACACAAGTAGAAGTCTTGGGATCCTCAAGTCATCAAAAGGGCCACAAGGAATCTACTCAAAATGAAGGGACTTCTAAATCACGTTTCTTACTAGAGAAGCAAGATCAAGGACATTGTCATCATCTCTGAAGTTCTAAGGCAATTTCCTCTCGTTGAAGCAAGGGCACTACCATTGAAGAAGATCATCCAAGAAGCATCAAGACATCATCAAGAAGTCATCATTATCAACAAGGACAACACAATCAAAGGATCTAAAGTGATCTCCTTCTTTGTGGAGTCAAGGATCACTCTTGAAGAGATCTATCTTCATCAAGGAGAAGTTCTCTATCATCTATATTATCATCAAATTCAAGGAGGCAGCGAGTGGAAGAAGCATCTTCACAAGTAAGAATCTTTATGTTTGAATCTGTCAAAATGTCTTTTTGCAAGGAAAGCAACAAATTGGTTAGGGCTTCAAACTATCTTGCATGGAAGAAGAGCACAAATCTAAATCTCATTGAAAATGAGGTTATGGGTCATGTCAAAGGATATATCACCAAACCAGCGAAAGAAGATGCTCAAGCACTTGCAAAGTTTATGAAAAGAGAAGTGAGTGCTCAAAGGATTCTCGTAGAGTCCATCAAGGATCCTCTCATTCCATATGTATCTAAACTCGACACCTCAAAAGAAATATATGACAAATTGGTAGAGTTGTTTTCTGTAAGCACTACAGGACAAGTTATCTCTCTAAGGCAACAACTCTACAAGCTAAGGATATCGAAAGAAGAAGGAATAGCCTCATACTTTATGAGGATACCTGAGATAAGGGATCAACTTCAAGATTTGGGAGAAGTAATGTCTAACAAGGAGATGACCACTGTAGTACTAAATGCACTACCAGAGGAATGGGGTAACTTTACTTCAAGTATTTATGGGAAGTGTTGACCACTATGTGTCAATGACCCATAGCAGTACGCCCTCTTTTTCCGCAAAAGGGATAGCACTTAAACGATGTGTTTGTGTTGTCCAGCTATCATCATCAGCTTGACTTCCAAGATGTTATGTAAACCCTTTCTACATGTGTATAATGTAAATAATCTCAGCAGATCTGTGTCATGTATGTAATGACCTAGGTAAACCTACTTTTCTAGTGACGATCTCCATTCTGGGAGGTTTTTTGTCTCACTGATCCATTCTCGGATGGTCGGCAGAGTTTTCCTCCAGTGTTACCCCAAAGCTGGAATGGATTTTATCACTAGGATCTTAGGCAAGTCCTAGTGTTCTAGATCAAGTCTATGTAAAAGTAATTTGGGAATAATCCTAACTATTTTGTTAAGTTATTTTATTACAAATTGTTTGGTCTGCTGGATTATATTTGCGTCACATAAATGGGTAGTCTGTGAGGGTCTATTACAAATGGGTTTTCCCCCTTATGATGCAAAAAATATGAAAATCATGATGTAAAGTGTCTTGAAGGTTGAAAAATAATTTATTCCCTCATAGGTTAATTAATTAAATTTTCTAGCTAAAAATTAATTAAAATCTTAAGCCAAAAAATTAATTAATTCTAGGTCCTAGGTAAATTTAAAATCTTCGAAGGCAAAATTCGTCGATCCTCAAAAATTAAATTTTAAAAGGTCCCAAGACTAAGGTAAATTAATTATTTTGATAAATTTTAAACTTTTGATACTTGGGGGTTAAGTCAAAGTCAAAATTATGGGGAATTAACTCAAAAATTTAATTTTTGAATTAAGTAAAATGCATTTAATTGAAATTTTCAAATTTCCCCAAATATTTAAATATTTTGACGGATGAGATTAAAAGAAATGTTAATCTTCATCAACAGTCAAGATTGCTTTAACGAGGATTACCTGAACTAGCCGTTGGAGAATTTATCTTTAAATAGGAAGTCATTCGTCAATAGAATTATCCAACCTTTGAGTCGTGTGCTTAGCAAGAAGCTCTTATGTAATCTTTTTCTGGATAATAAAGAAAGACTTTGGGGTTAAGTTCTGTTGGTGTTACTCTTCATGGGAATACTGTAAGATGTGTTGTTTTCATGCATAATTTTTTCTAAAGCCATTGATGATAGTTCCTAAAGAGTAATTTGAGTACAGATATCTTGCTCAGTCACTGGGGTTTGAATAATAATCTAAATTTTGAACGTAATAGCAAGTATCTCTATTTGTCTTAGTTTCATTATTATTTATCACTCTATTTTTAATGGTTGGATCGAGTTTTGCTGGGAAATCTTGATTTTAGATCCTTAGGCGTCAAGGGAAGTTTTCCGCTGGACCAGCCAACTCCCGATCTATGTTCCCAGAAGAGCCCAGCTAAATTAGCTTCGGGCTTATCATAAGATTTTTTGTTGGTGATGCACGAAGAGTTTCGAGTTAGCACCTCCTTTAAAATTTAAAAATTTAAAAAAAAATTATGGCATAATGATAGATTTGGCTGATTAGAGTCTGCAATTTGTAAATTTTGTAATTATTTTTCTAACGTGGGTTTTTCTAGGTTTTAGTTTTTTATCATTGTATATATCGTTTTGGTGTTTTCTTGTTGTCGTGCAGCTACAAATTTGAGGAGGTCCAGATCTAGGCCCTGGAGGGTAAGATCTGGATCTCTGGGGCTTATCAACGTAATTTTGTAGGGATATTATTCAAATTTTATTTTTTTTGTAGTCCAAGGGTTTGAAAATTTTAAATCTAGAAATATTTATAAAGGTTTCAAGGAAATTGTAAGCAGAAGAATATATCATTTTAATCAGAAATTTCTGGGAAATTTTCTTAGGTTTTTGGCTACCATTTTTCTCCTGTCTGTTGTCGTATTGAGCCTCTCTCTTCTACTACCACGGTTTCTCCTTTCTGGAAAAATTTTGATCATCTCTGCGTGCATTTTTGGGTTTACTCCTTTCTCTCTCTGCGTTTTTTTGTTGTTGCCCACATTTTTCAACTTACCTCTCCTCTGCTCCCTAGCTGATGTACCTGTGTTTTCTTCCTTTGCATTTCACCCTCACTCGCAGCTCCTTCCTTGAGCTTCATTTCATCTGTGGTTCCTTGTTTACCCTATCCCCTCGCTGCCTGTCCACAACCCTCCTTTCTGTTGTTGCCATCTTTCCCATTCTTCCTTGCCGGTTTCCCTCTGCTTTGACCTACAAACAAGCTCCCTCATCGCTCCTCGCTCCTCGTCCCTTCCTTCTTTTCCTCCCACAGATTTATTTTTCCTCTACCCAAACCCTCCTCCTCACAGACCTACACATTGCCTTTCTCCTCATCCCTGCCTGCTTTTTTACCTCTTCCTTCTCCTTCAACCTACATATCTTCGTCTCCCTACATTGTCCATTCTTCGCCTTCTGCTCATCCCGCAGCTCCTCTCCCTCAATTCTTTGTCTTCCTCCATCGTTGGCCCAAACCTGCAGAACACAAACACAAAACATTCAATATTTTTTTTAATTTATTTGTATTATGTTTATGCAGTTAGGGTTGTAATTTCTTCCCTTTTGATTTTTTTTGATTTGATTTTTTTAACTTTGGTTAGACTTAGATTTATTTTAAATTCGTTTTTTTTGGTTTCTAAATTTCCTTGTTATTTATATATTTTTTTTTTGTTCTTTTGTTTTAAATTTTTTTTATGACTTTGGTTTTTCATGTTTTGATTTTAATTTTGTTTTAAAAATTTAAAAATCTAAAAAAATTCAAAAAGCATCAAAAAATCTAAAAATTAAAAAAATTCATTTATGTGACTTTAAAATTCCTAAAAGAATTAGATCAAAAAAGAATTTGCGCTTTCACATTAAAAATTCTAAATTTCAATTTATTAACCCTTTTGATTTGTTTTACTTTGATCACATTAAAAATTTCATTTCTTCATTTACCACATTAAATCGATTGCCTAAGGAATCATTAAATTGTTAATCTAAAGTTCCTTGGTGTCCTTTCATGGTAGTGATTTCTCTATTGTTAGGTGCGATTAATGTTTTAAAATCATTGATTATTGGAGAAAGATAAATTATTCTAGATCTGAGTTATTAATGAAAAACATTTTAAATTTGGCATCATTGCTTAGCATTTAAATTTCATAATTTTTCAGAAGATTTAATTGCTTGAAGCTCTTGCATGATAAAGTTTTGAGCATTCACATTTAATCATTCATGATCGTCACTATTCGTCACATTTATAGATTACTATTGATAACTTGCTTTTATTTAGTCTATGGTTAATTGAATATAAAGGCACTAGTCTATAATCATTTCTTCTTGTGGTTGTGTCTTGGTCGTATTAGTGTTTGATCTATTCATCATAGTTAACCAGGACTAGTTTACATTCGTCAAGCTGTCCATCTTTAAGTCTCCTAGAGTCTATGTTTCACAGGCTATCCTCATTCATTCACCATAGGGACTACCTCCCTTGACTTGTCTAGGAGAGAGTCTAAACGGAGTGAGTAAAGATTAACGTGACAGCCCTCACTCTGAGCATTGTCGCGGTGCCTAGACACTTTGTGTGACAACATTTTTTGGCGCCGTTGTCGAGGATAGAGTTTTTCTATCCTTGGTCCTCACGACATTTTTCTAATCATCTCATATTTTTTGCCATTTATTAGCCCGTCAAGCGACACAACATTTTTTGGCATCGTTGCCAGAGATATTTTATTCTTGGCATTTCAACAACATTTCCTCATCATTCTTCTCATTTCTCATCTCTCATTCAAGTCGGCAAAGCCAACACTTCTTGGCATTGCCACCAAGGACCAATTTATTAGACCTTGGCTTTACGGCATTTCATCTCATTTTTCTGGCATCATTTCATCTCTTCATTTCTCACCATCCTAACTCTCGTCATCTCTCATCTAATCCTTTCATCTTCACTTTCTGCACCTAGACATTCCGAATGGTTTCTTGTTTGGGTGGCGACTCCACTTATTCATTCATTTAATCTCAGACAAGGAACCCTCCCTGAATATCCATCTACCTCCATCCCCTAACTTTTCAGTTTCAACCTTTGGAAACTTTGTCAGAGATTCATGCTCAAGTGGTGACTCCACTTCTATCATTTCTTGCAAGAATTTCTGCTAAAAGCTCGCTTCTTGTAGATGTTTTTCTTGAGCAAGGATCTCTCTCTCTCTGGTATCCATTTTGCCATCTTTTTCCTGTTAGACAGGTCATCATTCAAGGAGCTCCACATGGTTTTGGGTGAAGCCATCGATGAATTTCCTCCTTTTCAAGGTAACAATGCTTTTACTATCGAGACTATGTATAAACAAGTGTCGCCCATATTCTAAATATGAAAATGTGAAGATGAAGGTTTTCGTTCTCACCTTATCTAGAGATGCTTTAGATTGGTTTGTTAATTTCCTTGATAACACTTTTGATTCTCTACAATCAATCATTGATGCCTTTGAAGATAGATATGGTGATAAAGAAAAGGTCGAAGCGAAAGTTGAAGTAAAAGAAACTATAGAAGTTGAAAATAAATTCAAGGAGTTAATTCAAATGGTTAAAGACATATAGTTAAATCAGGCTCAAGAAATCAAGAATGCAGAAGTTAATCAGGCTCAACTTATTAAAGATGTGGAACATAATCAAGCAAGATTAATAGCTAATCATGCCAGAGAAATTAATTCTATGCAAAGCCAAGTGAATGCCATGAAAGCAAGTTATCATGAAGAAATGACCATCATCAAATTCGATTATAATAATCAGTTAGCTACCATGCAAGCAAATCATAAGAAAGAGATAAACTATATGCAAAATTGCTTCATGGGCATGAAAGCAAAGAATGATAAAATTATAAAGGACATGGAAATTGATCAGATATGTCTTCAGAATAGGTTATTGACCATGGAGGAAAACCATGCCAAGGAAATCAATGCTATGAAGGTTGAACACTCTAACCAGATGGATGCCATAACAATGGAAAAGATACAAGTACAGAAATTTCAGCATTGGTCAAAGGATGAACGAAACAAGAAAACGTCAACAAATCATAAGCCTCCCTGTCTGCTGCAACAAGCTCCATCTTATTATGAGGAGGTCATTTGTTCCATTGAAAAGTGGCTAATTGAATGTGGCCCGGATAAAATGGAAATTGATAAGAATCAGGTCGATGCTTACATGGTTGATCCACTAGTCATAACAGATCAAGTTCATAAAGAAGCGCAGGTCACAGAAGTCTTGAACATTCCAAATTTTCCATATGAGCACTTTTCGGATCAAGAAGGAAGTTGTGTGCCGACCACATCATCATCAACATCGCAGTCTGCCATAAAAAAAAGCGCAAGAGAAAGAGAATGAGAAAGCAGTTTGATCCATCTGATGGCCGCAAGCAGCTTGATTTTCGGATAGGAAAAAGTCCTACCGTGTGCAGGATTGGACATGGCACATCCGAGAAACAGCCAACAGATTTGCCTGAAAGCAGGCAAATGCTCAGTATGCACTATATTGAACGCATCTGATGCCATGGGGCATCTTTGTATTGTATTTCTAACCTTATACCCTATTATTTCAGTATTTCATTTTGTAGTTAGATTTGTGTTTTTCATGTTATTAGGATAGTTAATAAATGAAGAGCTTATATCTTTCCTATGCGTAATGTTATATGATGATTTTTGGATGGACGCTACTTATGTTATATTGTGTGTTGCGTGGATGTAGATTCTAGATTCTCACATTCCTCCGGTGCAACAACATGTCCCCAAGTAGAGCCAAATGTTGACCACTACGTGTCAATGACCCATAACAGTACACCCCCTTTTTTCGCTAAAGGGATAGCACTTGATCGATGTGTCTGTGCCGTCCAACTATCATCATCAGCTTGACTTCAAAAATGTTATGTAAATCTTTTCTGCATATGTATAATGTAAATAATCTCAGCAAATCCGTGTCATGTATGTAATGACCTAGGTAAACCTACTTTTTTAGTGACAATCTCCATTCTAGGAGGTTTTTTGTCTCACCGATCTATTCTCGGATGGTCGACAAAGTTTTTCTCCAGTCTTACCCCAAAGATGGAATGGATTTTATCGCTAGAATCTTAGGCGAGTCCTAGTGTTCTATATCGAGTCTATGTAAAGTAATTTGGGAATAATCCATTTGGTTAGGTTATTTTATTACAAATTGTTTGGTCTGTTGGATTATATTTGTTTTGCAGAAATGGGTGGTCTGTGAGAGTCTATTACAAATGGGTTTCCCCCTTATGATGTAAAAAAATATGAAAATCACGATGTAAGTGCCTTGAGGGTTGGAAAAATAATTTATCCCCTCATAGGTTAATTAATTAAATTTTTTGGCCAAGAATTAATTAAAATCCAAAGCTAAAATTTAATTAATTCTAGGTCCTAGGTAAATCTAAATTCTCTAAACACAAAATTCGTCGGTCCTCAAAAATTAAATTTTAGAAGGTTCCGGGACTAAGGTAAATTAATTATTTTGATAAATTTTAAGCCTTTGATCCCTGGGGGTTAAGTCAAAGTCAAAATTTTGAGGAAATTAACTCAAAATTTTAATTTTTGAATTAATTAAAATGCATTTAATTGAAAATTTCGAATTTCCCCAAATATTTAAATATTTCGATGGATGAGATTAAAGAAATTTTAATCTTCATCAATGGTTGAGATTGCTTTGACGAGGATCACTCGAACTAGCTGTTGGAGGATCTATCTTTAAATAGGGGGCATTTGTCAGTCGAATTATCCAACCTTTGAGTCGTGTGCTTAGCAAGAAGCTCTTGTGTAATCTTTTTCTGGATAATAAAGAAAGACTTTGGGGTTAAGTTCTGTTGGTGTTACTCTTCATGGGAATACTGTAAGATGTGTTGTTTTCTTGCTCAGTCGTTGGGGTTTGAATAATAATCTAAATTTTAAACGTAATAGCAGGTATCTCTATTTGTCTGAATTTTATTATTATTTTTCGCTCTATTTTTAATGGTTGGATCGAGTTTTGCAAGGAAATCTTGATTTTAGATCCTCAGGCATTAGAGGAAGTTTTCAGTTGGACCAGAAGACTCCCGATCTGTGTTCCGGGAAGAGCATAGCTAAATTAGCTCCGGCTTATCATAAGGTTTTTTGTTGGTGATACACGAAGGGTTTCGAGTTGGCATCTCCTTTAAAATTTAAAAATTTTATTTTATTTTTTTTTTGTGCAGCATAATGATAGATCTAGTTGATTAGAGTGCAGTTTGTAAATTTTGTAATTTTTTACTAACATGTGTTTTTCTGGGTTTTAGTTTTTTTATCATTGTATATATCGTTTGAATGTTTTCTTGTTGTCATGCAGCTACAAATCTGAAGAGGAATTTTTCTAGAGTCCAAAGCTAGGCCTTGAAGGGTAAGATCTGGATCTCTGGGGTTTATCAACATAATTTTGCATAGATATTATTCAAATTTTATTTTTTTGCAGTCCAAAGGTTTGAAAATTTTAAATCTGGAAATATTTATAAGGGTTTCATGGAAATTTTAAGCAAAATAATATATCATTTTAATTAGAAATTTCTAGGAAATTTTCTTAGGTTTTTTGGCTACCATTTTTATCATGTTTGTTGCCGTATTGAGCAGCCTCTCTTCTGTTGCTGCGTTTTCTCCTTTCTAGAAAAAATTTGATCCTCTCTGCCTGCATTTTTGGGTTTACTCCTTTCTCCGTCTGCCTTTTTCTATTGCTGCGCACATTTTTCGACTTTCCTCTCCTCCACTCCCTAGTTGTTGTACCTGTGTTTTCTTCCTTTGCATCTCACCCTCACAACTCTTTCCTCGAGCTTCATTTCATCCATGGCTCCTTGTTTACCCTATCCCCTCGCTACCTGTCCGCAACCCTCTTTTCCATTGTTGCCAGCTTTCCCATTCTTCCTTGTCAGCTGCCCCAACTTGCATCTAGCCCTTTCATTGCTATTCCTCCCTCTGCTTTGACTTGCAAACAAGCTCCCTCGTCGCTTCTCGCTCCTCGTCCCTTCCTCCTTTTCCTCCCACAGATTTCTTTTACCTCTGCGCAAACCCTCCTCCTCGCAGACCTGTGCACTGCCTTTCTCCTCATCCCTACTTGCGTTTTTACCTCTGCCTTCTCCTTCGACCTGCATATCTCTGTCTCCCTACGATGTCCATTCTTCGCCTTTTGCTCATCCCGCAACTCCTCTCCCTTGATTCTTTATCTTCCTCCGTTATCAGCCCAAACCTGCACAACACAAACACAAAACATTCGATATTTTTTTTAATTTATTTGTGTTATGTTGATGGGGTTAGGATTTTAATTTCTTTCCTTTTGATTTTTTTAAAATTTGGTTAGACTTAGATTTCTTTTAAATTCGTTTTTTTGTTTGTCCATTTCCTTTATATATATATATATATATATATATATATATTGTTCTTTTGTTTAAAAAAAAAAATTATGACTTTGGTTTTTCATGTTTTGATTTTGATTTTGTTTTAAAAAATTAAAATCTAAAAAAAAAAAAAAAATCAAAAAGCATAAAAAAATCTAAAAATTAAAAAAAAAAATCATTTATGTGACTTTAAAATTCCTAAAAGAATTAAATCAAAAGAGGATTTGCGCTTTCACATTAAAAATTTTAATGTGGCCTATGGCCCATTAAAATTTCAATTTATTAACCCTTTTGATTTGTTTTACTTTTGTCACATTAAAAATTTAATTTCTTCATTTACCACATTAAATTAATTGCCTAAGGAATAATTAAATTGTTAATCTAAAGTTCCTTGGTGTCCTTTCGTGGTAGTGATTTCTCTATTGTCAGGTGCGATTAATGTTTTAAAATCATTGACTATTGGAGAATGATAAATTATTCTAGATCTAGGTTATTAATGAAAATCATTTTAAATCTGGAATCATTGCTTAGCATTTAAATTTCATAATTCTTCACAGGATTTAATTGCTAGAAACTCTTGCATGATAAAGTTTTGAGCATTCACATTTAATCATTCATGATCATCACTATTCGTCACATTTATAAATTGCTCTGGATAACTTGTTTTTATTTAGTCTATGGTTAATTGAATATAAAGGCATTGGTCTATAATCATTTCTATCTTGTGGTTGTGTCTTAGTCGTATTAGTGTTTGATCTATTCATCTCAGTTAACCATGACTCATTTACATTCGTCAAGTTGTACATCTTTAAGTCTCCTAGAGCCTGTGTTTCACAGGCTATCCTCATTCATTCACCATAGAGACTACCCCTCTTGACTTTCTAAGAGAGAGTCTAAACAGAATGAGTAAAGATTAGAGTGACAGCCCTTACTCTAAGCGTTGTCGCAGTGCCTAGAAACTTTGTGCAGCAACAGGAAGAAAGAGGCTACTCCATTCCAGGATAGATGGTCACTATGCAAGATTGAAGAAACTAGACTGAAGGCAACAACTGATGTAGGATCCAGTGAGAAAAATCAAGCATATGTTGTTATGGCAAAGAGAGGAGGAAAGTTTGGGAAATTTGGTCCTCAGAAAAAGAAAAAGAACTTGGCTAAGGTTCAATGCTATGGATGTCAAGAATATGGGCATTACAAAAGAGATTGTCCTAAGCTCAAGAAACAAAAGAGGTAGAGAAGAAGCCCATATCACCGAAGAAGTGGAGGAAGCTGAAAAGAAGAAGTTCAAGAAAGAGGAAGTAAGAGATCTCTACTATGATTGAGATAATCTTCCTCACCTAGTTCTTTTCAAGTTCTTGTTTTCAAGTTTTCTGTTGTAAGATATGGCTATCATGAATCACTAAGGAAAATGATAGGATGCATCATGGCATCATAAAAGCATTAAAAGCAAGAGCTCGTGACATCATCATAGAAAAGCATGAAAGATAGCTGAAGTCTATGGCAATCACCCATGGAAAGATATAGCTCTTGGAAACCTCATTAGAAACATAAGTGGTACTTATGGGGAAATCATCTAGTACAAAGCTCATCATACATCAGTGAAAAGGAAACATTTGTTGGATGAGGATACTCAAGATCCTCTATTGGAATCTTCGTCGGAAGGTTCACCAATCAAAAGGAAGCAATTGTTTCATCAAGAACTTCAACTTGTGGAATTCATGGGATTGAAGCAGATCAAGGGATTGAAGCTCTTTCAATCAAGGAAGCTGTTGAAAGGAAGTCTGAGATGACCTAAAGAAAAATGAGGTATGTATGCTTGTATTTGATATTATAGAGTCATGTCATATGGTGGCAAGTAACATGGATAAATGCTCTATCTCGAGAGCATAAGAAACGATCTCCTCCTTTGAAAGGACGCAGGAAGGCATGGGTCACACATTGTCTAGATGAAATCAACATAATATGTCCTCATATTATATATGAGGTGGTTGACAAAATTGAAGGAACTATGAATGGAAGTTCCTGGAAGGAAATGTGTGAAGAAAGAAAAGAAGAGATCATGAAATATGCAACTATAGAAAAGGAAATCAACATCTGAGGACTGAGAATTTTGACTAGGATATCTCCATGGAATATATGAAGACTTTGAAAGAGACCCTTGACAGTATATATATCGTTTGGAGATGTGTCAATGTATATGCAGGATGTTGATGCGCACTAGAAGATGTCATGAAGAAAGACCATCACAAAGGTAATTTTGATTTAATATTCATTCCTTATTTTTGAATGATATCTAGATGGGCTTATGCAAGGTTGCCAAGCGAAAGAGCTATAGATATCTTCCACCACTAATGTCCATCTAGTAGGATGAAAGATCCTCAAGGAAACATGGCATAAAAAAGCAGCATGGCATGAAGGAAGGCCAGATATGAATTGATGGATCACTTTCTGATGAAAGGAATAATGACATGACTGACTCATGGATGAAAGTGATAGATGGTATGTGCCTTACGAAAAAGTCCAAAAACCTGAAGACTCCTAAATAAATAAAAGAAGTTCATGACATCGTGAGGAGGAGTTCTTCAAGCAATTGGTTGTCACATCACCTCCACCTAAGAAGGAGCCTAGCTAAGAGGGAGCCTGGAAAACAAGATTCTAACTTGGTAGAGACTTGGAAGCAAATTCCTAAGCCAAGAGGGAGCTTAGGTGCATTCCTTCCGTAGGATCATTGGAATAGATATATCCTCCCTAATTAAGAGGGAGAGATAGTGTTATGTAAAAAATTAGTTAGTCTTTAATTTTAGGATTATTATTTAATTTTAGGATTAATTAGACGAAAGGGCACGATCATAAGATCATGCCCTTTCCCCAAAAGGTGCCCATGGCAGTATATAAGCCAGGAAACCCCATTGTAAACAGCATCATCTGTCAATTCATCTTCTAAATATATATATATATATATATATATATATATTTCTGTTTATCAAGAAGTATTCTCTTCATCTGGTATCAGAGCCAACTCGAAACTGGTAACACCCACAAATTTTGTTGACCATCTGGCCCCCATGGGTCTTCCATATAACAGCAAGCGTGTGGGGTTGTGCGTATTTCACCTGGAGTGATACGCTGAACCAAGCGCTGTGATTTCCAGCCCAAGTTCGAGTGTCATTGTTCTTCTACCTGTGGTGATAACGCTAAATTCCGGCGTTCCGTCTATTTGCGGTGACTTACACGTTGGCGGAGAGAGCATGAACAAAAATACGCTCAATAATTAATCAGCGGACAGAGATACGCTCAATTGACTTTGCTCTTCACGTTTTTTTCAGCAGTTAGTATTCCTGTCCGACTACGTGGCTCTGCAAGAAATGGTTCATAAAAGTTTCGTCATTTGTCTGCGCTGAACCAACGATTCCGGTGTTGTTTATATCTGCGGTTAGTCGTGACAAGACTGAAAGTCCGCTGCAAAGATACGCTGAAAGCCTGCCGTAGGGACTATTCACTGCGGTATTATTCACGGTATTTTATCTGCGGTATAATACTGAAATCACTGAAATCAAATAATACTGAAATCACTGATTTTGTGTGGTTATTATCCCTCTCGGACGAGGAAGGGTGAACAGTCAAACGGAACATGACCTTTCCGTTGGACGTGATATCCATTCCATTCGATTAATTAAAAAATTACGTATCACATTATATGTAATTAATTTAATTATATAGAGTTTAACCAAAAAAAAAATTATTACATATATATGAATAATATTAATTAATTAAAATAATATTTTAATTAATTAATTTAAAATATATATATATATATATATATATATATATATATATATATTATTTACGCTGGCAGATAAATACACGCCCCCGCAAACCCGCTCGATGTCGACAATGACAATGGCGGATTTTCAAAAAAAATTGTTGGATTCGGAGCATAAGATAAATAACAACCACGACGAGGTCAGTAAAAGATTAAATGAATTCCAGATCAAGCTTGGGGAGCAAGCTGACGAAATCAAAAATCTTCACGATACGACAAATCGAATAGAAATAAAGATGGAAAATCAACATGTCCAAACAGAAGTAAACATCAAAGATGCCTTAACAATGCTGAAACTTCTGTGTAAAAAGATGAATTGTACACCCAAACAACTACTAAAAGAAAATGAAGAGAATCAAGAACACATCTCATCAGATTCAACAAAGTCAACAGACTCTCATGAAAAAGTTGAATCCCCAAGAAAATCAGCGACACCCCACCAAGATGCGAGTAACACAGTGTTTACAAACAAGCAACTCTGGGATAACTTTACCAATCAACACCCTTTTTTCGCTCAACCATTAGCAACATACCAGCGAAGGGCAAAAGTCGAGATGCCTAAATTCGATGGAAATGGAAAAAACAATGTTGCATGGATAAATAAAGCAGAAGAATACTTTGAGATATATGACATCAATGACAATGACGAAAAGCTCAGGCATGCATCCATGAAAATGGAAGGAGAAGCATATAACTGGTATATGTGGTGGAAAAAGACAACACACGTCATTAGCTGGAGGAAATTTAAAGATGCATTCTTTAAAAGATTCCAAGGTGTAAAGGAAGAAGATTTCTTTTCAAAACTCATCAAATTCCGACAAAAAGGAAGTATTGGCGAATACACTCAAGAATGGGAGAATTTAGTAACACAAGTACCTGGGTTATCAGAATCTCGTCTAATTCAGTCATACATCTCGGGACTCAAAACCCATTTACAAGCAGAACTTGAGATGCACGACATTACATCAATAGAAGTAGCAAGACGAAAAGCGAAAACAGCCGAAAAGAAATTCGAACCAATATTTTGGTCAAAAGCGGAAAAAGCATATTCAAGACGAAGGATACCCCAGTATGTGGACTCAAATAATACGAGATATGTTCCACCACATCGTCGTGAAGATGAAAAATCTAATGTGGAAATGCAAAGGATAAAAGAGGGTAAATGCAAGCGCTGTGGTGAGAAGTGGGACCCCAAACATAGGTGTGCTAAAGGAAAAGAACCCAAGAACCTATATAATTGTGAAGCAACCAATGAGTCAAACAGTGAAGATTCTGACATAGAAGAAACAGAAGATGCCCCAGAATTCTCACCAGAATTAGATGACGGAAGTAATCCACAAGTATCATTATCAGCTATCACAGGTATATCACAACCTCAAGCTTTAAAGTTAAAAGGACACATAAAGAAGAACAACGTGGTGGTTCTCATCGACTCTGGTAGCACGCACAATTTTTTAGATGCAACCATGGCAAAGAGACTCAATATCTTTTCATTTCCCTTACCAAACATGAAAGTGATGGTAGCTAACGGTAAGAAGATTAAAAACATGGGGAAATGCCATAAGGTTAAATTGCAGATTCAAGACTTCAGTTTAGAGTCTCCATTTTTCACAGTACCATTAGGAGGAGTAGATGTAGTCTTAGGTATTCAGTGGTTACGAACTTTAGGTACTTATGCCGCCAACCACCAAGTACAATTTATAAAATTCAAATGGGGAGGTCAGAAGTACAAATTACACGGATTCCAAGCACCAGAAAATCAAGTTGTATCATCATCTCAGATGATGAAGTTGAGTCGAAAAGGAGCACCTGCTTATGTAGTACAATGTCACCAGTTAGAAATGTTATCTGCAAACATGACCAGAGAAGAGTCACCAGAGATACAAGATCTCATTCGGAAGCATGAAAAAGTATTTCAAGACCTACCTATGAAGATGCCGCCTAATAGGGAGATTGAGCATAGAATAGAAGCCAAGGCAGGGTCAGACCCCGTCAACATCAAGCCATACCAATATCCACATCTCCAAAAAATGGAAATTGAGAGATTAATCCAAGACCTTTTAAAGTGTGGGACTTTGATCATCTTGGAATATCTGATCAAGTGGAAGAACTTACCCGAAGAAGACGATTCTTGGGAGAATGAAGCATTTGTCAACAACATCCGTCGTTACATATGCTTTGAGGACAAAGCATTCTTTCGAGAGGAAGGCAATGTTATGTAAAAAATTAGTTAGTCTTTAATTTTAGGTTTATTATTTAATTTTAGGATTAATTAGATGAAAGGGCACAATCATAAGATCATGCCCTTTCCCCAAAGGGTGCCCATGGTAATATATAAGCCAGGAAACCCCATTGTAAACAGCATCATCTATCAATTCATCTTTTAATAAAATATTTATATATATCTTTCTATTTATCATGAAGTATTCTCTTCAAATAGACACATCATTCTTGTCTTCACTCAGGAAGACATAATGAAGGATTGGGAAAACATCTAGCATCCGATGCTCTTTGAGGACGAGTTAGGGCATCCAAGATAAGACTAGTCATAAAGGACTGATATTCTTTGAGGACTGGGAATCCAAGATAAGGATAGCCCTGATGGAACATACTCTAAGGGAACCCGAGTGGTGTATGTTCTGAGAGAGACAATGATGAGGGTGTCTATACATCCTTGGTCTCACCAGCATTGTGCTCTGATCTTGTGGAGAGATAGAGTTGTTAGTCAAGGCCTTACTATGTGACAACGCTGGTTGATATGATGCTATACAGATGGGTTACCAATCAGACTCTTCCTATGAGAATTCTTCAAATTGAGAATGTCCAAGTACTTTGTATGGATTATGAATACCTCCCTAGTTAAGAGGGAGTGTTGAAAAGTTTAACTAGGTTCGGTCTTCATAATGACATATGTGAATATGATTTTGTGTAATTGATGTAAAGAAGAAAATAAAATTATTTTTGTAATGATTGTCTCATGGGTTTCATGAACAAGGAATTTTATTTTTAGTTAAGGCTCCCATTGTCCTTTAGGGTTGGTCATCAAGTCATAAAGTTCATTGAGTCAATGTCAAAGTTTGAAGACCCTTGTTGAGCATGTTACATATGTAAATAAGTCATTAAGAAACCCTCCAAGACCAAGCTCAAGACCCTCCTTCAAGTCAGCCTAAAGAGGATTCTAGAAAGGACATGTCGACCTATAACTCCGTCAAGTCAGCCTATTTCTCATGGGCAAACCACTATATATAGGTAGCTCGGCCTTCACTTGGACAGCAGATTTTCGGTCAAGGTCTGAAGCAAGGAAGAAGTGCGAAAAGGTCAAGGAAGATAGCCTCATAGCCAGCGAGAAGAAGGAAGGGAAAGCAAAGTTGTTTGGGTCTGTTTTTAGGACTGAAATCCTCCACACACGCGAAGAATCTATGTTGTCTGAACTGCAGAAAGAGCCGAAGTATCACAGTCATACTTGAAGGTCAAATCTAGGAGGAAGTCAAGGTGAATCTCAAGCCGAATTTGAAAGGAAGAAGTCTCCACTTGAAGTGCAGAAAATTCAAGGTTGAAAGTTAGTCAACAACACGTGTTAGGGTTTTAAGCAGGCCAAAAGTTGTTGATATGTTCCAAGGCACCAAAATTCTGAAGGAGAGACGAGAAGGAAGAAAAAGCAAGGAGTTTGACTTTTGTTGACTTAAGGAAAAAGGAACTCATCAAGGAAACCTTGTGACTTGGTCTTGGAGAGGTGAAATAGATCAAGGGTCTTGGTCTTGGTATTCGTCAATTGGAGTCTCTATAAGAAGAGGGAGTGTTAAAATTGACAACTAGGGCCAAATTCATCTTTGGACAGCTCCTTTGGGAAAGATAATTGCAGAATTGAATTTCTCTTTTCGAGAGGACCAAAATCGACCTAAAGATCGTCAAATTTGGATAAGTATAAGTGTGATTTTGAATTTTTGTTTTCTCACAAACAATTATCAAGGTCGGCCTCTCCTATATATCGGCTAATTAAGCCCAAAAAACACGTCCCTTCAACCCCAACGAATTGTATATATTAGAGTGCAGTCTCCCTCATTTTAGACACGTCCAAGAGCTCCATTTCATGTCTGAGGCTGCCGCAGTCTAGAAGAAAGATGAGAGGCTATTCTGTTTTGGGTTCACCTTCTCCAACAGGGCCAGGTTTCTTAGGCAGGAGGCTGAAGCATTCAGTAGCAAGTCTGGGCTGAAATATCATGTGTTTTGGCCATTATTTAACCTCCATTGCAGACTGAGATCCAGCAGAAGGACTGCCACAGGCCTGGGGATTAAATGAACAAAGTTTAATGCTATTTGGCATGGGGTTCTTATTGTACTGATGGACCGCAACTTCAGATGCTTATTTCAGGAAGGCCGTAGGCCTCAAGAAGATCATTCCTATGTCAATTCACTGCTCAGACAAGCCACAGACAGCCAGTATCTTTTGTGACAATTTCAAGGACAGAATCTAGCCCAGATCCACTCTAAGAACCAGTGAGGACAGCTCCAGGTATGCTAAGGTAAGCCGCACTTAAAAGGAGATGTTTTGGATCAGTTGAGCATGTCAAGTTGCATTCTGTAAGAAGCTCTAACTTGACCATGACAGTCTTTAGTTGTCAAAAGGCAGGAACTGTTACCTTCCTGTTTGAGGTTGGATTTTCTTATTGGACAGTCATTATGACCTTAAGATATTGTACTCTCTCTGCTGAACATTCGATATTTATAATAAGAAGATTTGATCAAGGGTTTTCCCCATCTTGGGGTTTTTCCCTGGCTTGAGCCAATTCATGTGTTCTCTTGTCTTGACTTGTCTTCTGCAGCTATGTTGAATGTTCTTTCATCAGTTACTATCATATGATTAATGTAATTGCTAATGCTTTAATGGAATAAATTATGAGCTAATGAAGTAACTCTCTCAATCTAAGAACATGTTAATTCAAAGTTTAACAAAGCATGAGTTTGTGCGTGGAGCTTGTGAGAGGAAAAGTGTGCAAGAGAAGCTTGTGCACAAGCTGGTAGAGGGCAGCAGAGATCAGCAGTCTTGGAAGGATTTCAAGCTTAGAACAAGCAGAAAATACAAATGTGTCTTTCAGATTGAAACGGTTGTATTTTGTAAGAGATCGATTGCTCAGTTTCTCTATCAATAAAATTATCAAACAAGCAGAGGGTTTTCCCAGTTGGGTTCCCTAGACAATTCTGTGTTTTTGAATTGTGTGACTGTGCTTTTATTTTTGTTCCTATTCCACTACATTTAATAGAGAAATCCTGTGTTTATGTGAGAAGAAATTTTATTTCAGATTGCTCATATTAGCAGATCAGAAGTTCGTGGATTTTCTACAGCAGTTACAAGAGATTACCGTTGGATCAGTGATGCGGGGGAGCGCCCCCCCCCCCCTTCGAACCCGCTCCCGAAGCGCGCTCCGGGCGGGAGCGGCTCGGGAGCGGGTCGGGAGCGCGCTCCCCAAATCGCTCCCGTAAAAAAATTTGCGCTCCCTGGTCTGTGAGGGAGCGCTTCAGGGAGCGATCGCTCCCGCGCTCCCGGAGCGCTTTTTAATGCCCGGGAGCGATCGGGGAGCGATCGCTCCCTGATCGCTCCCGGGCATTAAAAAACGCTCCGGGAGCGAATTTTAAAAATTCGGGAGCGATTCGGCGGAAAAAAATTCCGCGGACCCGAAAAAAACAAAAAATTTAACTTATTTTTTTGGATTTATAAGCCCAATGGGCCAAAACAAAATCATTTCAATGAGATTGAGCTTGAGTTTGAGAGCAAAGGAGCAAGGAGCAAGAGCTGAGGAGCAAGGAGCCAGAGCTGAGGAGCGAGGAGCAAGTGCCAAGGAGCGAGGAGCAAGCTTGCAGAGGTAAGTAACTTAATCATTTAGTTAGTTTAGCTGGTTAGGTGGTTAGTTTGGTTAGTTTAATTTACCTGTTTGAGTTTAAAGATCATTAATTTAAATTAAATTAATAAATTAAATGAATTAATCCCAATAAACTAAATTAATTTGCAGATTCAAGACTCAAACCCTACAAACATCAAACACGATGGACCTGGGGATTTTTATTGGCATTTTCCTCTTCCTGGTCCCTTTTCTGGTTATTATGGTGGTGGAGAGTAGGAAACGGAGGGGGCCTGAAACTGAAGAGGTGGATGAAGAAGCCGGAGGAAGTCAAATAGGTGAAAACCCCAGTGAGGAGGATGTGGAGGAGGGTGAACATGAGGGTCAAAAAACTAAACAAGACCAAACTCCATTGTGGAAATATGTTCAGAGGCCTGAAGCAGGGAGAGGGGGTGGAACCACTAAATTTCATTGCCCCCATTGCAATTCTGATTTCACAGGCTCATACACCCGTTTGAGAAGACACCTTTGCGGGAAAAGGGCATGGGATGGAGAGAAACAAATAGGAATCAGAACTTGCGACAAGGTGTCAACAGAAGATAGAGCCAAATACATAAAGGAAGAGGAGGACGCCCAATACAAAGCAAAAAGATCAAGGGGTTTCTTTGAAAGCTCACAAAGAACTCCTTCAGCATCCTCCCAAGGCAGTGGATATGGACATGGAGGCTCAGGGTCATCATCTTTACGCCGTAGAACCATATCAGATTTCCTTGATGAGGGGTGTAGGAATGATGTGGATTCAAAAATTTACAGGTTCCTCTATGCAAATGGGATACCATTCAATGTTCTACGCTCACCTTATTGGCACGAAATGGTTTCTGCCATAAATGATGCCCCTAAAGGATACAAGAGCCCTGGGTATGACAAGGCAAGAACAGTTGGCCTTGATCATGAAAAAGCAAAAATATCACATTCTTTGAATAAAATGACAAGTTCTTGGACTGACAATGGGGTGTCCATTGTATCTGATGGATGGACAAATGTAAAAGGCAAGCCATTGATAAGTGTTCTCGCTGTGTCCCGAAGTGGTCCCATTTTTCTAGCTGCACATTACTCAGACAAGTTCAAGACCGCTATCAACATTGCAGAAGCATTGCTTGAAACAATTGAGCGTATTGGCCCATACAATGTCATCCAAGTCATCACTGATAATGCTCCTAATTGTAAGGCAGCGGGAGCAATTATTGAGGATAGATACCCGAACATATTTTGGTCTGGATGTTTGGTTCACACATTGAACCTTCTGTTGCATGATATTGTCAAAAACAAAAATGAACAATACCAATGGATTGGTGATTTGTACAAGAAAGGAAAAAAAATGATAAAATTTATTACAAATCATAGCAATACCCATGGCCTTTTCCGCAGTCACTCGAGATTGGAGTTGCTGAAGATTGCGAGGACTAGATTTGGTAGCTATTACCTCACCTTCAGGCGCCTTTTGAAGGTAAGAGAGGGTTTAGCTAGCATGGTATCAAGTCCAAATTGGCAGGTGTTAAAGGAAAGGGCTACAAATGTAGCTGACATTGCAGGTTTTGAAACGGTGGAGGAGGCCGCTCTTGATGGGCAGTTTTGGACAACTGTGAGACAGGTATTGGATTTCACCAAGCCAATTTATAACATGATTCGGTTTGCAGATACAGACAAACCAGTGATTGGTGAGGTGTATGAGCAAATGGATACCATGTTGGGGGAAATAAAAGACATTGTTAATAACAGAGATCCCGACTTGTACAATCTGATTCACGATTGTGTGTGTCAACGGTGGAAAAGGCTTAACCTTCCACTACATTGCTTGGCGTATATCCTTACGCCAAAATACTACTCAGATTCTTGGTTGGGCAAACCTGCAGCAGGGGGTGGTGTTAGGACCAAACCCCATTTAGATCGAGAGGTAACTAAAGGATATCTGGATGCATTAGAAAAGTTGGTGCCTGACAGGGAGGAATGTGCAGCTGTGCGCCTTGAAATAGGCAGATACTTCACTGGCAGTGGTTTGTATGGTAACTTCCATGCAATGGACGACAAAGATAAATTTGATTCTCTCACATGGTGGGAAACATATGGCGGCGACGGACTTTTGCGAAAATTGGCATTGAAAGTTCTTGCACAGGTTGTAAATTCTTCTTCTGCAGAGAGGTGTTGGAGCACCTACAGTTATATACATAATGTGAAAAGAAACAGGCTCAACGAAAACCGAGCAGAAAGCTTGGTTTATGTGCACTACAATTTGAGGTTGTTGAGCCATTACTGTGATCGGGCTAATGAAGATCCCACATATAAAATTTGGGACAATCACCCTGAGGACGACAATTTGGAAGATGGCATTGTACATATGGAAGAACTAGAAGATGAGCTTGTACGGGATGAAGCTGAAGCAGCTGCAGCAGCCATGCCACCTCCACCTCCACCATCCAGTTCTCGGGGCCCGAGTCTTGTTCCATTGCTGTCGCCACCTCCATCGACACCCTCGCGTGGAGGCTCTAGTTCTGGTCGTCGGTCTGGGCGGGAGACTCCTAGAAGACCGCCAAGACCTACTTATACTCCTGGAGACTCTCGTGGCAAGGGCCACTTGTAGATTTACAGTTTACTTGTCTTTTTTAGTTTCTATTAGACTTGTGACTTGTCACTTTAGTTTTCATAACTGTTCAGTGTTGAGTTTTGAGTCCTTGACTCTTGACTCTTGACTCTTTCATATCATTATGACATTATGATATTTTTTGTAAACATTATATCACTGGTGACTGTGACAATGAAAATTTGAAGTTTGAAGTTGGGCCTTGGCAATTATAACTCATTGGTAATGATTGTGAATTATGAATATGATGCTTTGTGAAAGACTAAAGTTGTTTCATTTCATCTCATTATTCATGTTTCATTTTATAAATTTTTAACATTTCATATCATGTTAACAGTTAGAAGTTAGGACTTAGAAATATCTTCGATATTACTTCTTGTAATGGTTAAACTTGGCTTACAAGTACAACTTGTTACTTTGGTGATCAATGATGATAAATGTTATTGAATTGAATGTTATTTTAATTTATTATTTTACTAAGGTTGATGACGATTATAATTTCTAGATGATTGATGTGATATGGTTCAATGATCAATTTATGTTTTTTTATGTTTTTTATGTCTATTTCATCATTCTACATGTTTTTGTTGACATATATGTATCAAAAATTAAAAAATATAAAAAATATATATATTTTTAAAAAATCGCTCCCCGATTCGCTCCCAAACCGGGAGCTTCTGAAAATGGTCGCTCCCGCTCCCGCTTCCGCTCCCGCTCCCCGCTCCCGCTCCCGCTCCCAAGTAACACTGCGTTGGATGTTGTCCTTCGCCCGAAGAACTACCATACTGCCACCCCAAAATCTAATGTCCATCATGTTCATTTCTAAATAAAGCCGCTAATTCTATCTTGTCCGACTCTATCTTGCTCTATCTCATGCTATAAGTGAATCTTCTTGAAAGGTTTGTATGTATTATTGCTGGAGGGCAGAAAAAACTTTCAACACCCATTGAGATAAATGCAAAGGGCGATAGACTACCTGAGAAACGGCTGCATTGGAGCTCGACTCTGAGCTTCCCTTGTCTTTTGATTCACCCTTATCTTTATCTGCAGAAAAAATGAACAAGTTGAGAGGAATGGAAAATTTATTTTACAAGAAATTGAAATCAAGAAATAGAATATGGGAGAGCACATTTGTAAACAAAAATGCCATCCATTTGCAAATAAATCACCAGCAGAATGTGAAAGATGGCGATGCCGCAACTGTGAAGAAGATCTCTCCCTGCTCTCTTTGAAATCAACTTCTTCTTTATTCTCCCATTTGTGCAGTATGAAGCAAGCTTCTTGTTTTACGCCGGGCATAGATATTTTTTCATCTGCCTTCTCAACTGCACAGTTTTCATCTACAACCAAGGTACATGTTAAAATATTAAAACACTACAAAGATATAAAAGCAACTAGCACTGTACAATAGCAATAAACAGAAACTGATCTCACCAAATTATGCTTTACATACTCCTCAATAGGTGAATATTCCGTAAGGCTATAACTATGGCACAACTAGTACCTGTTGCATCAACATCATCAGTGCGCTCCGCAGATATCAATGTATATGCAGGATGAGGTTTTAAACTAAACAAGGCTTCACTTATGCGTGAAGGACCCATAGAATAGCGGGCACCTGCTATTTCCAACCAGCCCTGCAATGAGTTATTTCAATTTGCTATTATAGTTTAGCATGTGTATTTGCACTTTGCAAATAATTAACTACCAAATATTGAAAGATATAAACAGGGTATTAACATCTACTGCAAAGAAATAAATAACTAAAGCATTTATGCAGTAATCCAATATAACCTTCCAGTTCCTTTTCAAGAAAACAAAAGTGAACAGCAATAGGAAAACAAAAGCTCCGGTTGAGCCCAAAAAGGCCTTCTTCGTTTCTACCCTTGTACAACAAAGAGGAATCCTCCGGTTGAGCCCAAAAAGGCCTTCTTTGTTTCTTCCCTTGTACAACATAGAGGAATCCTTCATCTTTTTTTAGCTATGTCCAAAAGCCTAGTATGGCAGTGGATGAAGGACCTTAATTCCTTCAAGTAATCTGAGGTTATCCTTGGGGTGATTATGGTTTCCTTTCTGGTTTCTACACTGCATGCAAACTTGTTGCAAAGAGACAACTAACTTGATCTTATTCTCCTAAGCAGAATGGTGCTGCAAAGAGGAACAATAGAATGACTATGGAGATGAAAAGAGTTCAACCAAATCAGTCAGAAGCATCACACTAGAGGAAGCATGGGATGGTAAGCTAAAATAAAGATAAAGATGTTAATGTCCAACGAATGAGCATAAAAGTAGTTTAATGGGAGTGAAGAAAGGAGTACAATCAACAATACACATCTGCAGGAGTGCCTAGGGCTACTCTGAAAGCATAATGTAAGCTATACTAACTCACATGGAAAATGCATGAAAGAGCATAAACAAGTAATGTCAAAAGGAAAAAGAAAAAGAAAAAAAGAACAGTGGCTAGATACAACAGCAAGGCCCTGACATAATATCCACATCATGGATGGAAATATGGACAGGGGAAGAGGGATGAGAGCCCTTGTCACTACAAATCACTGTGAAGAAGCTGATGTGAAGCCTAGCAATGTCATCTGAAGAAACAGGAGTATCCATGGGAGGCAGTCTATGAGATACTGGACAGAAGGGAGGTGGATTGTGGTATCCTGGGTGGAAGACACAAGGTGAAGGATAAAAACAAGAATTGTACTTTTGTGGACTATAATTAAAAGTATAAGGCATATAGGTTTTTTGAATGCAATAAAAAAGTAGCTGTTAGACGAGATGTCATGCCTGATGAAGAACAAAGACAGCCATTTACACAAATTTGAAGTGTCATGAACTATTGAAGACAATAATAACAAGACAGTTGAAGATAACAGTCCAAGTCAGGAAGTAGAGTTCTAGACAGTAGAGTCAAGTGGTGATACCGTGATAGAGAAACAGGTGACAACAAGAATAGCAGTGAAAAGACAACATCAATTCCAAAATGGTACTTGGAAGACACTGTTACTTTTAGTTGCTCCAATCATGTTCTCTATTCTCCTTCAGCTGTATCAGTACTTAGTGTGTGAAAAGCACTTTGCTTGGAGGGAGAATGCTCATGTGAGAGAGACTCATGAGGGCATTTTGCCACTTCGACTAAAAGGGTGCCCTTGTTGCATAAAAAATTATAAATATGTAGGTTGGATGAGTTCGCATTTGTGGGTGCATAGAAATATGCAGAGTGGGTGAGTCGTCATTTGTGGGCATATGCATATCTACTTGGCACATGTAGAATGCTCCACTTGTGGACTCATTCTCCATTTGTGGACGTAATTTAGGTTTAGAGTTTTACCTTACTTGTAACTCACTCCTCTTACTCTATGAAAGCGAGGAGCACATCACTTCATTATTATTGGCAGCAAGATAAAACGGAAAAACATAGAGAAAATTTAACCTCTTGTTCTGTGATTCTTCAATTGGTTTGATGTAGCTTTTGGATAATGAACACAAACTAGGGTTTGGTAATGATTAGCATGCAGTGCCCTAACTGGTGTTGATATGCTTGTGAGAAGCTTTGATTGGGATGTGCTGTAAGGGTTTTGCATGTCCAGCTTGATGTAGAAAAAAAGCACCTGTAGATCCCTCCCCAGTTTCAAGTTTGTTTTTCACATCAAGTTCAATGCTGATCTGAACTTGAATTTAAAATTTCAAAATGAAACACACAGATCCACTCTACATCCACATTTTCTAAGAAATCACAAATGCGTGCATAGAATTTAGACAATATTTTTGGCCAAACTGACCCTGGAAAAACCCTGAAGGGAAAGCCAGTGATAAAGATAATTTAATTTCTTATCAGAGAATTTTACAGCATTAATTAACAGCAGTTAAACATACTTATCTCCCTTGAATTTTGTGCCCAAGTCTGCCTTGAAATTCATGCTGACAGTCACTCGAATTTTCGCCTATCCAGTCTTGAAATTCATACTTAATCAACCTCAAAGTCCAAGCAGACAGTCCCCTGAAAAATCCGCTCAAACTGCCTTGAAAAACACGCTCAGGTAGCCACTAATTTCAGCCTACTCAGTCTCAAAAATCGCATTGGAGCTCAGTCAACAGATCAAGAAGATGCCGCGATATGCATGCCTCCTACTGTCCTTGAGATCTGTGCTGATTTTCCTATTGTTTTGCTACTGTACATTTCTTTCTGTGCTGGGATTTGCTTTCTCAGCCTCCTTTTCTCCTTTCCTTTCCTTCTCCTTCACTTCTCCAAATCTCATGAAGAAAAAATTCCACCTCTTCACTCCCCCTTCTCCTTTTATAAACTCATAATTACTAAAACCACTAACCCTTGATCTCAATGGCCAAGATTAAATCTTGTCATCTCAAGATCAACAATTGTGACTTAATCTCTCATTAAGATGACTTAAGTCACTTTTAGAAAAAGCCACTTTCTAAAATCACTTAAGTCATATGTTGCCAAGAAAAGTGGGTTCGGGAACAGGGACAAGTATGGGTACGTCATTTTTTGAAACAAGGTGCGTAGGTTCTTTGGGGGTATATTATAAGTTATATATATAATATATAAATATAAATATTATATTTTATAAGTTATAATATATCTGAATTTGTACATTTTTCAACTTTAAACAAGAAAACTAAAATATTTATGATTTAAACTTTAAATATTTAAACATGCACATCATTGAACATTGAACATTCACATTGAAATTTCAAAATTTCTAGTTTGATATCAAGTGCAAATTGGAGTTCACATATTAATAAGAATCATGATATATGTCCATTGTCATACTACATTCAAAATTTGCCTTAAGGCATCTCCAAACATGAACTAGGAAATTTTAAAATACTAAAATAAAAATAGCTAAAAGTGAACAATGGCTTCCTCAAGCCATGGCATCACTCAGATCTTCAGTTAACATGCTCTCTAGGTAGGAATCACTCTCATCTTGAGACTCATGCTCATCCATAGCAACTAGAGGTAGCTCAATAAGGCCATCTGGTTGTATCTCCTCGTCCACACACATAGCATCATTTGTGTATTGGTCCCATCTCTTGAAAGGACCTTCCTCGTACCCTAGGTCTTTTTGAAATATGAGACGAAGTGTGCAATGAATGTACACTAAGTTCTTTGCCTTCTTTAAGCCCAACCTATTTCTCTTTACTGAATGGATAAAGGCATAAGGACTCCAATTCCTCTCGCAAGATGAAGAACTAGCTACCTGGAATATTAGGGGAAGCCCATTAAATTAATTAAAATTTTAAAAATAAAAACTAAAATGAACCCCAAAGAACCCGATTTTGGGGTTCCAAGTACCCATCATCGGTGTTCATCATACCCATGAAGACAAAAGAACCCAATATTTTTAATGGAAAACCCGGTTCTTATGGGTTCTTCTCAGAAGCACCCATACCCGAATCCAGTACTTGGGGACAAGAACCCGAGACTTGTTCGAGAACCCCACCCCCAGGTTCGCGAACCCGTGCAACATAGTCACTCAAACTTTATAAAGTCACTTTTAGTAATTAAATAGAAAAAGTCACTTTCTAACTTTATAAAATCACTTTAAGTCACTTTTTTACAAGGGGTTCACTTTACCACTTCTCCTAGGCTAGGCACAAAGCACTAGGAAACACTTCCTTGGTACCATTTCTCAACACTTGAGATGAGCTAAATTATTGTGGTGTAAAGATTTGCTTGGGATGAGCTGAAAGGTTTTTGCAGTTCTACCTTGGGATCAGCTCATTTGTTGTAATATAATCATCTTTCATGTGAAATAGAAAGAGATGTATTTTTGCTGTTCTAAATTGTGTTGCAGATATGAGCTTTGGGTGAATTTTCTGTCGATTTTATGCTAATATAATGAGCAGCTGGGCTGAATGCTAAGCTCATTTAGCATGCCTAATGTGTAGTTACCATTTTCAGATCTGTATTTACTGCTGGTTTAGCTGTTGAATGCTAATGTAATGTCTAGAATCTAGATCTGATTTGTAAGATAAATCTTGCCCTATAAAAGGCAAGATCTAGTGTTATGTATTTGCAGTGTCTACTGTTGCCTATGATGATTTGTTATTGTAGATTTGGAAGTTTGAATAACATTGCCAGAAAAAGCAGATTCAGCTTAGGGATGAAACTTTTTTGGGTGTAGGTTGTGAGTAGCCTGTGACAATTTTGTGAGGTGAAAATTTTCATCACAGCACACAAGATTCCAACAAACACATGACTAAAAGCTAAAATAACTACAAAAAACCATGGACAGAATTTGAAGTTGAGTATTGCGGAACCACAAGAACTACCTGAAACCAGGTGGTGAATGCCAACTACATTTTTAGCATTCTTATGGATTAAAATCATCAGGTACTACTTGACAGCATCTCTAAATGGTCACATGGGAAACATTTTAGCATTGAGATGGGTTGGGTATAACTAGTGGATACTAAGCACTTTTACTGGTAGTAATCAGCATAAACCTTTGGGGTTTTCCAAAACCCATGATGGAGGTCGTTTCAAGTTTCCAAACCATTCCATGACTGCTTGTCTAGCAAATTCAAAGCTAGATGCTTTTCCCCAGAGTACTAACTAGTAAATGTTCTTGTAACTGATTTTCCCCTGCGGAAGGGACAATCCTAAGAAAGTGCAACTGTATTACAAAGACTATTCTCATTCTCTACATGTCATTATCCATGCCCTCATTTGAGGCATGCCCAAGCTTATACTTTCACCTGACATGATAACATACCTTTTAAACCTTGGATATATAGAAGCTCTTCCATTCTTAAAAGTGCAAGAAATTTTTTCACCTTGCAAGATTCCCCCTCTTCGCTGGAAGATCCAGATGGAGGGGGACTCAACTGCCAACCACAACAGCTATTGGTAACCCCGAGTGGCTCGAGTCTCAACCAGATTTAAATGGAGCGGTTGTCCTTTTCACACTTGAAGGGGTTGGTTGGAGGTGGTTATGGAGGCCTTTTATTGGGAGGCATGTTGCATACATGGAGAGCCACAATTGTGGAACATTACATGCATTCACTTCGTCATCATACTATATTTGGGCATATCCTTGGAGGGTGAGGTTGTGGAAACACTTATTGCTATTCTTAGGAGTGTGTATTTATTTAATTCAATGAGTTTTGGCATGGTCAAAACCCTTATTTGCCCTTATCTCCCTACGTTTGTTTCGTCAAAAGTTGCCAACTTACTATTTTGGGGTTTGACTACTTCATATTGCACATTCATCCATGGAGTTGGTTGCCTTGGAAACTGAATGTAGATTGGTTGCATGCATCTTGTGGATCACTTTCTATTTAGGTTGGTCATGAAGCATTCTCCTAGGAGGAATATATTATTGTTGCATCTATCATGCACCTTGGAGGATGCACTCTGTGAGCTCTTCTAAGTGAACCCTTGAGCACATCCTCCTAGATTGAAGAGTTTTATTATATTTTGCATGCATCCATTCTTGGAGAGCGAACTCTATGTGGACCCATTAGTGTTTGACTTGGTACCAATACTTAATTTTGGATGAGGGCAACCTCTCTTAAGGAGGTTAGCATCCACATGTCTTGATATTTCCAACCATGGATGGGCCTTCTACTTGGTTTGGTTTCGCTCCTTTATTTTCCAAAAGCAAAGTCAATCGACATTAAGCATCTAGGGGTGATAGAACCCTAACCCGAAATAGATCTAGTGTAAGAGATATAGTGACAGAAGAGAAGACTTGTGATCTGGGTTGGCATGCTTCATCAAATGCAGACTACGCACCAGATCAAGAAGATGAGAGACATATGCTTGGTTTATAGATCATGTGTGTTTGGTTATACTATAATACCAACAATATTTTACAATTGGTTGACTTGTCATGGAGTTAGTTAGAAAGATAATATATTTTATTGTATGTGAGACAACTCACTAACACTATACATTAAGAGAAGTTTCTCTACATTTTATTTGTAATTGGCAATTGGAGACTTAGGAGTTGGAGAAGTGATGAAGTATCAAGCTTAGGAATTGAAGCTTGATGGAGATCTTATGCATGAGCATTCTTGAAGAACAATGCAAGATCGAGGTATTGATCCACTTTCATGTGTGGTTTATTTATGCTCTTCAATTTGTTGTTCGTGTTATTGTAGATTCATCAGGTTGTAATTCTTTTATAAAGGCTTAGTAATGAATTTATTCATCTAGGCATAAAGTATTTGAGGAGGTTCTCCCTTTTGCTTTATTTGTTGTTTTATTTCTGCACTTGTTCTCCTTTCTTCTATCAACTAAGTTGCAGATTTGGAAGCACATTACAGCCCTCAAACAACATATTTATAATTTGGTTGATGAGTGGCAATCTTAGCCCTCCAAGACTAGTTTTCTATAACATATTTCCAACAAATAATTAAGGTTCAAATGTATCATAATATGCCATTTTTATCTTAAGTACACACTGTAAAGATGAATGTATGACATAGTTTCTTCATCTACTAATTGGTGGAAGATGGTAAACAAGCCTCCTCTACCATATGACCCACTTCAAAATTGTTGTTTGTTACACACTAGTTCTCCCATTTAACCAATTCCTTGTGACTCTACTAGCCCATGACTGAAAGACACTGGTTTCCTTCCATATATTGTCATGCCTCCTATTCATTTTTACTTTCCTATATTGTCCTTATCCCATTTCCATTAACATCCTATTTCATATACTACAACGACCACCCATTTTACTTAGGCTAACTCTTCATTAAATCACCTTGTGCTCCCATTGACTACTCAATGTCAACCACCCCATGAGCAGATTACATGTCAGAGCAACTAAAATTCTATTTTTTTTAAGAATTCATCATCAGCATACAGCTTTTGGTCATTCAATGTAATCCAAATTTTGCAGCCCTGTGGGCCATTATGTAAAAATGATTCTAGTATGTCTATAAAGCCTTGTAACACATCTAGGTAAGCCTATGATTTTTACCAAAGAGTTTCACTCTAGGGGTTTTTTTCCTCCACTAATTATTTGTGTTTTTCAACTACAAATAATTAGTAGAGTTTTTCTCCCAAATATACCCCAAAGCTAGAGTGGGGCTTGATGGTAAGGTCTTAGGTGAGTCCTAGTGTATCGAGTCCATGTAAATTATCATACTAGATCATGTCTAAAGTGTCGCAGAATTTGGTTGTGTCTAGAGTCATTATTTTTATTTTTTGGCAAAAAATGGCAAAATAGTTAGCTAGAAATTAGTTAAAAAATAAAATGAGAGAAAATAAAATTACATCCGCATGGAAAAATAATTAAAAGGATAATATGCACTTTCTAAAAAAGGGATCAAATTGAAAGTTGAGAGAAATTCCATTTCCAAAGCAGAAAAGTCCCACAAAAAATTCCTTGGGCCAAAAGGAAAATAATTTCTCAGAGAAAATCAATTTTTTTGGTCCAGATGGTTATTTTGAATGAGGTAATTTCAAGAAAAATATTTTTGAAGATATTCCAGTGGTCCTGTTTGTTGGAAAATGTAACTATGTTCGGTCTTCATTAATGTACTTGAGTCATCATGTAATGTACTTGTCAAAAGAATAAAGAAAAGAATTTTTATTATTGTAACAATGACTTATTAAAGCATGTGTTTCATGCTTGGTTTGTCATTATATTAGTCAAAGTCCCCATTGTGGACTCCTAAGATAAATATTGAGTTTATAGAGTCATTGTACATTCAAAGAGACCCTTCTTGGGCTTTTGAATAATGTAAAAAGGTTTAGTATTAATTTTTGTAAAAGCTTTCATACAAATCACATAAGCAAGGATTGATGGCCATACAAAAAGAAATACGTTTCAAACCTACTAATGAGGTTCATCTTCACGACCAACATGAAAAAACTAATCTATCAATAGGATTAAATAGCAGGGAAATGCATCAAGTTCCAAAACTAACCGTTAGGAAAATAATATAATTTTAACATTAACGGCTAGTCTTTAGTCAAGAAAATTTAATTCATTAAGTCAAAGGGGAAGAATTTATTAAATAAGAATAAATTAATAATTAATAATTTTTAATTTATTATAAAAAATTAATCTAACAATAAAATTACCGATTATATAAGGAATTATAACATATTTTTGAATAGGTAAGAAATTAAATAAGAAAAGAGATTTAAGAGCAAGAATCCTTGCTTATGTGATTTGTCTGAATGCCTTTACAAAAATAATTATGGATCACAAAATTCTTAGATCTATTAAGTCAAATATCATTTATGTATCCACCACATCAAGTCGGCCTAAGAGAGATCAAGTCGGCCTAAAGGACCCTAATTCGACCCACAAGAAACCTATAAATACAAGCTAGTGGAAGCCATTTGGAGCATCAACTCTCAAGCTAGTTCAATATCTCAAGAGTAGCTGGAGAAGTGCGAAGTTTGTTGTCGGTAGGTCGAAAGAAGTGAGAGTTTGGGGAAGTCTAATGAGAGGAAGAAAATTGAACTTTTGGTGCCTCTCTCTCTCTGTTTTGTGTTCTGGATTAGGAGATCGAAGTCTCCTAAGTTTCGTTGTTGTCAGAAGCTGCTCACTGCTAAAAGTTGCTACCTAGTCGAAGTTGCTGAAAGGGGTCAAAGATCAGGAAGGCTGACTTGGTGTGGAGGGAAGGTCTGGTCTTGGTCTAGGGTGAAGAGTCTCAAAGATTACTATCGAAAGGAAGAATTATCTTGATTTGGTTTTCCCCTCGAGGGGGCTTTTGCCCTGGTATAGTGCTTATATCGTGTGTCTCTTGTTTTGTGATCTTCATACACACATAATATGTTAATTGCTTGATGAAAGATAAGATAATAAAGAAGTAAAAGAAGCCAACACACTCACAAGTAATTATCAAGAAAGGAGAATCAAACCCTAATATAACTAATTTGATTTTCCAACATGGTGTTAGAGCTAAGGTCAAGAAGAGTCGAAGATCACTTTGTTAGCATGGATTCTCCCTCTATAATGAACTACATAAGAATAGGTTGCGAAACTGCTGGAAGCTGGACCGAGAAAGTCATCTACTACTTGTTCAACAAGGTCAAGTGTCAAGGATTCTTGGCTGCCCTTACAGGTTCTCTTACTGATGACAATTCATGGATCATTGATAGTGGAGCATCAAGACACATGACAGGTGAAAGTAAGCAACTTCATACACTATCAAAGGAGCCATCTTCTCATGCATTGGAATTGGGTGACAACAAAAGCTATGTTGTTAGAGGCTTGGGTTCAACATTGTTGAAGCTGGATAATGGATTGAAGTTGCATCTCAACAACATTCTATTTGTTCTAGGTTTGAAAAAGCATTTGCTTCTATTTCTTGTTTAGAAGATAAAGGGGAAAGAGTTGCTTTTGTTGATGGAAAAGTATTGGTTTGGGGAAAAGACTCTAACATTGATAAAGCTAGGGTTATTGGAGTTCGTGAAGGAAGTCTTTATAGGGTCATTACACCACCTCCTCAAGCTCTGGTTAATATGGAAATAAGTCCTATTGAGCTATGGCATAGGAGGTATGGTCATCTACATTATAAGGTCATCCCTACTCTTAGTCAACTAGTTCATGGTATTCCTAATATGAAGTTAGATCATGAAGGTGTGTGCAAGGGATGCTCTTTGGGAAAACATACTAGAAAGCCATTTCATAATAGTGAATCTAGGTCTAACGAGATATTAGACCTTATCCAATCCGATGTGTGTTGGCCTATGTCTGACAAATCACTTGGAGGTCATCTCTACTATGTGACATTCATTGATGACCATTCTAGAAAGACATGGCTCTACCTCCTCAAAACTAAAGATGAAGTATTTGATAAGTTCAAGGAGTTTAGGGAAAAAGTGGAAACCCTAACAAAAAGAAAGATAAAGACTATGAGGTCTGACAATGGTGGGGAATACACTTCGAAGGAATTGATTGCATATTGTGAGGAAGCAGGTATTAAGAGGGAGATCATTATTCCTTATTATTCCAAACAAAATGGATTGGCCGAAAGGAAGAATAGGTCCATTGAAGAAGATATTCAAACTATGCTCCTTGATCAAGATCTACCGAAGTTCTTATGGGGAGAAGCAGCGATAATTGTTGTATACATTCAAAATAGAAGTCCTTATAAGAGTCTTGATAATACAACACCCGAAGAAGTATTCACAAGAAAGAAGCCGAGTGTGGATCACCTCTGAATCTTTGGAAGTCCAGCATATATCCATGTTCCAAAAGACAAGCGAAAGAAGTTGGACTCTACAAGTATCAAGGGAATATTCGTTGGTTATAGTCTTTCCTCAAAAGCATATAGAATCTACATAAAGGAAGGAAGACACATTGAAGTAAGCAGGGATGTCATATTCGATGAAAATCAAGCATACAAGAAATCAAAGGATATTCCTATTGATTCTGATGATGAAGAAGTTCCCATATTTGAAGAAGAAGAAGTTCATCATGAAAACTCTACTACAAATCTCAAAGAAGAAGGACCAAGTGAGCCTATTCAATCGGTGGTTATCCCAACCACAAGGAAGAGGCCAAATTGGTTGAAAGCTACATTAGAAGATGCTGAAGGACATGAAGCTGCGAAAGGTTCCTTCAAGGAAAGTAAGAAACCAAAGAGATATTCTGGCTATGTTGCATATATGACAAAGTTAATTGAAGCCGAACCATCTACATTCAAGGAAGTTGCACATCAAGAGGTTTGGAAGAAAGCTATGCGGGAAGAATATCAATCCATCATGAAAAAAGGGGTTTGGGAGATCATTCCTAGACCTAGTGACAAATCGGTTGTCACATCTAGGTGGATCTATAAGATCAAACATGTTGTTGATGCAAGTATAGACAAGTACAAAGCAAGATTCATTACAAGGGGTTTCTCTCAAAAGGAAGGAATTGATTATGAAGAAACCTTTGCACCTACAGCAAAGTACACTACCATTAGATCGTGGGTTTCATTGGTCGCTACAATGGGGTGGAATATCCATCAAATGGATGTTAAGGCCGCATTTCTGAATGAGACCGTTGATGAGGAAGTGTACATCGAATAACCTGATCGCTTTGAAGTGAATAGCAAGGACTCTCATGTTTGCAAATTTAAGAAGGCCCTATATGGTTTGAAGCAAGCACTTAGGGCATGGTATGCAAGGATGGATGCATATCTACTTAGAATTGGGTTCGTGAAGAGTTCTGTTGATCTGAATCTCTACATCAAGGTCGTGAATAATGAGCCCGTCATTATTCTACTATATGTGGATGATCTATTCATCACAGGTGTAGAGCAAAGAATTCAAGAATGTAAGAAGATGTTGGCAACTGAATTTGAAATGAAGGATCTAGGATTGATGCACTATTACCTAGGTCTAGAAGTATGGCAGAGACCTGGGGAGATATATTTGGGGCAAGGAAAGTACATCATCAAGTTATTGCAAAAATTTGGGATGATGGATTCCAAGCCAATGACTACTCCTATGATCACCAACCTCAAGAAGTTGAGGGGCTCTGACTCTAGTCTCGTGGATCCTACCTCATATCGACAATTGGTGGGTTCCCTAATGTATCTAGTAAATACTAGGCCAGATATATGTTTTGCATTGAACATTGTTAGTCAGTTTTAGTAGGAGCCTCGTCATGATCACTGATAGCTGCCAAACATATATTGAGGTATCTTCATGGCACTATACATCAATGCCTAAAGTATGATAGTAAGGAAGTCAAGTTGATTGGCTTCACAGACTCTGATTGGGGTGGCAGTGAGACCGATGGAAGGAGCACTGTTGGCGGATGCTTTAGTCTCGGAACTGCTATGATCTCATGGATAATTAGGAAGCAAGATCTTGTTGCATTGAGTAGTGTCGAGGCAGAATATGTGGTTGCATGTGAAGTAGGAAAAGAGGTTGTTTGGTTAAGGAAGCTTCTGACAGATTTGTTCGAGAAGTCTTTGGGTCCTACTGTGATTAATTGTGACAATCAAAGTTGTATCAAGATGTCTGGAGATCCCGTGTTTCATTCGAGGACAAAACATATCAATAATAAGTTCCACTTTATTAGGAACTTGGTGCAGGATGGGATCGTGAAGTTGGAGTATGTCTCGACAAATGAACAGGTAGCAGACATACTGACAAAGGCTCTTCCTAATAAAAAGTTTGAATATCTAAGGAACCTGCTTGGTTTGGTAGATATCGCTGATTATATTGATGATAAGAGTTTGGAAGAAATTTGATGAGGCTTTGCGAGTGAAGCATTGCCTCGGAAGACATATGGCTGGCACTTTGTGTTGATGTCTGGGTCCCGAAGTTGGAAAGGTGGTGTTGGTTATTGAGCTCTGTTTTGGATACACACCTTGATATTTGGGTTGGTGGTTACTAGAGAGGCTGAAAGCTTGAGTCCACCTTATTCCCACTTTGATAGATTGCCTTGGCCAGGAATCTAGTCCATGGCATTATGGTGCCTAAATTGTTGAGAAACTAATGGATAGATTGCCCTGGTTAAGAATCTAGTCCATGGCATTGCGATGCCTAAAGTTCTTCATGGTTCATATCAGTGATGCGGGGGAGCGCCCCCCCCCCCTTCGAACCCGCTCCCGAAGCGCGCTCCGGGCGGGAGTGGCTCGGGAGCGGGTCGGGAGCGCGCTCCCCAAATCGCTCCCGGACGGGAGCGATTTTCGGGAGCGCACTCCCGTAAAAAAATTTGCGCTCCCTGGTCTGTGAGGGAGCGCTTCAGGGAGCGATCGCTCCCGCGCTCCCGGAGCGCTTTTTAATGCCCGGGAGCGATCGGGGAGCGATCGCTCCCTGATCGCTCCCGGGCATTAAAAAACGCTCCGGGAGCGAATTTTAAAAATTCGGGAGCGATTCGGCGGAAAAAAATTCCGCGGACCCGAAAAAAAACAAAAAATTTAACTTATTTTTTTGGATTTATAAGCCCAATGGGCCAAAACAAAATCATTTCAATGAGATTGAGCTTGAGTTTGAGAGCAAAGGAGCAAGGAGCAAGAGCTGAGGAGCAAGGAGCCAGAGCTGAGGAGCGAGGAGCAAGTGCCAAGGAGCGAGGAGCAAGCTTGCAGAGGTAAGTAACTTAATCATTTAGTTAGTTTAGCTGGTTAGGTGGTTAGTTTGGTTAGTTTAATTTACCTGTTTGAGTTTAAAGATCATTAATTTAAATTAAATTAATAAATTAAATGAATTAATCCCAATAAACTAAATTAATTTGCAGATTCAAGACTCAAACCCTACAAACATCAAACACGATGGACCTGGGGATTTTTATTGGCATTTTCCTCTTCCTGGTCCCTTTTCTGGTTATTATGGTGGTGGAGAGTAGGAAACGGAGGGGGCCTGAAACTGAAGAGGTGGATGAAGAAGCCGGAGGAAGTCAAATAGGTGAAAACCCCAGTGAGGAGGATGTGGAGGAGGGTGAACATGAGGGTCAAAAAACTAAACAAGACCAAACTCCATTGTGGAAATATGTTCAGAGGCCTGAAGCAGGGAGAGGGGGTGGAACCACTAAATTTCATTGCCCCCATTGCAATTCTGATTTCACAGGCTCATACACCCGTTTGAGAAGACACCTTTGCAGGAAAAGGGCATGGGATGGAGAGAAACAAATAGGAATCAAAACTTGCGACAAGGTGTCAACAGAAGATAGAGCCAAATACATAAAGGAAGAGGAGGACGCCCAATACAAAGCAAAAAGATCAAGGGGTTTCTTTGAAAGCTCACAAAGAACTCCTTCAGCATCCTCCCAAGGCAGTGGATATGGACATGGAGGCTCAGGGTCATCATCTTTACGCCGTAGAACCATATCAGATTTCCTTGATGAGGGGTGTAGGAATGATGTGGATTCAAAAATTTACAGGTTCCTCTATGCAAATGGGATACCATTCAATGTTCTACGCTCACCTTATTGGCACGAAATGGTTTCTGCCATAAATGATGCCCCTAAAGGATACAAGAGCCCTGGGTATGACAAGGCAAGAACAGTTGGCCTTGATCATGAAAAAGCAAAAATATCACATTCTTTGAATAAAATGACAAGTTCTTGGACTGACAATGGGGTGTCCATTGTATCTGATGGATGGACAAATGTAAAAGGCAAGCCATTGATAAGTGTTCTCGCTGTGTCCCGAAGTGGTCCCATTTTTCTAGCTGCACATGATTACTCAGACAAGTTCAAGACCGCTATCAACATTGCAGAAGCATTGCTTGAAACAATTGAGCGTATTGGCCCATACAATGTCATCCAAGTCATCACTGATAATGCTCCTAATTGTAAGGCAGCGGGAGCAATTATTGAGGATAGATACCCGAACATATTTTGGTCTGGATGTTTGGTTCACACATTGAACCTTCTGTTGCATGATATTGTCAAAAACAAAAATGAACAATACCAATGGATTGGTGATTTGTACAAGAAAGGAAAAAAAATGATAAAATTTATTACAAATCATAGCAATACCCATGGCCTTTTCCGCAGTCACTCGAGATTGGAGTTGCTGAAGATTGCGAGGACTAGATTTGGTAGCTATTACCTCACCTTCAGGCGCCTTTTGAAGGTAAGAGAGGGTTTAGCTAGCATGGTATCAAGTCCAAATTGGCAGGTGTTAAAGGAAAGGGCTACAAATGTAGCTGACATTGCAGGTTTTGAAACGGTGGAGGAGGCCGCTCTTGATGGGCAGTTTTGGACAACTGTGAGACAGGTATTGGATTTCACCAAGCCAATTTATAACATGATTCGGTTTGCAGATACAGACAAACCAGTGATTGGTGAGGTGTATGAGCAAATGGATACCATGTTGGGGGAAATAAAAGACATTGTTAATAACAGAGATCCCGACTTGTACAATCTGATTCACGATTGTGTGTGTCAACGGTGGAAAAGGCTTAACCTTCCACTACATTGCTTGGCGTATATCCTTACGCCAAAATACTACTCAGATTCTTGGTTGGGCAAACCTGCAGCAGGGGGTGGTGTTAGGACCAAACCCCATTTAGATCGAGAGGTAACTAAAGGATATCTGGATGCATTAGAAAAGTTGGTGCCTGACAGGGAGGAATGTGCAGCTGTGCGCCTTGAAATAGGCAGATACTTCACTGGCAGTGGTTTGTATGGTAACTTCCATGCAATGGACGACAAAGATAAATTTGATTCTCTCACATGGTGGGAAACATATGGCGGCGACGGACTTTTGCGAAAATTGGCATTGAAAGTTCTTGCACAGGTTGTAAATTCTTCTTCTGCAGAGAGGTGTTGGAGCACCTACAGTTATATACATAATGTGAAAAGAAACAGGCTCAACGAAAACCGAGCAGAAAGCTTGGTTTATGTGCACTACAATTTGAGGTTGTTGAGCCATTACTGTGATCGGGCTAATGAAGATCCCACATATAAAATTTGGGACAATCACCCTGAGGACGACAATTTGGAAGATGGCATTGTACATATGGAAGAACTAGAAGATGAGCTTGTACGGGATGAAGCTGAAGCAGCTGCAGCAGCCATGCCACCTCCACCTCCACCATCCAGTTCTCGGGGCCCGAGTCTTGTTCCATTGCTGTCGCCACCTCCATCGACACCCTCGCGTGGAGGCTCTAGTTCTGGTCGTCGGTCTGGGCGGGAGACTCCTAGAAGACCGCCAAGACCTACTTATACTCCTGGAGACTCTCGTGGCAAGGGCCACTTGTAGATTTACAGTTTACTTGTCTTTTTTAGTTTCTATTAGACTTGTGACTTGTCACTTTAGTTTTCATAACTGTTCAGTGTTGAGTTTTGAGTCCTTGACTCTTGACTCTTGACTCTTTCATATCATTATGACATTATGATATTTTTTGTAAACATTATATCACTGGTGACTGTGACAATGAAAATTTGAAGTTTGAAGTTGGGCCTTGGCAATTATAACTCATTGGTAATGATTGTGAATTATGAATATGATGCTTTGTGAAAGACTAAAGTTGTTTCATTTCATCTCATTATTCATGTTTCATTTTATAAATTTTTAACATTTCATATCATGTTAACAGTTAGAAGTTAGGACTTAGAAATATCTTCGATATTACTTCTTGTAATGGTTAAACTTGGCTTACAAGTACAACTTGTTACTTTGGTGATCAATGATGATAAATGTTATTGAATTGAATGTTATTTTAATTTATTATTTTACTAAGGTTGATGACGATTATAATTTCTAGATGATTGATGTGATATGGTTCAATGATCAATTTATGTTTTTTTATGTTTTTTATGTCTATTTCATCATTCTACATGTTTTTGTTGACATATATGTATCAAAAATTAAAAAATATAAAAAATATATATATTTTTAAAAAATCGCTCCCCGATTCGCTCCCAAACCGGGAGCTTCTGAAAATGGTCGCTCCCGCTCCCGCTTCCGCTCCCGCTCCCGCTCCCAAGTAACACTGGTTCATATAGTTTGAGATCTTCCATTGTATTTGTACATTATGAATACCTCCCTAGTTAAGAGGGAGTGTTGGAAAATGTAACTATGTTCAGTCTTCATTAATGTACTTGTCAAAAGAATAAAGAAAAAAAATATCACTGTAGCAATGACTTATTAAAGCATGGGTTTCATGCTTGGGTTATTATTATATTAGTCAAAGTCCCCATTATGGACTCCTAGGATTAATATTGAGTTTATAGAGTCATTGTACATTCAAAGAGACCCTTCTTGGGCTTTTGAATCAAGTAGAAAGGATTAAGTCAAATATGATTTATGTATCCTCCACATCAAGTCAGCCTAAGAGAGATCAAATCGGCCTAAAGGACCCTAATTCGACCCACAAGAAGCCTATAAATACAAGCTAGTCGAAGTCATTTGGAGCATCAACTCTCAAGCTAGTTCGATATCTCAAGAGTAGCTAGAGAAGTGCGAAGTCTGTTGCCAGGAGATCAAAAGAAGTGCGAGTTTGGGGAAGTCTAAGGAGAGGAAGAAAATTGAACTTTTGGTGCATCTCTCTCTCTGTTTCGTGTTTTGGATTGGGAGATCGAAGTATCCTAAGTTTCGTTGTTGCAGGAAGCTACTACCTAGTCGAAGTTGCTGGAAGGGGTCGAAGATCTGGAAGGTTGATTTGGTGTGGAGGGAAGGTCTGGTCTTGGTCCAAGGTGAAGAGTCTCAAAGATTACCATTGAAAGGAAGAATTATCTTGACTGGGTTTTCCCCTCGAGGGGGGTTTTGCCCTGGCATAGTGCATATATATTGTGTCTCCTGTTTTGTGATCTTCATACACACATAATATGGTAATTACTTGATGAGAGATAAGATAATAAATAAGTAAAAGAAGCCAACACACTCACAAGTAATTTTCAAGAAAGGAGAATCAAACCCCAATATAACTACTTTGATTTTCCAACACTGTTGACCACACTTTGTCAACAATCAGAGAAAGCAGTGTACAAGGAAGTGGAGAAATTTTTTCAAAGATCAAAGTCATCAGTCAGCATGAATTCATCATTGTAAACCAAATGTCTGCAAGGTCTATTGTAAATGATGCTAGTATGACCATTTAATTATGTAACAACACCTAGGTAAGCCTCTGATTTATCAAAGTATTTCATCTTACGAAGTTTTTTAACCTCCCTGAATTATGTGTGTTTGTAAACACGCATAAACGACAAAGTTTTTCTTCCAGCTAAAACCCCAAAGCTAGGGTGGAATTCGTCGAAAAGGTCTTAGGTGAGTCCTAGTGTTTATCAATTCTATTGTAAAAGTGTGTTTAGAAATAATTTTAGTGCATGGTTCCTCATAATTAGAACACCATGGCTAAATTATTTTATTATAAGCACATTTGGTTTCACACTAGATCATATTGTGTCGCAGAATTGGGTAATGTCTTGACGGTCTTGTCTAAATGTGTATTTCCCCCTCGAAGGGTTGATATTGTAATATCTTGATGTAAAAAATATTTTAGTGCGCGGTCCCTCATAGATGGACACCATGGCTAAAATATTTGAGGGTGGAAAAAATAATTCATTCCCTCTAGAGTCAATTAATTAAAACTTTCTGACAAAATTAAATAGAAAATCCTAAGCCAAAAAATTAATTAATTTAGAGTCAAAAAATAATTATAGAGATACTAATTTCTCTCGAAGTGCAAAATAATCAAAAATCCATTGGTCAAAAGGAAGTCAATTTTTGGAGGTCCTCCACCAATGGAAAAATGGATAATTTAAGAAAATTTGGTATGTGCTAGTTTATTTGTTTATGCTTTATATTGTGCCAAATATTACAACTGTTATTTCATTTGTTAGAGATAAGAACATTCTATTTGTACGAGTTATCTTAGTTGATCGGATTCACCATATGATCTACCAGTTATTCTTAAGATTGAATACAGATTTACAAGTACCTTAACCCTTGGGCTCCAAGTTCATAGATTGTGGGGAAGGACTAACTTTGTTTGAGTTCTGAGCTTTCATTGTGACAAATTATTTTGCATGAGGGTTTTGGCCAATTATATTTTTCGAAATTATTCATCCATAACATTTATTCAAAAAATTCTCAAAAAAAATTATTTAATCTTGGGCTACAAAGATTTAATTTGCTAATGAGAGCTAATATTTGTATTTTGTAAATATTATATATTTGTAAATAAATCTAACCCTTGTTTTAATTTTGTAGCACTTGGGGTTTTGGGATTTTTTTATTTTTTGTATATATTGGGGTTTTGGGAATTCTTTCTATTCATTTGTGCAAGTGAATCTTCAAGCCCTCAAAGAAATCAAATTATTTTGTGGAGGAACTAGCCCTAAATGCTAGGGTTTGAAGGGTTTCTCTCCTCCAAGTAAGATGTCTAGCCTTCTTGAGCTAAATCATTGCAGTTTTGAAGTAGATCTAGGCATAGGAAGGCAAGATGTAGACTCTAGCCCTCCTCCAAGCTCAACGCAGAAGCAAGGAAGGGAGTCGCTAACCTTAAAGAGGTGATTTTGGTATTTCTTATGGTAAATTTTTGGTGTTTCAGCTAATGTTTGAGGGTTTAGCAAGGGTTCGATTTCTTTTTGAGGCCTTTAGGGCCTAGCTGGAGCTTCCATTACCCTTGTCATAGTTCCTTATCTTCCCTTTGGTGAGTCGTTGCCCTTGTTTCCCCTGCGGTAGCCCTATTTTAGGGCTCCTCTAGCAGTTGCAGGACATTTTTGGCCTTGACCTCTTGTGTCGTGGGCCCTTAAGGCCTTGAATCCTTCTCGACAACCTCCTTTCCCTTGGACGGCAGCCCTAAGAGGGTTATTTTGGAGTGTCGCGGGCCTAAAGGCCTCTTTTCCTTCCTGTCGTGGCCTCATTAGGCCTTCTCTGCCCTAACCGCAGGCCTATAAGGCCTCTTTCCCTTGGCTGCTACCCTCTCCTAGCCTCTAATCCCCTTCGTTGCCCCTCTTCTATCATTTTACCCTCATCGTTGTCCTTTCCAAACCTAGCGTTGGCTTCTTCTACCCCTCATTCAGTCATTAATTGGGTTTGCATTGGTTTGTTGTCTCTAACAATTTGTTTTGCAGGCATCTCAATTGGTTTTGGAGCTAACATTGTGGTTGCGAGTGGTCAAGTTCATTGGAGGACTCTTAGAGGTCTCACTGGCCATCATTCAAGGCCATAAGGCCTAGTAGTTTGTCCTATAACTCTCTTCTCTTCATCGTTGATTCATTTGCAGCCTCTGAATACATTGTTTACAGTGGTATATCTATAGCATAAGCACACCTAAAGCACTCCTAAACTCATTAATCATTCACCTAAGGCAATAAACATTGGTCTTGTGATTGCATTGGTGTCATATAAGTGAAATTGGAGGTTTGATATATGCATTATAAGGTCTTATCATAAGCATGACAGTGGTATGAAAAGTTGTTGATAGTCATCTCATTGCATTGGGCGTCCACCTCTTGCATCTTTACATGCATAAGTAGTTCATTGTTTGCATCCTCATCTAATTAAACAGGTATAAGTGCTCTCATTTTCCTAACAAAGAGGAAAAGAAGATAATTACTCTAAAGGTTGATTGGCATTCTTCATTGAATTGGCAATTGTTGCATGAGATAAGCTTGTTGCCCTCATTAGTTGTTATTGTTCTCTTAACATCAAGCTAGAAGCATATCATTATTCTCTAAATTGCCAAGTACTAATTGCAAGTACTTTTACACGTTTAAAAGCATTGATATAGCTAGCATTGTTGTTACATTGGTCTTTAAAGGAATTCTTTTTACTTGTCACTATTATCATTGCTAAGCTATTGGGTAATTGGTTACATTGTATTTTCATTGTAAACAAGTGTACTAACATTGTGTTTTGCAAGTGAGCATCACATCTAAGTTCATAATCTTGCAAATCAACTCACTCTTAAAGCACCTAATTGATTATCATATTGTGATAAGAGTAATTTTGGCATCTAAATAATCTCTTGAGTTGCAAATTGTGATATCTTGTTGAATATTAGTATTGTTTAATTGGCACATCTACATTGTTAAGAGAAGCATTGGATTTGTGCATTTATTGTCATAAGCAATTGTCCAATTGAGATCTCTTGTCATTGAATAATCCAATTGGTTTATTGAGCACTTCTTTTGGTGAAGATTGTCTTTGTAATCGTTAAGTACTTTTCTTCATTGCTTTAATAGAATATTTCTTGATAATTTACCTCAAAGTACTTAAAACGTTCAACAATCTCACTTAAAGATAATCACTCATCTTGCACTTGCATTTTAGGATTAGCCTTGCATTAATTAACTTACCTCCAAGCATAAGCTTGGTTGAAAGACAATAGGACCACCTCTCTCACCCAGCTTGCGAAGTTTAGACCCTCACTTGTGGTTAACATGGTGACCTTGCAGTCGTCAAAGCCACAATCTCTGTAGCGCCAGAGGCATCGGGTGGTTAGAACTCCAGGGGAGGTATCATTAATATAGGACAACCTTCTTCATATCCAATTTGAGAAGCTTGACCCTTGAACAACAATTAAAAAGAGTAACCTTGCAATTCTCTTGTGGCCAAGCCCTTATAAGATAGGAAGGGGATAGGTGCAGAGACTCAATGGAAGCTATTCTAACGAATGAATCTCATTTGGTCCAATACTGTAGTTATAGAACGATCTATTTACACCTCAAAAATGGAGAGAGATGTTATATAACATCAGACAAAACTGGCGATCAGAACTTGAATCGTTCCAAGCATTTTATTCATAAGATAGATGCCAGATTCGAGTTGAAGTACTGATTTGACATTAAGTAATCCAATTATGAACTTATCTACTCTAGATGGAGAATTGAATTCTTTTTTGGAATAAATGGTTGGACGAGGATAAAGATAGAGTCAAATTCTACATGTCAATGTAAACAACAATGCAAATTGCAGTAGGAGGAAAATCCGTTGGTTTTATAGACCGTGAGGGTTCAAGTCCCTCTATCCCCACCCAGGTTCGTTCCCGAACGGATTGATCTATCTTCTCCAATTCCATTGGTTCGAATCCATTCTAATTTCTCGATTCTTTTACCTCGCTATTTAGGTAGGTATCGTTAATGAGGCCTTAGCCTCCTTCCCCAACACTTCTCCCAATAACCTTGTTCTAAGACTTGCTTCAATAATTGAGGAGAAGGCCTTCACCTTAGAATAGGCATATAATTAAAATTAACCAAGATCTTGCATCACACATAGGTAGATCTTGCATTCATTCATCTTGCATTTCAATTGATTATTGTAATTGGGATTGTGAGCTCATTTCATACTTGCAAGTCTTACATTGTTGTACTTGTCATTTTCAAGTTTATTGTCTCTTGAATATCATCTTTACTTGAAGTACAAGTCTTATTTATATTGCAAGCTTATCTCTTATTGCTCATATATCTAATTGTTTTAATCTCTTGATCTCTTGTACTAACCTTGTCTTGCAACATTGCTTATCTTATAACTTGAGATATCATTTATTATTCTGCAAGTACTTTAATTCACATCTTAAGCAATGTTGCACGAAGCGCCCCCCCTGGTTCCAAGCCCGAAAGCACGTCCCGTGCAGAAGCGTCTAGGAAGCTTCGGCGGAAGCGCACTTCCGCTTGATTTTGCCGCTTCCTGGAATTTTCTGAAGCGTGGCTCGGAAGCGCGCTTCGTACGACGCTTTGGCAGTACGAAGTATGGCACTTCGGAGGGAGAAGCGTACGCTTTCCCGTACGATTCCGGAAAAGCGTTTAGAAAATCGTCTTTTTTTCAATTTTTTTTAATTTTAGGTGGGTTTGCTTGTTGGGGGTGGGTCCACCTTGGGTTAGGGTGAGGAATGAAGGCAAAAAATCTATAAAAATATATATATATATAGCAGATTCCCTCATGGTAATGTTAAATTCTTAAAGTAAAAGGATGAAAATGAAAAATAAAGGAGAATGTCACTTGAAATGACTCAGGATGTTTGAGAGTGGTTCCACCCTCATTGGACTTCATATGGAGAAAATAGAATTTCATATCCTATTCAAAATTCAACAGACTTAACAATTTTCAGGAATTCAAGATCAATGGGATTGTGGCATTTCATTAGATTATATCAAGTATGAAGGTATGCGATTCGCATTTAATCAAGAGCACCAAGCCCTATATGTACCCTAGTGTTGGTGGTGTTAGTTGTTGAACTCCTTTGTCATGCGACACGCCCTTAGCAAAAAATTACCTTTCAATCAAGTCAAAATCATCGATCAAGCATGTTAAGCTTTTTCTACCATATTTTAAGTCTTGAATTAGGTAGTTTGATCAAAATTGGGCAATGTTGACTAATATCCCTAGACAATCGAGGTAGAGGCAAAGGCTAGACAGAATCTAGATTCTAGATGGTTGATGCATCTAAATGGTTGATGCTCGAATAATTAATCATTAATGTACAATGGATGTTATATCTATCTTGATTTATGCAAAAATATGCATGTTTTCATGTCTTCTACAACTAATTTGCTATTTGGGATGTTTGTTTTGAGTATAAATGCAAAAAAATATAAATATATATATATAGCAGACGCTTCGCTTCCTAGATTTTTGGAAAATGACGCTTCGACGTCCCCGCTTCCAAAAAACGTCCCCGCTACGTGTAACATTGATCTTGAGCATTATTATTAAGGCACTGATCTCTCATTGTTTATCTCACGAAGTGTCATATTGATCTAATTAAATCTATCTTCAACACTTACATTGCTCATTAATAATCACACTTGCCAATTAACTTTAAATCAAGTTGTTTAGAGAAGTAATTGCCTTGCCCTCAGTCTTCTAGAACTTGTTGTTCCAACAAATTTTCCTTTAATTTTCCTTCCATTAGAAACTACCCCCCTTAGCTTGTCTAGGAGAGAGCTTAAACAGAGTGAGTAGGGAATAGGTGACAACCCCTGCTCTGAGTATTGCGCCTTAGGTGTACACTTTGGGCAACAACATCTCCCATACTACAACCGAGAAATCCTACCTTTTAGGGAAGCCCCCCTAGAGTTGGAGAAGGGTGAACCTAAAGAGAGAGGAAGAGTCATTGAGGTGACAGTGGGTAGCCTTCCTTAATTCCACAAACTAGTCCTTTGATGCTTGGGACTTTACATCACGTGGAGTACTCGATTTTGTTGTAACAAGTAGCAAGCTAGAAGCAGAAAGGATATTTGGCAACCTCTGTGGGATTTGTTTTACCAAAGGGGTGGAGCCTATGAACCATTCACAATTCATGGACAACACTATTCTCCTCAAGGGGGCATCGCCTATGATAGAAAAACAGTTCCAAGACATCCTAGATCATTTTCTCAATGCATGAGTGAGAAGGTCAACAATGGAAAAAGTCAAAGTTTTCAACTAGAATATCAATACCCATCTCCCTCAATCCATTTCTAGAACCTTGCAATTCCCATATATAGAAGAATTCAGGAATTTCAAATATCTTGGAATGCCAGTTTCTCTTAGCAATCCAATGACAACAATCTAAGAAGATCTAATCAACAAGATTAAGAATAAATTTTATCAATGGGGGCCCCAATGACCTAGAGGGGAAGATTGTGCTTCTTAAGTCAATCATCTCAGCCCTCCCTACTAACCAATATTTAGCTATGCTTGCCCCATCCAACATTATCCAACATATAGCCTAGGAGCTCCACAAGTCTCTATGGCAAAGGGGAAAATCAATACCAAGAAAATTCCACTTGGTTAATTGGAAAATGGTCACATCATCCAAGGACAAAGGTGGGCTAGATATCAAATGTAAAAATTCTAAGCCCTATGTGACTAATGTCCTTATGATCTCAATTAAGCAAGCAGTTGTTGGATTTAATTAATGCAGAAATAAATTTAAGGCCACAATAGCAATCACAAAATTGGTGGAAGTTGAATAGCGAAAGCATGAAAACAATTTCACACAAGAAATTACTCCTTCAAATCACCTTCTCATTCCTTTGAAAAACTTACAAGGAAACCTCCACAAGCTACTAAAACTAAGAAATTGTAGTTGCAACCATTTTTGGTTGTGTGAGCATACATTCTTTGTCGCCTCTGACTTCTTCTTGGCCAAGGTGGCTCTGTCTTTTCTGAGTGGTGGTGGGGATGTTGTTGTGTCAACTCCCTGCCCCACTCTCCTATTAGTTGACTTCAACTGTCCCTTTTACCAGCACAACCCATCCTTCTTAATTTTTTGTCCTCTCTTCCTTGTGGAATTATCCAAGGTAGTCATGGCATTTGTTGTCCTTCTTTCCTGCTTAATTAATTTGTAACACCAGTCCATTTAAGGAACACCTGCCAACCCTTCAATGGTTGTCATGAAACTAGTCAAGGGTCCTTCAAATCCCAAGCAATCTCCTTCCTCAAACTCTAGAATTCGTGTCTCAATTCTCAGATCTTTTTTAATTTATAATCAAAATTCATGAAATATTTACAATGTATATAACAGGGGAATTTGCCCAAAGTGGTTATCATGGTCGACAAATTATGAACTGACAAATCAAGACCGGAATACCAAGGTGTCAACAATAGCTAGCCAAGTAGAGCCCTTAGGTTGGGAGGAATATCAGGGACCCATTCCCCTCCATAGTCCTCTAACCTAGAGGCTCCAATAGCCTATGCACCCTTGTATGAATAAACCCCTCCCGCAAGCTCATTTTGTGGTGCCTTTGTCGCTAGATCTTCGAAATTCAAAGTCAACTTCTTCCTCCAAATGAACTTCCTAAAGGGTTGAGGGTAGTCCTATGCTAAATGACTGTATTGAAGATTATGAATACATTTGAACAACGCATTTGAATAATCCAATATTTGTGTATAAACTCTCTCACCAAAACTGATATCCAAACCAGTGTTGCAGGAATCGCCCCCCCCCCCCCCGGATCCAAAGGCAGAATCGCGAATCGTACGGAATCGATCCGGAATCCCCACAGGAAGCGCGATTCCGTTTTTGAGGTGGCGCGATTCCGGGTTAAAAAAACGATTCCTGCCATTTGAGGTTGCGGCCCCCCGGAATCGCGGTTCGGGAGGCGATTCGGGCAAGGGGTGGCGCCACGCAACCTGCCAGGAAGCGCACGCCACCCGCACGCCACCCAGGCGCAACCCGCACGCAACCCGCGGAGGCAGCGAATTAAACATATTTTTTTTTTAATTTCTTTTAAAATTTAACTTAACTAGCATGAGGGGGTGGGTTAGGGTGAGTTTAGGGTGACTTTAGAAAAGAATAAAGCCCCCATTCTCTTCTCATTTTCTCACTTTGAGTTTATGAGAGTTGGAGAAGAGAAGAGAGGAGAGGAGAAGAGAAGAGAGGAAAGGAGAGGAGAAGAGAGGAGAGCTTGGAGGAGTGAAGAAGGAGGAGCTAGGAGAAGGAGGAGGAGCTTGGAGCAAGAGCTTGGAGGACTTCATCTACAAGAGCTAAAGAGGTAAGTTCAAACCCCAAACTCCCTTGTTTTTTTGAAAAAAAAAATGTATTTTTCTCCTCCCTCTCCTACTCTTTCCCATTGTTTCTACTTGCTCCTTTATTTACAGGTTGTCCACCACCTATATCCATATTCCAAGATGGTGTTCTTTTGGCTTCTATGTATCATTCCACTCTTGGTTTTAATGATGGCAAGGGTGAGGAATAGAGGGGAAGAGGAAGGGGATGAACTTGGTCCTAATAGTAGTGACCCAATGTATGATGAGGAGGAAGGGTTTGAAGAGGAAGGGGATGAACTTGAAGAGGACACTGAAGCACAAGATGGGAAAGGTACATCAAATCCCTTGTGGAACTATGTGACCAAACTTGAAGGGGGAAAGGGTGGTGGATCTTACAAATGGATGTGCCCTCATGGTTGTCATGGAGGAAAACCATATACGGGTTCATATACCCGTCTGAGGAGGCATCTTTGTGGGGTGCTAGACAGTGATGAAAAAAAGGGTTCTGTGGGGGTAACCATTTGCCCAAACATTTCAAGTGAACAAAGACAAAAATACATCAAAATAGAGATGGCTGCACAACGAAAAAACAAGAAACAAAAAACTCATTCTGAATCAAGTGCAACCTCTAAATTTGGTAGTTGCCCATCTCCTCATGGTACTTTTGCAACCTCTGGAGGTAGAAAAACAATAGGGGATTTCCTTAATGTTGCTGGGAGGGATGATGTGGATGGAAAGATAGTCCGTTTTCTTTGTGCTTGCGGTGTACCATTCAATGTGCTTCGCTCTCCCTATTGGCATGAAATGGTAAAGGCCATCAATGAAGCCCCAAAAGGATACAAGGCCCCCAACTATGAGAAAGCTAGAACAGTGTTATTAGAAAGAGAAAAAGCTAAGGTTCAAAGAGCTTTGACACGTTTTACACATGAGTGGGTGGATTCTGGGGTATCCATTGTATCAGATGGGTGGACAAATATTAGAAACCAACATTTGATAAATGTTCTTGGTGTTTCTTCTAGTGGTGCAGTATTTATTGCATCTCATGACTCCTCCTCCATCAGTGCAACTGCACCAAACATTGCAGATCTCCTATTGAAATCAATCAAAGATGTTGGTCCAAATAATGTGGTTCAAGTGATCACAGATAATGCAGCAAATTGTAAGTTAGCAGGAAAAATTATTGAGCGTACTCATCCACACATCTTTTGGTCTGGGTGCCTGGTTCACACATTGAACCTTTTGATGCATGATATTGTGAAACACAAAGATTGTGGGTGGATTGCTGAGGTTTACAGGAAAGGGAAGCAGCTCATTAAATTCATCACAGGGCATACAAGGGTAAACTACTTCTATGGCACTTACTCCAAGTTGCAATTGCTTAAAATTGCAAAGACAAGATTTGCTAGTTATTACCTCACCTTTAGGCGGCTAGTGAGGGTGAGACAAGCTTTAACTAATCTGGTGTGTGCTGAAACATGGGATGAAATTAACACTGACACAGATGGTGCTAATGAAGTCAAGGACACTGTTCTTGACAGTTACTTTTGGTCACAGGTTAAATATGTTTTGCAATTCACCAAACCAATTTATTACATGATCAAGTTTGCAGATTCAGATCGACCAGTAATTGGGGAGGTGTATGAGCAAATGGATAGCATGTTGGGGCAGATTAAAGACATTGTTGAGCCTAGAGATACCACCTTGTACAATTATATTCGTGAAGAGGTGGAAAAACGATGGGATATGCTAAATGTTCCATTGCATGCATTAGCATATGTTTTGACACCTAAATACTATCATCCATCATGGCTTTCAAAACCAGCACCTGGGGGGGGAGTCAGGAAAAAACCACACCAAGATAAAGAGGTTCACGAAAAATATATGGCTGCATTGAGTAGATTAATCCCTGATAATGAGGAGGCTGCATTGGTACGGAGACAGGTGAGCAACTATACGAGCAACACTGGTCCATTTGGGAGCATGCATGCAATTCAAGATCGAGAGCATTTTTCTGCTCTTGAGTGGTGGAACATGCATGGAGGGCCTACTCCACTTCTACAGAGTTTGGCATTGCGGGTGCTATCACAGGTGGTAAACACTTCTTCTGCAGAGAGGTGTTGGAGCTCTTATTCTTTCATCCACAGTGTTAAAAGGAACAGGTTGAATTTAGACCGGGCAGAGAGCTTGGTTTATGTTCATTACAACTTGCGATTGTTGTCCCATTACTGTGAAGATGCAAAGTCTAATAAAGACTTGTTGACTTGGGACAAGAATCCAGAGGAGCCCAATTTGGAGGATGGAGTGTTGCGACTAGAGCAATTAGAGGATTCTCTTATCCAGGTATGTCCATTGTGGTATGAATTTTCCAATTTTCCCTTATAAAGCATTTCTCTAATTCATGTTTTTAATTTTTTTGTTAACTAGTGTTTTTTTTTTGCATGAATTTTTTGAGCGATTCTAGGATGATGACACGGGTGTTGATATGCCACCACCCCCACCCCCATCTGGTCCCTTGGTTTCTAGGTTCCATGGTTCAACACCAACGGCAGGGGGTTCTTCTTCATCAGTTCCAGTGCCACGACTTACACAGGGACCATCTTCTTCATTGCCACCACGTGGAGGCCCGCCATCACGTTCTATTCGTGGTGGAAGGAGGAGAGATTAGTAGATATATTCACAATCTACTTCTTTTTGTCATAGATTACTCATTAGACTTGTAGACTTGTGAATTTGAATTTTGAACCTTTTTGGCTTGGCGGTGACCAAGTGACATATTTTGTAAACATTATTATTTGAATTTTGGACATGACAAATGTTGACAGTTGCTCACTTGCTAGATAAATCATAATATGCTCTATGTTTTATGTTTTATAATATGCTTAAATGTTTTATGTTTTATAATATGCTTAAAAATTTGATGTATGTTTGTAATAGCTAGAATATAGATGATTGTTGTACATACTAGTAACTACAATGGAATCATGGATGCCATATCTATCTTGATTTATGCAAAAATATGCATGTTTTCATGTCTTCTACAATTAATTTGGTATTTGGGATGTTTGGTTTGAGTATAAATGCAAAAAAATATAAAAAAATATATATATATAGCAGACGCTTCCGCGGACGCTTCGCTTCCTAGATTTTTGGAAAATGACGCTTCCGCGCTCCGTGCTTCCGCTTCGCTCCCGCTTCGTGCAACATTGATCCAAACTCTCGAATGGATCTTCTAAAGTATAGATTTCCACCAAAGCTCTAGCAACCAACTGCCTACAATCAATTTTGTATGATCGGTCAACCAAAAGAATCTTGCCACGTCAATTCCTGCACAAAGCACCTCATTAATCCAAAATTCCATTGTGAATCCTAGGAATTTGGCCCCCTATAGGGATAACCAAAACCATATATGATCTAGAATCAAAAGATGGCTACCAAGGTCTAAGGGTCAAAAAACAACGGACCTTAGAACCAAAATCCTTTAAGAATCGCTTCAGCATCTACCTATGAGCAAAACGCAAAAAGAATCCAACCCCCAGTAAGGAGATGAAAAGATGAAGTTTGAACCATAGCCAACCACCAATTCCCATTTGGCTTGTAACTAGTCATTCAAGGCATCCCAACCATCTACCTCCCCTAAAATTTTCTAACTAGGGTCATTCTAGAGTAAGCCAGGATCTGATCCACACAGATATCAACTCCAACCAACATCCTAACACCTCCCTCTTTCTTCTGAAGTACCCTCCTATGTTTTCTCTAAATATTCACACCTTAAGACACAAGCTCCTACTAAACAAAATCCCTACAACCCGTTAAACATCCCACATCTAGTTTTCCACCTACAACCACCCCCACCTGGCACCAACCTCATTCTCCTCTACAACACTGACCTCCCTCATTGTTAAACAAAAAGCCAAAAACCCTAAGCCTGTTCACAAGCTTCTTTCGTCTAACACTCTTATCCAGCAATTCTTTAGCAACAAATTCTGCACAAGTATTAGTCCTAATTTCTCCACAGGAAGTGTCAAGCACATTGAATCCCCCCACTTTAGACAATGGATGCTCAGTTGCCTCTGCTACAAAACAATCATTGGCTCTGCAAACTACCTAACAGCTCCCCTCCACCCTTTCTTTAACAGTCCAAAAGTGAGCCATTATCATACTCTAGCAAAAAAAAATTGGAACTAAACTTGTATATTCGAAAATAGGAATGCCCTCAATCAATTGGATCTTCCAAATAATCAACTAATTGTACATCTTTATTATAGGGATCCATGTTCCATCTGATAATCAGCTTGGAACAAATTTATACAAATCTCTAATGTTTTAACATATTAAACAAATAGAATAATGTCACAAACACCTCCATTCCTTGATCCTTATCTCTTGAATCTCATCCAAAGATTTGGTGTATAGATTTGTCTCGCTGCTTTAGATAATTGAATAATTGAACACCAGCCCAAATCATGTCTACATGAGCCTGGTTAAAGACACCAGAGTCCAAACCAATCCTCAATAACTTGAAAAATGGCTCAAAATGTCAAAACCCTAACAGCTTGCTTCAATGCAAATAATGGTTCATATGAATCCCTAATAACAGCCGATGGAACCCTAACTACTAGCGTTCACCCCACTCACAATCACTACTAGCGTTCACCCCACTCACAATCAGGGAAAATTGGATCCTCTGTGAAAGCTCAAACTCACTTGAATCAAATTCTTCATTGCTGGTTAGCTGAAGATTTGCAAACATGAAACATATTACACTTGTCTTGCAGTCAGGCTTCCATGGAGAAGACTGCATTCAGCTGTGACATGCTTCCTCCAAGTTCGACTAATCAACCCAAAAACTCTAGTTCATATTTTCATCCATCTTACAACCCAAAACCCTAGTTCATGACAACACCCAATCCCAAGTATACAGCAATATTTTCCAAATGACCATTCGGGTTCAGATCCAGTTGAGGGATTCTGAGTTAGTTGCAGGTTTGCTTGATGCTAGCATCTGATCATCATGATCTATGTTCATCTAATTCTCATCTTCCCCAGCAACATCATACCACGTCTCAGTGCTTTAACTGCTTTGGAAAAACATAACTTTGACTGTACCCCAGCCCAAAAAAAATAAAAATAAGAATTAGTAACAAAAAAAATCAGTAATCTAACAGAATAGGTAACTAAAAAATAAGACAGCATTCACAAACCAGAATCCAGATAATGTTTCACATATCCAATTCACACGAGTTACAAGAAGCTCATCGTGTGACTGAGAATGAACTCTGATCACAAGAGGGTGGAAACAACCAAACATAGCTGGCATGAGGCCTTGCAGAATATTTGATTTGGAGACTGCAAAACCCAAGGACTAATAAAATTTCATTATATGGTAAGCAGACCTGCAAATCGTTATTGCTAGAAAGCTGAAAAACATAAGTAGCTCTCAAAACTACTTCTATATGCCAGATCTGAAAACATATACGCTAACTGAAAAGTACTAACAGCAAGTAATAAGAAATTGCAACACGCACTCAGAAAATCATCTGTCTATTAATCCAGAAACAGAAATTTACACAGCAAAAGTACTTAAACACGAAGTGCCTTTGACAAGTCTGGTTTTATTAACTGAAAAAAGGGAAATACAATGAATGTATAAACACCAACTAGGGTGCCAAAAACCTAACCTGAGTTTCCTAGAAAAGTGTGACCAGCCTGTATCTGAAAAGCTGCCTAGAATAACACACCCAGTCCTGCAAGAGTGACTTCCTAGAATAAAGGGCCATCAACTGAGCTTGCACTGGCCTTATCAGGATCTGTGCCCTATCTAAATCTGAACCTTCTCATGCAAGGAACCCAGTCTAAAAATAGAAGGGCAACTAACTAGAACTAACAGCTAGTCTAAAATAAGAAAAACCAGTACTTGCAAACCCGGAAAGGCACTTCTAAATAGGGATGCCACATACATGCCCAAGCATGCATGCACCTCTGTCACTAGGATGCCTACAAAAATGCTGCTGTGCCATCACATGGAAACCTCTCTTCACACATCCAGGTGGAAGTGCACCAAGCTGCTGTGAGGGAGAAAAGTAACCAAAAAATCAGGTTAAACTAACAAGGACAACACAGGGCTTCCACAGAGTTAGATAGTGTTGACTGACCTTTGTCCATCATGTACGCACCAAAAATTATTGAATGAAACACCACTCCCTGTTGAAACCTTGACTAAATTAGTAAATTCTAACTAGAAATTGCATTAAATCAAAGAGGTAGAAATTGTCTTTTCTGGAAGGAAGTCCAGCCAGTTCGGAATGATGAAAATTCGTGTCTTTTCTGCAAGGAAGTCCAGCCAGTTCAAAATGATGACAAATCGTGTCTTTTTCTGCAAGGAAGTCCAGCCAGTTCAGAATGATGAAAAATCGTGTCTTTTCTGCGAGGAAATATTTACTTTGATTTAATGCAAATTCCAGTCAGAAATTAATCTAGGTTTTCAACGGGCAGCAGTGTTCCATTCAATAGTTTCTGGTATATATAAGCACTGAAGGATGACTATTAAAACCAATTTAATTAGTATTTTGTCTCTTTTTCACTATGTATGCCAGCAGAATGTTCGGCCTTTTGATTAGTGACAGATCAATCTCTTATCACTGCATACTCTGGATGTCAGTGATTACATAATTCAATTACCTCATACACTACAGCAGCCACTCAAGAAGATAATCTCACTTGAGGGAATCTGATAACAGAAATATCAAGTCGTATAGCAACTTTATTAAAAGCACTGCAATTTATTCAATAAACTTATTATCATCCGGTTAGACAAAAAACAGAAGAAATGAAGAATGGTACTGAAAATAAAGCACCCCAATACGTTTTGGATGAAAAATTTCTTGGTAATCATGCACAAACCAACAGATTTATGGGCAGTTATAGCTTTACCAATAGCCTGTGTGCCAATGACTGTATACCAAACAAAAACTGTCCATGGTCAAATGCCAATGGTATGCTAAGAGTTGCTTTACATGGACTGTGAACTACACTTGTCTAGGTTAACTGGGTTTCAACAATTACAGAACTATTTCTGTACAAGCAAAAGAAATCCTTTACAGCCTGATTGACTTTACTGGAAATTATTCTTAACAGAATCTTAAATGGATTTGTGTGGAAGGCAAAAAAAACAGTTTATTGCTTCATTTGAATTCAGCAGCCAGATGTTGTAAATAGAGCAGTCTGGATATTTACAATAGCATAGTCTAAAAACCCACAAATTAGCCCGGAAAATGATGGAAATTCCAGCAAGATTATGACAAAATCCGGCAGAAAATTTTGAAAATCTGGGTTACAGCTGTCAAACTTCAGGATTTTGGGTGCCCCAGGGGTTCTTGATGGTGCTGAATCCATTTCCACCATCAAACAAAATGCTTCAAACACTCCAGCATTCTGATTTTTTGAAGAAAAAAAAAATACCGGATTCCGGCAAGAAATCTGCCGTCCGGATGAATTTGTGGTGTCAGTAGACAACGCCATTTACAATGTTCAGATTAAGCATTTTTCTGTGTGTTGCCGAAAGCTAAACTTGCAGGAACTTTGCAAGAATTCACCATTCTGCAAAGCAAGTTTCTGGGTACTGCAAAGAAGGTTGGGAGTCAGCAATGGGTGTTTTCAGGCTGTGGATTTCATAAAGGGAGGTTTGAAAATATTGCAACAAGCAGGTTTGCAAATGGTGAAACCATAAGTTTGTGAGTGCCACAAAGATGGTTTCCAGATTCCAGCTATTCTCCAAGGGAGAGAAGCTTGTACATGCAAAAGTGTTGGTGCACTTGCAGACGCAGGCACGTGAATATATGCAAGATGTGAAAGTGAAAAGTGATGTAACCACGTGAAGTTGCAGAGACAGTTATGTTGTCCGTTTGGCAGTGTCGATATTTACAATGCTCACTTTAAGCATTTTTCTGTGTTGCCGAAAGCTAAACTTGCAGGAAGTTTGCAAGAGTTTACCATTCTGCAAAGCAAGTTTCTTGGTACTGCAAAGAAGGTTGGGAGTCAGCAATGGGTGTTTTCAGGCTGTGGATTTCACAAAGGGAGATTTGAGAATATTGCAACAAGCAGGTTTGCAAATGGTGAAACCATAAGTTTGTGAGTGCCACAAAGATGGTTTCCAGATTCCAGCTATTCTCCAAAGGAGAGAAGCTTGTACATGCAAAAGTGTTGGTGCACTTGCAGACGCAGGCACGTGAACAGATGCAAGCGGTGAAAGTGAAAAGTCATGTAACCACAAGTTGCAGAGACAGTTATGTTGTCCGTTGGCAATCCAAGAATGATCTGTAACCATCTTTGAAACGATCAAATGTGTATTATCTTATGTGCACGTTGTATGGATTGAGGAGACTGTCTTCCGATCAACCAAAACATTTAAAATTTGCAGACGGTTATCCTTCCTAGAAATACTCCGTTCTCCTTGTGTTGTTTCATGTGATTGCAACTTTATCTCCAGTCCGCACTAAATGCAGTGGATGATTTTTGACATGAGAGAGGAACAGCCCAAACACAGAGACCAGGTGGAATTTGACATGGGAAAGGAACAACTCAAACACAGAAGCCAGGTGGAATTTGACATGAGAAGGAGCCGCTAAAACACAGAGGCCAGGTGAATTTGACATGAAAGAGAAGTGGCCCAAACAGACACCCGGTGGAAAATAACTATTCGCATTTTAAACGAAAAAAAAAATCACTGAACAATACCAAGCTTTTTAAAAAATAGATAGCTAGTGAGGTCTCAATAAACCCTAAACCTTGAAATGTGTAGGCTTTCGTAGTTCATTGAGTTATCCATGGATTTTGGGGTTAAACTAAGTTGAGTTGTTAGAATGTTCAGACGTTTTGGGCCACACTTTCTCCCTTCATCGGGGAAATCCTAAACCCCGTTTAAACTGCGTCAAGTTAATAAAAAATTTCACTGTAACGCTGTTCCAACATTCCATGAACAAACAATGGAGAAATCAAATAATGTCCCCTGACACCAAAGAACAGAATCCTTTATTGGCCAATAGTATTTTATAGTGAGTGTCAAGGATTACGAAGAATTGTTTGTTTATTGCATTTTGCAGTGAGTATACTTAAAAAACAGTTAAAATTAATGGGCTAAATCAGCATACCTGGCGCATAGTCTGAGACAATGAATAGTAAAGTTTGATATAATCATCCGTGGAGTCCAAAAGCTGGATGAGCTTCATATCGAGTCCTTGCAGGTCTTCAATGAGGGCACTGTCAGTAGGGCAATTACCCTCTGCCTGTCCATTGTCTTGGTGGCTCTGGATCTCCATTTTGCCGGTCGGGTATCGTTTATTAGCGACTGTTTAACTGGCTGCGAATCAGATGATCTTGTTAATCCAGATTTTAATTCGTTGATCAGAGAGGGCATGAGACGCATTCCATGTTTTCTATGAGGCAATGCAATGCATGAAACGATCATACTCTGTTTCTATCAAGCGGGGCCTAGAATATATACAACTAAAAGGCCATATCCATATCCAGGAAAAGGGAAATGGATTTCACTCTCAGAAAATTACATAAAGACAAAATGGTAGTGCTGCCATTAAATCGGCTGGACGGAACCTCCTCAAAAAATAGAAGAGGGGCATCCAAAAATACAGAAAATCGAAAGATTTAATCCATGTAGGTAAGATTCACACAAATGGTTTCGGCAATTAGATTCATAAATCAAAAGAATGCCTTCCGCCACATGACAGCTTTGGAATTAGACTCCTATACTCAAAAGCATGTAAAGAACAAAAATACCTCATGCGACGTTGAGCTCTTTTATAACCGGCTGTCAACTAACATCAGCATTCTTGTCTTTTCCCTCTGAACTAGTCACCATTTCAAAGTGCTTCCTTCGAAATACTTTCGCCTCTTATCGAAGAGTCTACCCACTCTCGTGGCTTTCGACCGGTCATTGGCTATTGGCTAAAAAATTTACTCCAAGATTAAACTAGTTTAATTTAATTGCTTTCAACTTACAGTCCATGTATTAATATCACATCTAAACATTCTTAATGGGCAATACAATGCTTTTACTCGCCTATGTTGATATCTTGCAAATTTACATTGACTTATCAAAATTTTCAATGTTTTATTAATGTGATTTTCAAAATAAGCAATTCTCTTGGTGAATCTACATGGTAATAATGTTATCATTTTTATGTTATTTTTATTAGTCTTTGCCTTGTGAGAGACTATAGCCCTTGCTTGGGTAGTCAAAGATCGTTGACTCTTAATTATTTTGTTGTGTTTTTGCAATTTTAACCAAGTTTTAGAAACCCCAAGGTGGGTGTTAATATGGTCGTCAAGGCTGCATCGATGAAGTTGTCATCCTTACACTTGGTTTCTCCTCATATCGGTGTGGCAAGAGGTAATTAATATGTGTGTGTTAGCAAGTGTGTGGACTTGTTGTTTTAAAGTGTAAGTTAAGGGGATGGACAAGTGGTGGTATAAGCGTAATGTGAGAGGAGGCAAGGAAAGTTCCTCAACCTCCATTATCTGCTTCTTCTTGACAGAATTTCATTTTGTTTTTCGCATTTTGTGGTGGCATTTCCAACTTGTACCTCTTCTAGTATGTGTCGAGCTTCACTTTGTTTTGGTGGGTTTCAATTTGGTTGTCATGGGCTTACACTTTCTATTGTTAGTTTTAGGACATACATTTGGTGTGTCTACTCTGTTCATTTCTTCGTCTGGGTCTTTGGGGGGAATTTCTCAGTTTTCTTGTTTAATTGAGTGTGTGAAGAAAAATTCTCAATCTCTGTGGGTAATTGAGGTTATTTAGGCGAGGTATCCATACTCTCTGCCTCTAAAGACGTTAAAATTGGTGTTTGTAGCTTGGGAATTCAATTTACTTTGTCAATTACAATTTGCTCTAGGCATCTTGATTTCCTTATTTTCTAGGGAGTTTCAAAGTTTTGGGCATTGCTATAGCTTCTTAATGTCAAGTCTTTGTCATAGAGAGTTTTAAGGGTTTTTTTCTGGGTTGTGTCATGCACCTAAAATATGGTGAGTTTGAAAATCTTTTGGGTTTTTCTCCAGTGGTGTGGTCATTAGGCAATGATTTAATTGTATTCAGGTCAGGAATTCAAGGTTCTCCTTATCATCCTTCTTCATGTTTTATAAGTAGAAGTTCTAGTCTTTGTCCTCAATGTTCATTTGCAGCGATGCTCATGCTTCCTAGACAGAGGAATGAGTAGTAGGAGAGGTGTTGGAGGTAACATTGGGCACAAAAGGGTTCTCCTTTTGCATATGTTTCTATTGCTACTTTCTTTGATGATGTTCTTTTGGAGGTGAGGAACAAGATCCTATTGCTGGAAAATAAGGAGGCAGGGGATCACGCTTATTATTTACACTCTTAATTGGTGGGGGAGGATGTAAAATGGGTTCCATCTCGTGGTAGATTTAGGAAAAGGAGGCTTCATTTTATGAGTTCTTTGGAATTAAATCAACAAATGGCGACTTTCTTGCATCTCATCTTTAAGGATAAACAAGTGGAAAATTATAATGTTTTCTCTTCATTAGAGGACATTAAACACATGATCTGCAACCAAAGGTTATGTTTGGATAATGTGGACTCTTGCTTGGCTCGAGTGGAAAGCTTCTTTGTGAGTGATTATGCCTTTGGTGATCTCACTAATCCTCTAGCTGATAGTGTCCAAACACCTACTTTGATTTCCTCTGACCATGACTATAACGATGATCTTGGGTAATTTTGTCATCAATTTTGTAAGTGTTCTTCCGGTCTAGTTTATTCTGCGTAGTCTATTTGTTACAATCAGACTGAAGTCTATTGCTTGGGGATATTTAGTGTGTTGTCATCTCCTCCAAGTGAAGTGGGTCATGAGGTTTCAGTGACTTTTGATATGCTCGTGATTATGGTTCATAATATGGATGAAATGGCTTTAGTTCTTTTTTACGAGACAACAATTCGTTTTGATAAGTATTTTGGAGCATTTATGAATTGCGTATGGCCTCCAACTAGTTGGCATAGTTATAAATCATGGGTCATACCTGTGTCTCTTGAACGCAACTTTAGAGTGCTTGTTTTTTGGAGGTCGGTGTTGTGTATCTCTTCCTCATGACTTTGAAAGTGTCTTGCTTCCAACATTCGTAGGGCATGTTGGTTCCTCTTTTTTTTGGTGTGTATCATGATTGTTTCTCTGGGTGTCGGTATTTCTCTGAAGATGGGGATACAAAGATTTGATGTCAATATTGGTCATTGGACGGTGCAGCGCTTTTTTCAATTCCTGTGGTTTATGTCCTCTCCAGTGCTTAGTTCTTTGATGGTTTTAGTTCGCCTAGACTTATGGCTTTTTAGTTCAGTGCTTTCGTGTTTTAAAAGATTTGTAATTCTTTGTAGCATTGTTTACTACTTGGATGAACTAGCTTCAACTCTGAACTTAAATTGATACAGAGTACATTGGTTTTGTGGGTTTTGCCTTGTATGGATATCGACATGGATCTGATAGTGTAATCCTCTGTTTTTTCTAATATTGAATATAAAGTAATAATATTTACGAATAAAAAATCAAAGTTTCAGAAAAAAGCTAAATATTTCTATTTTCCCGCAAATTCAAAAATAATTTTCTTATTTTTAGAAATCTTATTTATCACTTTTTATTAGCTAAGTGAGCCTTGATATGACATAATTTTCTTGGTGGAGGGTGATTTGTTTTTGGTATTTGTGAGTGTCTGACAAATCATTAAAAAAAAACTATTTTTGTGACGATCATTTCGTCAGTGTGTGCTTTGACACTTACATTTACACAGTGCTCTAAGCAAGTCCTTTACGTATGCAAGGGAGGTGTTTCATCGTTGAGTGCTCTGACACTAACATTAACACTGACACTATCACAGGTATTGCTAGTGCATTTCCCTCTTAATTCATTTAAAAAAAAAATCATCTTAAACTTTTACATATTTAGTTGTGCAGGAGAACAAGTAAATCTATGCAGAATGAAGAATGTGCGACAGAGGGGGTATGTGCAGAGATAAGGAAATCCATGATTTATTTGATATATGTAGAGCAACTAGATATAGCAGGTTCGAAGGAGATGGTGAAACCTTTGGAGTGGCAAGGCTTTCAAAGGATGAAGTACTTGTGGAGAATTGTTCAAGAGACACTGAGATTGTAACACACCCCCTTGTTGGCCAGAGGAGGTTACTAATTCACCTGAATCTCGTGGTACAATAACAAGAATGGGGTGAATATTTTTATTTTTATCTTTTGTCTCCTTTTTGTTGTTGTTCATTTTGCTATCTGAAGGGCTAACTTGTATTGTGGACCAATTAACAAAGTGATAAATTATGTGAGGTCTATAAGTGGCCATAGGAAAACAAAAATCACCTATTATTTCTGTATGATAACTCTTTAAGAGACCTTAGGATAGGAATCAAAATGAAGAAAAATAACTCTCCATATTTACTGTGAGACTTTAGGCCCAAATGTGAATTTCCAAAAGTTGAAACTCTTGGCCACCTTCACTCAACTAACTCCGGCTCAAAGAACAAAAAGGCTCTAAAGAGTTACATACACCATGAAAATGAAATGCTTAGGTGTCGAATTTTAATGATACAAAGGAATTTAGTAAGTTTGGAAACCTATATAAATCCTCAACCAAGCACAATAGATCGTAAATTGTTTTTTTTTTCTTTCTCCAATGTAAACACCATATCAAATTGTTTATATGCATAATACATAGCACATCATGGTAATAAATGTGTGTCAGCACATGTTATTCAGTATTACCATCTCAGTTTCGACTTAACCCAAACACATTGTAGGGCATTGACTAAATTCACAAGATCCCCTCATTCAAAGGACTAGCATCTAAAAGATAAAACATAATGCAACAAACGTTGATACTATTATTTAATTGCAAGCTTACTAAAAATCAAAGTGGCATAACATTTTGTTCTACATTAATATGACTATTTCATGTTTAAATTACGAATTTCTAAATCAAACAACTCAAGTGAGTGTATATTTAGTCACAAATGTGGAAGGCAAGTGTATATCATTTAATCACCAATGTCGAAGTCCAAGCTAGCCATTTGCAAGAAATCCCAGATTCTCAATACATGCATAGAAAGTTTTAGCTATAATTTATGAGTTAGACAACCATATGGCATATAATTGTCATATTTCAGATCACATTTATTCAAGTCAATTAATCTCATTACCATTGCACCCCATGGTAAAGCTAAATACTTTATTTTGGTTTTGAGTCGTGCCTCTTCCAAGCATAATTGTGTATAGTGCCTATGTTCTCTCTATGGCATGAGAGGTCCACACTAGTGAACCAATAGTGAAGATCGAGGAATGCATGCTCGCATAAAGAAGAGGAAGATGTTGAAATTAATAGGTCCCAAATTGCATAAATTCATTCATTACATTATTCAAGCATTCCTTTTCCAACAAATTTGTTCATGAACCAAACTCTTTATATTTCATCGTGCTTGGGAGCAATAGTAGTTGAAAACACAATCAACTTAGAATATCTTCCTACACAAATGTTTGATTTTTATAACACCTCCAATTAGGATTATTTTTCATCGGATAAGTATATTATAATGCTCTGGATATGTGGTTTTGAGGGTTTTGCCTTGTATGAATATCGACATGGATCTGACAGTGTAATCCTCTGTTTTTTTCTGATATTGAATATAAAGTACTAATATTTACAAATAAAAAATCAAAGTTTCGGGAAAATGCTAAATATTTCTATTTTCCCGCAATACAAAAATAATTTTCTAATTTTTAGAAATCTTATTTGTCACTTTTTATTAGCTAAGTGAGCCTTGATATGACATAATTCCCTTGGTGGAGTGTGATTTGTTTTTGGTATTTGTAAGTGTCTGACAAATCATTGAAAAAAAATTATTTTTGTGACGGTCATTTCGTCGGTGTGTGCTTTGACACTTACATTTACACAATGCTCTAAGCAAGTCCTTTACGTATGCAAAAGGAGGTGTTTCATCGTCAATGAGTGCTCTGACACTAACATTGACACTGACACTATCACAGGTATTGCTAGTGCATTTCCCTCTTAATTCATTTAAAAAAAAATCATCTTAAACCTTTACATATTTAGTTGTGCAGGAGAACAAGTAAATCTATGCAGAATGAAGAATGTGCAACAAAGGGGGTATGTGCAGAGATAAGGAAATCCATGTTTTATTTGATATATGTAGAGCAACTAGATATAGCAGGTTCGAAGGAGATGGTGCAACCTTTGGAGTGGCAAGGCTTTCAAAGGATGAAGTACTTGTGGAGAATTGTTCAAGAGACACTGAGATTGTAACACACCCCCTTGTTGGCCAGAGGAGGTTACTAATTCACCTGAATCTCGTGGTACAATAACAAGAATGGGGTGAATATTTTATTTTTATATTTTGTCTCCTTTTTGTTGTTGTTCATTTTGTTATCTGAAGGGCTAACTTGTATTATGGACCAGTTAACGGAGTGATAAATTATGTGAGGTCTATAAGTGGCCATAGGAAAACAAAAATCACCTATTATTTATATATGATAACTCTTTAAGAGACCTTAGGATAGGAATCAAAATGAAGAAAAATAACTCTCCATATTTACTGTGAGACTTTAGGCCCAAATGTGAATTTCTAAAAGTTGAAACTCTTGGCCACCTTCACTCAACTAACTCCGGCTCAAAGAACAAAAAGGCTCTAAAGAGTTACATACACCATGAAAATGAAATGATTAGGTGTCGAATTTTAATGATACAAAGGAAGTTAGTAAGTATGGAAACCTATATAAATCCTCAACCAAGCACAATAGATCGTAAATTGTTTTTTTTTCTTTCTCTAATGTAAACACCATATCAATTGTTTATATGCATAATACATATCACGTCATGATAATAAATGTGTGTCAGCACATGTTATTCAGTATTACCATCTCACTTTCGACTTAACCCAAACACATTATAGGGCATTGACTAAATTCACAAGATCCCCTCATTTAAAAGGACTAGCATCTAAAAGATAAAACATAATGCAACAAACATTGATACTATTATTTAATTGCAAGCTTACTAAAAATCAAAGTGGCATAACATTTTGTTCTACATTAATATGACTATTTCATGTTTAAATTACGACTTTCTAAATCAAACAACTCAAGTGAGTGTATATTTAGTCACAAATGTGGAAGGCAAGAGTATATCATTTAATCACCGATGTCGAAGTCCAAGCTAGCCATTTGCAAGAAATCCCAGATTCTCAATACATGCATAGAAAGTTTTAGTTATAATTTATGAGTTAGACAATCATATGGCATATAATTGTCATATTTCAGACCACATTTCTTCAAGTTAATTAATCTCGATACCATTGCACCCCACGGTAAAGCTAAATACTTTATTTTGATTTTGAGTCGTGCCTCTTCCAAGCAAAATTGTGTATAGTGCCTATGTTCTCTCTGTGGCATGAGAGGTCCACACTAGTGAACCAATAGTGAAAATCGAGGAATGCATGCTCGCATAAAGAAGAGGAAGATGCTGAAATTAATAAGTCCCAAATTGCATATATTCATTCATTACATTATTCAAGCATTCCTTTTCCAACAAATTTGTTCATGAACCAAACTCTTTATGTTTCATCGTGCTTGGGAGCAATAGTAGTTGAAAACACGATCAACTTAGAATATCTTCCTACATGAATGTTTGATTTTTATAACACCTCCAATTAGGATTATTTTTCATCGGATAAGTATATTATAATGCTCTGGATATGTGGTTTGTATTCCATTTTAGCTCTCTTCTAATGAAAATGTTTTGCCTAATATGTTTGTATCACATTCACTCAATGCATTGGCTCTACATTATGTCAATGATTTGAGTATTTTGCCAACCATTAATCAAATGAATACATCAAAAAGCAATGATGCAAAATTGAGATGTTACGTTGAGTTGCAATCAAGTTATAAATCAAGTAATCTTTCTTCAAAGAGAACGATAAAATTTGAGATGTATAAAAAAAAACTTGTTGTGAGAAGATATTGAGCCACTAGAATCAATCCACAATTCATCAATCATTTTTCTACCTTAAGCAGTAGCGTTATATAAGCATATTTTAGTTGAATTTATTGTGTCTTATCTCAAAACAATTTCTCAATGGAATTGAGTTCAAGCAATAAATAAAGATAGAAAACTTATCTTTTAATCTAACAAGAAATTTCTCAGAATCCACCATTCATCAAAATAAGACAAATATATAAACTATGGAAAACAATCCATCAATATGCAAGGAAAAAGGAAAGCACTCGATGCCCAATAAGGAAAACAAGGTGTTTTGATCTCTACATGCTCCTGCTTGAGTGAAGCCACAGTTTGAGGATCAACCCCATTGGGTTGAGTTGGTAGAGTGGATGATATATCTGAAGTAAGAATACCCATTATAGTCCCAATAAATCCTCCATGTATTGCACTTGTGGCAGTGGTCACAACCACATAGACTAATGCAATTTGCCTACTCATCCATGCCTTGAATCCATTGTCAATTTCCTTGAACTTGTTTTTCAACTTCACAATGGATTCCTTTGGTACTTCCATTAATGCCTTACCTCTTTCCATTTCAATTTTCATTCAATTTTTCAGGAGAGGATGGATATGTGAGGTTTGTTTTTGTATCTAGCTAATATGAGGGATAGTTTTTCTTCAAATCCCAAAATTTGTGCATGTAGTCAATATGTGGTGATAACTAGAGACATTAAAGGAGAAGAGTAGGTGGCGTAATACATCAACTCAATTTGTCTTCCATAAACTTTGAGGTTTGCTTATTTTGCTACAACAAATGTACACTATTGTATATGATGTAGGTCCAGGGGTATATGTCTCCTGAAAGAGGGTCTAGAAGCAACATCCTTAGATTATGCCTAATCCAACAGGGGAACAGACATCATACAAAATATGCATATTTGATTTGTTGGTCTATTTATGGTATGAGATTTCTAGTAGCAAAATGTATGTTAGACAATCATATGTTAAGGTCTAAGTGATAGATTGGGAACTAGGAGTGTGTCCCTCCTATAGGTCAATATCAAGTTATGGTTGGGACTAGTCTTCACCATATTGCATTAACGTAACTATAAATAAGATATTATTAACCTATACACCATGTTATACCAACATCATACTATGATAGCCATGTGTTTGCAAGCATGCATAACTAGGCATAATACCTCATATGCAACTAAAATTTCAGCATCCACAGTTATTTATGCATGGTCATTCTTGTGCATCTCATTACCCATATTAATTCAGGATGATTAGATTTAGCAAGGACTTATTGTACACATGATTTTATTTCTTTAAATGCACATGGGCAATTGAGCTTGGGACAATACTCACCTCCCAATCATAGACTTTTTGCAACCCAACTTCTCGTGAAGTTGTCACCCTTGAGCTTAATTCCAGGACTAGAGAAGATTGTTCAAGAACCAAGTTGTCAGATGTCCCAGGGATTTCACAGGCTTACCCTACCTCCAACCTTCAAGCAGAGAATATTCAAGCACATTCTAGTTCAGAGCTCTAGAGATATGCAACCTCCACCAACCATCCATTGAGGGAATCCAAAGATATAAACTCCACCCTCAATCCACACCAGGGAATCTAGAGGTATTTCCTCCACCTTGAAGTTGCTACCACAATAACTCCACCCAGTGAAGGGAGTCCAAAGTCTACTATAAATTGATATACCAACAAGAATGGCTAGGTCAAGGCTCCAAAGGCATGCAACCTCCACCCACCAGCCTATGAGGGACTCCAAAAGTAAGAAATTCCACTCTCAATTATTACTAGGGGCTCTAGAGGTTTAACCTCCACCCCAATTTGTTGTCACAATGATCCTACTTAAAAGAAATTCCCAGAGCCTATTGTAATACCAACGATGAAAGCTAGTACAATTACTCTTATACCAGAATTAAATGGATGACCTCGATGACCTTCTAGTTAAACCTTCATTAACAATCACGAAATTGGGTACGAATCTCTTGAAGCAATTATTAATTTTCAACCAGTCTGACAAATGTCCTTGTGGACAATGTTCACCTCTATGTTGGTATTCAATTTTTTGAATTAGTCTTCTATCTAGGGAGTCTCATGTAGTTGTATAAGTCTGCATTGGCCTTCGGTCACGATTTATTTCCTCTATAATGATCTTCTTGGAGGTTATGCGTGTGTACCCTACATTCTTAATGTGCATGCGTTGTCTAGGTAAATCCTCTCTCTAGACAGAGACGATCCCTTTAGCCTAATGAGTGGGTCTAGCAACAAACGAGACAATCTACAAGACACTTTCCTAAATTACAATTGAAATGAGAGAAGAGGAAGGAGACCTGCCTCGTTCTAATGCTATATTGCACTCCTTTGTTGAAGATCTTGATCACTTTCTCCTCGTCCTTAGTCCTTACTGCTCACAACGTTTGAATACATGAACAAGAGGCCAAAGACACAACAAAGCATAAAAGTGAAACAAACATAATCGAATGTAATCAACTTAATAGATCAAGGAGCATTAATATAAATGAAGCATTGACACAAGAATTTATGGAAAGTGAACCAACAGTTGTATATATTAATAAACAAAAGAGGAAGCATACAACCTAGGCCTTGATGTTAGTAACCCTCCTTGAGTGAATGTCCAAGTCCAAGCTCAAGCTCTCCAAGCACTCCTTCTCCAAGCCAAAGTGAATAGCATATAGGCACTATCTCAGCATAAGGGTGCAAATAATCAGAGACCAACCATTTGGGAATGGAGGAGGATGAATATATAAGCAGGGAGAGGGAATTAGGATCTCACCAAAGATAGGGGAAGGTCCTCATATCAAGGAGGAATATCATAGGGATAAGATCAAAAAGGCCATATTGGGAGAATTCGACCACATCCACAACGAACAACAATTAGCTCGCCATTCTGGAAGCCTCTAGATCATGAAGCTTCTCCTCCACTTTGGGAAAACTTGCCTTTCAGGGTTCAGTGCGAGTATCCAGGCAAAAGTCACGCTAGCAGTGTGAGGCTCATATGGTGCAACTTGCCATCAGCACAAGAGGGCAGTGTCATAGTCGTGTTGACCCAGAAATTAGGGTTTTGAGCTCATTTTTTTCAGGAAAGGCTCAAAGCAACTTTTCATTAGTTCTTCAAGTGGATCTGGACTGCATATCGGGATGGGTACACTGCATAGTTGTCAAGGTTTTGGCACTCCGGGGTATGACAATGGGAAGTGTAGGAGGTGTGACAAAATATTGTGTAACAGATGCCCCCTAAAGCATGAAGGTAGAAAATGGAGTGATGGCTGAGATGCTCTACGAGCTAGTGCAAGGACTAGAACAAACATTGTCAAGATACCTACAAATCAATGACACATATACATATACATATACATATCTGATACCTCTATCATATATATCGAAACATGAATCCATGGTATGGATGCAGCCATCCGGATAGAAAGGACAATGTGAAAAGATCCACGGTATAGGCGCAAACATCCAAATGAAAAAGGATCGTCTAGAAGTCTAAGATCCATGGTATGGACACAACCACCCAATATAAAAGGATCATCATCATCATAGATATAAGGTCCCACGGTATGGTCACAAACATCCATATAGAGGAAACATGTATACAATCATGAATAATACATAACTCCACGCAGCCTGAGTTATATCAAAAAGAAAAAAACTCACGCTCTTGCACTCCATCCCAACCCGATCAAAGTACGAATTCTAGCATGTGAATGAATGTGTCGAAGTTGAACATGCTATAAAACCACCTGATTACCGGCCAATGATGTGAACCCTTAACAAACACAAGAGAAATCACTAATAATGACAATGGCTCTCAAGGTACGACAACACAATCCATGAATGTAAAAATGAAGCTGAAGTCAAACACTCGAGGAATCATTTGATTGAAGGCGAATGATGAAAACTTGTCGTTGAATGCAAAGAACTTTCCATTAAGGCATGCAAGCTCTAAGGTACTGAAAGGGAGTTTCTAAATCATCTTCCTGGATAATGAGAAAAAGTCGATAGGAAATGACCCATCGAAGGAGGGCCATAATGATTCCCTCATCATCAACACAAAATAAGGAATAAAGTGGAATAAACGAGAAGTATCATCTGGAAGTTGAAGATCCATGGTATGGATGCAACCACCCGATATAGAATGATCATCGTCATCATAGATATAAGGTCCCACGGTATGGTCACAACCATTTGTATAGAGGAAACATGTATACAATCACGAATAATACATAACTCCACGCAGCTTGAGTTATATCATACAAAACTCAGGGTCTTGTGCTCCATCCCAACCCGATCAAAGTACGAATTCTAACATGCGAATGAATGTGTTGAAGTCGAACATGCTAGAAAACCACCTAATTACCAGCCAATGATGTGAATCATTAACAGGCATGAGAGAAACAACCATTAATGAAAATGGCTCTCAAGGTACGACAACACAATCTCTGGATGTGAAAATGAAGCTGAAGTCGAACACTTGCGAAATCATCCGATCAAAGGCCAATGATGAAAACATGTCGTCAAATGTGAAGAACTTGCCATTAAGGCATGCAAGGTCCAAGGTACTGAAAGGGAGTTTCTAAGTCATATTCCCGGATAATGAGCTGAAGTTGACAGGAAATGACTCGTAGAAGGAGGGCCATAATAATTCCTTCATCATTGATACGAAACAAGGAATAAAGTGGAATAAACGAGTATGATCCAAGATTGTGGAAAAAGGTCAGACAATGTATAGGTAGTAAATTGCAGATAAGACTTCTCTTGAACATATCGGCGACACGACTCCGGAGTGTGGCAACATTTGACTCAACATAGGACCAAGGGTCATGATGACGAAGTGGAATAGTTAGATGAGAGGCAAAATGGATCACCCAAACCCGGAAGGACAAGTGACTGAGTGAGGATATCCCAAACCCGACACGAGAAACAGATGAGTGTCATGTTCAAGAGCGACATGTTGCCTATACAAGAGATGTTTCACTTTCACTTTTTCCCCACTATTTCTAGTGAGTACCCCAATTATTTTTAATCACAAGCTTGAAGGGGATAGCATATGCTTGCCATATAAGTTCATTCTTCGAATGAATCCATCCTAGTAAGTTTTACGAGCCCTAGGAAGGAGAAACTCGGTCTTATCATGGTGACAAGTCTTTCGTCGTTTAATTTTTACGAGTCCGACAAAAGCAAAACTCGACATCTTTTTCATGTTTAGAGAGTTTTAAAAAGAGGTTAAAAATAAAACCCCATCAAGTCCCTTTTCGTAATTTATCTCTCGAACCTGAAAAGGTAGAAAACAATATTTGAGAGAACCTCTTAGCCATGTTCGACTAAGGTGTTCCTTTTTCGTACAATAGTCTATCTTAGTCCAGAAAATGGTTAAACTTATACTAAGTAGATGTCATTTCATTTACTTTTACGAGTTCGAAATGATAAGTACTTGGTAATCTTTTCATTTTTCGAGAGTTAGAAAAGAGCTGAAAGAGGACTCCACCTGGAGGAACGAGTGGTATAAAAGGATAGCAACTGGTTTCGGTCGTGATGGAACTGCTCAAAACATGTAAGGGTCAAGAGGCTAGCTAATAAGACCACTCATTGTAGATGTTCCCTGGGCAAGGGTAAAACAACCAAGTGAAAGTGAATGATCGGCCAAAGAGATGGTGGTGATGGAATGGGCAAACCAAGGCTCATCTGGCAAAAATCAGTTGATAAAAACGAAAATCACGAGATGTAAAGGGGGAATGGTTTCATTTTTACACAAGCTTGAAACATGGGAAACTATGCTTGATGATACTTGAAAATGCTTTCATTTTTTCACAAGCTTGAAGCTTGGATTTGGATTCATTTTTACACAAGCTTGAAACAGAGACAAACTATGCTTGAGATTTGGTTTCATTTTTACACAAGCTTGAAATGGAGACAAACTATGCTTGAGATTTGGTTTCATTTTTACACAAGCTTGAAACAAAGATAAACTATGCTTGAAATAAGTTTGCATGCCCCCAGCATAATGACTCAATTCGAGGTACATGCTCCCCAAGCTTCATTTCATTCACCTAAGTAAAATACTGGTTATTAACAGGTGGATGGAATGAATTTTCACTTACGAGATCAAGTGAAAGACTCGAATGGGATTTTACGAGATCTAATCAAAGACTCAAATTGGAAGGGGATTTGTTTAATTTTTTAATGAGCTTGACACAGGAAAAGAACCATGCTCATGACACCTTGTTTCATTTTTATCGAGCTTGACACAAGTAAAGGAACCATGCTCATAACCTATTTCATTTTTTAACGAGGTTGACATAGTAAAAGAACTATCCTCATGGGACCTATTTCATTTTTTAATGAGGTTGACATAGTAAAAGAACTATCCTCATGGCCCTTGTTTCATTTTTTAATGAGCTTGACACAAGACAAGGAACTCTACTCCAAACCCTTGATCACAGACCAAAAGAGGCCATGGATTCCAAGAGGTTCTCATCAGATGGGAGAACAACACTCTGGAAGGGATACATGTCTAGGGATCCAATGGAAAAATTGGGCTCAAATGCCCCCAATACATGGTGTAGTACATCACTTATTAAATTATCAATAGATGTGGGCATGGAACAGGTGGCCATGTAATTAACTTGTGGCGAGGATGATACCACTTGCATATAAGAACCATTTAGGGATGATGGTTTATTGGGAGTTGATTAAGGACCAATGAATGTAATATGATCAATGATCATAATGCTTCCTTCATGTGGGAAACACATCACTGGGAAGAGGAAAGAAACAAGTGCTCCCATGACATAAACATAGTCACGACCAAGGAGTAGATTAAAACCTAAAGGGCCTTGGACAACCATCATGTCTATATAGACAATCTTTCCTCCCAAAGTAATAGGTAACTTAGGAAGGATCCCTTATGGTTGAATGGTTCCATCAAGACTAGAACCAGTTGTTATCCTTTTATAGCACTCGTTCCTCCAGGTCGATTCCTCTTTCATCCATTTTCTGAGTCTCGAAAAATGAAAAGGTTGTTGTTTCAAACTCGTAAAAGTAAATGAAATGACATCTGCTCAGTATAAGTTTAACCCGTTTCCAGACTGAGATAGACTATTGTACGAAAAAGGAACACCTTAGTAAAACTTGGGTAAGAGGTTCTCTCGAATATATTTTCTACCTTTTTGAGTTCGGGAGATAAATTACGAAAAGGGACTTGATGGAGTTTTATTTTTTGTCTCTTTTTCAAACTCTCTAAACATGAAAAAGATGTCGAGTTTCACTTTTGTCGGACCCGTAAAAATTAAAGGACAAAAGAATTGTCACCATGACAAGACCGAGTTTCTCCTTCCTAGGACTCGTAAAACTTACTAGGATGGATTCATTCGAAGAATGAACTTATATGGCAAGAATATGATATCCCCTTCAAGCTTGTGATTAAAAATAATTCGGGCACTCATTAGAAATAGTAGGGAAAAAGTGAAAGTGAAACATCTCTTGTATACGCAACATGTCGCTCTTGAACATGACACTCATCTGTTTCTCGTGTCAGGTTTGGGATATCTACACTCAGTGACTTGTCCTTCTTGGTTTGGGTAATCCATTTTTCCTCTCATCTAACTATTCCACTTCGTCGTCATGACCCTTGGTCCTATGTTGAGTCAAATGTTGTCACACTCCAGAGTCATGTCGCCGATATGTTCAAGAGAAGTCCTATCTGTAGTTTACTACCTATACATTGTCTGGCCTTTTTACCACAATCCTAGATCATACTCATTTATTCCACTTTATTCCTTGTTTCGTGTTGATGATGAGGGAATTATTATGGCCCTCCTTCGACGGGTCATTTCTTGTCGACTTCAGCCCATTATCCAGGAAGATGACTTACAAACTCCCTTTTAGTACCTTGGAGCTTGCCTGCCTTAATGGCAAGTTCTTCACATTCTACGACAGGTTTTCATCATTGGCCTTTGATCGGATGATTTTGTGAGTGTTTGACTTCAACTTCATTTTCACATTCAGAGATTGTGTTGTCGTACCTTGAGAGCCATTGTCATTATTGGTGGTTTCTCTCGTGCTTGTTAACAATTCACATCATTGGCTGGTAATCAGGTGGTTTTCTAGCATGTTCGACTTTGACACATTCATTCGCATGTTAGAATTTGTACTTTGATCGGGTTGGGATGGAGCGCAAGACCCTGAGTTTTGTTTGATATAACTCAGGTTGCGTGGAGTTATGTATTATTCATGATTGTATACATGTTTCCTCTATACGAATGGTTGTGACCATACCGTGGGACCTTATATCTATGATGATGATGATCCTTCTATATCAGGTGGTTGCGTCCATACCATGGATCTTAGACTTCCAGATGATCCTTTTTCATTCAGATGGTTGCGCCCATATCGTGGATCTTTTCACATGGTCCTTTCTATCTGGATGGTTGCGTCCATACCGTGGATTCATGTTTTGATATATATGATAGAGGTATCAGATATGTATATGTATATGCGTCCTTGATTTGCAGGTCTCCTAACGGTGTTTGTTCTAGTCCTTGCACTAGCTCGTAAAGCATCTCAACCATCACTCCCTGTTTTGCCTTCATGCTTTAGGGGGCATCTGTTACACAATATTTTGTCACACCTCTTGCACTTCCCTGTGTCATACCCCAAAGTTCCAAAACCTTGACAAGTATGCAATGTACCCATCCTAATATGCAGTCCAAAACCTTCCTGAATAACTAATAAAAAGTTGCTTTGAGCCTTTCCTAAGAAAAATGAGCTCAGAACCTTAATTTTTGGGTCAACGCCACTATTAATCCAAAATCAGCACTGACGGCACTTCTGTAAGACCAGAAAAACACGTTGGGCGAGGAAAAGAAGGAAAAACTAAAAGTTTTTCAAAAATCAGACCAGACTCAACACTCTCAAGAAAAAACCAGTGACTGTATAAACCTACAGTGATGCACACAAGCCAAGAAATCGACGGTTGGTCAAACTCATCAGAGGATCAAATCGAAGGAATGGATGGAAAGGTTATAGCTTCCCCAGTGGAGTCGCCATTTTTTTGTCTAGGTAAATCCTCTCTGCGGATAAAGACGATCCCTCTAGCCCAATGAGTGGGTCTAGCAACAAACGAGACAATCTACAAGACACTTTCCTAAATTACAATCGAAATGAGAGAAGAGGAAGGAGACCTACCTCGTTTTGATGTTATAATGCACTCCTTTGTTGAATATCTTGATCGCTTGCTCCTCAAGCTTAGTCCTTACTGCTCACAGCATTTGAATACTTGCACAAGAGGCCAAAGACACAACAAAGCATAAAAGTGCAACAAGCATAATCGAATGTAATCCACTTAACATATCAAGGATCCTGTTGTGGTAAAAACACAACCCCCCCCATTATTGATGTGTTCACTTCAAATAATGGGGACCCTTTCTATAAAATTTTTGGCTAAACACCTTTTTGGATTTTTATTTTAGTTGATTGCCCTACGCTTTTATTAATTTTTAGTTTTCTTTGGATTCTTGTTTTGATTGTTTTCTTAGAATCGATTTTTTACAAGCTTCCCATTGACGCTTGTTTTGCCTCATTTGGTCAACTGGTTTGAAAATGGCACTCCTTTGAAGTCTCATCATTTATCTAGCCTGGGTTAAAAATGCATAAAATGTACAATATTGCATTTAGTAAATAAATTAGTTCAATAAGGCATTCATTTTAAATATTAACCTGTAGCGAGTTTTTACTAACATTTTTCATTTTTAGTTATGCGGCCAAATCATTAATTATCAAGATTTAAGAAATTTACTCCAATTTCCAAATCAAATCCTAATCTCAAAAATCTAAACATTCAAGTGGCTGCAGTTTATTTTTCATTTATTTTCCAAGTGGCTGTAGTTTAGAAACTTATGTTCATAAAAATAAAACAAAAATAAAAATTTAAGTTTAAAATTAAATTTTAAATTAATTAATATATTATATAATTAAATTAATTAAATTAAAATTTAAAACAAAAAAAATATATAATAAAAATTGTTCCGATCCCACCGGGGCTTTTAATCGCATCGGAAGTTTTGGTTCGCAACATATTTTAAAAACCCCATAAGCCACCCCCGATGCGATATCGGGTCGCAAGTTTTATTCGCAACATATTTTATAGACCCCGATATCCCGTCCATCCTCCGATTCGCCGATGCGATGGAGCATGACGCATTAACTCAAGTCGCATTAAAACTTTGGTATTTGATTTCAAGTTTTCGAATCACTCATACGTATGAGTGAAGTGAGGAAAGGTAAGTAATATAAGGTAGGTATATTAGTTTAAAGATATAATATAATATATTAAATTAATTTTTTAATATTTTAAATTAGTTAATATATATTAATTAATTAATGAATTTTAATTTAATCAGATTATAATTTATGATATTTAATTAATTTGATTAATTTAGATTTAAATATCATTTAGAATTAGTTTTTAATTAGATTAAATTTGTTTATAAATAGTTAATTAGATATTAGTTAGTTAGATTAATGATTAACAATTAAATTAGAAACTAATTTAGGATTAGATTTTTAATTCAAATTCTGATTTTAGCCCAGCAACAAAATTTCCAGATTCATGCCAGATTTGACTCATCAACTTTGGAAGCTCATAGAATGAGTTTTACTTGGCCAAATGAGGCCCAGGACGGCTCATTGGAAAGAGAAAATCAAGGAGAATATTTTTGAGGAGATTTCATTGACAGATTTGGTCATTTATTGGGTCAAAAATCAGGCAGAAGATCAAGCTCCGAATTTTGAAAACAAAATCATTTTTCTGAGTTTTATTTTCATTGGTCCAGGCCTCTTCTAATTGCAGATTCACTCGTCAATGATATTCTTGGCCAATTAAATCATCCCAGGCATCAATAGAGAATTTATATTTTATAGAATTTGATTGGATTTGATTTAAATGCCAGCAATGCCATGTTGATTTTATTGTTGCATTTTAATTTATTTTGATTTCTTTTTGCAGGAAAACAATGGAAGAAATATGGAGAAAAGGATCTCAATCAATGAGAATGCTCCAGCAATTGGATTTAGCAGATTTCTCTTCACCAAACTTTCCTCTCAAGAATTCCTTCACAGATGGTATAAGTAATAGATTGCAGAATGTAATAAAGGGCTGCTCTCCTCTGCAATGCTAGACTTCTAAAAGCACTATTGTAATAGGAATTTAGAGTTGTAGGAGAGAGGAGAGAAAATCTCAGATCTGGGGATTATTGAGGATTTTTCCTTTGTACCTTGAATTATGTATGAGGGGCAGAGTTTTCATTATTGTGGCTTTAGCTTTGAAGACAGAAGTTCAAGCAATGTAAAGGACTGTTGGAGACCAAGATCAGAGAAATGGATGCAATAAATTGGTATTTTTAATACTACTGTTTTAAATATCAGTTTCATTTTTATGGTAACAGGAATGTCTCATTTTATTCATGTTTGTACACTATTGTCAATATGGGTAATTTGTCTCAATCTTGTTATTAGGTATCTCTGTTCTTATGAATTAAAATCTGATTTCTAAGTAACTATTTACTCAGAAATCTGTCTTATAAAACTGATTTATTGAATGGTAATGTGTTGTGAACTATTTCCACATATCATTATTCAATTATTGGATTTACTGATTTGATAATTAATATCATTTTTATGAACTACTTCTTGAATGTTGTTGGTTTATTATTTCAGTTAAGAGGTCTCAATGGGATGTGTTTTGGTAATTATAATATCAGTTAATTGAACTACTTCATTAACTTGATATTCATTATAAACAAGACACATTTAAATCTCAATACTTTAATTATCTTGCTCTTAGTTGGGTTAGATCTATATCTGCCTAATTAAGATAGGATTTAGATTAGTTTCTTTTGCTTGCATCATAGAATAAGCTTGCATTTAGAGTAAATTCTACATTCTTTTAAGTCCTCTCCTCAAAGAGGTAAAATTTTAGTTGTGGCTTGGCTGAACCCAAATCAGCTTAAGGGTCATTCTCTTGTCTGATCAGCAAGAAGAAGTGATCTGATGTCCCTGTCTATTGGTAGTTAAAGATGCATTATAAACCAATAGCAATAGGGAGAAGGTAACTGGACCTAGTTGAACAGTCGGAGCCACCACACCAAACGGAAAAAGAGCTGCTTTAAGGTCCGGACCGGGTGGTTATCCCCCAATGTTGTTGCAGCGATTTTCGAGGCATCAACATTTTTGGCGCTAGAAGGAGGGCCTGAGAAATTTGTCTATTGGAGTCTTTTCAATTTTAACATTTTGTTTATGGCTCCTCTTAAGCTCCCAATTTGGAGTTGTATCCATGGACGTGCATCCTCCAATACCCCACCTGAAGTGGTAAGACTCTTGTCTTAGGTAAAATTCAATTGTAAGGGAAATTCTTCTGCTTTTAACCATGTCTTTCGGTTTCTTCAAAATGTTTTAAAATATGATTTTCAAGGGATTGATGAAGGCATTTTATGCATAATTTTTACTCTCACATTTGCGGCAAAAGCCAGAAGCTGGTGTAGAACTCTTCCAGTTGCTTCAATCCACAGCTGGGATCAATTTGTTACAATTTTCATTTGTAAATTCGACAGCTATGATTATGAACAGGTATGTGAAGAAATTGAATATCTACGTAGGTTTGAAAATGAGTCTGTTAATAATTTTAATATTCGATTTCATTTGAATTGCTTAAAATTTAAAGATGAAGATAAGCCTACGGAAGAATAATCATTAGATTGGTTTGAATATATTTGTTCTCTTCCACCCATTCCCAATCCATATGAAATTAATTCAAGTTTTGTTTCATCCCCTTCTAATATAAATGAGAATTCCAATATGGATGTGCAAATAAATGGTGATGAAGTGGTTTCACAAAGCTTGGAAAATATTTCCATTCAAATGCAAGAAGACAACAATAGCAATTTTGGAGAAAAAGCCGCCTTGAAATCTGAAAGCTACTTTGAAGTAAATTCGGAAAATCAAATCGCAAATCAGCAAGTACAAGCAGCAATCAAAGTAAATAAAATGCAAACTGCTGTACAAATTTATGAATTTCTCCATGATGAGCAAATGCCAAAATCAGAGAAGCAAAGCAGCGTTCTTCAAGAAAGCATATGCACGCAAAGGAATGATCTGCAATCTGAAATTTACAATGAGCATAATGCACAAGAGCTCTCAAACAGAGACAGTTTTAAATGCATTGTTTCAGGTTCACATTTTTCCCTTTATCCTGATATTTTCAATAATGGTAATATTTTTCCTCCTGGTATTAATGATATTTCAGAAATTAAAGAGGATGATTTAAATAAATTACCATTAAGTTTTTATCAAGATAGAGAAGCAATTAATGATCATTCTTTTGCCATTAATGAACATGAAATTCTTGTTCCTCCTTGTTTGGATATATTGGATGAGATTGAAGGGAATTCTAGAGAGTCTTGTGAGGTCATTTATGATGATTACTCTGATATTGAGGATGTTGATTTCAATTTTTCTCAAGAGAATCCTCATGATAAAATTCAAATAACATCTGAGAATGAGGAACGCTTCAATTTAGAAATTATTCCAAGTAATCCTCATTTTAGAGCAGCAAATTATCTTCATGATTTCACCATTCAAGAAAACATTCCAATTTATGATTCATATGAGGATAAAACTCCCATTCCTATTCATAATCATAATTCGTTTTCTATTTCACAAGTTGGAATTCAAAATTATTCAAATTCCATAATTCTGGCCATTCCTTGTGAAAATGAAATCATTTCAAAACGATCCCAAATGTGCTGTAACATTAGTTGTAAAAATAGTAATTTCATTTTATTTTTATTTCCCCACTTATTTTGTATAAAATCAGATTTAATTTTTCAAATTTTTCACACTTTTAGCTGGCATATTGAATACCTTATTATCAAACACTCAATTGATGCATTGCCCAATTGGGAAATTCAAGTTTCATATTATAATCATCAACATCGAAAGATATTAATATTCCAATTTATATCAATGCTAATGTTTCATCAAAAGCTTCTATCTTTTCAAAGGCAATGTCAACAAGAGAATGTATTTTTGCAATTTGGCCAGCAATTCAATTCAATTAATAAATTGCCATTTTATTTGAAAGGCTTCCATCCATTTTTCATTGACTCATTTGAAAATTGTTTGGAAATTTTTCCTTCAAGTAAAAAATATTTGTACATAACACTAACAAATTTTTTCAGGTCAAAGAATCTAAAAGCTCATCTTCACAATCTGGCATGTTATCGCTTCCTTTGAACATTTCTCAATCCTTAATAGAAATCCATCCAGATTTTTATGATCCAATAGGTAGTCAATTGGAAAGGAAATTTCAGGAGAGAGAGATTTTAATTAAGTTCCTAACAATAACTGTACATTCTGATTTCATATTTATTTTCCTTAGTTTAGTCAAATTTGTATTTTTATTACTAACATTTGAACTGTACATAAACGCGGGAATAAAAATGAGAAAATGGCTACACTGGAAATATGACTATACCTAGTCATTTTCATGTATATGGTTAGAATAGGAGTAGAATTAATTTAGTTAGTTTGTTTTGTATAGATAATTTATTTTTAACAGTTCTGTAGATTAAAAATAAAACAAAGCAATCAGTCATTCTCATACATGTTCAGTGAAAATATTTTTTCCTATCAGAAAATTTTAATTCTTGCTTTCTTTTAAATTTCTTACAGCAATACCTCTACTATGCCTATTTTGAATAATGTCTTGATTAAATTCAATTAAAGTTGCACTTGGTATCGATTGCCTCAAAGCCACTTTTCTTCATTTCGGGATTTCCTTCTAAGATTTTCTTTTGAAATTTATATGATAAGGATTTGAGGATAGAAAGCTTCATAACCTCATTATCCCATGAAATGTGTGACTGTCTATGATAAGATTAATTCTAATTCAATCATTATTAGTCAGTCAAACCTTTCACGGTAATCATATGAAGTTCATATTATCTTTCTCGGAATTTGTTAAGGATGTTCATTCTGCTGTATGCACACATTCAAATCTGTTTTGACATTTTGCCTCAATTAGTGGCTTTATTCCTTTCTGATCTTTAGTTTATTATTTGATGCTACAATACGCATCATATTTATTTACTAAAGGCATTATTAAACAGTCACTATAGCAATACAGATTTTTTTCAAGCTAATTCGGAATGAGCAGAGGTAATAAATTGTTGTTTCAATTTAAAAGGGAAGACTATTTTCAAATTTATTTCTGGTAAATTCTATATTTCCTGAACATGAATAAACAGATTTTATTCAGGCTGATTGCACACTTAGATTTAGAATAAATAATGAGATGATTTTAAACGAAGGGAAAATTTGATAAATCACAGGAAGAATTTGAAGATTCATAAGGTAAAAATTTACAGACAAATTCCTTTCAGGTACGCATTTACAAGTTTATTCTCATCCATTATTAGTTCATATTTTCCTTAGTTTATTTTTGATTTGTGTTTGGTTTTATTTGCAGGTTTTCATTTGTTTTCAAAACTTGAAGTAATCAGCAAACCCAATTTAAATTTGCAATAGGTTCAGGGAAATTTTATTTGTGATGCATTAGAATTTAAGCATTTTTAATTTTGCTTTTATTCACTTAGAAAACACAATTGAAATTTCAAGGAATATCATAAGACCATTCGCATCATAAGATTTCATCGGAAGTAGTTCTTAGCATTTCTTTTGATAACAAATTGTTCATAAAATACCTCCAATGTATTATCTTACTCATATGCCATATCGCATTTCGCATATCGGAGCTTTCCAAGTGAAGTATACTTCCATGATCATGAATCACTGATCTCCGATAAACAACTTTACAGACATTGCGATAACCACATAATTCTGGACCCGATATGAAATTCAAATCAAATTCATAAAATATCGCGTCCGCTCAATCGCAATAATGGTAGGAGCATAACTTTAAAAAGGGGCCGATGTCTCGGATCCGATATGTTATTAAAATCCCATCATAAAAAATTATCGGGTCCGCTCTTCATCGCATATCGGCATATCAAATATTGTTACACCATGTGCTTAAAATTGCCGATCGCCGACTAGCCACGTCATTCATCGCATATCGGCATCGCAAGAATCATATCGTGTTACATCGGGTACCAAAAGTTTGCCAATCGCCGATATCGCAATCGCTTCGTCGCATTGTTATTTATGCTTACATCAAATCTCTGATTCTGCGATGTGCGATGCGCGATGTGGGAAGCACAGTGTCAATATTCCCCAATCCCCGATATAATATTTCTTTAATGATGCGATCGCTCCATCTCATAGCACAACTTCTCTTCGCATATTTTCATATCGGCGATTCGCCATTGCAACCTTTGATGCGAGAACTTCCAATGCATGCCTCTAAGCCGTTAACATTTAATCAATATATGGCATAGCAATAAAAGTGAAGTTTTGCAAATTAAAATTCAAGCATGGTGAAGAAACATGTTGTGTGGATCATCCGATGAGGCGATGTGTTATTTTAAAAGCAAGCTTGGGTAATAATTATGGTAAGAAAGCGGTTAATGACGAATTTGCAGTACATTTAAATCATTTTGATATATTTCAGTTTCAAATATATAAGTCCATAATTAAAAACGGAATTCAAGACCTCTCTATTTTCATATTTAAATTTTATCATCTTGGATTTGGTCTTGATTTTGTATATGAAACTAATAATATTTTGAGAAACAATCATTATTGCAAATTCTCATTCTTATTTCTGATGCATTTGTTTTCTCTTGAACACTAAGCATTCCATTTTATATGTGACTGCTTGCTTTAGTGTAAATAAAATAAATAATGATCTTGGGTTATATGATTTTGGTTAGTTTGACTTCTTCATGTTTTTAATGTTAATTAAAATAAGAAGTCAGCTAGTTTGGAGAAACTGATACCTTTCAGGTAAGATCAAAAGAAACTATCCAATGGTAAGATTCATGTACCCACTTTCATTAATTTCCATTTCATTACTTTAGTTTCAGTTTTGTTTTTGCTGATATAAAAAATCTGTTTTGCAGTTCTCCATTTAAAGCTTTCAATCCTCTGCCAGATCATATTTTCGAAGTCCATACTCTTCTCCTGGCTTAATTTCATGAAGCAGCGATAATCTTCGTTGAAACAGCTACACCAGGAAGTTTCTGAACCTTTAGTTTGTTTCTTTAAGCATTCCTTTTATTAGAAAATGATTAAGACGATGCTTTGAAACAAGAAGATTAATATCAGACAGAAAAGTTTTCATTGTGTCTGAATTTTATCATCGCTGCTATGGAAAAAGCCTAAAATACTCACAACCCTGCAAGGTATGATTTGCCCAAATCTCGACATAGGAAGAAATGATTACGTGATTACTTTATTTTTCTTCATATTGTTGAGACATTGGTATAAACATTCTTGTTTGAGTTTATCTTTCGAAACTGAGATTTTCCTTTCCATTTTTAAGATTTCTTCATTTTTATTTTTGTTTGCTGATTTCCTTCTCATTTTAGCATAAGAATTCTTTTACTTTGGTTTTCAGTTTTGATTTTGGTAACTTTGCCATGATTTATATGGAAGGCCTACTTGTTACCTAACAATGGTCAGCATACATGGAAAAAATTGTTAATAGTCACCTATTAGCTTTTCTTAAATCTCTTAATGAAGTTTGATTTTCTTATTATAGAGGTAGACATACTTAAGGAAGAGATTACCAATCAAGAGAAGTTGGCAAAGTATCATAAAATCTGGAGAAATTTCTTTTTCATCAAAATTATAATCATTTTGAGATTTCAAAATTTTATTAAGATCTTTCAAAATTCTATTATCAGTCAAGAAAAGTAATTTTAACCAAGTAAAGACACTTTACAGCAAAGCACCTTCAACTCTGAAATTGTCATTCTTAACTCTTAAGGAGTCAATGATTCTCCCTGTCCCGAAGAGTCTTATTTTTCTAGAGTATAATCCAAAATATATTCAAAACCTTAAAAGATAAGAGGTCTCATCATGAGCCTGCTTACCATGATCATAGGGGAAAAATAGGCTGACATTACCAACACTGCTAAACAAACCAGGGTAATGGCTTATGATTGCAAACAATTATAAGACAAGGGGTCTCATCACGAGCCAGCTTGTTCAGTCCGATTATAGCCAGTGAGTGGCATTGTCAACTATCTGGCCACCAAACCAGGACAATGGCTTTTAAGATTTATAACAAAAAAAAAAAAAAAAAAAAAAAATAAACATATATAAATGGATTTATCTCTAGATCAATAATTCTTAAACAGATGGGATTCTGAATCATTTATGATTAAAAGGTAACCCTGTCGAAACTATAGATGTTTGTTGGCAGCAGCGGCTCTACCTATGACAAAGGAGTATATTTTAAAAGCTAAGAAGTAAAGTGACCCCTGCTTTATCTCTATAACTAATTGAGGACTGATATAGAGTTTTGAAATATTTTAATTTATGAGAAATTTTGAGGAAAATTACAATTAGATGATTCCTGTTTTTATTCAGATTAATAAACTTAGTCAAGCATTTCAAGCATAATTTTCTCTTCTTTAATTATTTTTGCTTTAATTTTAGGACAATCTCATTCATAACAGAGATAACTGGTTCTTCTCCCGCGTGTCGCCATTGTTGTGGTAAAAACACAACCCCCCCATTATTGATGTGTTCACTTCAAATAATGGGGACCCTTTCTATAAAATTTTTGGCTAAACACCTTTTTGGATTTTTATTTTAGTTGATTGCCCTACGCTTTTGTTAATTTTTAGTTTTCTTTGGATTCTTGTTTTGATTGTTTTCTTAGAATCGATTTTTTACAAGCTTCCCATTGACGCTTGTTTTGCCTCATTTGGTCAAATGGTTTGAAAATGACACTCCTTTGAAGTCTCATCATTTATCTAGCCTGGGTTAAAAATGCATAAAATGTACAATATTACATTTTGTAAATAAATTAGTTCAATAAGACATTCATTTTAAATATTAACCTGTAGCGAGTTTTTACTAACATTTTTCATTTTTAGTTATGCGACAAAATCATTAATTATCGAGATTTAAGAAATTTACTCCAATTTCCAAATCAAATCCTAATCTCAAAAATCTAAACATTCAAGTGGCTGCAGTTTATTTTTCATTTATTTTCCAAGTGGCTGTAGTTTAGAAACTTATGTTCATAAAAATAAAACAAAAATAAAAATTTAAGTTTAAAATTAAATTTTAAATTAATTAATATATTATATAATTAATTTAATTAAATTAAAATTTAAAACAAAAAAAAATATATAATAAAAATTGTTCCGATCGCATCGGGGCTTTTAATCGCATCGGAAGTTTTGGTTCGCAACATATTTTAAAAACCCCATAAGCCACCCCCGATGCGATATCGGGTCACAAGTTTTATTCGCAACATATTTTATAGACCCCCGATATCCCGTCCATCCTCCGATTCGCCGATGCGATGGAGCATGACGCATTAACTCAAGTCGCATTAAAACTTTGGTATTTGATTTCAAGTTTTCGAATCACTCATACGTATGAGTGAAGTGAGGAAAGGTAAGTAATATAAGGTAGGTATATTAGTTTAAAGATATAATATAATATATTAAATTAATTTTTCAATATTTTAAATTAGTTAATATATATTAATTAATTAATGAATTTTAATTTAATCAGATTAATTAATTTATGATATTTAATTAATTTGATTAATTTAGATTTAAATATCATTTAAAATTAGTTTTTAATTAAATTAAATTTGTTTATAAATAGTTAATTAGATATTATTTAGTTAGATTAATGATTAACAATTAAATTAGAAACTAATTTAGGATTAGATTTTTAATTCAAATTCTGATTTTAGCCCAGCAACAAAATTTCCAGATTCATGCCAGATTTGACTCATCAACTTTGGAAGCTCATAGAATGAGTTTTACTTGGCCAAATGAGGCCCAGGACGGCTCATTGGAAAGAGAAAATCAAGGAGAATATTTCTGAGGAGATTTCATTGACAGATTTGGTCATTTATTGGGTCAAAAATCAGGCAGAAGATCAAGCTCCGAATTTTGAAAACAAAATCATTTTTCTGAGTTTTATTTTCATTGGTCCAGGCCTCTTCTAATTGCAGATTCACTCGTCAATGATATTCTTGGCCAATTAAATCATCCCAGGCATCAATAGAGAATTTATATTTTATAGAATTTGATTGGATTTGATTTAAATGCCAGCAATGCCATGTTGATTTTATTGTTGCATTTTAATTTATTTTGATTTCTTTTTGCAGGAAAACAGTGGAAGAAATATGGAGAAAAGGATCTCAATCAATGAAAATGCTCCAGCAATTGGATTTAGCAGATTTCTCTTCACCAAACTTTCATCTCAAGAATTCCTTCACAGATAGTATAAGTAATAGATTGCAGAATGTAATAAAGGCGCGACTCTCCTCTGCAATGCTAGACTTCTAAAAGCACTACTGTAATAGGAATTTAGAGTTGTAGGAGAGAGGAGAGAAAATCTCAGATCTGGGGATTATTGAGGATTTTTCCTTTGTATCTTGAATTATGTATGAGGGGCAGAGTTTTCATTATTTCGGCTTTAGCTTTGAAGACAGAAGTTCAAGCAATGTAAATGACTGTTGGAGACCAAGATCAGAGAAATGGATGCAATAAATTGGTATTTTTAATACTACTGTTTTAAATATCAGTTTCATTTTTATGGTAACATGAATGTCTCATTTTATTCATGTTTGTACACTATTGTCAATATGGGTAATTTGTCTCAATCTTGTTATTAGGTATCTCTGTTCTTATGAATTAAAATCTGATTTCTAAGTAACTATTTACTCAGAAATCTGTCTTATAAAACTGATTTATTGAATGGTAATGTGTTGTGAACTATTTCCACATATCATTATTCAATTATTGGATTTACTGATTTGATAATTAATATCATTTTTATGAACTACTTCTTGAATTTTGTTGGTTTATTATTTCAGTTAAGAGGTCTCAATGGGATGTGTTTTGGTAATCATAATATCAGTTAATTGAACTACTTCATTAACTTGATATTCATTATAAACAAGACATATTTAAATCTCAATACTTTAATTATCTTGCTCTTAGTTGGGTTAGATCTATATCTGCCTAATTAAGATAGGATTTAGATTAGTTTCTTTTGCTTGCATCATAGAATAAGCTTGCATTTAGAGTAAATTCTACATTCTTTTAAGTCCTCTCCTCAAAGAGGTAAAATTTTAGTTGTGGCTTGGCTGAACCCAAATCAGCTTAAGGGTCATTCTCTTGCCTGATCAGCAAGAAGAAGTGATATGATGTCCCTGTCTATTGGTAGTTAAAGATATATTATAAACCAATAGCAATAGGGAGAAGGTAACTGGACCTAGTTGAACAGTCGGAGCCACCACACCAAACGGAAAAGGAGCTGCTTTAAGGTCCAGACCGGGTGGTTATCCCCCAATGTTGTTGCAGCGATTTTTGAGGCATCAACAGATCCTTAAGATAAATGAAGCATTGACACAAGCATTTATGGAAAGTGAACCAACAGTTGTATATATTAATATACAAAAGAGGAAGCATACAACCCAGGCCTTGATGTTAGTAGCCCTCCTTGAGTGAATGTCCAAGTCTGAGCTTAAGCTCTACAAGCACTCCTTCTCCAAGCCAAAGTGAATAACATATAAGCATTGTCGCAGCATAAGGGTGCAAATAATTAGAGACCAACCATTTGGGAATGGAGAAGGATGAATATATAGGCAGGGAGAGGGAGTTAGGATCTCACCAAAGATAGGGGAAGGTCCTCATCTCAAGGAGGAAGCTCATCGAGATAATATCAAAGGGCAATATTGGGAGAATTTGGCCACATCCACAACAAACAACATCCAACTCATCATTCTAGAAACCTCTAGATCACGAAGCTTCTCCTCCATTTTGGGAAAACTTGCCTTTTAGGGTTCAGACGAGTATCCAGGCAAAATCCGCGCTAGAAGCGCAAGGCTCATATGGTGCAACCTACCATCAACGCGAGAGGGCAGTGTCACAGTCGTGCTAACCCAGAAATTAGGGTTTTGAGCTCATTTTTCTCAGGAAAGGCTCAAAGCAACTTTTCATTAGTTCTTTAGGAGGATTTGGACTACATATTAGGATGGGTACACTACATAGTTGTCAAGGTTTTGGCACTCCGAGGTATGACACAGGGAAGTACAAGAGGTGTGTCAAAATATTGTGTAACAACATGGTACATAGTCAGGTTCAAGAATACTTTCCCACAGTCTCATGATCCCATAAATTTTTCCTTTCTATCTCCCAATTGATTTGCGGTCTCACTCTTCGAACAACTTCCACATTTCTCTGTTTGACCCCCGCTTTGCATACTACTCTCTTTTCTTGGTCTCTCTCTCTCTCTCTCTCTTTTCTAGCTCGATTTCCTCCTTATTTTCTACTGTCTAAACTTTGCCTAAGGTTAGTTAGGCCCTAGTCTGACCCAACCCTATAGATCAACCAAAATGTCCCACCTGTCCATTTTACTTAGATTTTTGTAGTAATTTGGCCCTGTCACCACTGATCAATTTTGTAGGCCAATCAATCTCATGCCATTTGGCCTTTTTCCCCCTTTGCCTGTCATATGTCATCCTCCACAAAATAGGTAAAATATGATTAGGCAGAAAAAAATCTTCTCAACCCTGGAATCAATCGTCCCTTTTCCTTATCCCATGTGCATATATTCTTCTTTCAAAAATATTTACCACATTTATAAAGGTGAAGGTAACTGTGTTGTCACAGAGAATACGTCTTGTTTTTGAACTGAAGTTTTGCAAAGCTATTCAAGACTTCACATACAATAGATACGCAACCTTAAAGGATGGAAGCTAAGTTTTGCAAGAGAGGAAATATGGTGCTTTCATTTTCAATTTGCTACATTTTCACATACATTTGTGAATTAAATACTTATTATGTAATATTAAGTGAAGTGTCTTTTTTGTACGGAAGAACGGTTATGCGGAGTAAGGAACAAAAACATTGTTCTGTAATGTTTTGTATCTCTGCAAACATTCTTTCATACATCCCTCTATACAACACCACATATTAATCAATTAATAATTAACGTTTTTGGCTTAATAAAGATTGGGACATAAGGGTGGGCAATTAACTGTCGCTCATTTTATTTGAGACTTTAAAATATTAAGTGTAATTTCACATTTGTGAATTAAGTTTGTACCTTTGAAATAGTGATGAACTGTGCACAATGCTATGTCGATGTGGGTGTGTTTTATTTGATATTAGGATGCAAATGAGCTCTGGTGAAATCTCTTTGTGGGTGGCTTTGAGTGCGGAGATGTGGTTGTGAGCAGGTACATAAGAATCACAATGAAAAATTCTTCTACACCTTTGCATTCCGCAGAACTTTAGACAATTAAAACATATAACATATTTCAAACTTTATAGCAAAAAAAACTATAAAAGTTTGGGGCATGGAAAGTTTGGGTCATATGTATATCGGGTGCAAAATAACCCCCCGCATAGTTCTTTCGATATAAAGGTGGGAGATAAATTGTGAGCACTACTATTTTAACATGGGCTTCTTTTATTTGATATCAGGATGCAAAAGAGGTCTAGAAAAATTTCTTTGCGAGTGGTTTGATGTCCTATTCTCAGAACTACGTTCAATGACTCTATGTGCGCAGGGGCGTGTGAAGCACATGAAATCTTGCTTTGTACCCCCACACTCTGCATAAATTTAAAATATTAATACTTATAACACGTTATGCACTTATGGACAATTGTATGTAAAACTTGGCTCTAAAACCATACCCAAAATGCTACGGTCTGTGGCCTTTCCACCACTTTTGACGAAATTCAAATCCAATGCTCAAAGAGAAAGTTATGATGATTTTCCTTAGACAATTGTTTGAGTTGAATTCTGGAGCACACGAAAACCCTAACTTCCTTAGACCATATCTCCGAAAATTCAACGAACCAAGGTTTGAAATTGTATCCAAATGTTCATCGATATTTTGCCTCCACGTGGTAACAAGTTTTGCTTTTGAAGCCTCATAGAAAACAAGTTATAGCGAAAGCCCCAAGATGCCATGTTTGAAGCAGTGAAACCCTAAGATCCAAAGCCCTAATACCAAATGCTATGTAACTAGATCACAAAACAAAAGAAAAAATACATCAACGACTTGAAAATAAGCCTCTTCGAGGGGGAAACCTCCTTTTACATCACATAATTGAAAATTTCTCGGATAATTCATATGACAAAAAATCCTTGATGATGGAACCATTATGCCCACTCATGGTAGAAAGAAATGCAAAGCTTCAATAATGAAAATAATAAAAGTTGGCTCTACTCTCCTTTCCCTTCACTTAGGGGCATCGGTGCGTATTGAAGTTTGGGGCATGTAATTTTTTGTTTAGTTTGATGTTTGGTTCTCAAAACTATGTTAGGTGGCTCTAAGTGTAGGGCGTGAAAGAAGCACAATGAAAGCTTCTTCCACACCCCTGCACTATGCATAACTTTGAACGATTAAAACATATAACATCTTTCAATCTTTATAGTAAAATGAACCATAAAAGTTTGAGGCATGAAAAGTTTAGGTTACGTGTATATCAGGTGTAAGATGAGGGTAGGCGATTAACTGTCACCACTACTGTGTCTATGTGGGGTTGTTTCATTGAGCTTCCCCAATACTAAGTGTGATTTCACATTTGTGAATTAAGTACTTATTATCCAATATTAAATGAAGTGTCTTTTTAATGCATGTGAGGAAGAAGTGTTGTGCGGGAGAACGAGTATGTGAAATAAACAACAAAAACTTGAATCCGCAATGTTTGGACCTTTGCATAAGTCCATCCTCCCTCCCCCACACAGTTCTTTCAAGAAGAGGGTGGGCAATAAATTGTGCTTAGACATTATTTTTCAAGTGGCTATGCATTCAGAGGTGTAATTGAGCACAGGTACAAAGGAAGCACAATAAAATATTCTTTTGCACCTATTCACTCCACATAACTTTAAATGATTAAAACATATAACATCTTTCAAACTTTATAGCAACTTTGCACATTATATTTGATATCAGGATACAAAAGAGCTATGGAAAGATTGCTTTGTGGGTGGTCCAATGTCTAGTTCTCAAAATTATGTTTAGTGGCTTTTTGTGTGGAGGTACAAACAAAAGAAAATGAAAGCTTGTTCTGTACCTCGACACTTCGCATGACTTTAAAAAATTAATATATATAATGTGTTACAAAATTTATAGTAAAAGGAACTACAAAGATTTGATAATGAAAATAGTAAAAGTTGGCTTTGCTTTCGTTTCTCTTTGCTCAGGGGTGTATTGGGTGTGAAATAAGGGCGGGCTCATTTTATTTGATATCGAGATGCAAAGGAGTTGTGGCGTTTATGCTTTGTCAATGATCCGATATGTGATTTTCAAAACTATGTTCGATGGCTTTGATCCTTTTAAAACTGGGAACAATATGATTTTCAAATATAATAACTGTGTAGAGGGAGAATAATAGTGTAGAGGGAGAATGCATGTGGAAGTGCAAAACATTGTGGGAGAAAGATTGTGTTTCTTGTTTCGAAGACTTATTCTCCCGCAAAACACTTCTTTCTCACGTGGATTAAAAGCACTTTTCATTTAATATTGGACAATTACATGTTCAATTCACGAATGCTCAAAGAAATCTAAGTTTTATGAAGTTTTCTTCCTTCGCAACTTCACCACTCTGCAAAATGTATCAACAACTATACTTATGATTGCTATAACATCCAACTATATTTATGGATGAACATAAATCCAAATTAGCATAGAGAACCCAACGAAATTTCAAAAAGTAATGTGTTCATAATTGCATTGGCCAGGTGTTCATCATGCATTTTTTGGCATGCACATTACCAATGCATGCTTGATTAATTCTCGAGGGGGCTTATTACGAATGGTTTTCTCCAAAGTGCTTTATTACGTGCTCTATTAGGTTGTTATTTTGCTAGTTGGTAGAATGAGTTGTAAGTAGTGTTGTGTGCTTTGGTTATTAGCATAAGAAATGTGTAGAGAAGTTGTTTTCAAAGAAAGGGACAAACTCTACAATATATTTATTAGGTATGTTGTGGTTCCTTTATTTTGAATGCAAGCCCTTAGAGCATTTCCACAATATACATAAGAGTAAGTGGGTTGACTAGATCCGTGACTTAGTTTGTTACAATTAACTTCCAAATATGGTTGTTACAAAAGAGTTTTACCACTGTTTTCCAAGTAAATTTGCATCATCAATGTGGATATATGCATATGCTATTAATGTGTATATTCTTTGTTATCTTATGGCTTTATCATGTATAGTTATATTGTGTTGTTCATTTCCCTAATTGTTTTTTATGTTGTTCTTATTGTGGAACAATAGCTCATAGTAAATTTAGAACATATTTGAAGTGTGATTGCTAAGGCATCAATGGAAAAGCATTTGTTTGCTATAAAAAGAGAGCATACAAATGCAATTCTATGCCAGCATAATCTATTTTGTTTAAACAATTTTGCATATGTTGTAAGAGATTGTCTATTTGATGATATGTGAATTCTATTGCATTTTAGATACACATCAATAGAATTATGAGAAGGAATGATTAAACATTTCAGAAATTGTTTTTATGGATGGAACGTTGAAGCAATATTATCTTCTCAACATGAATTGAACATAGATGAATTGATAGAGATGCATGGTATAAATAGTCCAAATGTTTATTTGGAAAGGATGACAAAATTAGCTTCAAATTCTATGATTGTGGAATAACAAGGGCTATGGGGGGACATATTTTGTATACAATTGTTATTAAATTAACTAAAAATTCTGATAAGTCTCTGAACAAAGACAAGAACGGAAATCTATTTGCATTTTAATTTAAATTTATTTGAAGAAAGTTACGATATATTGTTCCATGACAAAAATCCAATTGTTAGACATTTTGAACCACTTTTGTTATGACATGCCCTAACTTGAGGTTTTTAGGTAATTAATTGTATATGTGTTTTCCATTTTGGAATGTTTAATGTTTGAAAGACATATGAAGAATTTAATTATCAATACTTTATTATTGATAATGAATGATTGTAAATTTGTATTTAAGATGTTTATAATAAATAAATAGGTTTGGAAAATTTCCCCGATGGGGGTTTTGAACAACGTGATTGCAAGCCCTAAAGGATTTCGTGGGGATTGATGATGGACATGTGGATGTAGGTACGAAGGCCTGCCCCGAGGCCTTCTCCAAGTATCTTGAGATCGGGGGCACTAAACCTTGAGTGTGTGAAACATTCGCTCGAAGGGTACGTTGCAAGTGGTGGCGTTAGGGGAGTGTTCATGGTCAGCGAGGAGGCTCGTTATAGCTCGGACAAGGCTTGGCTAAATTTCGAAATCATGCATGGTGAATGGTGTTATTACGACTCCTAATGTGTGAGGTTGGAGAGGGAAAATGCTAAGTCGTGAGTGTGACTAGCGGGGGAAAGGTAGCGGATTTACCATTGACGGTCCTTCCATCTCCCACGAGGGTATATCCTAGTGAAGTATTGGTTAAGCCTGCACATACATTTAGTGGGTCGGAGTAGCTGATGGGATAATTCATTTATCTTGGAGCAATGGTGGTTCAATAGAGGGTGGGGAATTCTTATACCGAGAAATTATGGTAGGGAGGTGCGTGTTCGGGCATGGAGAGACTCTATTCTTGGTGCCCTCACTAGTTCTTCATCTAGGGTAATCTTGTCCTGGTGGCGTAGTGCGCCATGGTTGGAAGATTGAGTGGTGAGAAACATTTTCCCCTCACGCATCGGTGGTTTTGTGTTGATGGTGGTGAGACCAAGTGCCCAAAAACTCGACTTAGATAGCAGACATACGGTCCTAGTGGTGGAAGGAAGGAAGCCCTCCATTGCTCTTCTAGTTAGTGTTTTCTGGTGTATTGGAATGAGGTCAGCACCTCGCATTTCGCACAGGTCGTCCCATCCAAAGCCTAATTCGACAGACCCTATGGGTGGTGGGAGCCTATCCTTGATGGCGTCGACATCTAGTGGAAAACATACAAGATGTGGTGGTTCTAGGGGTGGCCGTCTTCACTCGTCGGCTTCAACAGGTCATGGGAGGAAGATCTGGTGACAATTGCAAGGATGGTTTGAAGGTTCGGGGAGGCAGAGGCCTGAGAGTTTCAATTGGTGGCTGAGGTGGCCACACCATGAGAGGTCGACACTGAGGAGGGTCTACTCGTCACAGAGGAGGACGGAGTCAGCGGGTGGCATGCCATGGAGGAAGGGGCAGCAACAAACATGTTGCATGGATCGTTGTTGGGACCTCATCCAAACAATTATGGATAGATTGGCTACCGCAAAGCGTGTGAGGTAGGAGGAACATGCAAAGCTTATCGCGACACTGAACAAGATGCACTATTTTCAGTGCCATACCTGGGAACGTGTGGTGGTGGTCTATCGTGGCCAGAATCTACTCTCCGAGAAAGTTGAAAATAGAGAGGCCTGGATGGCCCATTTCGAAGAGCATGTGTAATGCGCTTTGCGTCCTCATCCGCCTCCTGGAATAGCCCTGGGCAACCCAACCTCCATCACTTCTAATGATTGATATGATATCATGTGTTTTATGTATCTTACTTGTATGCTGGTGCTTCTAACCCTTTCAGCTGTGGTCTTTGTTACTTTCTGTTGTTTTGTTTTACTATCACTTGCTACTAGCAGTGGTCAACAAACCCGGTCAGGGTGAGACTACTTGCGTTTTTATTAATGATGTGCACTTTTTTGAAGAATGAATAGAAGGTTGATTTACAAAAAAAACAAAAAAAGAGGTTTGGAAAATTAATGTTGGAATATATTTGGATGAAAAGAGATGAGTCTGTAAATTGATGGTGAATATTAATTACCTAGCAATAAATCCTAGGCATCTAATCTGGATGATTAGATTTATTGTGAAATTTTGGAATTGGCCAATTAATTATTTCCCTAAAAGACAAGGTGTTGTCTTTGGGAGTGGGAAACAAAAGTTCATTAATGAGCTAAAAACTACCTACCACCTGTTGGTGAGGTGGAGGGAGTTACCAACTACAAAAATGAGTGGTAGAGGGGTAATGAAAAATTCTTTTTGGTGTTTTTGTTTCTTTTTGTCTTCTTGTTGAGGAGGCTCACGTTGTATTGGAGAGACAAAAAAGTAGCAGCAAGTGAACAGGACAAAAGAGAAAAATAATTTGTAGACCTATTATGCTCGGGGGGATACGTGTTGTTGCAATATCAAGGTTGGGAGGAGCCAAGTATCCAAATATTAATTTTCCAAACCAACAATTCAAGTCGATGTCTTTTACCCTATACTTTTTAAAAAAGTGAATGATGTTGTTATGTTATGTTTATGAATAATTCTTTTGATGATAAAGTTAAGTTGAGAATTAATTATGAGCTTTAATTATGTATATTTCTTATTGAAAGGTTTTCATATTATATGTAGAGTTTTTCTAAAAGTAAAGGATGTTGAGTACTCCTTTTTTGAAGGGAAAAGATTAGCTGAAACTAAAAGCTTTTCAATATAAATTAAATTCTTTTTTGTGTATATAAATAGAAGAACCTCAAAGAAATATATCTATATATATATATATATATATATATATATAAAAAAATAAAGCTCTAAACTTATGCATGGTGCTACTGAAAAAAGGAAAGTAATAGTGTAAATAAATAAATAAATAAAATAAAAATAAATAAATAAATATATATATATATATATATATATATATATATATATATATATATATAAAATAAAGCTCTAAACTTATGCATGGTGCTACTGAAAAAGGAAAGTAACAGTATAAATATTATGAAGTTTATTTTTTGGAAAGAAATGAATTGACAAATATTTATTTGCATATATGCAATTGTAGATAAAAATGACATTAGATATAAGAAGACAATTACATTATGTAGCTACATTGTTGTGAAGCATGTCAAAATAGAATGAAAATTCATTTTTTAGGTCTATATATATATAGATATAGATATATATGTATATTCTAAAATAGAGTATCTAAAACCTTGGGAAGGAGTACTAGTACTATGAATACTCAAATATAGACAGTAAATGTAGCTTCGTTAAGGATATTTTCATCCTTAATGACATTAGAACAAAGAGAGAAGGCTATCATAACCGAGATATTCATTTCAAAAATTACATATAACAAACTCTAAGGAAAAAGTACAATTATAAAACTCTAGCAGATATCAATAAAAATTGGTTATTGTAGGAACCACTATTAAAGTACAGTTATAAAACTCTAACAAATATCAATAAAAAATGGTTATCCAAAGGTGAAGGTGGCAAATATCCAAAACAAGTCTCAAATGGGGACTTTCCCGTAGAAGTGTGGACTGCTATGGTATAAGAATGTTGTATATATACCAGATTTTCATCCCAAGTCTTCGGATGCTTCTAGTTGTATCCCCTCAGAAGTTGCACCAAATTCATGTTGATTACTTATGTCTGTCCATCTGTTTGTGGATGAAATGTTGTAGATCTCTTCAACTTTGTGTCCGTCTTCTCCCATAATGTAGTCCAAAATGAACTGAGAAATCTTGTGTCCCTATTTGAAATGATGCTCCTTGGTATCCCAAAGTGCACCCAGACCTATCCAAGGAACAATTTTGTTGCTTCTTATCTGTTGATGGTCTTTTTACAAGTCATCAGAACACACATCTTGTTGAACTTGTCAACTACCATGAACAAGTAGTCATTTCCTTCCTGGTTGTCGGTAAACCTCCCACAAATTCCATGGAAATGCTTTACCCAAGACGAGTAAATACATGTAAGGATGATATAGACCCCGTTTCATGTTGCTAGGCTTGCTGGTACAACAAAACATGCATCCTCTTATGAACCTAGCTACCTGCTCTTGCATCTTGGTCTAGTACACATACCTCTGCAAGTTAGCCACGGTATTCCCTACACCGAAGTGCCCTGCAACCTTGGAGGTGTGATCCTCTATAATTAGCTGCAAACGCTCACCTTTAGGAACACATAGCTTATCCAGCCTATAGATTAACCCATCCTAGAGATGGTAGTCAACGGTGTTGTCGCCATTGTGCACATGACTCTGACTCTGCAACTGCTGATACACCTCCTTGAAGTCCTCATCTTCTGAATATGCCTCTTTGTATGCATCATGGGTGAATGGCTCCATGTGCATAAGAATCCCCAAAGTTGTAATATTTGATGTGGGTGGCCTTGAAAGCATATCGGCCAACTTGTTTGTGTTTCCCTTCTTATACTTTATCACCAAATGAAACTGTTGTAAAAATCCCATCCACTTGTAATGCCTAGTCTGTTGTAGCTTACTCTAGGCCTGCAAGTACTGTAATGGCTAGTGATAAGTGTGGATTATTGTCTCCTTTCCCATCAGATAGTGCTTCCACTTCTTCACAGTTTGCACCATGGCATAAATCTCCTTATAGTAGGTAGGGTAGTTAAGAACTACCCCATGAAATACTTTATAATGGTAGAAAACGAGCCTTCCTCCTTGCATCAAGACAACTCCCATTGCATACCCACTTGCATCTGCCTCCACTTCAAAGGGTCGCTGCAAGTTTTGTAATCCCAGAACTGGTGCTTGACTTATTTTCTTCTTCAACTCCTCAAAAGCCTTCTGGTAACCTTTTCCCCACTGGAAATTCTTACCACTTGTTGTTATGGCGTGGAGCGGTGCTACTACCACTGAAAATGAGGCTATGGATTTCCTCAGGTATTGTGCTGCCCCAGTGAAACTCATGACTTCAGAAACATTAGTAGGCACCACCCATTTCATGTTGGCCTCCATCTTGGAAGGATCTATCTTCAACTCTCCTCCACCAATCACATACCCAAGATACACCAAGGGTTGTTGCGCAAACTCACACTTCTTGAGATTTGCTAGTAGTTGGTGCTTCTTCAATGTTTCCAGCACCTACGTCAAATGTGAAACATGCTCCTCCCAGGTAGCACTATATACTAGTTTATCATCCAGATAGACAATAACAATTGAATCTAAAAAAGGGTACAGTATATCATTCATTAATCTCATAAACGTAGTTGGTACATTACATAGGCCAAATGGTGTAACTAACCACTCATATAAACCTTGCCTAGTTTTGAAGGCAGTCTTCCATGTATATTCTTCTTTGACTCGAACACGGTGATATCTAGATTTCAAGTCCAACTTGGTGAAATACATTGCTTGCTGCAACTGATCTAGAAAATCGTCTATCCTGGGTAGGGGGTATCCGTTCTTGAGCATGATTTTATTCAACGCCTTGTAATATATACAAATCTGCCAAGTCCCATCCTTTTTTGGAACAATGATGATGGGTGACCCACATGGTGATGTACTCAGTCGAATGATACCTTGTTCGAACAACTGTTGTAATTGTTTATTCATCTCACTTCCTTCTATAACAGTTTACCTGTACAACCCAATATTTGGCAATGGGGAGTCTGGTAGTAGTTGGATCTCGTGTGTTATCACCAAAAAATTAATCATCTGGCCTAATTTACTAGATGGATTGAAGTACACCATGTAAAGCCAATTTGACCATAGTAAAATTGCTTTCACTGTGAGAAATTACTTAATAAACCACCTTTGTTAAGTAATTTATAATTAAACCCATGAATAATAATTAAATAAATCATTATTTATTTGATTTTCTTCTAGGAATAATTAATTAAACCATTGTTCAATTATTATTCCTTGTCAAATTTGACTAAATCCCTTGGGAATAATTAAATAAATCATTATTTATGTATTGTTCCTTAACCAATTCCTTGAGATGATAAATAAATCATTTATTTATTTATTATTTCTAAATAAAAGTTTAAATATTTTTTCCCCTCCTAACCAAATATAATAAAATATTCCAAGTGGTTATTCCAAGAATGTGGTTAATAATATTTTATTGCTCATATTCGATGATAACTCAATATTTTGTTATAAATAGAAGGGTTCTCCATTCATTATTCACTTTTGATTATTTTCATTGTTGCACTCACTGTTGCAACTCTGATTATTTTCATTGTCGCACACCATTTTTTGCCGGGTTTACACATTATAGAGGAGAGAGACTCTACACAAGCTAAAGAAGTTTGAGGATAGCCAAGAACCCATCCCATAGAGGGGGACTGGTAACATTTATTTGTTCCCTTCACAGGTGTTATAATAAAAACTATTCTTTGTATATCTGGTTTCCATTGGATGATTGGAGTTATTACTATTTCTTTTTGTTGTTTAACTATGATTGTGGCATAGATAAGAATTTTGGCAGGTTTTGTTTCTATCAGTTGCTACAGATATACAATGTTTAGCAATCATTTATATTGTTGAGATTGTTTGTCATCCACAATCTTAAGTGGGTTCTTTTCGTACATCTTTGAGAAGAAAACACTACAACATCGTGCTCCACTTCTCTTTTAGGTGGTAACCCTTTAGGTTCTCGGAACACATCCTTGTATGCATGTAACAACTCCTCCAATTGTTGTTTATGTTTCTTAGTACAACCCTCCAGGGATGTCTTGCCTCTTATTGACTCCTCTTCAGGCTGAATTTCTCTTAAAAACAATAAAACATACTTCTTGCTGGAACCGATCAATTTCTTGGCTTGGTTGGCATTTACCAGTGAAATTTTTGAATTTCCTTTGTGCACGTTGATGATGAATGATTTTCCATCATTGATGGGACGATACTGGTTAGCTCTCCTCACGAATATTGCATCACACATGTACATGTATGGACTCCCAAACACGACTCACATACATCAAGGGGAACCACATCCATATCTACTTCATCAATAAAATCAACACTGATAGTAAATCTAGTTTTGCACTATTTTGTTACCTTCAACTCTACATCCTTATGTACCCATCCCAGTGGATATGGATTTGGATGATCACGAACTTCCAACCCCAACTCCTTGACCAACTCTGTTGCAATGAGATTCACTTGCGATCCTAAGTCAAAGAAAGCATCAATTTTTGTCTTCTTGACCTGTATCTTTATATGGAAGAGTTTGGTCATTTCTTTCTCTTCTTATTGTCGAAGACTATTCAGATTCATCTCCTTCTACACTAATGTACAAACGATCTTCTCATCCACGTCCGAGCTGCTTTCAACTTGGTTGCTCGAATCAGTGGCCATAAGATTCTTCTTCTTATTATCTTTCTTCTTGTTCTTCGAGTTTAGCTCTGGATGCAACTTCCAACACTTCTCCTCCGTATGGCCATCAATGTTGTAGTGGTTGCATTGGTTGCTAGAATCTTTGTATTGGTGTGTTGTGGTTGTCGTTTTTTTATCTTTTCCTGCTTTTTGTTTCTTTTGTCCCTCCTTAGACGCTTCATGTTGCTCCTTCTACTTCGGTCCACTTGATTACGCTCTTTTAAGGCCTATGTTCTCTAGGTACTGTGCATGTACACAAGCCTCCTCCACTAATTTGGGCTTGAACAACATCACTTGCTTATGCATATGGCGGTGCAGACCCCCCACGTATTTGAGGAGTACATCTGGGTTCTTTGGAGAGATACCCAACATTATAGTCATCTTTATGAATTCTGTGGTGTATTCTTGCATGCTTTGGCTCGACTTTTGCCTAAAGTAATGTCGCCAGATCCATTGGTCCTCCACGTACCCAATGGCATAAAACTGTGACTTAATGATGGTTTTGAAATCCTCCCATTTAGTCACTAGAGGTTCTCCCTCCAACCCAGGGTTTCCATGTGGCTCTCCCACCAAGTCAGTGCATGACCCTCTAATTTCAGTCGCGTGAATGAGATCTTTTGCCCTTCCTCGATCTTATGGACGCTAAAATAAACTTCCAGTTGTTGCAACCATTGGTTCATCTTCAGAGCGTCGATCTCATCGTGGTACAACTCGATATCGACTTTTGCTTCCATTTTGAACAAGTATTTATTCATGACACTCGAACTAGGTTGATCTTTTCCAGGTTCTTTCTTCAACTGGTTCTTGTGTCTTCGCAATCTCCCGATCCACCTTTTGATTTGTCCTCTACATTCAAACCCCTATCTTCTTCAAATATCCTGAGCTTATTTCTTAGGGTCTCCATGAGGAGGTTTACAATGCGGTTTATATCCGCAACTTGTTGTTCGAGCCACGAAAACCTCACCTTTGCAGGATCGCGAGGTACGTTTATTGATTCGTCGCCCATGATTAGGGTTTTACGATTTTCAGCCCCACTGATCTACATCCTTGCAATCTCTCCACGGAATACCCAAAGAAACCCACTATGATACCAAATGATCCATAAATTTCCATGGCTATTCCACTCGACAGTTCGTCACAACAAATCTAATAATATTATATTAAAACTCTGTAAATTCTACACTATTACAATATATTAAACTTTAAGATCTGTGGATTTAACTGTAATCATTGCATGCATGCGAATGGAAATCATGCAGAAAAGTAGAGAATGATAAAATAAGTACACACACACACAAGACACAAGTTATGCTCTCTGGGAAACCCTTTCGGGAGAAAACCCAACTGGACGGTGAGGTTGCTTCACTCTCTCTCTGTCTGAAAATATGGATACATGTTTAAATAAGTAATGCTTTTGGCCTGTGGGATACTATAGTGCACAGATCTTCTCTGTGTGCTCTACCTCCTATCTCTCCTGACTATCTTTGCTCAACTATGGAACAAAATGCTCTCAAAAGAATGGAATGCCTCTTCCTCCTAGTGGCTCGGTTATAACACAACCCGATAGCCTACTGGTTGTTAATTTTGACTACATCAAATCTTAACCAGAGTTAAAAGATAGACTCTTCTAGAGTCTTTTACGTTACGAACACGTGGCTATCCCATTTTCCATAAAAAATGGGGGCTGACGCGACATCCTCCGAACTATAGGTGTGAAAACAAGAAGGTCAACTTCTGAGTGGCATAACTTTTGTATACGACCTTCGATTGACGTGCTTCTTGTGCCATTGGAAAGGTCCCTGTGTGTAGAATATCATCCAGAGATGCAACATTAGTGTGACAATTTTTTTACTCCCAAAAAATGTCGTTTTATGCCTCAAAACACTCTTGGAAGGTTTTAGACCCTGTTTCTCCAAGCTGGGTCCCGAAGGTAAAAACGGTCCTATGAGCTTATTCCTCCACTTTTTCCACTCCAATTGCATCGAGATGGATGAAAAAAAATATAATGATCCAATTCGGATCACAAAGTTACAAATTAAATACAAATGCAGGTGTAAAGACATGAAGGCTACACTTTCCAAAAAATGGAAGTGTAATTTCATAAATACATTCAAGATTATACAATAAAATATGGCAGAAGTCTCGCAGTGAAGTCACAAACATAGGAGTCAGGTACAAGATGTCTGACCTGGTAAAATGGGATCAAATATCCTATGAGTTGTAGAAGCAAACCAGAACTGGAAATATCAGAGGAAAACAAGGAACCCTATAATGTGTGAAACAATTACATGTAAATAAAGAAAGAAGTAGATATCTGACACGAATAGTTAAATAAATTAAAATAACGAAAAGTGTCTTTTACATAATTACCTTTGAAGAGATTTAGACTCTGCAATCTGTAGAATGTGCATATTTAAAAAGATAAAAGATTATGAAAATGTGGTTTACAATATGGCTCTAGAGTCATTTCAAATACAAAAAAAAATATAGTGATGTACAAAGAAAGTTCTCACTCTTTGTTATAATAAATGACATGTGGAGGAAGTATAAACCCTACAAGAAAATAAAAAATAAACCGTCACATCTCTTCAACAAGTGATCGAACTCTTAACTGACTGTAATGGTATACATTCGACTTATAGTGACCCAAATAGGGGTTTCACTGTTAAAACCATTTGTATCTTATTGGTGATACATTTTGGGTTAGGGTTTCTAATGTTGAAACCTAACCGTAGAAAAATAAATTGTAACCCAAAATTACATACATAAACTAACACTGGAGAAATCATAAAGAAACCCTTATATTTTGTATAATCTTCCATAAGAAACTATGAGTTCAAAGGTATTTCAAATTACAAGATAGCTTGAGCTTTGAAGTGATTGAATTTGTTCCTCATTTTCAACCATGTCCAAATACCAAGTGGACAAGGATTCAAAGAAACTCGGAGTTATAAATCAACTATGAATTGGTCAATTTATCTCCAGCAAAATCATCCCCTTAAAAATGTTGGGAAATCACGAAGAGTTCTAAAAGGTTGACTTAAAAAGTTCACTAAATTTTCTTACAAAGAAGTATCTCTGTTAAAATTTCAAATACCTACAAAGAAAACGAAAACAAAGTACATTGGTTTTTAATAAATCCAATCTCTAACCTTGAAAAGTAAGAAGCATTTGATATAAGTAAGAGAAATGATGTAAAACTTAATTACCTTCATGGGAGCCACTGGAAGTTCAACCAATGTATAATCTAGTTGATAAGGGAAGGGTAAAAACCTCAAGGATTTAAAACCCCAGTTCCCTTTGATACATTGTTGTTGACATTACTGATAAAACAAAGAAAAAACAACCTTTGATAGCAAGTTGCAGAGCAACAAATTCTTTGGACGAAAACAAAGGAATGAACAGATGAATGGAAAAAATTAGGTAGTCATTAACTCGGATAAAAATGCTAACCTATCTCATCACCGTTGATGCAAGAAGGTAACATCGCAGTCATCAATTTGGTTAGGACAAAGGAGAATTCATGGAGGTAGTAAAAAAATGGCACTTATGTTGAAACATTTGTGGCAAGTTATAGAACAATATGGAGACATTACTATTAATAATGTATACCATATCAAAGTCGAAAACTAAGAGTAACATAAAACATATGTTTATATTATACCACATTAAATCCGAGATGTGAAAAGCAAGACCTTTTAATACGATCCATCATAAAATAATCCAAGTTACATATATGCATTAGGTCCAATGTGTTTAATGTTTAGTAATCCGTTGAGAGGTGAACGAGACCTATAAGATTGTGGTTCGTATTGTCCCAATGTTAATAATCACATTATAACCTTAACAAAAACGAGAAGGAGTAGTTATTGATTATAATTTTGAGTGTGTTAAGGATTAAAAACACACATTTTTGTTATTACGATATAAAGAGAATTTCACCAATATAAATATGTATTAGAGGATAGTTGAATAGAATTGTAACACCCTCTTCCCACATCTACCCAAGTAACCGACCAATTGGGGTAAACATGTGACGAGAAGTTAATATGATATTATTCGACCTCCTAGGTCACCTTAAGGAAGTGGAACCAACAGAAACACACCATACATACCTTCCACATCAACAACGAGACTCCCAGGAACCATCTCAACCTCTCAAGTAACAAACCCCTGGGGTTCCAATGAGTTTTTTAGTATTAAACTCTGAGACGCTCCCTTGATATGGGCATGCATGCGTCTAGGAGGCTCTGGACTCTCCCACAACATAGCTATGCATGCGTCCAAGGACTTTTCTGCCTAGTTTTGTGCCCGCGTCTCCAGGATTTGAGCCACTTTTTCAGGCCCAGAGCCCAGGTCACTACCTTGAACTAAATGAAACTTCTAGAACTAAAAGATGATAGCAGAACAGTCGTACACGTGAAAATATTTGAACAAGGGCTTGACTAGACCCCTACTAGCTATGACAAACATTTCGTCAAATATGTAATCTAGAGTTTTAAACAATAAATCCAAGCATAGGGGTTTCATACTCATATGAGAATCGCTAAGAAGCATTGATTCCTCATGCATTAGCTGCAGTTTCATCCATTAGGCCATAGATACATTGTTCATTCATTTACAGGTAAAAACATGATGAAAGGCATACATAGCCACTATCATAATACATGTACATAACCATCATAATAACAACATAAATACCAAGGAAACAAAAACCACATAACCCACTTGTAAACCAGTATAATACTCATGAAATAACAAGAAGAAATAACCTCATATTAATGATGCAAACGCCAACCAGTTGTGGGACTTCCATGAACCACCCGACTGTAGACATGGCTAAGCTAAATCTCTCTTCAGCCAGTCACCCCCATGCCATACTCCAAGCACGAATGTGAGATCTCTTAAAAAACATCAATTAAAACCATCCAGGGCTTCTAGAGGCCAAACCACCTCAACCCATCAAACAATGATTCTACCTCATGGTCGGACATCACAAAACCATCATCAGATTGGTCTCTACCCAAGCCTTCTAGGGCTCTAGAGCATTTGTTCCAACCAAGGCTTCTAGGACTAGTAACTCAACCCACAATTATTGCTCGACTTCTAGAGCGTTTGTCCAACTAGGGCTTCCAGGACTAGTAACTCAACCCACCAAGGGCTTGCAGAGCATTTTTCCAACCAAGGCTTCCAGGACTAGTAACTCAAACCAAGTCATTATAGGGCTTCTAGAGCATTTGTCAAACCAGAGCTTCTAAGAACTAATAACTCAACCCGAGCTAAAGGAAACATGAGAACCAACCAGAAAAACAAAGAGATGAACCCACAACACCATGGCTATCCAGGAAATGGGAAGGCTATGCAAATCCACTGCCAATCCAGGAAATCCTCCATACCAATGACAGATCATGACCAATAAACCACATGCATGCCAAAACTAGTGAGGAAAACATACATGTGACTCGGTACCTGCAAGAAAAACCCATTGTAGTTGCTGACTCCAATGTGCTCTTGCGCTTCCCTTCTCTTCCTTTGTCTTCTTGCTCCAAAATCTCCAAGTATGCCTCACTCCTCCAAGAGTGCTCCAATAAAACTCTAAGTGTCCAAGAGTATGAGAGAAAGATGATAGAGAGAGTTCCAAAACTGAATTGACAAAAGTTTGTGAACTAATCCTCAAAATCCTTTTTATTAATGAGGCCTCTATTTTCTTCATTTTCCATTATTTTCCTTCAATTTCCTCCTCACATGCAACCTGTGACCTTTCACCTCCCTTTTCTCCTAATTTCCATTATTTTCATAAATAAATGTGCTAAAATGCCATTTTTCCTTTCCAAAGCCTTTGCCAATTTCCTTAGCCATTAATCAATCACCAATGATCCCCATCACTATGCTTTTGCCCAACATTCAACTTGGAATAAGTGTCCCATCAACCACGATTATTATTTTTCCTTTATTAACTTTTATTACGTGGAATTTTCACCAGCGCTATTACAGAACCCTACCCCTTGGGGTAGCACCGTCCTCGGTGTTCAACAACACCTACAACCAACAAGGCTGCTATAAGCAAAACATACTACCCATGGAGCTTTATAACTTAGCTCGTTGCAATATTTACAATGATCATCCTGCTGAGAAGCAAATCAGCATGACAACCTAACAAGTATCACATCACAATGACATGACACCCAGACCGCTTATTGGAGCTTTATGACATAGATCATGGCGATGTTTACATCCATATACATATGTACATATACCAAACATCACCAAAATATGTACCAAAAACATATGCCAAAAATCTGCTCAACCAACGAATAAGGAAGGATACGTAACCCACATTTGATTCGTTATCTCCCATGTAGCTTCAACGAGCCCAGGGTGCTTCCATTGCATCTTAACCTGCTCGATTGTTTGGTTCTGGAGCACGAGCATATTTCTCTTCAAAATTCACTATGGTTCTAGTTGGAAGTCTCCTAGCTCCACCTGTAATACACACTAGTCATCACATGATCAACATCTTTAACATACCTCTTAAGCAATGACACATGGAAAACATCATGGAATTTCACTATCGGAGGCAGTGCAAGTCAATAAGCTACTGGCCCATTCCTATCAATAATCTTGAAAGGTGTACAAAAATGGGGTGCCAGCTTGGCACATGATCCAATTTTCAAGGTGATCTTCTTCAGTTTGATGCGCAAGTACACCTGTTCCCCAACCTGGAACTCCTTGAACAACTTGTTCTGATCTGCATAGCTCTTCTTCCTATCTTGTGTTTCTTTCAAATTTTTCTTGATTACCTGCATTTCCTGCTCCATGTCTGGTCCAATCAACATCATGTTAACTATATCACTCCAACTGATGGGAGTATTACATCATCGCCTGTACAATGCCTTAAACAAACTCATCCTTAGTGACTCCTAGTACCCATATTTGTAAGCGAACTGTACCAGTGGAAGGTACTCTTCCCACTTCCGTTGTTGATGCATCACATACATCCTCAACATGTCCTCCAATATTCTGTTGACCCTCTCTGTCTGTCCATATGTCTGCAGATGATTAGTTGTACTAATGGCCAAATATGTGCCCAAAATTGCAAATAACTCCTTCCAAAACTTGGAAGTAAAATTCACACCCCTGTTTGACACAATCTTCTTCGAAATTCCATACATTCTGACCATGTCCCTGATGAAGACATGTGCTACATCACTCGCTAAGAATGTAGACTTCACTGGAATGAAGTGTGCTACCTTTGTCAACCTGTCCACCACTACCATGATGGAATCATGATGTCTCACTATCCTCGACAAACCTGTGATAAAGTCCATGGAAATAAACTCCTATTCCACTTTGGAATCGGAATTGACTGTAGCAATCCACTTGGATGCTTACTGATCCGAGTTGACTCAACTTCCAGATTTAACCAAGATCTTTTACTTCCGTGATGTTGTTAGAATTGCATTTAAAAGAGCATAAAGGAACATATATGCATGTTGTAAATAAGAGGGAACATGAAAAGAATCAACAACATAAAACACAAGACATTGCTAACGGAGTTCGTCCAGTGTGGACTACGTCTTTGGGCCCAGTGTTAGGATGGTGTTTGCTTCTTCATTTAGTGCTGGAAATGGTGAAGATGTACATGGATTATGTTTTCTGTCATACATGGATATGTGCCCTCTACATGAGTGGAAAATTCTATCCATGAGACGTTCCGCTACAGGAATTATCACTCACAACAAACCTCCTATCAGCTTGACATAAGCTTACACATGGTGACAATGAGTATCCCGACATCATGGCATCAAAAGGATCTCAACCAAAACACCCATGGTGATAATGAGCATCCTGCCATCATGGCAACAAAGGGATCTCAGTCAAAATATACATAACAATTCGTGATGAATACATCTCACATGAAATACACACAAATATTCTGCATCATGCATCAACCAGGAATCGAAAAAACATAGTACATCTCACAGCAAATGATCAAAGAAGTACATGACAACAACACTTCATATACCTCAACTTTGATGCTGGTTGAAGAATAGAATACTCAGCTACTGGATCTCAATGCACCATCAAAATCGTGGTGTCGCATGGCATAAGATCGACTGTCCACACTCTGAAATATGACACCGTCACTCCAATATGGAAAATGGCCGAAAAATAGAAGGCTCAGATGAAAAAACTAAACACACCACTGAAATTGTTTCGTTGAGAGGTGTCTATCCATTTTCGGAATTATGACATTGGCAAAATCTGGGCCAGTAGGAATCTTTTAGATTCTCTCGCAATTCTCCAACAATTCCCTCCTCTGGGTTGACTGGAGATCTATAACTCAAATCAGAAAATTGATCTCGCCATTGAGATCCTTGCGAAATTCTGAGAAGAATGAGTACAAATTTGGCTGCATTCTGGATTTGGGAAATTTCAGCCCCCAAGGAATTTGGAAGATTCCTTCAAGATTCAAAAGGCGAATCCGACCTTGCCATTGCATTCCCCATGAAAGTCTGAGAAAAATGACTGTAAACTTGATTACATTATGATAAAATGATTTTTTTTTACCTCCCAGGGAATCTTTTTAGCATCTTAAGGTTCTCTGCAAAAATTCTGTCTCAAAAAGCATGCCAACATTTTTCCTCCTGGAACTGCGTCATGGTTCCGCCACATCGTTCCGTTGGTCTCCATTTCGTTCAAATCCGCCTTTGTTCATTGTTCTGTTCTACACTCCCTCCCAACGCATTTTGAAATGAGGCTTAAATATCAGATGCTGGGAAGAAATTACAACATGGAGCAGTTTGGCATAGTGGTAACTCGGGAAATTGTTGGAGGGAAGGTTAGGGATCAAATCCTGACCCTCTTAGAATGGCGCACAGTTAATTTATTTTGGCACGTTATCATTTTTGCAAACAGTTTGTTTTACATTAAACGTGGGTGGAGTTTTGTTTGACATACTGTTTAAGTTGGTGTGACTTTTGGGTTGGGCTGCCTGTGGAGCGGGCCGACCACGTGGCCGGGCGGGTTCGATTACCATCAGCCCATAACTTTTATATGTTATGTTTGGTGTGGTGGAGGCAGTGGGCCGGGTCCACAAGAGGTGGCCCACCCATCGTCGTTTTGATATTTAATATAAACGTTATATATAGGGTTGGTTGGGTCGATGGGGGTCACGGCCTGTCGATCCATTAACAATTCATTTTTTAATACATATATATGGTTCGATGGAGGTGGCGGGGGTCATGGCCCGCCACCTATTTAATATATAATATTTTTTTTAATAATAAGGTATTTTTTGGATTTTGTCTAATATAAGGGATATTAGACAAATTAAGTATCCAACAAATTCGCCCACTCCTCGGGAGCTAGATTCCATGTCCAGGACTTGGTCAATTTGTAGGACCATTAAACCTGGCCCACTGCCCAACTTTGACCGAAACTTTGACTGAATCTTTCTCCCTCATACGAGCTCGGATTTGAGTGCCGTTCACACCATTGGAATCAGGGCGACGAGCACTTCAATCTAGTGCTGGTTTGGGAGTGTTCTGACCACTTTTAATTTTGACCCTTTCTGAGTCCTCTGGGACTTCTACATGTATCTGGAGCCACCTGGATCAATCCTCTCCACTGAGGAGCTTTTGGTAATCCAAAAACATGAAAATAATCTTCCACTTCTTTGTACCCTCTCTGCACTTACAAGTGTCTGATAAGTCACCCTTCCTTCTCCTTAATCTTTGTCCTTCGGAGCCACAAGCGATGAGCTGACACCTGCACTCCCTGCAAACCTGTAGTGCAATTATGCAAATTACATGCTTAATTTACATGACCAACTAATGACCCAAGCATCCCATACTTACCACGAGTTTATAACACATACTTGGTGGTCAAGTTTACATCAAAATGGAAACAATAACCCAGCTATGAGAACAAGGCCAAAATATCATTGTTGCTTCAACAAGTGATGGAAAACACATCATCACTGTAACATGATGTACAGAAATAAGGCCAAACACTATTTTTGTGTTAACAAGTGATGCAAAACACAACATTACTTTCACCATTTAACATGCAACACAAAATAAGACTAGACATCATTGTTGCTTAACAAGTGATGGAAAACACATCATCACTTTTACATTTTAAATTGCAACAAATGATTCAAAAAAACACGACCATGACAAGATAACATATCTAGAAACCATTTTTCACTTACCGATGTAAATGGGTCATCCACCTGTGGTGGTTTTTCTTATCGAATGACTTTTCCAACTGGTTCCTGCACCGACGCTTTGTATTTAATGTGCTGCTTTGGATGGAGCCTCCAACATGTAGCTCTCTGATGGCCGCCTCTGTCGCAATGACTACAATAAGTCTTCTTCCTCAAGATATGTTTTAACTTCTTCTTTGCCTGCTGTTCAGAGGGTCTTTCACGCCTCATCCTTTTTCGTGTTGCCATTCTCTTCCAACACTCGACAAATACATGGATATGTAAACCACAAAATGTACATGTTTTTTAATGCCTCGTTTTACGTTCATCATTAACAACATGATTGTAATCAAAATGAACATTCGAATATTGAGACCTTTTATACCTTTCCTTGCTGTCTCTGGTGTAAGTATGGTGATGAGAACTTGCCTCAGCTCTTTCCCTGCAATGGGAACTACCATGGGATGATGGTTATCTGTTCCCATAATTCTCTTTCCTCGACGATTTCAACGATGTCCCGGAAGCATCTGACACCCTTGAGCATTCTCCTTCGGTGTATTCCAAGCCTGCAAATCGAGGTCTCAGCACAACCTCCAATGGCTCAGTAATGCCTTGGTTATTAACACCAAGTTCTTCTTCTTCCTTGTACCTCATCCCCGTAAGGAGCCTTAAGTTTTTCCCTGTAATTGGTATCTCCACATTTCCAACAGAAATTATAGTATGTGAAGATGAAACTGAAGGGAAATCAACATCTTTTACCTCCACCGTCGAGTTGGAAAGAACTGATGAGGGCTTCTCATCATTTATTGTTGGTGGTTCGCTGGCTGTCTTGGCACATTCCCCAACTTCCTTCCTGACATACCCAAGTCCTGCCTGACGGGGTAATTCCTCTACTTTGATGGGGTTGACAATGCCTTGGCCATTAATGCCCAAGCCTTTTCCTTCATACCCCATTTTCTTCAACAGTTTGGAGCCAATTCCTGTGGTATGATTTTCAAAAACAGTGAAATCATCATCAGGAAACATACATGAAGACAGAGAATTAATTTTTACCTCACATGGGTCATGCTGCAGCTTTTCCAAGGCCTCATCCTTAGCTTGCAGCTGTCATAGCAAACTATGTTTCTCCTCTTTCTCTTCCTGTAGGAGCATCTTCAATTCAACGTTATCTGCTTGAAGACTCTGGTTTTTGTGCTTTAGTTCTTCCAAGGCCTCTTCCGTGGCTTGCAACTGAAGCTACAATCGCTGCTTTTCCTCTGTCTCTTTTTGTAGAGATTCATACATTATTTCCACCTTTTGGGACACTTTGAGCATGGTCTCATACATCGCTTTGTCATCCTCCATCACTGCACGTTCCATTGTTCACGCTCACAATTCACATCCACACAAAGACCGCTTTGATACCAAACTTGATTCGAGTTGAATCAACTTCTGGATTTAGCCAAGATCTTTTACTTCCTTGATGTTGTTAGAATTGCATTTAAAAGAGCATAAAGGAACATATATGCATGTTGTAAAGAGACGGGACATGACAAGAATCAACAACATAAAACACAAGATGTTGATAACGGAGTTTGTCTAGTGTGGACTACGTTTCCGAGCCCGGTGTCAAGATGGCATGGGCCGCTCCATTCAGTGCTGGAAATGGTGAAGATGTACATGGACTATGTTTTCTGTCATACAAGGATATGCTCCATCTACATGAGTGGCAAAGTCTCTCCATGAGATGTTCCGCTACAGGAACTATCACTCACAATAGACCTCCTATCAGCGTGACATAAACTTACACATGGTGACAATGAGTATCGTGGCATCATGGCATCATGGCATCAAAGGGATCTCAACCAAAACAACAATGGTGACAATCAGTATCCCTCCATCATGGCAACAAAGGGATCTTAGTCAAAATATACATAACAATCCATGATGAATACATCTCACATGAAATAGACATAAAGATTCTGCATCATACATCAAATAGGAATCAAAACAACATAGTACATCTCACAGAAAATGATCAAAGAAGTACATGACAACAACACTGCATATACCTCAACTCTTATGCTGGATGAATAATAGAATACTCAGTCGGTGGATTTGAATGCACCATCGAAATCGTGGCGTTGCATGGCATAAGATCGACTATCCACACTTTGAAATTTGACACCATCACTCCAATTTGGAAAACGGCTGAAACATAGAAGGCTCAGATGCAAAAACTGACCTAACCACTGAAATTGTGTCATCGAGAGGTGTAAAATCGACTATCCATTTTCTGAATTCTGACACCGGCCAAATTTGGGTCTATAAGAATCTTTTAGATTCCCCCGCGATTCTCTAAAGATTCCCTCCTCCGGGTTGACTGGAGATCTGTAACTCAAATAAGAAAACTGATATTTCCATTGAGATCCTTGCGGAATTCTGAGAAGAATGAGTATAAAGTTGGCTGCATTATGGATCTGGGAAATTTCAACCCCCAAGGAATCTAGAAGATTCCCTCAAAATTCATAAAGATTCTCCTCCTGGGAATCTGTAAATACACTTTTCAAAAGGTGAATCTGACCTCACCATTGTGTTCCCTGCGAAAATCTGAGAAAAATGACTATAAACTTGTTTCCATTTTGATAAAATGATTTTTTTACCTCCCAAGGAATCTTTTTAGCATCTTAAGGTTCTCTACAAAAATTATGTCTCGAAAAGCATGCCATCATTTTGCCTCCTAGAATTGCATCATGGTTCCACCATAACGTTCCATTGGTCTCCATTCCATTCAAATCCACCTCCGTTCACTATTCTGTTCTACACTCCCTCCTAGCGCATTTTGAAATGAGGCTTAATTATAAGACGCTGGATGGAAATTACAACATGGAGTAGTTTGGTGTGGTGGTAACTCAGGAAATTGTTGGAGGGAAGGTCGGGTATCAAATCTTGACCCTCTCAGAATGGTGCACAGTTAATTTATTTTGGCGCATTATCATTTTTGCAAACGGTTTGTTTTGCATTAAACATGGGCGAAGTTTTTTTTGGCATACCGTTTAAGTTGGTGTGAGGTTTGGGTTGGGCTGCCCGTGGAGCGGGCCGACCACGTGGCCGGACGGGTTTGATTCCCTCCAGCCCATAACTTTTATATGTTATGTTTGGTGTGGTGGGGGCGTGGGTCGGGTCCACCAGAGGTGGCCCACCTACTGTCGTTTTGATATTTAATATAAACGTTATATATAGGGTTGGTTGGGTCGGTGGGGGTCACGGCTTGTTGGCCCATTAAAAATTCTTTTTTTAATATCTCTCTCTCTCTCTCTCTCTCTATATATATATATATATATATCTATATATATATATATATATATATGGTCCGATGGAGGTGCGGGGGTCATGGCCCGCCACCTATTTAATATATATATATATATATATTTTTAATAATAAGGTATTTTTTGGATTTTGTCTAATATAAGGGATATTAGACAAATTAAGTATCCAACAAATTCGCCTGCTCCTCGGGAGCTAGATTCCATGTCTGGGACTCGGTCAATTTGTAGGACCATTAAACCTGGCCCACTTCCCAACTTTGACCGAAAGTTTGACTAGCTCTTTCTCCCTCATACGAGCTCGGATTTGAGTGTCGTTCCCACCATTGGAATCATGGCGATGAGCACTTCAATTTGGTGTTGGTTTGGGAGTGTCCTGACCACTTTTAATTTTAATCCTTTCTGAGTCCTCTGGGACTTCTACATGTGTCTGGAGCCACTTAGATCAATCCTCCCCACTGAGGAGCTTTTGGTCCTCCAAAAGCATGAAAATAATTTGCCACTTATTTGTACTCTGTGTGCACTTACAAGTGTATGATAAGTTGCCCTTCCTTCTCCTTCACCTTTGTCCTTCAGAGCCATAAGCGATGAGTCGACACCTGCACCCGCTGCAAACCTATAGTACAATTATGCAAATTACATGCTTAATTTACATGACCAACTAATGACCCAAGCATCCCATACTTGCCATGAGTTTATAACACATACTCGGTGGTCAAGTTTACATCAAAATGGAAACAATACCCCAGCTATGAAAACAGAGCCAAAATATCGTTGTTGCTTCAACAAGTGATGGAAATCACATCATCACTGCAACACATGATTTAAAAAATTAAGGCCAAACACTATTGTTGTTTTAACAAGTGACGGAAAACACAACATCACTTTCACCATTTAACATGCAACACAAAATAAGACCAGACATCATTGTTGCTTAACAAGTGATGGAAAGCACATCATCACTTTTACATTTTAAATTGCAACAAATGATTCACAAAAACACGACCATGAAAATCTAACATATCTAGAAACCATTTTTCACTTACCGATGTGAATGGGTCATCCACCTGTGGTGGTTTTTCTTGTCGAATGACTTTTCCAACTAGTTCCTGCACCGATGCTTTGTCTTTAAGGCGCTGCTCTGGATGGAGCCTCCAACACGTGGCTCTCTGATGGCCACCTCTGTTGCAATGACTGCAATAAGTCTTCTTCCTCAAGATTTGCTTTAACTTCTTCTTTGGCTTCTATTCAAAGGGTCTTTCACGCCTCATCCTTTTTTTTGTTGCCATTCTCTTCCAACAATCAACAAATACATGGTTATGTAAACCACAAAAAGTACATGTTTTTCGATGCCTTGTTTTACGTTCATCATTAACAACATGATTGTAATATAAATGAACATTCGAATATTGAGAATTGTTATACATTTTCTTGCTGTCTCTGGTGTAAGTATGGCGATGGTAGCTTGCCTAAGCTCTTTCCCTGCAATGGGCACTGCCATGGGATGATGGTGATGTGTTCCCATCATTCTCTTTCCTCGATGATTTCGACAATGTCTTGGAAGCATCTGACACCCTTGAGCATTCTCCTTTGGTGTATCCCAAGCCTGCAAATCGAGGTCTCTGCACAACCTCCAATGGCTAAGTAATGCCTTGGTTATTAACACCTAGTTCTTCTTCTTCCTTGTATCTCATTTGGGTAAGGAGCCTAAGGTTTTTCCTTGTAATTAGTATCTCCACATTTCCAATAGAAATTATAGTATGTGAAGATGAAAATGAAGGGAAATCAACATATTTTACCCCCATTGTCGAGTTGGAAAGAACTGATGAGGGCTTCTCATCATCTGTTGTTGGTGGTTTGCTGGCTATCTAGGCGCATTCCCCAACTTCCTTCCTAACATACCCAAGTCCATCCTGACGGGGTAATTCCTCTACTTTGATGGGGTTGACAATGCCTTCGCCATTAATTCCCAAGCCTTTTCCTTCATACCCCATTTTCTTCAATAGTTTGGAGCCAATTCATGTGGTATGATTTTCAAAAACGGCAAAATCATCATCAGAAAACATACATGAAGACAGAGAATTACTTTTTACCTCACATCACGCTGCAGCTTTTCCAAGGCCTCGTCCTTAGCTTGCAACTGTTTTAGAAAAATATGTTTCTCCTCTTTCTCCTCCTGTAGGAGCATCTTCAATTCAACATTATCTGCTTGAAGACTTTGTTTGTTGTGCTTTAGTTCTTCCAGGGCCTCTTTCGTGGCTCGCAACTGAAGCTGCAAAACTGCTTTTCCTATGTCTCTTTTTGTAGAGCTTCATACATTTTTTCCACCTTTTGGGACACTCTGAGCACGGTCTCGTACATCACTTTGTCATCCTCCATTGCTGCACGTTCCACTGTTCACGCTCACAATTCACATCTACACAAAGACCTCTCTAATACCAAACTAGATTCGAGTTGACTCAAATTACGGATTTAATCAAGATATTTTACTTTCGTGATGTTGTTAGAATTGCATTTAAAAGAGAATAAAGGAACATATATGCATGCTGTAAAGAAGAGGGAACATGACAAGAATCAACAACATAAAACACAAGACGTTGATAACGGAGTTCGTCCAGTGTGGACTATGTCTCCGAGCCTAGTGTCAAGATGGTGTTGGCCACTTCATTCAGTGTTGGAAATGGTGAAGATGTACATGGACTATGTTTTCTGTCATACAAGGATATGTTCCCTCTACATGAGTGGCAAAGTCTCTCCACAAGACATTCCGCTACAGGAACTATCACTCACAACAGACCTCCTATCAACATGACATAAACTTACACATGGTGACAATGAGTATCCCGACATCATGGCATCAAAGGGATCTCAACCAAAACACCCATGGTGACAATGATTATCCCGCCATCATGGAAACAAAGGGATCTCAGTCAAAATATACATAACAATCCATGATGAATACATCTCACATGAAATAGACACAAAGATTCTACATCATACATCAAGCAGGAATCGAAACAACATAGTACATCTCATAGCAAATGATTAAATAAGTACATGAAAACAACACTGCATATACCTCAACTCTGATGCTGGATGAAGAATAGAATACTCAGCTACTGGATCTGAATGCACCATCGATATCATGGCATCGCATGACATATGATCAACTGTCCACACTCTGAAATTTGACACCATCACTCCAATCTGGAAAATGGCCTAATAATAGAAGGCTCAGATGCAAAAACTGACTACACCACTGAATTTGTGCGGTCGAGAGGTGCAAAATCGACTATCCATTTTCTGAATTCTGACACCGGCAAAATCTGGGCCTGTAGGAATCTTTTAGATTCCCTCGCGATTCTCCAAATATTCCTCCTCTGTGTTGACTAGAGATCTGCAACTTAAATAAAAAAACTAATCTCGCCGTTGCGATCCTTGCGGAATTCTAAGAAGAATGAGTATAAAGTTGGCTGCATTCTGGATCTGGGAAATTTCAACCCCCAAGGAATCTAGAAGATTCCCTCAAGATTCTCCTCTACTGGGAATCTGCAAATCCACTGTTCAAAAGACAAATCCGACCTCGCCATTGCGTTCCCTGAGAAAATCTGAGAAAAATGACTATAAACTTGATTACATTATGATAAAATAAATTTTTTACCTCTGAGGGAATCTGTTTAGCATCTTAAGATTCTCTGCAAAAATTATGTCTCGAAAAGCATGCCATCATTTTGCCTCCTGGAACTGCATGATGGTTCTGCCACAATGTTTCGTTCAAATCCGCCTTCACTGTTCCGCTTTACACTCCCTCCTAGCACATTTTGAAATGAGGCTTAAATATAAGATGTTGGGCGGAAATTACAACATGGAGCAGTTTAGAGTAGTGGTAACTTGGAAATTATTGGAGGGAAGGTCAGGGGATCAAATCCCAACCCTCTCAGAATGTCGCGCGGTTAATTTATTTTGGCGCGTTATCATTTTTTCAAACGGTTTGTTTTGCATTAAACGTCAGCGTAGTTTTGTTTGGCATACCGTTTAAGTTGGTGTGAGGTTTAGGTTGGGCCGCCCATGGCATATACCTCAACTCTGATGCTGACTGAAGAATCAAATACTCAGCTGCTGGATCTGAATGCACTGTCGAAATCGTGGCATCGCATGGTGTAAGATCGACTATCCACACTTTGAAATCTAACAACGTCACTCCAATATGGAAAATGGTTGAAAAATAGAAGGCTCAAATGCAAAAACTGACTGCACCACTGAATTTGTGTCATCGAGAGGTGTAAAATTGACTATCCATTTTCTGAATTCTGACACCGGCAAAATCTGGGCCTGTAGGAATCTTTTAGATTCCCTTGCGATTCTCCAAAGATTCCCTCCTCCGGGTTGACTAGAGATATGCAACTCAAATCAGAAAACTGATCTTGCCATTGAGGTCCTTGCGAAATTCTAACAAGAATGAGTATAAAGTTGGATGCATTCTAGATCTGGGAAATTTCAGCTCCCAAGGAATTTGGAAGATTCCCTCAAGATTCTCCTCAGCTGGGAATCTGAAAATCCACTTCTCAAAAGGCGAATCCAACCTCGCCATTGCGTTCCCTACGAAAATCTGAGAAAAATGACTATAAACTTGATTATATTCTGATAAAATGTTTTTTTACCTCCCGGGAATCTTTTTAGCATCTTAAGTTTCTCTGCAAAAATTCTATCTCGAAAAGCGTGCCATCATTTTGCCTCTTGGAACTGCATCATGGTTCTACCACACCATTCCATTGGTCTCCATTTCGTTCAAATCTGCCTCCATTCATTGTTCCATTCTACACTCACTCCCAACTCATTTTGAAAAGAGGTTTAAATATAAGATGCTGGGTGGAAATCACAATATGGAGTAGTTTGGCGTAGTGGTAACTTGGGAAACTGTTGGAGGGAAGGTCGGGGGATCAAATCCTAACCCTCTTAGAATGGCACATGGTTAATTTATTTTGGCGTGTTATCATTTTTGCAAATGGTTTGTTTTGCATTAAACGTGAGCGGAGTTTTGTTTGACATACCGTTTAAGTTGGTGTGAGGTTTGGGTTGGGGCGCCTGTGGAGTGGGCCAGCCAGGTCGCTGGGCAGGTTCGATTCCCATCGGCTCATAACTTTTATATGTTATGTTTGGTGTGGTGGGGGCATGGGCCGGGTCCACCAAAGGTGGCCCACCCACTGCTGATTTGATATTTAATATAAAAGTTATATATAGGGTTGGTTGGGCCGTTGGGGGTCATGGACGGTCGGCCCATTAAAATTTCGTCTTTTTAATATATATATATATATGGTCTGATGGAGGTGGCGGGGGTCACGGCTTGCCACCTATTTTTATTTTAAATAAGGTATTTTTTGGATTTTGTCTAGTATAAGGGATATTAGACAAATTAAGTATCCAACAAATTTCCTCGCTCAACGGGAGCGAGATTCCATGTCTAGGACTCGGTCAATTTTTAAGACCTTAAACCTGGCCCACTACCCAACTTTGATCGAAACTTTGACTAGCTCTTTCTCCCTCATACGAGCTTAGATTTCGGTGTCGTTCACACCATTGGAATCAGGGCGACGAGCACTTCAATCTGGTGCTGGTTTGGGAGCATTCTGACCACGTTTAATTGACCATTTCTGAGTCCTTTAGGACTTCTGCATGTGTCTGGAGCCACCTAGATTAATACTCCCCACTAAGGAGCTTTTGGTCCTCCAAAAGCATGAAAATAATCTGTCACTTCTTTGTACCCTGTCTGCACTTACAAGTGTCTAATAAGTCACCCTTCCTTCTCCTTCACCTTTGTCCTTCAGAGCCATAAGCGATGAGCCGACACCTGCACCCCCTGCAAACCTGTAGTACAATTCTGCAAATTACATGCTTAATTTACATGACCAACTAATGACCCAAGCATCCCATACTTGCCACGAGTTTATAACACATACTCGGTGGTCAAGTTTACATCAAAATGGAAACAATACCCCAGCTATGAAAACAAGGCCAAAATATCATTGTTGCTTCAACAAGCGATGGAAAACACATCATCACTACAACACATGATTTACAAAAATAAGGCTAAACACCACTTTTTTTTAACAAGTGATGGAAAACACAACATCACTTTCACCATTTAACGTGCAACACAAAATAAGACCAGACATCATTGTTGCTTAACAAGTGATGGAAAACACATCATCACTTTTACATTTTAAATTGCAACAAATGATTCACAAAAACACAACCATGACAAGCTAACATATCTAGAAACCATTTTTCACTTATCGATGTGAATGGGTCATCCACCTGTGGTAGTTTTTCTTGTCAAATGACTTTTCCAACTGTTATCGTGAAATCTAGTGTCTATGCAGAGCTGCTAGTCCCACTAAGGCTGGTAGCTACCTTAGAAACAAACAAACTAAAACCACTTTCGTTTTCCTTTATGAGAGGTAGATAAGAGGGGAAAGAAGGAGACCAACCTCTGTCTTGCACTTGGCTCCTTGCTTGATTCCTCTCCCTTCTGATAGATCTTTTCCACTTGCTTCCTTGTTTACCCTGCTTCAAAGAGTACCTGTAGAATCAAAGCAGCATAACACTATCCAAGAACAGAGATCTACTATCATAAACAATATAGGACCAGATATATATTGACCACACAAATGCATATATCATCAATCATACAAGAATGTGGAGGAAAACTCGAATAGCTTTATTAATAATCAAGAATAGCAAAGAGGATTACAACCAATTGTTCTGACCCAGCATCATCCTCTCAACAAGAAAGCCCTTCTTCACCTCATGAAAAGCTTAGATCACCCAACACTATGATGTTACACCAAGAAACCAGCAACACTTCCTTACAAGATAAAAAATTCCATCCTCTGGATCTCTGGGATGAGGGATCCATATATAGATGTTTGCAAGGGGGGTGAGTCAGCTTCTGAGATTTGATTAGTGTCCTCTCTCTGATAGTTCTTGATTCCACTTGGAGTTTGATGATCTCTTACTCATCCCTGGGCGAATGCAGGGAGGCAAGTGTCACAGGAGAAGTTTATGGAAGATTCCATGATCCTCCACCTCACAGATTAACCCTGCCATTTGTCCACTCTCGCCGATCGCACCCCATAGAAGGTCCTTTCAGTATGCATCACACCTCCCGTGTGCATTTCGGTGGGATGCAACGCACTTTGACCATGGAGCAGGTGAGATGGTCTAGTTTTGACCAGTTCTGAGTAGTTTTTCATGGAGAACTTTTGGGAGATGCTGTAATCAGTTGACCTTGTTCTTTTATGGGTTGGAACAACACTCTTAGGGACTTAGGAGCCCTTGGTTTATGGACATTTATGATTGGGGTTGCAGTGCCCAAAAATGTCTATAACAGTTTCCCCCTAAAGCATGAGGTCGTTAATCTTTTGATGTCGGGTGAAATGCTTTATCATGAGGATCCGAAGTTTTTTCAAGCTGGAAGGCGACCTGTAATAAGATACAATACAATACATTATCTTCATAATATTTTCATGATCTAGCTGAGGCGGGCATTCCCATGCTCAACTTTATAAAATCATTTTCATGTACATAAGACAGACACTTGTCTGAGTGCAGACTGATGATTCTGGTAGAGCCATCATCCCTTGGATTGGGTGATTATCTGTGCAGTAATGATGTACATTTGATGTCTTTATTTTCCTGAATATATATCGCAGCCCGGATGGATGAAACTAGATCCAGGGTCTTCAATCTCGTTCGATCTTCACTCAAAGTACAAGTCGATCCATGTGAGAGATATTTTGGAGTCGAACATGGAAAGACATCACTTGATTACCAGCCAATGATGTAAGCTGTTAACAGGCGCGAGAGGAATCACCGATAATGATGATGACCCTCAAGGTACTACAATACAATTCACATGGTGCAAATAAAGGGACTTGGCGTCGAACACCACGCAAAATCTTTCGGTCGAAGGCCATTGATGTAAACCTATCGCCGGAAGTGAGAAACTTGCCACTGAGGCATGCAAGCTTCAAAGTACTGAAAGGGTTGTTCCTAGATCAACTTCTTGGATAATGAGCTGATGTCAACAAGAAGCGATCCGTCATAGGAGGGCCTTAGTGAATCCCACATCAATGACACGGAACGGAGCAAATGATTTTAATGGAGGTGAAAATCATCTGATGACATACGGTTCAGGGTGGCGGTCATGAAAGAATGGAGCGTAAATGTATTGCAGTGGATGAGACACAGGTGAATTCTCTGGGCGAATTCTCTTGAACATATCGGCGACACTGACATGATGGATTGGTAGCGTTAACCCCAAATATGGATGGTGTGATGGACCAATGGTGATATGACCAGTGAACGGAACAACCCAACCCGACTCGGATGCGGAGTGAAAGTGTCATGTTCAAGAGCGACTTGCTACCAATAAAGTTTCTTCAAGTTTTCTTCCCAATTTTCCCCAGTCATTGCTGACCAGTACCTCTTTATTTTTGTCAAGCTTGAGGAGGATAACATATGCTTGTTCTATAATTTGCCCTTCTGGCAAACCCATCACTATGTTTTAATGAGCCTAGCGATAGTGAAACTCGTTCTTGTTTGTATGGACAAGTTTGTCGCTATTCGGTTTTAACGAGTTTAACGACAAAGATAACTCGGTCCTTTTCAATTTTAGAGAGTCTGAAAAGGGACTTAAAGAAAACTTCAACAATCATTTTTCATCATATAATCCCTTAAGTCCGAAAAAGTATAAAATAATACAGAAGGGATGAATTTTCGGTAATTTTAACGAGTCGAACAAAACAAGCGCTCGATCTTTTTGTGTAATAATCCCTCAGGTCCAAAAAGATTAAAATCTAAAGGAGGGATAGCACTTCCGGTCACTTTAACGAGCTGGAGAGGCCAATTGCTCGGCAATCTTTTCATATTTTACGAGTCAGATGAAAAGAGCTTAAAGGAGACTCGTTTTTCGAGGAACGAGTGATAAATTTGGGTAGCAGCTAATTCCAGGTAAGGTTTGGAATTTTCCAATCACGGCAGTGTCACAAGGATGGCTAATAGGATCACTCTTCGCAGCTATTCCTCAAAAAGGGTAAACAATCGAATGGAAGTGAATGATTGGCCAATATAGAGTGGAGATGATGATGAGAACACGACCAAGGCTTCAAAGGCTGATGATAATACATTCACGATGGTTATTTACCGGAAATTGGTTCATTTTTTAATGAGCTTAAACTCTAGGGGAACATTTTCTCATTGCTTATGTTTATTTTTTAACGAGCTTGAATTCCGTGTTAAAACTGCTCGATCCAGTCGTATAATAAGGATGTCTCATTTAAAATGGCATTTTTTCAAAGCTTTGCCCCGCATCCTTTCTTTATGCAAGTTAGGAAACGACCAATCCTACGAGTTTAAAGGGTTAGAGGACCTACAAATTTAAAAAATAAATGGTCGCTCTTCGCTTGCACGCCAAAAGGTTTGCATGCCCCCGGGTATAGCGAAAAATTTCCGGGTTACCAAAGACTGTTCTATCCATACTTCAGACAAAACACTTCCTCGACGATGTCTACCGAAATAAACAAAGGTGAGTGGCGCAACTGGCTCCACTCACATAACTTTGACGAAGGAATCTTATTCCAGTCTAATCTCATAAACTAGTCATATATCCTTCACGGAAACCTACTCTATACCCAAGGTTTTCCTGTCGAAACAGGCCAGGGTGCATGCCCCCTGGGTTTCAGTCATGTCCTCCGAATCACTCGCGCTCATCAGGTGGACGGACTGGGGATTGATGAGACATTCCTTGCATGAAAAGACCATTCAGGGATGGTATTTGACTATTTGCTATGTGTGAACCTGGGAATGAAAGCTGGTTTATGAGCTTGAGCACTCTTCCTTCATGTGGAAAACACATTACTCTAAAGAGTGAGGAGACAATGGCTCCCATGCAATAAATATAGTCGTGTCCAAGGAGTAGATTATAATCCAGGGGTCCTTGGACTACCATTACGTTCATGTGAACGGTTTTCCTTCTCAATGGTTTTGACACATTGGGAAGGATCCCTAACGGTCGACTGGTTCCTTTGTCAAAGCCTGTTAGATTTCTCATTTCAGGCAAAAGCGATGGCGAACCAAGCGCTTTCCAAGCAGTTGAGGAAAGGATACTCACAAAAGCCCCTTCATCTATGATGGTACAGGCCATGACCATTCTATATATTTGAGCAATGATTCGGATGGTACACTAGTCGGTAAACGGGGTATGCCTAGCAGATTCCAATCGAAGGAAACAACTAGGTTGCTTGGAGGTGGGACCGAATAGACGGTCGGATACGACTCTGACGAACTTCCTTCCTACGGTAAAGGAAGGGGTAGACTGCCCTCATGTTCGTCGGAGTCTGTGCTTACGAGGAGAATTTGAATGGTGTCGTTCTTGTTCTCTCCGGTGACTGTATCATCCGAAGATGGACCTTCTGAAGGCAAGACCGGGTCAACTACCGCCTCGACCTTTTGACTTTGGTCTGGCGTGGATTCAGAGGGTTCGTCTTCAATGATAGACGCTTCAACCGACCGCAATCGTGTGTCAACCGGATTTTCAACTAGTGACGGACTCGACAAGAGTTTCTTATATCCAGGAGGAAGCCGTAATGGTGAAACCGGACAGTCGTCCAAAACTCTTTTAGCTTCGTCTAAGAAGGGACAACGGTGGACGGTGTGATCGCCTTCACACAGTTTATAAGGAAATTTACATTTTCCTTTTTGTCCAGGGGCTTCACTTTCACTAGTTGACGGTGTATTCTCAACATGATCATCAGAGGTTGATGACACTAGATTGTGCAAACGAGGAGACCAGTCCCTTAAGATCCGAGGGATGCAAGGACAATCTCGTTGATAGTGATCTCCTTTGCAAATGACACATGGCGATTTAGGCCTAGATGGTGGAGTGTGTGGATTTTCGCTAGATGATGCCTGGTTGCCCCTTTCCGCCTTTGGCTCCTTCTTCTTCTTCTCCTTCTCAGTTACTTGATTTTTGGCTTTATCAGCTTCATCAAGTGAAGAGGAAGGAGGAGAGGGAGAATTAGACGAAGTAGAAGGTTTGGGGATAACTCTGGTATCATTTAGTTGCTCACTTGATTGTTCAGGAATCATAGTGTTCTGAACGACAGAGGTCGAGAAGAGCAATACGGGCAAGCCGATTGTCAATCCTGGAAGCGACAATCTGGCCATATGGGGTGCACCAACATCTCCCCAAGAGGAGAAAGGACTAGGATTTCCTCCAAGGGGGAATCCTTGGTTGGTGGACTCCATTTTTCTCAACCTAAGACCAACGTAGGAAAGGTGATGTTTATTCTGATTAAAATAAATTTTAGACACTTTGACACAACTTGTTTTTTCAATTTTTAAGAGTCAAGAAAAAACAAAAGATGACTCTAGTCACCTTCGATTTTTAATGAGCTTGAAGTGACAAGTGCTCAGATGGACCTTTTCCTTTGAGTCTGAAAAGGAACGAAAGAGACTACTCTGGAAATCTAGACAGAGGGATTACCAAACCAATCGCAAAAATGTAGAATACTTTTTACGGTACGGCAATCAATCTTCCCGAATGCTGTGTTTAGTGCATTGCGATCGATAGCACGGTAGACACGGTTTCCTGTGGATAAAGGATAAAACCTATTGTGGTCTCCCAATATATACTCGACGGTACGTGGGAGCACAAGTCCATACTGGCACTTATCGTCTCAAAGTGGAGGAATCACCCAACCAGCAATGAAAACAACAGTTACCAGGCTTTACGACGCCGGAATACGTCTCTAGCCTAGACTTCTAAATGTTTTGCGTTAGGTTCCAAAGCGTTTTTAGATTCATTAAATTTATTTTACAATTGATCTTGATTAAGAAATTTGCCTTTCAGGTTCACCGCGTGATGTAGATATACAATTTCTTAAAATGCAATCTAAGATGATAAACAATCGTTTAATCTTCTTTTTGTAATGAAAATCCTAGCTACTAAGGAAAGAGAGACGATATTCTTTCAACATAGAGCAGAGAGCACACACTATATGCACTGTCCTAAATCAAACCAACAAACAGTCTAAATGCAAATGCACATGCATGTATTTGTTTTCAGCCTTCTTAATGTGTGAATGATAAAAAGAAAGCTAAGCGCAAATCTGAATTATTTTTCAAAGCAACATTACTAACAAGTTTATTTTCAAGACAAAATGAAGACAATGATGACACTTTGTTATTTGGAATTGAAAACTTGCTTTCGACACTTGAAAAACTATTAATTCAATTAAAATACAAGAGTAATAGTGTAATCGACTATCAAGAACAATCAGATTCTCTTCTATGACTGAAAACGAAACTTGCGACACTTCCAAATCAAGAAACGACAATTTAATTACGCTACTTCTTTGTAACAGAGAACTGAAAATGGCTCACAATACATAAAAAATTTTACAGTTATTTGCACAATGGAGGCGGAATAATGGCAAGGAAGGGGGTTTCCAACAAAGGTATACTGATTACAGACAACAAAACTCCTGAATAGAGCTGAAAAGAGTGAAAAAACAAAAGTCTGAAGGCAAAATTAGCCCTTTCTGATCAGCGCACCTGTTACACAGGGATTCCAGTATGCATCCCACCTATAGCACACAGGAAGTGCGATGCATACTGATATCCTTGAAGAGAGGGTGCGATGGTACAGTGCGATACTTTTGATCCAGTTCTTGATCACAGTTCAGGGATTTTGGCCGAGCAAGTGGTAATCAGTAAATAAATCACAGGGGTAGATCTAAGGAGGTTACTAGAGCCACCACAAAGCAATTAGAGAGCTTGTAAATCGATTGTTTCGTTCATAAACAAAACCCGAAGATAGACTGAAGCAACATTGATCTACTTTGCACTTGCATAGCAAATGCAGTTCGAAGGCTAGCTGGCTTGACTTTAGGCTCCATCTGTAAGTTTATAATGCAAACAAATATAGACACACAAACAATCTATTCGCTCCCCAGTGGAGTCGCCATTTTGTTATCGGGAAATCTAGTGTCTATGCAGAGCTGCTAGTCCCACTAAGTCTGGTAGCTACCTTAGAAACAAACAAACTAAAACCACTTTCGTTTTCCTTTATGAGAGGTAGATAAGAGGGGAAAGAAGGAGACCAACCTCTGTCTTGCGCTTGGCTCCTTGCTTGATTCCTCTCCCTTCTGATAGGTCTTTTCCACTTGCTTCCTCGTTTACCCTGCTTCAAAGAGTTCCTGTAGAATCAAAGCAGCATAACACTATCCAAGAACAGAGATCTACTATCATAAACAATATAGGACCAGATATATATTGACCACACAAATGCATATATCATCAATCATACAAGAATGTGGAGGAAAACTCGAATAGCTTTATTAATAATCAAGAATAGCAAAGAGGATTACAACCAATTGTTCTGACCCAGCGTCATCCTCTCAGCAAGAAAGCCCTTCTTCACCTCATGAAAAGCTTAGATCACCCAACACTATGATGTTACACCAAGAAACCAGCAGCACTTCCTTACAAGATACAAAATTCCAGCCTCTAGATCTCTGGGATGAGGGATCCATATATAGGTGTTTGTAAGGGGGTGAGTCAGCTTTTGAGATTTGATTAGTGTCCTCTATTTGATAGTTCTTGATTCCACTTGGAGATTGATGATCTCTTACTCATCCCTGGGTGAATGCAGAGAGGCAAGTGTCACAGGAGAAGTTTCTGGAAGATTCCATGATCCTCCACCTCACAGATTGACCCTGCCATTTGTCCACTCTCGCCCATCGCACCCCATAGAAGGGCTTTTCAGTATGCATCACACCTCCCGTGTGCATTTAGGTGGGATGTAGCGCACTTTGACCATGGAGCAGGTGAGATGGTCCAGTTTTGACCAATTCTGAGTAGTTTTTCATGGAGAACTTCTGGGAGATGCTGTAATCAGTTGACCTTGTTATTTTAGGGGTTGGAACAACACTTTTAGGGACTTAGGAGCCCTTGGTTTATGGACATTTATGATTGGGGTTGCAGTGCCCAAAAATGTCTATAACACCAACTGGTTCCTACACCGACTCTTTGTCTTTAAGGCTCTGCTCTGGATGCAGCCTCCAACACGTAGCTCTCTGATGGCCACCTCTGTCGCAATGACAACAATAAGTCTTCTTCCTCCATATTTTCTTTACCTTCTTCTTTGCCTACTTTTGAGAGGGCCTTTCATGCCTCATCCTTTTTCGTGTTGCCATTCTCTTCCAACACTCGGCAAATACATGGTTATGTAAACCACAATAAGTACATGTTTTTCGATGCCTCTTTTTACGTTCATCATTAACAACATGATTTTAGTTGAAATGAACATTCGAATATTGAGACTTGTTATATCTTTCCTTGTTGTCTCTAGTGTAAGTAAGGAGCCTCAGGTTTGTCCCTGTAATTGGTATCTCCACATTTCCAACAAAAATTATAGTATATGAAGATGAAATTGAAGGGAAATCAACATCTTTTACCTCCACTATCGAGTTGGAAAGAACTGATGAGGGCTTCTCAGCATCTGTTGTTGGTGGTTTGCTGGCTATCTTGGCGCATTCCCCAACTTCCTTCCTAACATACCCAAGTCCAGCCGGACGGGGTAATTCCTCTACTTTGATGGGGTTGACAATGCCTTCGCCATTAATTCCCAAGCCTTTTCCTTCATACCCCATTTTATTCAAGAGTTTGGAGCCAATTCATGTGGTATGATTTTCAAAAACGGCGAAATCATCATCAGGAAACATACATGAAGGTAGAGAATTACTTTTTACCTCACATGGGTCACGCTGCAGCTTTTCCAGGGCCTTGTCCTTAGCTTGCAGATGTCATAGCAAACTATGTTTCTCCTCTTTCTCTTCCTGTAGGAGCATCTTCAATTCAACGTTATCTGCTTGAAGACTTTGGTTGTTGTGCTTTAGTTCTTCCCGGGCCTCTTCTGTAGCTCGCAACTAAAGCTGCAATCACTGCTTTTCCTATGTCTCTTTTTGTAGAGCTTCATACATTATTTCCACCTTTTTCGACACTCTAAGCATGGTCTTGTACATCACTTTGTCATCCTCCATTGCTGCATGTTCCATTGTTCACGCTCACAATTCACATCCACACAAAGACTGCTTTGATACCAAACTTGATCCGAGTTGACTCAACTTATAGATTTAACCAAGATTTTTTACTTTCGTGATGTTGTTAGAATTGCATTTAAAAGAGAATAAAGGAACATATATGCATACTGGAAAGAAGAGGGAACATGACAAGAATCAACAACATAAAACAAAAGACGTTGATAACAGAGTTCGTCTAGTGTGGACTACGTCTCCGGGCCCGGTGTCAAGATGGTGTTGGCCGCTTCATTCAGTGTTGGAAATGGTGAATATGTACATGGAATATGTTTTCTGTCATACAAGGATATGTTCCCTCTACATGAGTGGCAAAGTATCTCCACGAGACGTTCCGCTACATGAACTATCACTCACAATAGACCTCCTATCAACATGACATAAACTTACACATGGTGACAATGAGTATCCCAACATCATGGCATCAAAGGGATCTCAACCAAAACACCCATGGTGACAATGATTATCTCGTCATCATGGAAACAAAGGGATCTCATTCAAAATATACATAACAATCCATGATGAATACATCTCACATGAAATAGACACAAAGATTCTGCATCATACATCAAGCAGGAATCGAAACAACATAGTACATCTCACAGCAAATGATCAAAGAAGTACATGTCAACAACATTGCATATACCTCAACTCTAATGCCGGATGAAGAATAGAATACTCAGCTACTGGATTTGAATGCACCATCGAAATCATGGCGTCACGTGACATAAGATCGATTGTCCACACTCTAAAATATGACACCGTCACTCCAATATGGAAAATGGCCGAAAAATAGAAGGCTCAGATGAAAAAAATGACTACACCACTGAATTTGTGTCGTCGAGAGGAGTAAACTCGACTATCCATTTTCTAAATTCTAACACCGACAAAATTTGGGCTTGTAGGAATCTTTTAGATTTCCTCGCTATGCTCCAAAGATTCTCTCCTCTGGGTTGACTGGAGATTGTAACTCATATCAGAAAACTGATCTTGCCATTGAGATCCTTGCGAAATTCTGAGAAGAATGAGTATAAAGTTCACTGCATTATGGATCTGGGAAATTTTAGCCCCTAAGGAATCTAGAAGATTACCTCAAGATTCTCAAAGATTCTCCTCCACTGGGAATCTGAAAATCCACTGTTCAAAAGGAAAATCTGACCTCGCCATCGTGTTCCCTGCAAAAATCTGAGAAAAATAACTATAAACTTGATTACATTATGATAAATGATTTGTTTACCTCCCAGGGAATCTTTTTAGCATCTTAAGATTCTCTGCAAAAATTATGTCTCGAAAATCGTGCCATCATTTTGCTTCTTGGAACTTCGTCATGGTTCCGCCATACCGTTCTGTTCAAATCCGCCTTCGTTCATTGTTCTGTTATACATTCCCTCCCAGCGCATTTTGAAATGAGGCTTAAATATAAGATGTTGGGCGGAAATTACAACATGGAGTAGTTTGGCGTAGTGGTAACACACTGTATGAGGGAAGGTCGGGGGATCAAATCCTGACCCTCTCAGAATGTCATGCGGTTAATTTATTTTGGTGTGTTATCATTTTTGCAACGGTTTGTTTTGCATTAAACGTGGGCGGAGTTTTGTTTGGCATATCGTTTAAGTTGGTGTGAGGTTTGGGTTGGGCCACCCGTGGAGCAGGCCGACCATGTGGCTGGGCGGGTTCGATTCCCGCTGGCCCATAACTTTTATATGTTATGTTTGGTGTGGTGGGGGGTGGGCCGGGTCCACCAGAGGTGGCCCACCCACCACCCTTTTGATATTTAATGTAAACGTTATATATAGGGTTGGTTGGGCCGACGGGGGTCAAGGCCTGTCGTCCCATTAAAAATTTGTTTTGTAATATATATATATATATATATATATATATATATATATATATATGGTCAGATGGAGGTGGCCGGGGTCATGGCCCGCCACCTATTATATATATATGTTTAATAATAAGCTATTTTTTGGATTTTGTCTAATATAAGGGATATTAGACAGATTAAGTATCCAACAAATTCGCCCGCTCCTCGAGAGCCAAATTCCATGTCCGGGACTCGGTTAATTTGTAGGACCATTAAACTTGGCTCACTGCCAAACTTTGACCGAAACTTTGACTGGCTCTTTCTCCCTCATACGAGCTTGGTTTTGAGTGTCGTTCACACCATTGGAATCAGGGCGACTTACACTTCAATTTGGTGATGGTTTGGGAGCATTTTGACCACTTTGAATTTTGACCCTTTCTGAGTCCTCTGGGATTTCTGCATGTGTTTGGAGCCACCTGGATCACTTACACTCTACCTTCACCTGCTAACAATCCAAGCACCTAGCCACAAACTCTGCTACGTCTCTCTTCAAATTCAACCAATAATAGAATTTCTTCACTGTTGTCAGCATCTTCTGATAACTTGGGTGACCTCAATATTGTTTCGCATGAAACTCCCTCAAGATCACCTTCTTGATCTCACTGTTATCTGGCACATATATCATGTCTCTAAATCTAACCAATCCATCTTCCATGAGATGATATTCCACATCTCATGCACCTTCATGTGCACCTGTACCTGTACCTATACCTATACCAACACCTATACCACTACCTGTACTCTGCTGCAAACTATGCACAATATCCATATACCTTACATCCTGCTGACCTGCCTCCAAGATCCTATCCCGTAAGTCTGTCACATAGGAGCTCATAACTGCTATGTGATTTACCTATATCCACTTGCTAAGAGCATCTGTCATCCTATTCTCTTTACCTTTGGTATACATGATCTCAAAGACGAACTCACCGATCGTGGCGAACCATTGAGCTTTCCTGCCATTCAGATTCAGTTGGTAAAATAGGTACTGTAAACCACTGTGATCACTCATCAATACAAACCTCCTACAAAGAAGATAGTGCCTCCACATCTTCAATGCATGTATGATCGCTGCCAAATCAAGATCATGCTAGTGCTCATTCAAATTTTGTGACTCATAGTATACCACCTGTCCATCTTACATAAGGACTCCACCAAGTCCTCTCTTGCAAGCATCTATACATACTACAAACTCTTTTTCTGGATCTTCAATATTTAACACCGGTGTATGTGTCAACCACTGCTTGAGATGCACAAAACTGGCCGCACACTCCTCTGTCCATTCAAACTTCTTACCTTGCCTCTGCAATGATGTTATGGGATAAGTGATCTGCGAGAAGTTCCTGATGGAACTCCTGTAATAACCTGCTAACCCCATGAAAGATCTCACCTCATCTACATTCATACAAGCTGCCCACTCCATGATATCTCTTACCTTTCTAGGCCCCCCTTCTATGACATCCTTGGAAACCATATGTCCCAAGTAGTGTACCTCAGTCTTAAAGAAATTACACTTGCTGAGCTTAGCATACAATTGATGCTCTCTCAACACTGCTGCTAAATTCTTGGCATATTCTTCTTCATTTTACCAATATATCATCAATGAACACAATAACAAACTTGTCCAAATACAGACGCAACACACCATTCATCAAGCACATAAAGGTAGTTGGAGCATTAGTTAAACCAAATGAAACTACAACAAACTCATAATTCCCATATTTGGTCCGGAAAGCTATCTTGTAGATGTCCTCTTCTTTAATGTGTACCTGATGATATTCGAATCTCATATCAATCTTCGAGAACACTATTGCTCCCTTCAATTGATCGAACAAGTCATCAATCCTTGGTAACGGATACCTGTTCTTGATGGTCACTTTGTTCAACTGTCTATAATCAATTCACAACTTGAGAGTACCATCCTTTACCGGTGCACCCCATGGTGATACCCTTGGCATAATGTACCACTTGTCCAACATTTCCTTCAAATGTAGATTCAACTCTACTAACTCAGGCGTACTCATATTGTAAGGTGCCTTTGATACCAGAGCTGCCCCTGGCACCAAATCAATAGAAAAGTCTATTTTAAAATATCTGCAGGAAATACATCCTGAAACTGTTGTAGAACTAGGTACCTGCTCAAAACATTTGCATCCTCAACTTCCTTAACTTTGTCACTATAAATGTGCATTGCAAATAACACACACCCTTTCCCGTGACTATGCTTGGCCTGCATAACTGTCACTACTCTAGCTAGTGTTGCTTTCTTCTTACCCTGCAAGACTCTTGTTCCCCATTGTCATCCAAGCACTCAATAGATTTATCATAACAATCCACCTTGGTTCTACGAAGGTACAACCAATCCATGCCCAACAACATATTGTATGATCCCAACACTAATACATTCAAATGTGCTAAGGTAGGCATACTATTCAAATCAGATATACAAGCTCTTATCGAATGATGGACTCTCTTCTTGGTACTTGTAGCTAACTGCACTGACCAAGATTCTACATGCACTTCTTTATTCAAACCACTTATCCACCAAGTTAGGACTAACATAACTATAATTAGATATAGGGTCAATCAAAATAGAAACAACTTGATCATAAATCTTACCATCCATCTCAATGATAGATTCCTGATGGTCTGCCTGTCTATTATCCAATGCTGCATAGATCCTAGGAATACTCTGCCCAACATCTCCCATTGTTTGTGCTTCTGGAGCATTTAAGATCTATGGTCTACCACCCCGATGTTATGGACAATCTCTACTACGCTGGTCTTTGCCACAAGTCCAACACTTTATAGGCTTCTAGTCTGCATCCTTGTTCTACTCCTTAGATCGAAGTCCCTGTCCTCTGTCAGATGCATTAAACTTCTTAAACGACGTTGCATTCTCTTTATTACCTGTATCCTGGGGTCTTTCTCACTTCTTGTCTCATTTTCTTTTTTCTATTTGCATTACTTTTCTAGTCTGTCTTAGTCTTATATCAACATTTAGATTGCTCATAGCAATGCTTTAGCTTTCAGATGGCCTCCTCCAATGACCTAGGCTCATCAAACTCAATCCCGTCCTTGAATGCAATTGGTAATCCACTGATGAATCTTTGAATCTTGGGCTTCTCTTCCTTGAGGTAAGGCACATACCTCAGTAGCTTTAATAACCTGCTAGTGTACTCCTCATATGTCATTGATCCCATCTTTAGCTCATAGAACTCTTTTGCCATGTCATCAAAGTATCTCTCCAATAGGTATTTCTTTTAGAATAGCCTCTCGAACTCACTCCAAGTCAAGTCCTCCTCATGAATGCCTCTGACATTCTTCACATATTCCCACCAAACATATTCTTTACCTTTGAGACTTGATATGAATGTTGGGCAAACTTGTTAATGCTATGCAAGCTCCCTGATCAGTATTAAAAAAGAAATGTGTTTAGGATTGTCTCAAATTAACCAAAATGTGAAGGATTATGTGTCAAGTATTGAGTGTCTTTTATGAAAAATTTATGAGATTAATTAGTTGTTTTAAACACATATACAACAAGTAAATTACAGAGAAATAAAACACAACAAACTCATAACACAAAGCTGAGAAAGGAGTTCACCTCTCCTAGGCTACATCTCCTTGGACTTGCTTCAATGGCTAGACCCTCTTTGGATTAATGGTCAATTCTCTAATTACATGCACCTACAATGCTTCAATGGCTTTGCAACTTGCTCCATTGGATTCAGAAGCCCAAAAAACCTCAAAAATGACTTTTCAAGCTCTACAATTCAACTTCAGCTGATCTAGGCTTGACCTCCTCTCCTGGTGGCCTTAGGCTTCCTTAAACTTCAACGTAGAAAAATTACATACAGAAGTGCCTTTCTACCTCTGCAACCTATTCCATTTTTTTCAGAGAATCCAAATCATCTAGGAATGACTCTTTCTGAGCCAAAATTGGTCGGAAACTGCCAAAGTTATGGCTTCTTCAGTTTTTCCTAGGAAATCTCCACTAAATTTGGAAAAAATCTAGTTAACTCCACCAAATTTGGAGTTAGCTCCGGATTTGTCGGCTCCGCCAAACTAATCTTTCATTAATTAAATGATAAACACAAATTAATTAGCACTAATCCCACTTAGCACATTAATCTGGTGGTTAACATAAAATGTTAGCGCTTAAGGTAATGTTGGTCACATCAGCGTTAATTCTAGTAGTTAATGCTAGTGGTTAGCTCCAAATTCACCAGCGGTTAACATTAAATTTTAGCGGTTAAGGGTTAGGTTGGTCACATACTGGCGGTAACTGCTAGTGGTTAAGCCCCAATGCGCCATGTATTATACTTTAAATACATAATGCGCCCATAGTTTATTAACTGAAAATGTTGTGGTATGACGGTAGTGCGTGGGGTTAGTGTAGGCGAGGTCAGAGGTTGGAATCCATGACCTGCCAATAAACTTTTGCCATTATGTGCCGATGTTCATAGGCCTTTAGGGAGGGACACGTGGCGGCCTCTGAGCTTGCCACGTGTCACCTTCTAATTGGTCCACCCAAATGCTCCAGACCAATAACATTCCGCCAAGTGTCAAGATTTGGTTGGTCCACCCGTGGGAATATTCCTTATAATATTATTTTTGTTGACTGTGATGTACGTATGCCTAGTCAACATCCCAGTGAGCTTGTACCAAAGTTCGCCTATTTGACTAAACAATCAGAACGTGATATCTTCCTCATACGAACTCCGTTTTGAGTGAAACGAGTTGCGTTGGGATTGTATCACCGAGATAAATGCGGTCATTCAGGTTTTGAGTGATTATGAGCACTTTTATTTTTGAGCAAATTTTTGCCCCTAATCCAGATTCCGATCACTCCTTCCCACTGATAGGCTTTTGGACCCACAAAAGCTGGTTATCTGATGAGAGATGAATACTCTTCTCTTTCCCAAGTTCTATCAATTTATTCTTTCTAGAAAAATCTCCATGACCACCACTTTGGTTCATTGACATGCCTTGCCTCGCAAATGGCTTGGCACTTCAACCAATGTTCTCCTTTTCCTACTGACCCAATCCAACACTTGCTAGATGCTTGCTGATTAAACACCCTGCTGTACCAAACCAATCCATTGGTGCTTGGAAAACTGACTGATGGTCTTCCCACTGAGAATCATGTTCATCCTTTGCAACACATGCATTCGATGCAAGCTTCTCGTTGGAAACCACTTTTCCAAGTTAAGCCCATCTGAGTGAACTACAACAATGAGTTCCGATACTAGTAATAAAAAGAAAAGAAATAACCATTCTTTTACCTCCTCGGTTCCAAATTCCACATATGGAAGAATGCATTCGCCATCTCTTTCACTTCTTGGCGTCAACACATCAAATCTCATTGTAGACCATTTGATATTTTACAAGGGCTCCAATTTTTTTTTGGCATTTTTGTCCACTTTTTCTTCTTGATTCCATCATACTCTAGTATTAACATGCTGTTCATGTCATGATTTCAGAATGAAGGCTAATCATGAGCCTCTTGCTCAAGCGTGGTCCTTCCCAAAATCCTGCGACATCTTGTCACAAGAAACACCTTTCAAAATCCTAAAAAACACTCAAGGTTGATGATGTTTCCTTGAAAAACACTCATGCAAGAATATGACTTAACGACCTCTTCCTTTTGCTTCTTCAAAGCAACAAATGTCACATCATGTGAACATCGCCATGTACTCTTACATCTTGGTGTATAAACCATCTTGGTACTTAGTCGACGGTTTACTAAACACAAGTCGACAAAACATGCTTCTTCAAACAACTGACTTTCAAGTCAAGGAAAAGCAAGTACAACAACTTGACGATTTACAACAAGAATTCCACATTTTCATGAAACAATTCGTCACATCTCCCTTCCATCTTTGGAGAAAAAATCAACTCTTCCAAGTCGATATAACATACATGTAACAATCAATCAACCACACAAGCTGACACTCATGCATGTGCAAATGATCAACATTCTCAAGTTGACAACATACATTTTAACAAAGAAATCAACCAACACAAGTCAATCAGTCATGCATGCTCAAGCAAAATGAAACTATTAAAAATTCCACTGTTCACACACACAAACTCTCATGCATGTATAACAATTCTCAACTCTCTCACAAGTACAATCACAAGTACAAGAATCCCATTGGTATGTATGAGTACTTAAAGAGTTGAAATGACCAAATTTGCTGCAATAAAGTGAGTCAACATACTCCACTTTTGAATACCTTCCTGGCATAAACATGCAAGTTCAAGAATGCAACTTGCATGCAAATTTGTATTTGCAAATTGCCATCTTTGCTACATCTAAGTGAGTCAACATAACTCTACTTTTACAACATATTGATTCATGCAATATGCAACATACTTTGAGGAGAAAAGAAATGCATCCAAATAGCAAGGAAATTCATCAATTATCAAAAGAAATGCAAGGCCTTAATTGGTTAAGAAATCTAACCATCTCTTTCCAAACCATTTCAATGGCGCTTCTTTCAACTGCACTTCATCATGTGTATCATCCTGACCCACATCAATTATACAATCCTCTTTTCCATTCCTGCCAAAATCTCTCTCCACCTTCTTCAAATGTTGTGGATGACTTGTTGGATGCAAAGTCCAACACTTGTCTACAAGATGACCCTGCTTATGGCAATGAGTGCAAAATATTTGCATCTTCTTTTCAACATGGTTTCCATTATCCAATGGACCTTTGGATTTTTGTCTCTTTTGTTTTGAAAGTTCCCTGTGTATGGATATCCTCTTCCAACACCTCTAAACAATATGGTTATTCAAACCACAAAAAGAACATGTAAATTTTCTCCAAATCTGATGTGAAGATTTACCATGTTTATCATAATCAAAAGAAACTTTATTAAAGGAAAATTTATACCTTGCACATTCACCTTTGTCTCCTTCTTGAAGAGGTGAATTTGATGAGGTTGTGGCTCTCTTCGGGATACCAACAATGGTTTCAATGGCCTTAGAGCTTTCAACATCCTATTGTTTGCCATTTCCACTAGTTGCATGCTTATGAGCATCTTCTTGCAAAAGTGGGTATACAACTTTTGCATTCCTCATGAACACACACTTCACAATCTTGAGGTAATGAACATGTAATTAAAGTCCTTATTAGGACACCTTCATGTTCTTCCTTGGCTTTGGAGCATTGTCCATCATGTTTTCCATAACCAAGACCCAAGTACCTAGGCCTTTCCTCAACAACAATTGGCTCAACTATGCCTTGTCCATGTTTTCCTAACCCTTTACCTTCATAGCCCATCTTCATCAATAATTTGGACCCTATTCCTCTAGCGTGTCTTTCAAAAGCACCAAAACATTCATTTTGAGAGGAAACTGAAGATAAAATTGAATTGCATACCTCATTTTCATGCACATACTTGGCTAGGGTTTCCTTGGCATCATGGAGTTGAATATCCATCTCATGCATCTTTTCAAGAAGCTCTTTCTTCTCCTCCTTCATGGTCATCAACTACTCTTGAAGTATAGTGTTCTCCTTCCTATCTTCATACATCTCTTGCACCCTATCTCTCATGATGATAATCTCTTGCAACATCTCTTTATCAAAGAGTCTTGCTAAGGAAGATGGATTAGAAACATCACTTTTTGAAGCTGCCATCACACTTGTAATGCATCAAAAAGCTTCACAAAGCTTCAAAAAGTTTCTCAACAAAGAATCATCTCCATTCTTTAGCTTACACACATAAACTTACACACAACTAAATTCTCCTTGCACAAATACAAAACCAATAGCTAATTTTCTAGCTAACCTTGGCAAACCATCTCAGGGTTAAAATGAGCTAACAGTGCTCTGATACCAACTTGATCTGAATGTTGGGAAAACTTGTTAATGCTATGCAAGCTCCCTCATCTGTATTAAAAAATAAATGTGTTTAGTATCGTCTCAAATTAACCAAAATGTGAAGGATTATGTGTAAAGTATTGAGTGTCTTTTATGATCAATTTATGAGATTAATTAGTTGTTTAAAACACATAGACAACAAGTAAATTGTAGAGAAATAAAACACAACAAACTCGTAACACAAAGCTGATAAATGAGTTCACCCCTCCTGGGCTACATCTCCTTAGACCTGCTTCAATGGCTAGGCCCTCTTTGGATTAATGGTAAATTATCTAATTACATGCACTTGTAGTGCTCCAATGGCTTTGAAACTTGCTCCATTCGATTCAGAAGACCCAAAAACCTCAAAGATGACTTTCCAAGCTCTGCAATTCGACTTCAGCTGATCTAGGCTTGACCTCCTCTCCTGGTGGCCTTAGGCTTCCTTAAAATTCAACGTAGAAAAATCATGTATAGAAGTGCCTTTCTACATTTGTTCCATTGTGTTCAGAGCATCCAAATCATCTAGGAATGACTCTTTCTGAGCCAAAATTGGTCGAAAACTGCCAAAGTTATGGCTTCTTCAGTTTTTCCTAGGAAATCTCCACTAAATCTGGAAAAACTCTAGTTAACTCCACCAAATTTGGAGTTAGCTCTGGATTTGTCGGCTCCGCCAAACTAATCCGTCATTAATTAAATGATAAACACAGATTAATTAGCACTAATCCCGCTTAACGCATTAATCTGGCAGTTAACATAAAATGCTAGTGATTAAGGTAATGTTGGTCACATGAGCAGTTAAGTCTAGTGGTTAATGCTAGTGGTTAACTCCAAATCCGCTGGCGGTTAACATTAAATGTTAGCGGTTAAGGGTTAGGTCACATGCTGGTGGTAACTGCTAGTGGTTAACCCCCAATGGGCCATGTATTAAACTTTAAATACATAATGCGCCCATAGTTTATTAAGTGAAAATGTTGTGGCATGGCAGTAGTGCGTGGGGTTAGTGCAGGCGAGGTCATAGGTTCGACTCCCCGATCTGCCAATAAAATTTTTCCATTACACGACGATGTTCATAGGCCTCTAGGGAGGGACATATGGTGGCCTTTGGGCTTTCCATGTGTCACCTTCTCATTGGTCCACCCAAATGATCCAAAACAATAATGTGTCGCCAAGTGTCAAGATATGGTTGGTCCACCTGTGGGAATATTCAAAGAATATTCTTTTATCTTACTGGGCTGTCCGGATGCCTAGTTAGCATCCCAGTCAGCCTGTACGAAAATTTGTCTGTTTGACCAAACAATCAGAATGCGATATCTTCCACATACGAACTCTGTTTTGAGTGAAATGAGTTGCATTGGGATCGTATCGCCCAGACAGACACGGTAGTTCAGGTTTTGAGCAATTTTGAGTGCTTTGATTTTTGAGCAAATTTTTGCCCCTAATCCAAATTCCGATCAAGACTGAATGTAGCTATTCTGGATTTCATGTTCCCTCAATAATCGTGCAACCTGAAGAAATTCCTCATACCAAGCAACCATGCCTCTGCATTCTCTGACTTCTTCATCTCTCCATTAGATGTAGGTGGCTTTGCTTTCTTAAACTCATCCAAAAAATATCCCCTCTCACTCCTACTGTAAGGGTGATAATGATGCCGATCATAATGCTTATCATAACTAGAACTAGAATGGTAACTGTGTCCATCGCCTCTGCTGTTCGGAGTATCCAAAAACCTACCATCTCTCACTGTGTCATCTCTATCCGATCTGTGACCACCATGTAACCTACTTCCACATGCCCCATTAGTTCTATCCTCCTGCTCATGGCTGATTTGAAGTGGTCCATGTCGCTACAATTCTGAAAAACTTTGAAGTATCACTGCATTTATCTCTGCTTGTTTCTCCTGTGCCTATATGAGTTTGTCACTCTCTTCCTTACATCTCCTTATTTCTGCCTTTAATCTTCTCAGTGTATCTTCCAAATCAGAAGATTGCCCAACACCATGCTTCTCATATGATCCATAAGGAGAGTCTCGGGAACTGTATTCTACCATCTTGCTAGTCATCTTTGATATTCTTCATGCAAAGTATATCATGTCAACTAAACCAAATCACAATAAACCAATGTACCTCAACATAATTTGGGGAGGATATCTCATCTGCAAGATCAACAAATCTACATAATACATGAATAACATAATCATGAGAGTATATAGAGATATAACACATAAGATCCATCATTCTAGTTAGAGTCTAGTCATCAATGCATGACCTTATCAACTACACATACCATGACCTCATGCATGACAACAACCACCACGTCACTGTACACTTGACCACATGTGAATACTAACATGCATAAACAATGCATAATCAACTATACACTCATGAAGACACACTCCACAACAACACCATCAACTTCCCATGGCGAACTCACTGCAACCATAACCCATACCATACAAATGCAACAATCACATGGTCCTACAACACAAGAAACACATATGCAACTGACATGAATGCATGGCCAACAAACAACCCATCCAGTGCGAGGGGTGAACCATGCTTTGATACCACTCTATAACACCCTCCTCCCACATCTACCCAAGTAACCGTCCAACTGGGGTAAACATGTGACGAGAAGTTACTATGATATGATTCGACTTTGTAAGTCACCTTAAGGAAGTGGAACTGATGAAAACACACCATACAAACCTTCCTCATCAACAACAGTACTCCCAGGAACCATCCCAACCTCTCAGATAACCAACCCTTGGGTCTCACTAAGTTTTTTGACCATTAAACTCTTGGACGCTTCCTTGATATGGGCATGCATGCATCTAGGAGGCTCTGGATGCTCCCACAACATGGGTATGCTTCCATCCAAGGACTTTTCTACCCAATGTTGTGCCTACGTCTTCAGGATTTGAGCCACTTTTTCAGGACCAAAGCCCAAGTTACTGCCCATAATTAAATGACAGTTCCAGAACTTAAAGATGACAACAGAACAATGGTACAAATGGAAATATTTGAACAAGGGCTTGAATGGACCCCTACTAACCATGACAAACATTTCTTCAAACATGTCACAAATATGTAATCTACAAGTTTAAACAACAGATCTGAGCATAGGGGTCGCATACTCATCTGAGAATCGCTAAGAAGCATTGATGCCTCACGCAATAACTATATTTTCATCCATTAGGCCATAGATACATTGTTCATTCATTTACAAGTAAAAACATGATGAGAGCCATACATAGCCACTGTCATAATACATGTACATAACCAACATAATAACAACATAAATACTAAGGAAACAACAACCATATAATCCACATATAAACTAGTATAATACTCATGAAATAACAAGGAGAAATAACCTCATATTAATGATGCAAAGGCCAACCAATTGTGGGACTTCCACGAACCACCCAACTATAGACATGGCTGAGCCAAATCTCTCTTCATCCAGTCACCCTTGTGCCATATTCCAGGCATGAATGTGGGATCTCATAAAAAACATCAATCAAAACCATCCAAGGCTTCCAGAGGCCGAACCACCTCAACCCATCAAATAATGATTCCACCTCATGGCTGGACATCAGAAAACCATCATCAGATTGGTCTCTACCCAAGCCTTCCAGGGATCTACCTCATGGTCGGACATCACAAAACTATCATCAGATTGGTCTCTACCTAAGCCTTCCAGGGCTCCAGAGCGTTTGTTCCAACCAAGGCTTCCAAGACTAGTAATTCAACCCATAGTTGTCGCCGGGATTCCAAAGCATTTGTCCAAGCAGGGCTTCCAGCACTAGTAACTCAACCCACCAAGGGTTTCCAGAGTGTTTGTCCAACCAAGGCTTCCAGGACTAGTAACTCAACCCAAGTTGTTACAGGGCTTCTAGAGCGTTTGTCCAACCAGGGCTTCCAAGAACTAGTAACTCAACCCAAGCTAAAGGAAACATGAGAACCAACCAGAAAAACAAAGAAATGAACCCACAACACCATGACTATCTAAGAAATGGAAAGGCTAGGCAAATCCACTATTAATCTAGGCAATCCTCCATGCCAATGACAAATCAAGACCAATAAAGCACATGCATATACCATGCATGCCAAAACTAGTGAGGAAAACATACATGTGACTCGGTACCTGCAAGAACAACTCGCTATAGTTGCTGATGCCAAAGTCCTCTTACGCTTTCCTACTTTTCCTTTTCCTTCTTGCTCCAAATCTCCAAGTATGCCTCACTCCTCCAAGAGTGCTCCAAGAAAACTCTAAGTGTCCAAGAGTATGAGAGAGAGAGAATAGAGAGAGCTCCAAAATTGAACGGACAAAAGTTTGTGAACTGATCCTCATAAGCCTTTTTATTAATGAGGCCTCTATTTTCTTCATTTTCCATTATTTTCTTTCAATTTCCTCCGCACATGCAACTTGCGATCTTTCACCTCCCTTTTCTCCTAATTTCCATTATTTTCATAAATAAATGTGCCAAAATGCCATTTTGCCTTTCCAAAGCCTTTTCCATTGCCTTTTCCAATTTCCTTAGCCATTAATCAATCACTAGTGACCCCCATCACTATGATTTTGCCCAACATTCATCTTGGAATAAGTGTCCCATCAACCATGGATATTATTTTGCCTTTATTAACTTTTATTACATGGAATTTTCACGAGGGTCGTTACAAGAATTAGGATTTATGAATTGGTATTTCAGTAAAGAGAGTTTTAAGATTAAAAAAAATAGTCTTAGAAATATATGTTACATACCAATATTTTAAAGGCAAGTAACCGGTACTATCCAATTTTCGATGACGTTACTTGGTATGGATTAAGTGTATTAAAACAAAAATATCAATTAGCAAGAAACATGAGAATGCAATTAAAGAAAAGAAGGTGTTTAAAATCTGAACCCCAAAATTTGTAGTGAGAGATAATATGAATAAGTGACTAGAAAATATTGCAAGGTCTTTACTTCCTAACCTATAAAAGGAATTTCATACAATCAATCAAATTAAAATTTTCTTTGAAGGAAATGAGTATAGGAGAAAGAGATTTATGTTCCTAAACAATTAACCTATTTTCCTTTTCTTTTCTTTTTTAAAATTATGTTTAAGGAGGTACTTTACATTTGTGGAGGAAAAATGTTTAATAAAAATTGATCGTGAACATATGATGTATAGAAAAAATCGAGAAGAAACATAACATAAATGGATGCAAATATAGGAAATCGTGAGGAGACATAGGTTTGAGAGATTGTCTAGGTTTAAGAGTATTTACAATGAAAGCTATTTGGAAACAATGTGTCAATTGACGTACTATGAATATGACGTCTCTTGTTTACGATGCATAATTGTGCATACTTTTTGTAATGCAATCATACATAATGATTCGTTTCAATTAAACTGCATAGAAAAATACATGAACGAAAATACAACTATGCAATTCGCTGGAATAGTATATTGGCAAGGATACATTATACAATTGGCAGTGCCATATGAAAAAGGGAAGATAGATGGCAACAATTTTTTTTAATGATTGGATACGGTATATCTTGAATATAACTATATACATATGGTTTGTTGATATGTTGATTGTTGTAGTTGAATTTTGCTCATTCAAGGAAGATACAATGGTATTACATGTTATGAAATTTCGAATGAATATAAATCATTTGCATTATGAACCCCTGAAAGAAACAGTACAAGAGAAAAATATTTTACGTGGTATTGAAGCAGTTAGCGAAGAGCAATATATAGAATAATCCTATAAAAAACATAATGGAGATAATGTGAATGGCTTTAAAAACATGAACATAGATGAATATATCATAGAACTTAATACAAAGCTTATCAATGCAAAAAAGAGATCGTGGTTATCACTGCATCAACTGAAACAAGGACGCTGTCGAAACAACTCTAGTTAGGAAACCATTGAAATAATCAAATTTTCATATGAATATTAATAATTTGAATTCTAAAGTTTTGAAAGAAATTGAAAGAGGAAAAAAACATTTTACGTGATAATGAAGCAGCTAAGGAAAAACATGTAAAGACCCCTATAAAAAACATAATGGGCATAATGTGAATAGCTTTAAAAAATTCAACATAGATGAAGATACCATGGAACTTAATACATAGCTTATCAATGGAAATAAGAGATCACACTTGTCATTGCATCAACTCAAAAAACATATAAGAAACAATGATGTTGTCGAAACAAGTCTAATTGAAAACCATCGAAGTGACCAAAATCAAGACATAATATGATATTTTTAAATAAAGATAAGGAATCATTACAAATGTTCAATTATACATTCAAAACACTCGCCGAACAACAATTAATTAGAAAAATACATGTTACTATTTATGATTATGGAATATGCAATCAAACTTGGTTAAAAACATATGTCATAGAAATAAAATTGACCAATTTGTCCAAAAATAAGTGTATATGCAAAAAAAATGCAAAAATTCATTAGACAATGACAAAACTATCAAATTTGTAGTTCCAAAACATATTAAGAGCAATAAAAAAATATACATAGTGAAAAAACTCTCTGAATTGGAAATCTTTTTTGAGGCAAATTGTTTGTTAGAGCTTTCTAGCAATAATGATTTGCAAGCAAATCATTTGTCATGGTGAAGGTATGTTTCCATATAGTTTGTTGGAAATACTAAGAGTGGGGGGGGGGGGGTGAATCAATATTTATTTTACTATTATTATTTTATACCAATTAAGATCACTTAGTAAAACCATAACACCAGATGTACAACAAAATAATTTTATTAATGATAATGACAAAGACTCCAATCCTCTTCTACAACAATCTAAGTTCCAATTTGTACAATAACACCTATAATTCCTTCAGTACTCCAACCCTAGATGAAGACTCCAATCTTCAATTTCAAACCAGTCTCCTACTTGTATTACACCAAGCTCCAACTTAGTCTACTTGAGGACTTCAATCCTCTCAACAATTCAGGCTCTGACCCGGTTTTCCACAAGGCTCCAACCCTCTTAATCCGCTTTAATTATTGAAGATTGTTTTAGTGCTACTTCAAGACTTCCAATATCTTCTTCAACAAGTCCTGAAAATAAATCCAAGATCTACTTCAATACACGCCTTAAATATTCTCCAAAATACTTCAGGGGCTTGTTCAACAAGGTCAACTCCAACAACCCTAATATGTGTCTCCAAGATTCTTCATGTCTACATAAATAATATTCCTTAAAGCTACTTCATTAGGACTTCAACAATTTTGCTTCTTCATAGATGTCTGCTTCAAGATTGCCTTCAATAATGCTTCAACACAATCGCTGCAAAGGTGCACAAGAAGTCCTCTCCAAACAAGTCTTCAAGACCTCTTTAAGGTGCTCTAAGAGGCGAACTTATATACTTAATTTTTCTTCAACAAGACTTCAGTGATACTTCCAATGACTACTTCAAGATACTTTTCAAATTCTTTTGGCCTTAACCTTTCTCCAAAATCCCGCTCCAAGTCTTTACAATACTATAATGTTTTCTCTCAACAAAACTTGTGTCTTCTCAAAATAAGTAGTTTTGAGCTACTATCCATGCACTGGTTTAGACTTGTCTTCACATAAATTTGAATTTGAGCTCCTCTATTACAAGTTTGGGCTTCAATCCTTTTTCCATAGTCTAATAATTTATGTACAGGTCCTAGAATTAATGCCACTTAGATATGCCACAGTCCAAGAGTCTACAAATAGATCCAAGAATTAATGGCATTGAGATATGCCATAGTAGGTCTAAGATATCTTTCCATAGGTCCAAGAATCTAAGCATAAGTCTATTAACTTTTCCACAAATTCGAGAATTTTTCCACATGTCTACGACTTTTACAACAAGCCCGAGTTGCTAGGAGGTCATTGAATATGAGTTTATGGAGTAGAATGAGTTTGCAAATGAGGCTGAGTATTCCTTCATAAAAAAGAAATGTATACTAAGATCTAATCACAGAAAAATAAATAAATTAAGAACCAATACAAGGTTTTCCCAATAGAAAAGTCGAAACGATCTTCATCTCCCTTGCCTCCTTTAGTTCGCGAGTTGTGTACTCTTTTTGCTCCTATTTTGCTCTTCTTCTATATCTAAACCAAGTTGATGACCAAAATGAGGAGTCCAACTTTTTATTTATACTTGTTTTTCCCTATTGTGAAGAGACACTTCTCTTGATCATGGGGCTGACTTGCATGCCGACCTGTGCAATAACATTTTTTTAATTGTTTTATACGATAACAAAAACTAGATGGACCATTTTTTAATACGGTCTCCAACAATTTTTGCAACAACTTCAATGTATTGACCAGTTGGCCATGGTGGTGATACAATAACATTAACGAGTCTATGTTCTTGTTATAAAACAGGTTGTGAGCCTATGTTCTTGTATTCAAGAAGTAGACTTTTATTATTCGTTTCTTTACTAAATGCTGCACAAACACCAGATTGAGCCAAATAAAATATAATATCCCATGTTGCTACTATTTCTATGATTTTGGATATCTTCTTTAAGGACCACATCTTTAAAAACCGGTGTGCTTTTGTATCATGGGTGTCAAACTCTTCTTGCGCATTACTGATGTTGAAGGCCCTAAAACTTCTCCTAGTGAGTCTCTTGACATTAAAGATGGTTGTTTGGTATTGTCTGCATCCTTGTTCTTGGAAGCCTCTCCAATCAACCCTAGTGGAGAGAAAATGTCTTGAATGCAACAAATACCTTTGTCATTTTCACCATGACAACCCCATTATGAGCATGCCACTAATTGCTCGAGTTTAATGCTTAGGGATTTTTCCATGCATGTAGGGTTTCATCACCATCAACACATACTTCTTCATCTAGGGTATATTATGGCTTGCTTGTGGCTTGGGTTGCTTAAAGTAGGGCTTACTTCAACAATGTTAGGATTTGACATCAATGACAACCTTATCCAACATAGTCTTGTGTGGTATGCTAAATTTGGACATATTAATTACAACATCCTTCGCTTACTGAAAAATAATGATTTTTTTGGTTTTCCTACTATTCCTGGGAAACTAAAGAAATGTGATGTTTGTATCCTTAGAAAGCATAAAAAAGAACCTTTTCACAATTCTACTTCCAATGCATGTTGAAAACTTGGATTGATACATTCTGATTTCTGTGGTCCTATGCCTAGCTAATGGAAATAAATATACGATAACTTTTATTGATAGTTACACCATAATGTATTGGGTGTACTTGCTGAAAAGTAAATCTCAAGCTTTTGAAACTTCTAAATATTTTCATGTATGGATTGAAAATGAAGCACAATCACATATTGGTTCTCTTCGTACTAATAATGGAAGAGAATACACCTCTAATGAATTTGAAAACTATATTCACCAACATGGGATTCAACATCAAACAACAATTCTATAAAATTTTCAACAAAATTGTGTAGCTAAAAGAATGAACATGATTACGTTGAATACGATTCACTCAGTGATGTTTTCCAAAAATGTAAAGTTCATGTTTTTCGCTCATGTGGTTCTATGTGCAGTGTATGTGAAAAATAGATGTCCATATCATGCTCTAAAAAACAATACTCATTATGAAATGTGGTATGGTCGTATTGCTTCGGCAAGGCATCTCAGTGTCTTCAAAAGCGCATCTTCTTGGGGTATTCATATACCACCAAGGCATATCGTCTTTACGATGAGGTGAACAAGAAGTTTATTCTTTCTAGAGATGTACTTTTTCTTGAATATTCCAAGGCCGACAACATTATTGAGCAACAACTTGATCATTTGTATACATTCAATTATGCAAAGGCACATCATAAATTTGGTAATTAGATTCCACATCTTGAAGGGGAGTTCCCTATATTGGACCAATCTATGGAATCTCCTCCTAAAGCACTGTCTCTCCTTCATGAAGTTACTGGGACTTCATCGTATCAAGAAAACCCTTCGAGTGATGTGATTGAGAGGATTAGAAGGCTAAGTCTTGATTAGCCCCATCTCAATCATTGGAGTGACCTAAACCATCTCAGAAATGTCCCTTAAAATGGCTCACCAAAACACTTGAAAATGTTCATCTCGGTTAGCTCATAAAGAGAGGAAGTAGAGGTTCCACCAAACAAGATGAAGGTGATGTATATAATTATGATTAAGTTGATGTAGATGTTTCATATGATTGTGAATTGAATTTATATACTAAATTTGAACCAACTTCCTTTAAAGGAGTTACTTCTAATGATGAATGGAAAGAAGCAATCCATAGGGTGTATGATGCTATCATAAAAAATGGAACATGGAAGTTGGTGGACCTCCATTCGAAACCAAACAAATTGGCTACAAGTGGGTCTACAAGAACAAGTACAAATCACATGAATCAGTTGAAAAGCACAAAGCAAGGCACATGGAATTTTTTTTTCCATATAAGAATGTGTTGATTATGGGGAGACCTTTTCCCCCATAGAAAAATCAGCCACCATATAGACTCTTTTCGCCTTGGCAACTCAAGATGGATGCAAATTTCATCAAATGTATTTAAGGCTATTATATTGGATGGAGACTTGAAAGAGAAAGCCTTCATGTCTCAATCGAAAGGTTTGTTGTGAAGGGAAAAAGAATATAAAAATGTAAAGATATTGAAGATTTATATGGCCTAAAACAAGTATTGTGAGCCTAGTATGAAAATTTAATTAAGCATCTTTTGAAATTTAATTTCAAACACCTTAATCTTGATGTTGTAACTCTATTTGTCAAAAAAATTGGGAAAAATGTTTATATCTTATGGTATATGTAGATGATTGGTTGAAAAATGAAAACTATATTACATCCATAAAGAAAGAATTGAAAAGGGCTTTGATATGAAAGATTTGGGACACTTTCACTACTGCTTGGACATTGACGTGACTCAACATCCAAAGTATATATTCCGATCCCAAAAGAAGTACAATGGAGAATTGTTGAACAAGCTCAGAATTTATGAACGCAACCCTCTATCTACTTCGATGGAACACAACTTGAAGGTCACATCAAAATAAGGGAATGATTTTGAGAATGCATCCAAGTATATATAGCTTGTGGGAAGTCTTATCTACCTCACTTCTACTAAACCAAATATTTCATTCACTAGTGACCCCCATCACTATGATTTTGCCCAACATTCATCTTGGAATAAGTGTCCCATCAATCGTGGATATTATTTTTCCTTTATTAACTTTTATTACATGGAATTTTCACGAGGGCTGTTACAAGAATTAGGATTTATGAATTGGTATTTTAGTAAAGAGAGTTTTAAGATTTAAAAAAATAGTCTTAGAAATACATGTAACATACCAATATTTTAAAGGCAAGTAACCAGTACTATCCAATGTTTGATGACATTACTTGGTATGGATTAAGTGTATTAAAAGAAAGATATCAATTAGCAAGAAACTTGAGAATGCAATTAAAGAAAAGAAGGTGTTTAAAATCTGAAGCCCAAAATTTGTAGTGAGAGATAATATGAATAAGTGACTAGAAAATATTGCAAGGTCTTTACTTCCTAACCTATAAAAGGAATTTCATACAATTAATCAAATTAAAATTTTCTTTGAAGGAAATGAGTATAGGAGAAAGAGATTTATGTTCCTAAACAATTAACCGTTTTTCCTTTCCTTTTCTTTTTTAAAATTATGTTTAAGGAGGTGCATTACATTTGTGGAGGAAAAATGTTTAATAAAAATTGATCGTGAAGATATGATGTATAGAACAAATTGAGAAGAAACATAACATAAATGGATGCAAATATAGGAAATCGTGAGGAGACATAGGTTTGAGAGATTGTCTAGGTTTAAGAGTATTTACAATGAAAGCTAGTAGGAAACAATATGTCAATTGACGTAGTATGAATATGACGTCTCTTGTTTACGACGCATAATTGTGCATACTTTTTGTAATGCAATCATACATAATGATTCGTTTGAATTAAACTGCATAGAAAAATACATGAATGAAAATACAATTATGCAATTCCGTGGAATAGTATATTGGCAAGGATACATTATACAATTGGCAGTGCCATATGAAAAAGGGAAGATAGATGGCGGGAATTTTTTTTAATGATTGGATACGGTATATCTTGAATATAACTATATACATATGGTTTGTTGATGCGTTGATTGTTGTAGTTGAATTTTGCTCATTCAAGGAAGACACAATGGTATTACATGTTATGAAATTTCGAATGAATATAAATCATTTGCATTATGAACCTCTAAAAGAAATAGTACAAGAGAAAAATATTTTACGTGGTATTGAAGCAGTTAATGAAGAGAAATATATAGAATAATCCTATAAAAAGCATAATGGAGATAATGTGAATGGCTTTAAAAACATGAACATTGAATCATAGAACTTAATACAAAGCTTATCAATGCAAAAAAGAGATCGTGGTTATCACTGCATCAACTGAAACAAGGACGTTGTCGAAACAACTCTAGTTAGGAAACCATTGAAATAATCAAATTTTCATATGAATATTAATAATTTGAATTCTAAAGTTTTGAAAGAAATTGAAAGAGGAAAAAAACATTTTACGTGATATTGAAGCAGCTAAGGAAAAACACGTAAAGAACCCTATAAAAAACATAATGGGCATAATGTGAATAGCTTTAAAAAATTCAACATAGATGAAGATACCATGGAACTTAATACATAGCTTATCAATGGAAATAAGAGATCACGCTTGTCATTGCATCAACTCAAAAAACATATAAGAAACAATGATGTTGTCGAAACAAGTCTAATTAGAAAACCATCGAAGTGACCAAAATCAAGACATAATATGATATTTTCAAATAAACATAAGGAATCATTACAAATGTTCAATTATACATTCAAAACACTCGCCGAACAACAATTAATTAGAAAAATACATGTTACTATTTATGATTATGGAATATGCAATCAAGCTTGGTTAAAAACATATGTCATAGAAATAAAATTGACCAATTTGTCCAAAAATAAGTGTATATGCAAAAAAATTGCAAAAATTCATTAGACAATGACAAAACTATCAAATTTGTAGTTCCAAAACATATTAAGAGGAATAAAAAAATATACATAGTGAAAAAACTCTCTGAATTGGAAATCTTTTTTGAGGCAAATTGTTTGTTAGAGCTTTCTAGCAATAATGATTTGCAAGCAAATCATTTGTCATGGTGAAGGTATGTTTCCATATAGTTTGTTGGAAATACTAAGAGAGGGAGGGGGGGTGAATCAATATTTATTTTACTATTATTATTTTATACCAATTAAGATCACTTAGTAAAACCATAACACCAGATGTACAACAAAATAATAATTTTATTAATGATAATGACGAGGACTCCAATCCTCTTCTACAACAATCTAAGTTCCAATTTGTACAATAACACCTATAATTCCTTCAGTACTCCAAACCTAGATGAAGACTCCAATCTTCAATTTCAAAACAAGCTCCTACTTGTATTACATCAAGCTCCAACTTAGTCTACTTGAGGACTTCAATCCTCTCAACAATTCAGGCTCTGACCCGGTTTTCCACAAGGCTCCAACCCTCTTAATCCGCCTTAATTCTTGAAGATTGTTTTAGTGCTACTTCAAGACTTCCAATATCTTCTTCAACAAGTCCTGAAAATAACTCCAAGATCTACTTCAATACACGCCTTAAATTTTCTCCAAAATACTTCAGGGGCTAGTTCAACAAGGTCAACTCCAACAACCCTAATATGTGTCTCCAAGATTCTTCGTGTCTGCATAAATAATATTTCTTAAAGCTACTTCATTAGGACTTCAACAATTTTGCTTCTTCATAGACGTCTGCTTCAAGATTGCCTTCAATAATGCTTCAACACAATCGTTGCAAAGGTGCACAAGAAGTCCTCTCCAAACAAGTCTTCAAGACCTCTTTAAGGTGCTCTAAGAGGCGAACTTATATACTTAATTTTTCTTCAACAAGACTTCAATGGTACTTCCAAAGACTACTTCAAGATACTTTTCAAATTCTTTTGGCCTTAACCTTTCTCCAAAATCCCGCTCCAAGTCTTTACAATACTATAATGTTTTCTCTCAACAAAACTTGTGTCTTCTCAAAATAAGTAGGTTTGAGCTACTATCCATGCACTGGTTTAGACTTGTCTTCACATAGATTTGAATTTGAGCTCCTCTATTACAAGTTTGGGCTTCAATCCTTTTTCCATAGTCTAATAATTTATGTACAGGTCCTAGAATTAATGCCACTTAGATATGCCACAGTCCAAGAGTCTACAGATAGATCCAAGAATTAATGGCATTGAGATATGCCATAGTAGGTCTAAGATATCTTGCCATAGGTCCAAGAATCTAAGCATAAGTCTATTAACTTTGCCACAAATTCGAGAATTTTTCCACATGTCTACGACTTTTACTACAGGCCCGAGTTGCTAGGAGGTCATTGAATATGAGTTTATGGAGTAGAATGAGTTTGCAAATGAGGCTGAGTATTCCTTCATAAAAAAGAGACGTATACTAAGATCTAATCACAGAAAAATAAACAAATTAAGAACCAATACAAGGTTTTCCCAATAGAAAAGTTGAAACGATCTTCATCTCCCTTGCCTCCTTTAGTTCGCGAGTTGTGAACTCTTTTTGCTCCTATTTTGCTCTTCTTCTATATCTAAACCAAGTTGATGACCAAAATGAGGAGCCCAAATTTTTATTTATACTTGTTTTTCCCTATTGTGAAGAGACACTTCTCTTGATCATGGGGCTGACTTGCATGCCGACCTGTGCAATAACATTTTTTTAATTGTTTTATACGATAAAAAAAACTAGATGGACCATTTTTTAATACGGTCTCCAACAATTTTTGCAACAACTTCAATGTATTGACCAGTTGGCCATGGTGGTGATACAATAACATTAACGAGTCTATGTTCTTGTTATAAAACAGGTTGCGAGACTATGTTCTTGTATTCAAGAAGTAGACTTTTATTATTTGTTTCTATACTAAATGCTGCACAAACACCAGATTGAGCCAAATAAAATATAATATCCCATGTTGCTACTATTTCTATGATTTTGGATATCTTCTTTAAGAACCACATCTTTGAAAACCGGTGTGCTTTTGTATCATGGGTGTCAAACTCTTCTTGTGCATTACTGATGTTGAAGGCCCTAAAACTTTCTCCCAGTGAGTCTCTTGACATTAAAGATGGTTGTTTGGTATTGTGTGCATCCTTGTTCTTGGAAGCCTCTCCAATCAACCCTAGTGGAGAGAAAATGTCTTGAATGCAACAAATACCTTTGTCATTTTCACCATGACAACCCCATTATGAGCATGCCACTAATTGCTCGAGCTTAATGCTTAGGGATTTTTCCATGCATATAGGGTTTCACCACCATCAACACATGCTTCTTCATCTAGGGTATATTAGGGCTTGCTTGTGGCTTGGGTTGCTTCAAGTAGGGCTTACTTCAACAATGTTAGGGTTTGAAATCAATGACAACCTTATCCAACATAGTTTTGTGTGGTATGCTAAATTTGGACATATTAATTACAACATCCTTCGCTTACTGAAAAATAATGATTTTTTTGGTTTTCCTACTATTCCTGGGAAACTAAAGCAATGTGATGTTTGTATCCTTGGAAAGCATAAAAAATAACCTTTTCACAATTCTACTTCCAATGCATGTTGAAAACTTGGATTGATACATTCTGATTTCTGTGGTCCTATGCCTAGCTAATGGAAATAAATATACGATAAATTTTATTGATAGTTACACCATAATGTATTGGGTGTACTTGCTGAAAAGTAAATCTCAAGCTTTTGAAACTTCTAAATATTTTCATGTATGGATTGAAAATGAAGCGCAATCACATATTGGCTCTCTTCGTACTAATAATGGAAGAGAATACACCTCTAATGAATTTGAAAGCTATATTCACCAACACGGGATTCAACATCAAACAACAATTCTATAAATTTTCAACAAAATAATGTAGCTAAAAGAATGAACATGATTACCTTGAATACAATTCACTCAGTGATGTTTTCCAGAAATGTAAAGTTCATGTTTTTCGCTCATGTGGTTCTATGTGCAGTGTATGTGAAAAATAGATGTCCATATCATGCTCTAAAAAACAATACTCATTATGAAATGTGGTATGGTCGTATTGCTTCGGCAAGGCATCTCAGTGTCTTCAAAAGTGCATCTTCTTGGGGTATTCATATACCACCAAGGCATATCGTCTTTACGATGAGGTGAACAAGAAGTTTATTCTTTCTAGAGATGTATTTTTTCTTGAATATTCCAAGGCCGAAAAAATTATTGAGCAACAACTTGATCATTTGTATACATTCAATTATGCAAAGACACATCATAAATTTGGTAATTAGATTCCACATCTTGAAGGGGAGATCCCTATATTGGACCAATCTATGGAATCTCCTCCTAAAGCACTGTCTCTCCTTCATGAAGTTACTGGGACTTCATCGTATCAAGAAAACCCTTCGAGTGATGTGATTGAGAGGATTAGAAGGCTAAGTCTTGATTAGCCCCATCTCAATCATTGGAGTGATCTAAACCATCCCAGAAATGTCCCTTAAAATGGCTCACCAAAACACTTGAAAATGTTCATCTCGGTTAGCTCATAAAGAGAGGAAGCAGAGGTTCCACCAAACAAGATGAAGGTGATGTATATAGTTATGATTAAGTTGATGTAGATGTTTCATATGATTGTGAATTGAATTTATATACTAAATTTGAACAAACTTCCTTTCAAGGAGTTACTTTTAATGATGAATGGAAAGAAGCAATCCATAGGTGTATGATGTTATCATAAAAAATGGAACATGGAAGTTGGTGGACCTCCATTCAAAACCAAGCAAATTGGCTACAAGTGGGTCTACAAGAACAAGTACAAATCACATGAATCAGTTGAAAAGCACAAAGCGAGGCACATGGAATTTTTTTTTCCATATAAGAATGTGTTGATTATGAGGAGACCTTTTCCCCCATAGAAAAATGGGCCACCATGTAGACTCTCTTCGCCTTGGCAACTCAAGATGGATGCAAATTTCATCAAATGTATTTAAGGCTATTATATTGAATGGAGACTTGAAAGAGAAAGCCTTCATGTCTCAATCAAAAGGTTTTGTTGTGAAGGGAAAAAAAATATAAAAATGTAAAGATATTGAAGATTTATATGGCCTAAAACAAGTAGGGTGAGCTTAGTATGAAAATTTAATTAAGCATCTTTTGAAATTTAATTTCAAACACCTTAATCTTGATGATGTAACTCTATTTGTCAAAAAAATTGGGAAAAATGTTTATATCTTATGGTATATGTAGATGATTGGTTGATAACAGGGAACAATGAAAACTATATTACATCCATAAAGAAAGAATTGAAAAGGGCTTTGATATGAAAGATTTGGGACACTTTCACTACTGCTTGGACATTGACGTGACTCAACATCCAAATTATATATTCTGATCCCAAAAGAAGTACAATGGAGAATTGTTGAACAAGCTCAGAATTTATGAACGCAACCCTCTATCTACTTCGATGGAACACAACTTGAAGGTCACATCAAAATAAGGGAATGATTTTGAGAATGCATCCAAGTATATATAGCTTGTGGGAAGTCTTATCTATCTCACTACTACTAAACCAAATATTTCATTTGTTGTTGGAATTCTTTCTAGAATTATGAGAAAACATTATGAAGGACATTTGTCTACTACAAAAAGAGTTGTAAAGTACTTTAAAGGAACTCAAGACTTTGGAATCAAATACGTTGGACAACTTTAGTTTGACTAAATATTTAGATTCCAACTTTGATGGAGAAAAATAAAATGGACTGTCAAATTCAAGCTGTCTCATGAGTCTAGGATTAGTGGTTGTCCCCTAGAGGCCATGCAATTAGTCAATGCTTCCAAACTCCATGATATAGGTAAAATATGTGGCAGTTGCAAAAGCAACAAAAGAGATTGTGTGGTTTAGGAAAATACTTGAAGATTTGCAGGAGAAATAAGTGAATTCTACTCTTTTTATGGTTGAGGACACTTATGTAATCAATTTGTCCAAGGATCCTAGATTTCGTGATGTAGCCAAACATATCAAAACAAAGTATCAATTAATTTGATATCATGTGGAGGCCAAGAATATTCATTCAAGACATTGTTCCACAAATGATAAAATTGTAGACATCTTCACTAAAGCACTTGGAAGAGAAAAGTTTGAAAATTTCAGAATGATGCTTGGGCTCACAAACGCCCCTTTGGATTAAGGGGGAAATGTTGAACATAATCCTTCAGAATCTTTGTCCTAAAATTTTAAATAGACAAATTAGGAGAATGTGACGTAATCCCTAGACAATGAAACAAAAGGTTGTCTCTTCGTATAAATGCAGACACACATCAATAGAAATTGCAAGTGAGGAGTTACTCATTCCCGACCTAACATTAAGAAACATTGAGGGACTAATGATCTTTTCAAATATATCACCTCAAATCCCTAACCACATAAAGAAGCTCCTTTCAAAGGTAAATAATTTTCTTCAAAACCCTAGTTCTATATTCAAAGGTTGTTTTTCCAAGAAATTTAATTGTCGTAGTGTTAGAGAATACATAAAGCATGCAAAGTCAATATGTCCAAATTTTTGTAAGAATTGGGCTATACATTGGTTTAAATAAGATGTTGTCATATGGTGGAAGTTGCTTGAATAGGACAAGTTGATTGCACTTTTATATGAAGCTCATGAATAAGTGTTTTTTGACATTTGATTTGAGAGGGCTAAGGGTTTATTTTTGTTGGAAAATCATAAAGGCACAAAGATTTTCTTTATCTTTGATAATTAATTGTGATTTTATTAGATTATTATTAACTTTTTCATGTCTTCTTTATCTTCTAATCATCAAGCAATTACCAAAACCATAAACATGAAGATCAAGGACACAAGATGTAGGCTCTCAGCTAGGGAAAAACCGCTCTTCTAGGGGAAAGTTAAAAACTTCTTCTCTTATTTCTTAAACCAAATAAAATGAGACAAACAAGATAAATGACCTTCTCCAATCCACCAAGTCAGCATCCCATGTAGGCATGTCAAATTATTACAAGTCAACATCAATCATCTATTAAAAATTTACCAGAGAACATAAAATAATTACGGATATTTACTGAGAGGAACAATAACCAGCAACAAGACACATGAATAATGCACAAAATATTTAACCGCGAAAAACCCTAAGTCTGGGGAAAACCCACCATAAAGAAATTTCATTATCCTTGGCCAAAACCTTGGCCAACCCAGCTAAGGGAGCCTTCACTGCTCACCTCCCTAGCCTGCATTACAATGAGGTCTTCTTAGCCTTTTCTAGGATCCATTACATGTAATACCATGGGTACACAATAACATGTGCCCTAAAACCATCACTGTGTAACCTAGTCAACCTTGACTCAAACCCCAAGTCAATTTTACCTAACAATTCCCCCTTTAAACTTGACTTGGGGTTCCTTGACTAAATCCAGCCAAAACTGCTAAGTGAGATGACCCCACTCACTCTAGCCCTTACCCCCCTCAAAGTTTTTACCTAGGGTATTTTTAACCCGACATCCCCCCTATCACCTAGGCCTAACCCAAACTTTACTTGTGATTACCCGAGGGGATGCATGCCTTACCAAGTCTTACAACAATATGCCCATTTACATGCAATAAACATTGTATAACTCCATATAAATAAATAAAATTGTTTACCCTTGTTGTTGTTTTTATTTAACCATCCTCTCTCACTTTTGCAGCCTTTGAGTGTTTTCCTTTTGTGTAGACCATTTCCATAATCACCATCAATAATCATCGATCTAAGTGCCAACACAAATATCTCAACATCGGCTGTGCCATAACTCAAATACTCTCATATCTCCACTAGGCTCTACTTTTGATGGCTTTTATCATGGAAACCTTAATTTATTTTCTTATCCATTACTAATAGTGTTGAATTCACACAACACTCCAAACATCTCATCGCTTCACCCACCTTTGCTGAGGTATAGTGTTAAGGATGCCCTAATCATGGTCTTTCACATATTTAGCGGAGGATTGTAACAAGATTTTCACTTATGGTTGGTTGCTACAACCTTAATGTTGAACACATGATTACTCCTCGATCTGCTTCAACGAGCCTTGGGATATCATTGCGAGAAGGTTCTGCAACCACTACTGGATCATTGCAATCATCGTAAACCTTTACAATACGTCAGCTACCGATTCCACACATTCTTGTAACAATGTCGTTTCCTTAACTGCACTTTCTGCTAGCTTTGAAAGCAGCGAATCAATTCTTGCTTCTTGAAGCATGAACTTGTTGGTTGCCGCTTGCCATGTACAATAAAATCAAATACTTTTTTCATGAAGCATACGTCTACCTTTGTTCCCACAACAAGAGGGGGTATAACATCGCCCAATTCTCTAACTACGAACACTTGCACACAGACCTGAAGCTTTTATAACATCGACGACTGTGGCGTCTCTCCCACTCCTACGTAGCGTGCAGCTACCGCTCGGCCCACATTTTGTCACTAGGTAGGCTAGAATTTTCGAAAGCCCGTGTTACCCACTTGCACGCTTGCAAGTGTTCATCTCGAGCTTACTCCTTCAGGCCACATGCCTCTGCACAACATTCCTCGCCCTTCATCGAGTCTTCCCACTTCGAGAAAACTTGAGCTTCAATATACATCCATGATTTTCTTTGCGGATCCTGGTAGCCAAACAAGATATTTACCTTTGCCGCTTTCAAAACCATTATCATTAGTTCTACCATGATCCCCTAAGCTTTAATTCTCAATAACTCATGCATAGCCACCATACATCGCACACAAGGTATTTGACACACGACAAGAACACAAGTAAATCCCAGCGTTTTAGAATAACCAGTCATATTTGCACCATTTCTCTCGACCGATCTGATCTGATCCACGACAAACTAAAAGAACAATACAACCCTGCTAGGGTTTGGATGCATCTTGATTCACAATCTATGGATTTTGATCTAGATCTTGAGATCGGCAAGAAAACTCAGTTATCTCTCTATTTACTAGGCCAATACAAACCATTGGCAATAGAAATATCCCTCTAAAGCCAAATACATCCACCTTAGGCTCTGATACCAATTGTTAAAAAAATATCAGAGAACATAAAATAATTATGGAGATTTAACGAGAGGAACAATAACTAACAAAAAGACACATGAAAAATGCATCAAATATTTAACTGAAAAAAACAACAACTCCGGGGAAAACCCACCATATTGAAATTTCATTATCCTTAGCCAACCCGGCCAAGGGAGCCTTCACCGCTCACCTCCATGTCCTAGATTACAATGAGGTCCTTTTAGCCTTTTATAGACTCCATTACATGTAATACCATGGGCAGAAAACCATGGGTACACAATATCATGTGCCCCAAAACCATCACTGTGTAACCTAGTCAACCTTGACTCAAACCCCGAGTCAATTTTACCTAACATCATCCTCCAAAAAATCTCTCTACAACATCTAAAATTCGTCCTGCAATAGATTGAACTTACAAAAACCCTAGCTCGCACATTTGGGAGGAAATGAAGAATCTTGGCTTATTGCTGGATAAACATTTCTTTCTTTTCTTGTCTCGTCTCTCCTTTCTTTACCCCCGTACCTTCTTCTTGGCTTCTTTTTTCGCACCTTTAACAACAAATTGAGTTCTTGGATGAATAGTCTCTCAATAGGTCAAATGCTCTATTATTTATAGTGGTTGAAGGATCCTAAATTAGGCCGACATGATGAGTGGGTAGGGCGACTTGGTGGAGAAGAGATAGCTGACACATTTTTCATAGAAATATTTTTCTTCTTAAATACAATGAATGGAAGAAGGGTCTACTACATGATGACATGGACAATAACTTATGACTCGACCCTAGAAGCCTTCAATGGAGGCTTGACCTAGAAACAAAATACATAGAGCATGAAACCCATGCTCATAAAAATAAATTTTCTTTTTTTTCTCCTTTTGACAATATGGATCAAATACAATTATGAAGACCGATACTACTCACATTTCTCAACATTTTTTATGCACAAACTTCTTGTTATAGGATTATGGATATATTTAGCAAGAAATGGTTATTTTTTATACGAACTTGTTGATGGTGCTAGATATCGCCAACATACAGGGGGTCTCCTTGATGTGAAGTCCAAATTAGACCTCACACCATTTGGAGTGGGAGCCCCATCCAAAATATTAGCCCGACCACCATAACACAAAGGTTTGCCTTGGTTTCAATGGGTAAGATAAGAGATTATATACATGAACCTTGAACAAGCAAGTAAGTTGACATTGTGAGACACAGATAGCAATGTGTAAAAGGAGACATTCATAAGTGGGAGACAAGAGTGAGCCTCTAGAAGGAAGTAATATTACTAACCTAAGAGAGACACACGTGAGATCATGAAAATATTCGTTAGAAAAAAAGTTCACATGACGATCATTAAAGTGAATACAACACACTTTCAACGAGATGAGTACCAAAGCCACCAAAATAGTTCAATTTCTCCAATACATATGAACACAACACATACCATAAACATTCCAAGAATAATCCTAAAACATTTGTGATACATGCATGGAAATGTGTTGGCTCATTGAATTTCAATTAGATGAAAGATCCAAGTACATAGTTACAATGATATAGTACTAGTTCCAGTAGTGGAACATTAAGTCACTTCTTGCTTCTCCAATAATATTTAATCTCTCCTATGCCTAGTAGAGAAGCCAAAACTATCTCTCCAAGGATTAAGCCTCTAAAAGCCCTTTGCTTGAGTTATGAGGTTGCTTTTATAACAAGGGGAATGACCTTTCATATCCCCTTGACTCTTGGTTTACCCTGATTATTCTTGGACTCCTAATATATCCTTTGAACTTCTAAACAACTCTTGAAATTCTAAATGACCTTTGGACTTCTCTATGTGACTTTTGGACTTTGATACAACTCTTTTGTCCATATATGACTATGTGACTCTTCATATTCCACATATGACTCTTGGACTTCCACACCTTAAATATTGTCCTTTTCCCTTTAATAATTACATCATTACATTCCACATGATGTAGCAAGACACATGGAAACATTTGATATTGTGATGACACTTGTACAAGTTACAACTTGAAAATGATGACATGGACTTCATGATGAGGTGGAAATGCCAAGTTGTCTTCTTTCTGGTTTCATCTTGCATTCTTGATGGTAGATGTGATCTATGTTCCATATTCATGAAATATATTCTTTGTTCTTCATCTTCACCCTCCAAAGGGTCTTATATCAATATCAGAATCCTCTAAGTCATCATGTGATGTCTTCTTTCTGTCTTGGTCCATGATCTGCTTCATGTCTCTATGATATCTCTCTTTTGTTCTTCTTCTCCGTAGGTGTTTCTTTATGCTTTCTCCTTGCTATCTTCTTTGAGCATTACCTTTTCATGCTAATAAGATACTCCTTCCAATGAAAATCATTCATGACAAAATGACATCAATCTTAAAAACATCTATTCTATCACTACCTAGCTCATGGAATAATCAGCTCATGATAGGCCTGTGAGAGGGTTAAAAGAAGGAGCCTTGATTAGGAAGGCGCAGTAAAAATCATTACTGGCTTAGGAAGGATCCAATGTTCATTATTACTACGCCATGCACTATGAAGAGTAGATCTCATTGGTTTAGCGCAATGAGGAAGCTGAAGGATGGTGGATGAAGGCTTGAAGCTTCAAGATTGCACCATGCATCCTAGAAGGAAAGATAAGAAGACTTGAAAGCATAGTTTGACTAGTCAATGGATGAGAGGATGCCTCCCTCAACCTTCCCTACTATGCCATGTGCTCTCGAGGAAGGTTCTAAGCAAGGCTTGGGCACAAATTGAATAAGGGAAGAGGGAAGGGTGAAGGCTTCAACCTTCAAGACTACGCCATGTGCCTTAAGGTAAGAGGGAAGGATGGAATATTTAGCATCATGATCATGCCATGCACCCTAAGGGAAGAGGGAAGGATGAAGGCTTCAAGCTTCATGAATGTACCAAGCGCTCTAATGTAATAGGGAAGGATGAAGGCTTCGAGATACGTGACTACGGAATGCACTTTAAAGAGACAAAGGATGTTTAGGTTTAATTCTCTAAGTTAAATGTATCACTCTTTAAGGAAGTATTGATTCATCTTGTAGATTACCTTGGCTTCGCCACTTAACTTGGTTAAATATATAGTCCCCTTCATTCTCTTAATCAGTTAAACACATTTCAAGGCTGGCCAAATCACAATTGTTTCGATCTAGAAAAGGGTAATATAAAATTGTGAGTTTAAGATAGTCATACTATGAGTTTTCATCTCTGGTGTTTCTCCACTACTAGTAGGCATTGAAAATACCTCGACAGAGTCACTACAGGAACACAAGAATTTCTTTGCTGTCAGCAAGCTTGAACAGTACCCCCGACGAAGTTACTTTTTTCACCTCTCTTCACAGGAAGCCTTTCTATTCTTTCACCGTTTATTTATTTTATTTATAGAATTGTTCTTAGGCACTTATTTTTTTCACAGGCAGAAGAGGGATCTAAAATTATTGAGAGAAGGAGAGGTTTTTCCGTCAGAGAAGGTAATATAGACCTCTAATATTGGTTTGCTCGCTAATAGATTTTCCCCTTACCTTTCTCTACTTGATTGGATCAACAAGAAAAACACTATTTACTTACAATGTCGATTTAAGGAATGAGGATCTGAGAATAGATATGGGCTTTATAGTTCGACCAAAGGACTTCCATTTGAGTGGATTGTTTTTTCTATTCAGACATCATTGACTTCAAAGATATGTAAACCCAGATAGAGAAGAGGTAACAAATTAGCCAAGCATTGTTCCTCATCATAATTTCGCTTTTCAAGTTTTTCCACATTGTCCTTTGAGCCAAAAAGGTATCTTTCATGCAATGTCTTATTAAAAAAACACATAACAAAACCACAAAACAAGATAAAAAGAAGACAACAAATGGAGGCCAAACTGAATGCAACACGTGTAACAGAAAATAAGAAAACAAAACAAATGCAGAGACTAGATGGAGAGCAAGATAGAGGGTGGATGCAATGCAAGGGAAACTGAATGGGACTAAGTTTAATCCTAACCTTACCAACTAGAAGTTCAAGGCTAAGTGTAATGATATTTCCAATGAAGTCGTCGTAATTCCTGACCTGCAAACACAATGATATGATCGATTAAAACTGATATATGATAATGTGCAATAGAAAAGATAAAAGCTTGAAAATATTGCACAAAAGATAGAAGGTCTTTATTAGATGTAGAAATATGTGCGATCCTTATCCGACTTGTGACCTTACCTTTTTTCCGAGAGTAACAACGAAATAAACTTGGAAGGATTCTTGTGAAAGCACCTACATCTATACTACCTTTCTTAGCAAACATCAAGAAAAATCAAACCTTGTTTCTAGTAGATGGGCATGCTAAGTAAAATTCTTATAACTGATGATAGATTGGATCATGAAATTCAAAACAATCCTCTTAGAGATCATGAAATCCTTGGGAGAAATAATTTCCAATTAATGGTGTGGAATCAGGATGAGAATATTGTGAAGGAAAATAAATATGAGCATATTCAGAAAGCTTGTCATGATAGTGAGGGCCTAACATAACCATCAACGAAGGTTGAAGTGCCTCAACTACTTGACAAGTGTTTAAATATTGAGATGATAAACCATAAATATCAGCTGATGTAAGACAACCATCATTAGATACACTAATGGGAAAATGATCAATTGAATGACAGTTGTTAGAACAAGAACCATGATCAGATGGCTTGATTAAGGCATAATATTCTTAGTTAGGAGACATCAAAGATAGATCAGTTTGAACAAATTTACAAATGATTTGAATGAAAGAATAATCTTCCCCATATGTTGAATGTGAGAAACCATCTAGTTGTGACTGGTTACAAACTAGATTGGTATCATAATCATTAAAATGGAATGCCAATATGGCAAACACATCAAAACTAGTCGAGATGTAGTGGACGAAAAAGAGGAACTTGATTATGGAAATAACACACGCATTCATTGACATTGAAGATGATATTTGGTTCCATGAAGAAAATAATTAGTATCATAATATTCACAAGAAGGATTAAGAGCTAATTATTTTTAAAAGAATGTGATAGGAATGAATCATTCGATGAATTATAATCTTCAGAATGATCAACTCCATAGCTTCGTCCATCCATGAAAGGTATGCATTCCAAACCTGACTTTTATATAATAGATTTTCATGAGGAATGATCCATTGAAATAAAATGCTCAATCCGACCGGAAACAAAATCTTGAAAGCTTGCCAAGTTATACCCAAAATACCACACAACTTTCAAGGAGGAATCTACATCCAGTGAAACCATGTAAAGGAAAGAATTTTGTGAGAAAATCCAAATATGATTTGGTTTGGGAACCTTACCAGATTTGCAAGGACCTGACATGAACATCAATGGAATTTAAAGTTCCTCGACTTCCTGGTGAGTCTTGGAACTTTCAAGAACTTAGAATTGAATTTTGAAGATTGAATTTTATCATGCATGGTACGTGGAGAGTTACCATCAATAATTTCAACTAAATTACTACTTTCCAAGTGGTAGCCAACTAGATCACTCATTTGATCAGAATTTGCATATTCAACGAACATATTACTCAAGTAGTAAGATTCTTCTGATTGAGAATCCAAAGATGGATTGATCAGACAAATCTCATGAGTAACCTAGATAGAAGAATTTTCTTCATGGAAAATTGAAAATGATAAGAAATGGAAAGAATACTTGATAATTTGATTAATTCTTCATGCTGGATGACCTCACTTCCTTATGACACTTCATATTTTTGCTTACCGAGTAGGATATTTGAGGAGAAAGACATACAACCATAGGACACAAGGAACAAGGAATTGATGGAGAAGCTTCCATGAGAAAATCTTCCTTGACCGACACAGATTCAAGATCTAAATCTTTCGAAACAAAGTTTTCTTGAGAAACTTAAAGATCAAAAGGTGCATTTGGGCAACCATCATTACATTCATCAATATGATTAAAATCATCCAAATGATGGTTGTCCAAGAATTCATATTGATTAAGAAAATTAACTCCATTTGATTCATCACAAATATTCTTTGATTCAAAATTAGCCAAGGATGGAAGAACACAATCTTGACACGAAGGATTTTGGAAAGAGAAGAAAGATCAAAAGAATCCTCACTTTCATACTCCTCTACCTGTGAAGAGTGCCTAAATTTCACCTGATCATTGTTTAGATTGGAAAATTGAAAATCAGGCAGATCAAGGGGTAAGGGGTTATGAGGATGAGATGGTAAAGGAGGACAAGAATCAAAATCAGATTCAAGACTGGAGTTATGCGTGTTAATATCATCTTGAGGAATGGAAGGATTAACCTTTACATGAGGCTTCCTAAACCATTCCAAGGTTTCCTACAATGGATATAAATCATGGAAAGTGGAAGAAGATTGAGGAGATGGACCAGGAATTTCATTTCTAGATTTTCCAACTTCAACAGTATCACAAGGAGGCACCCAAATTGTAACTAGAAAAGGAGGAGGAAAAGGAACACAAGGAAAAATAGGTTCCTCCCCTGAAATTAATGGTGTTTCATGATTTACAAGATTTGGGAGAGTGGAAACATCAGGGGGTTTCAACTCACCATGTAAAGAGATTTGAACCAAACGTTCAAACTTCCTTTTAAGGAATTCCCAATCCATATCTTCTCTAGGAAACTCAGAACATAAGTGGAGGAATATATTAGAAAAATCCTCAATTGATTCATTAAGCTCCATTCTAAGATGAATGGATATTTTATAAACATCTTTGTAATCATACCTATCAAAAGTTTGATGAAGCTCCTTAATAAATTGATGAAAATAATGAATAGAGGCATATGGTAAGGTATGGCACCATCGATTCACACGACTTCAAGAGTGAGGGTGAATAGAATACACATAACATCTTCATCATCGATTTCATGATATTTACAAAACCCAAGAAAATCATTTATGTGTTTGGATAAAAATGTACCACCCTCACCATCAAACTTAAATTGAGACAAGGAATGAACAATTTTTGCAGAGATTGAAAGTTTACCAGGAGATAGGTTAGAAAAATACTCTAGGATTATGATTTGGGAAACATCCATTTAAAATAAGAGATTCAAAACATACTTAGTGGGCACAAATTTTCATTTGACCCTCCTTCTAGTGTCATAATGTTGACAATGCTGGATACTGCCAACATACAGGGGGTCTCCCCGATGTGAAGTCCCAATTAGACGTCACATCGTTTGGATTAGGAGCCTGATCTGGAGTATTGACATGACCACCATAACACAAAGGTTCGCCTTGGTTTCAATGGATAACATAAGAGATTATATACATAAACCTTGAACAAGCAAGTAATTTGACATTACGAGACATTGTTTGCAATGTGTAAAAGAAGACCTTCACAAGCACGAGACGAGAGTGAGTCTCTGGAAGGAAGTTATAGTACTAACCTTAGAGAGACACATACAAGAGCATGAAAAGGTTCATTAGCAAAATAATTCACATAACGATCATTAAAGTGAATGCAACACACTTTCAATGAGATGAGTACCAAATCCACTGAAATACTTCAATTTCTCCAGTACATATGAGTACAACATATACCATAAACATCCCGAGGGAAGTCCTAAAACATTTGCGATACATGCATGAAATGTGTCAGCTCATTGAATTTAAATTAAGTGAAACATCTAATTACATAGTTACAATGATATAACACTAGTTCTAGTAGTGGAACATTAAGTCACTTATTACTTCTCCAAAGAATAGTTCTTCTCTCGTATGTCTATTAGGGAAGCCAAGAATAGCTCTCTAAAGCTTAAGCCTCAAAAATACCTTTGCTTGAGTTATGAGGTTTCTTTTATAACAAGGGGAATGACTTTTCATATCCCCTTTACTCTTGGTTTTCCCTCATGACTCTTAGAATTATAATATATCCTTTGAACTTCTAAATGAACTTTGGACTTCTCTATGTGACTTTTGGAATTCTATACAACTCTTTTGCCCATATAGAAATATGTGATTCTTCATAATCCACATATGAATGTTGGAATTCCACACCTTACATTATGTCCTTTTCCCTTTAATATTTACAACATTACATTCCACATGATGTGGCAAGACACATGGACACACTTGACATTGTGATGACACTTGTACAAGTTACAACTTGACAATGATGACATGGACTTCATGGTGTGGTGGCAGTGCCAAGTTGTCTTCCTTACTATTTCATCTTGCATTCTTGATGGTAGATTTGACCTATGCTCCATCTTCATGAAATATCCACTTTATTCTTCATCTTCACCCTCTAAAGGGTCTTTGATTAATATTGGAATCCTCTGAGTCATCACGCAATGTCCTCTTTTTGTCTTGATCCATGATGTGCTTCATGTCTCCATGATAACACTCTTTTGTTCTTATTCTATGTAGGTGTTTCTTTATGATTTCTCCTTGCTATTTGCTTTGAGCATTACCTTGTCATGCTAGGAAGATACTCCTACCAATGAAAATAATTTATTACAAAGCGATATCAATCTTTAAAACATCTATTATATCACTACCTGACTCATGGAATAATCAACTCATGATAGGCCTATGAGAGGGTTAAAAGAAGGAGGTTTGATTAAGAGGGTGTAGTCAAACTCATCAGTGGCTTAGGAAGGATCCACTATTCATTTTTACTGTGCCATGCACTATGAAGAGGAAAGAGAAGAAGACTTCAAATCACAGTTTGACTAGACAAGGGTTGAGAGGATGCCTCCTTCAACCTTCCCTACTACACCATGCTCTCTAGAGGAAGGGTCTAAGCAAGGCTTAGGTACATAACACATAGGGGAAGGGGGAAGGGTGAAGGCTTAAGTCTTCAAGACTGTGCCATGCACCCTAAAGGAAGAGGGAAGGATGAAGGATTCAAGCTCCATGAATGCGCCATGCGCCCTAAGGGAAGAGGGAAGGATGAAGGCTTTAGGCTTCGTGACTGCGTCATGCGCTTTTAAAGAGACAAAGGATCCTTGTTGTTTCAAAGTGTGCTTAGTTGTTCCGAAGTGCGCTCAAAGGTTCCTTGTTGTTCCAAAGTGTGCCATGGCTTGGGAGGGCACAATTCTATCCAAAAGTGGCTACTTGTTCATATGGAATGCACTTTTCATTTAGGGAGGCCATAGGAAGGAAGTCACTTTTCCTAGGAGGGTTCTCACTGCACTAGGAGAATAAAAATGTCTTTGCATTGCATATTTTGCCTCTACAAAAGGGTGGAAGAGGTCCATGCTACTAGCTAGGAGCACTCTATATGTCATGCAACGCAAAGGTGACCAAAACTCAGTGAAATGAGTCAATGTATGAAAGAAGGATTAGGTAAATTCCTTGGGAGGTTCTGTTGACAGTGCTGGACTTGCCAACATGTCAAGGGGATCTCCCCGGTAAGAAGTCCCAATTAGACCTCAGCTCATTTGGTGTAGGAGTCCCAGTAGTGGGTTGTAAGTTAATGCCTTGACCGCGATGTCGCACAGAGGCAAGTAAGATAACTCTGTCAGTAGCAAGGGTGTGACTGATGCACTGAGTCAAGGATTGGGAATGAGAGGTTCCAACACTTTGAAAGGGCAAGGAGGTGAAGGTGAGTTCCAGTTTGAGAGGGATCAGTCCCAACTCGGCTAGGAACACACAACACAAAGGACATGCATAGCTTTCGGTGGAACAATCCACTCGGATGCGGTAGTCACATCATACAAGGTAAGATAACACGTATCACGGATCAGTCCGAGATGAGTGCGACGATTGTTATAGCAAGTTTCAAGTGAAAGGTCTGTCTGATGTCTGGTAGACCATTCGACATGGACGGTGAGAACATTAACAACATATGCAACACATTAACAACAAGATTCATATAATTTCATGTGAATCAGTTCGTACACAAGAATGTAAGTTAAACAAAATATATCATTAAAGCAACCAGAACAATCCAACCCATGAAAATGTGCTAGCTCTTATTACATAAATATGTGTAAGTCACATTCATACAATACATCCATGTAAACCTGCTAGCCCCAATAGTGGAACGTTACAGCCACATTCGCCTGCTCCTCCAAAGAGATGTACTAGATGTACTAGCTCCGTGGAGTGGATAAGCCAAGGTGCATTACAATACTATCCAAGCCTTCTTCAAGATAGTATTAGTAGAATCTTGGCTAACCAAAAGCCTCTACAATGAGTTATGAGAGATTATTTATAGAAAAGGGTGGGGTGACCCTTGACATTCCCCTTTGTGACCATTCAAAAACCCTCATGACTCTTCGCCTACTCTATGATTGTTACGTCCACTCTTGACACTTGACTTACACTTGACATGACTCAACATTACAATTCACATGTACCCATGTGAACAATGGCTTGGACAAGCCAAACTAGACATCATTCGCACTTAGACAACCATAAGTCCAACTACTCGACATACTCATGTTGATCAACAGTGACATATTGATGCCAAGATTGGTAGTCCTTGAGAGTGTCTGTCTGTTCCACTGTGACATTTGTATGAAACCTGAACCTTGCCTCCATAGCATCTGGGTACACTGCTCGGGATCCTCTGTCCAACTCGTCTATGAGCATGCACATCATTGTTTTCAGTGTGGCCGGACCAGCAACGTGCTTGCACATGATGTCTGCACTGATAGGCAAGTCTGGGCTGGTGGCGGTGTGCATTAACTCGTTGAAGTACAAGTCAAGCTTCTGTCAGACCTGCTTTTTGGTCTTCACCTGGGTGAGAGTCCCAAGTGATGGGATCGCATGAGTGTGCACTATAACATCCATGCTTTTGAATACTTGTGCATGGGAAGCCTGTATGCTAGTGATGAGTTGCGTTAGGTCTTCATAGTTCTGGATCTGACTCTGGATACGTTCTTGCAACTCGACCACATTGACCTTCATCATCTTTAGCAAGTGAAGCGGGGCTCCCTTGTAATTCATCGTCCATGCTTGCATGTTATCAACAACAGTATGTATGTTCTTCAAGATACGTTATTTCTCACACATCGCTGTTGCCATCATGGAGATGAACGACTGCTTGATTCATGGTACCAAACTTGGAGTACAATGCTCGCATAACTGTGCCCAAGGACAATGTTTCATCTAGTATTTCCTTCTTCAATTTAGCTAGGGTGGACATTGTCACCAAGTCTCCTCCCTGCTTGGCCACTTGTAGTTCCTTCGCCATTCGCTCATTCTTAGCTATGAGAAAATGAACACTTGAGCTAGTGGCTTCAGCATACACTCTAGTTGCATTGGTCAAAGAAGATGGATGCTTGTGCAGATCAGTCACGATCAATTTCTCTTCAAATTGCACAGGGGATGTTTAGTCCTCCGAAGTTGGTACTCTTTGAGACTGCACAACTTTGTGATGAAATTCGTCAAAGGAGATGTTGTCCATCTTTGCTTCCAGTTGACCACCAAGGATCTTAGTGCCTCCTTGGTCATTCGAGACTTGCTCATCATCGGGATGCAATGAAGCAGGTGAGTCAACCTCTTTGTGATGAGGCATGAGGTCGGTATCCTATTCCAACTCCTGCTGCTCCATGTCTGCATCCAACTGTTCAAGCACCTATTCTATCTCATGAGAAAAGTCTTGCCCCTGCGATGGTTCACCCTATTCGCCTGATGCTAGATGTTCAGATGAATCAACTACTTGTACGGGTGCTGTTTCATTTGTCTGCACGTGATGCGCCCCCTGCTGAATCTGCTGCTACTATGCTTCTTGATCCTGTTGGTGCAGCTCTTGTTCTTTTCGGAGTTGCTCCCTCAACTATGCAACTCCTCTTCTTCTTCCATTCTCTTCTTATCCCTCTGCCTTCACGTGATTCTCTTGTCGCGTTGCTGTCTCTTTGCATGAATAGCCATAACTGCTTGTACTACAAGTGGATCTGCTCGAAACTTGGAGCTTTGCTCCTCCTCCATGCGGTCAAAAATCTTCCTCTTCCCTTTGTCGCGCACATGTATGATTGGCTTTGCTGCCTTTGCTGCTGCTACTATTGTTGCTACTGTTTGTGCTCTCCGTGATGCTACTTCATGTTGCTTTACTAACCACTCTACAATTAAGCAGACCTATTCATTGGGTTTAGAGGAATTGTAACAATATCTCCATGAGTCCTCCTTGACCTAATGACATGCCCCATGGATCTAGTTGAACTGAACTCTCGCGCAGTGATCCTTCACAATGCAATGTGGGTCATATGGGTTGAATCTTTGGAGGTCGAAAGGATACTTCCTCATCTGCTCTGCTTTGACATCTGCTTGATTGATACTTCGAATCTCATATAACCCAATCTACAATGGAAGAGCGGGCCAAGGTGCCCTCTCTTCTGCTGCAGTCTAGCTGTCAATCCTGCCGAGATGTGGTATGCTGCTTCTTGCATGACGAGCACGTCCAAGGCAAACTTTGGAAGAACATGTGGAGACTTATCCACACTGAACACTTGGATGAACGTGCCAGATGGTGAGGCATACCAATCTGCAATGCCTAACAATGCCTTCATCGCTTCCTCTGACATGCAGGGTGGATCCTGTTCGAATATCAACCTGTACACTGGGGTGAAAAAATGGTCGGACAACCGTATGATCACTCCTTTGAAGCTTCATTCAGACAACAACTTGAAATACGTGTTCAAAATAGTCTCCATAGATGACCATGCCCACTCCAAGCTCGGGAACTTATGTCGGGCACAAACTGCATCTAGAATGTAAGTGGACATATAAATCTCTACATGCATACCATCGGGTGATTGTCGAGCCTTTGTGACTTGTTCCTTCAGCTGGTGAGACAGTATGCCAGACCAATTTCATGGTCTTCCTTCTCTAGCTAGTTGGTCCAGTGCGATCACCCAACTTTGAGGGAAGGTCTCAGTGCTTGCTTAGACACTCAGTTGTCATGCGAATATGACCAAGTATTGGTATGCCTTCCTCAATATCTTTGTCTTATAGATCTGGTACGGTGTCATTTTGAAATGGGCTAGTTCCTTTACCCAATCCTTTAGAATGTCTTTGTAGTGAGCTCTGCTATTGTGCAAGCTGAATGTAGGAGTCATGATAGTCATGGGCTCAGTCATCTGATACATCTCATCATATTCTCATGCCCAGAAGGTTGCAAGCTTTGTCCCACTGACACTGTTCAAGGTCATCGTCTCGGGGTCAGTGTGAGAGACAATCTAGTGAATCATGTCCATGCATGGGAATGCGGGGTATATGCATGCAATTTGGTACAATCCGGACTTGTGAATGTTCACGTACACTGGACGGTCTTCGACGTCTTCCCCAAAAGTGATTGTGAATGCTTCATTAACCTCTTGCCACTCCATTTTGATGTCCTTGTCTAGATACAACTTCGTATCTTCATATATCGGCAGACTAGAGGACACTTGCTCAACTATTGCTCCAGATGCAATACCATCAGTGTCCTAAGATCCTGTTCTCTTGGAAGCCATTGAGACAGATGAACACCTGAAAGATCTGGAAACAAGAAACATGCATGGCAAGAAATATGTCCGTGAAAACAAAGAAAATCCGGGGAAAGACACAACACATACATGGGGAACTGATGAGTGAGATTGCGCAAATTTCACTGGGAGGTTGAGAGACTGGATGCCTGAACTGTGCAAAAGGAAGTCTGGGCTGTCTTGGAGGCTGGACTGGCTACTGGATCTGCAAAATGCACAATCCAGTCAGGCAGCTAGCTGCTGGGATTGTGCAATGCACAATTCCAGCTGGGAAGGACTACTAGCCTAGGGACAAATTTGCGCAAATTTTTGGGCCAAGCAGCCACTGTCCTCAAGAAATGTGCAAAGTAGTACTAGAGGCCAGTGCTGGTTAAGAATGCGCAAAACTGGAGAGAAAGGTGAGCCTTCCTTCCCCCAGAATTCGTAATGCAGCCTTGGTGAAGGCAGAGCCCGGGCCAAGGTTGGCCCGAATCGCCGACGGGAAGCTTAAAGCAAGTAAGACAATGAAATGCATGGTGACACTAAGTGATAACAAAAGTTATTAACAGTGCATGAAAAACATGAATGAAAGATTCTACAGACAGATCAACATGCATGTGGGTGGGGCAGTTCGCTGGTTGGGCGAACGTCCGTGCAAAACAGTTTCATGCATGCGACAGCAGTGAGATAGCAACGAAAACTAAAACAGAGCTAGGACAAGCTATAATATATGTAAACGATAGTAGGCATTCAAAGAAATCAAGCAAACAACACTCACACAAGCGAATACACAAAAAACAATAGAAATTCTAAAAAAGACAAGTTGAGGCCACTTACCCGTGAATAGCTGAGCCGAATGTGTCGAAGAGACTTGGATGTATTGTCGGATGTCAAAGCTCCAAGATTGATGTGATTGAATGAGCTTTGATGCGTCAAATAAATAAGTTTGGTCTCGTGACGCGCCTGCCACAAATCTAGTAAAAAGCGACACTTGGAGGGAAACTTCTAAAACAACTTTGCATGTAACCCCCGACTGCTAAAAATAGCTCCCTGAATCATGGGATGCATTTTTCATGTTTTCTCTCACTATTTCAGGAAGATCAAGTCATGCATGTGTTTAAATCAAGTTTCCTCGGTCTCGGGTGGAACTGGTCAATCGGACTGTCCATGCATGCAAGTGCTCAACTGCTTGGGAAAAATGCGCATTCCTGGTTGGGAGCTGGGCTGACTGCCGAGGAGGTTTGCACAATTTTTGGGTAGAGCAGCTGACTGCTTCCCAGATTTACGAAAATCCTGGGCTGAATAACCTGCTGCTGGGAAAATTTGAGCAAATCCTGCAGGGAGGGTTGGTTGGCACGATTGCGCAATCCTAGAGCCCAATAGGTTGTCAGAGAGGATTGCGCAATTCCTGGAGGGAAGGCCGGTTTCCCTACAGAAATGCGCAATTTTCAAGGGGAAGATGCTCAGCCTACAGCTGGACCAAGTCCAGGTAAGCAGCCTGTGAGGGGAATGGATCAACTGTGATCAATAGGCTGCCTTTGTGCGAGGAAAACACTAAAGCTTGAGTACTTGACAAAGCAAGACAAAGTGTTGTGTAAGTTTGGTAGGGAGGCTCCAAAATAGGCTAAGGAAAAATTTTGGAGGGTGGTTGTAGCCACTACAACACTTGGCGACACACTGGTAGAACTCCAGCTCTCTGCATAGACCTTGTTCGTGAAAAGCAAGTCTAACACCTCCGAAAGTATTGTTCATTTCTTAGCTCATCTTGGTTTCACACTAACTTGATTGTAAGATGTAGCATCTGCCAAGCCCTTGGTCGATTGACACACATTCCAAGCCAAGGCAACACAGTTGTTTTGATTGGGGTTGAGGGGTATATATAGCTGCACAAGCAGTATAGTCGTTAGAGTCTTAGTTTCATCTTTGGTGTTGCTCCACTGCTAGCAGGCCTGGATAGTACCCTGATGGAGTTACATAGGAACACAAGCATGGCTCTGCTGCTGGCGAGCTTGGTCAGTACCTCGGCGGAGTTACTTGCATCACCTCCCTGTGTAGGAAGCCTTTTTTCTCTTCTTTCACGTTATTCATTTTTCATTTTAAATTTTTTGACTTTTCATTTTTTCATTTTCATTTTCACTGTGCATAACACTTATTCATTTCAGAGGAGGAACAGGGATCTTGACTTATTGAGAGCAGAGGAGGTTGTTCCAGTAGAGAAGTAGTTTATTATATCTCTTACGTACTTGTTAAGGTTTTCCACCTCACCTTACTCTGCTTGACTGAGCTGACAAGGGTTAACCCAAAAACAACCGACTAGAGAATGTGACACTAGTTAGCGCACAAGAATTGTGTTTTTACCAAGGTTCACTTTGAACAATACGCATTTTCCTTCGACGTATCATGGAATAAGAGTAACAAGCTCCTCATACAGAGGCAAGATGACAGATAACTAAGTAGTGATAGTTGTACAAGCCCTCTTGTACTTTACCCAGCTCGCTTCAAGAGTCATACATGGTTTTATGCAAGACTAACCTACAGATGAAAGAAACGAACTAACAAACATCAAATCAAAGCAAAAGTGGAAGCGAAAGTGAAAGCAAAGAAGGTAAGTAAACAAGCAAGCAAACAAACAAGCAAACAAATCATATAAGCAAACAAGCATGCAAACAAACAACTAAAAGCAAACACTACTCCTACTCCTACACTAACGGTGCATGGACCTGATCACATGAAGTGATACTTCTGGTGCAGCCACCGGTGCATTGGTAGACCCATGTTGGTGAAGGCTTGGTCCACAAGCAAACCAATGGTGTGAACCAGCAAGCAAGAAAGATATAACAATGAAGACAACCACACTTCACATTTCAAAGTGCCCGCGGGACATGAGTGAGTGCATGCGCATGGTGGGCGATCTGTGGACTTAACGTGGTGTCATGTGACACTACGTGTAACTTTGAAGCATAAGCACACTCTTGACTATGACATGCAAGCAAACAAAAGAAACAAAGATAACTTGCGTCGCGAACGAGTGTTGGAAATGTAAGACTCCTCCAATGCATGAGTAATGAGATTGTGCAGTTCGAGTGGAGGAAGTGTGATCTATGAGTGAGATGGATCTTCAGTGCATACAGATGAGTGATGAGGAGCCTTGGGTGATTGAACAGTTTCATGATCAGAAGTGAGAATAACCCCAAGAGAGCGAGGGTCTGACATAACCATTAGCTCAGACTGAAGTGCCTCAACAGTTTTGGGTGTCTCAACTTGATCATCATACATCGATGGCTTCAAAAGATCAACTAAGATAGATTCATGATCGTGATAAAAAATGGAAGAAAATGGATCACGACTACCACGATCAGGAAAATCAATGAATTCTTCTGCATCCTCATGATCAGATGAATCGAATAGAGGGGTAGATGAAAAGCAAACAAACTCATCCTCTGTATTTCCAGAAAAGATAGATGAAGGATCAAGTGGATTTTCAACAAGTACCTTATCCTCTCCATTGTTGAATGATGGACTAACATCTGGTGGTCCTGCGAGTGATCAACAATGGGTGCATCCGTGGATGAAGATAGAAATGCAAAATCATGGATGGTAGGTTCACCAAAAAGGTTAGGATAGAACGGAGGGGGCTCGGATAGAAGGGAGTCATCCTTCACCGAGTGTTGATGTTCAAGCTCCCACGCATACTCTTCACGAATGACAATGCATGTTGGTTGTGTAACACTAATTCCTTCAGTGGGTTGTTCCTCATTCACAACAAGTGAAGAAACCAGAATGGACGAACCAAAGACAACATCATTCAGAGGAACACCTGAGTGTGAAGATGGAGGTCGAAGAAAAGAATGCATATGAGAACTCGGAAGGACTCACAACCAAATCTACGCGAAAATTGAGTGGAGTGATGTTGGGAGAGTGTGAAGGATGTATAGGTGTGTGAGCATGATCCTCAAAATCACTGGGCAGTGGTGGAGCTGTTGAATGAGAGGGAGCCAGACGATCAGTTGAGACAATGCCCGCTCCCACATGAGATTGCACAGTTCCATCAATGAAGAATGTTGATCGAGGCTTGATATCAAGCTTCCTCTTGGGACGGGAAGATTTCTTAAGGAAGTACTCAAACCGGTCCCAAAGATAAGAAAACTTCATCTAGCTCCTCGAAGCTTGAAACTGCAAGTCACGGAAGCGCTGCCAAAAATCAATAATGGATTCATGCGGAGCCCTCCATTGCTGTAACAGTTTCTGGTCAAGATGGTTTGAATCAAAATGATAGAACATGTCTTCAATAAGATCACAGAAGTGCTCAAATGAGTGCATGGTGTCAGCCGGTAGGCTAAGCACCCAACGAAATGGAGATTCGCGAAGTGTGTATGCAAGCAGCAAACCGACATGTTCATTAGAAAACCCATCTTCCTCATGAATCATGGAAAGAAAGTTATGTAAGTGTGTGAGTGGACAAGGGATTGAAAAGTTTCCCTGATATGGAGACATCTTCATGATTCAAAAAACACCTCGGGGGAAGCAGAGTGCTCTTCCATGAAAGATATGCAAAGGTTCAAAACTGGATGAGAGGACACTGCTTATCATCAGGCCCTCCTTCGAGTGCTATAAATTTGACGGTGCTGGACCCGCCAACATGTCAAGGGGATCTCCTCGGTAAGAAGTCCCAATTAGACCTTAGACCGTTTGGTGTAGGAGTCCCAGTAGTGGGTCGTAAGGTAATGCCTTGACCGCGATGTCGCACAGAGGCAAGTAAGATAACTCTGTTAGTAGCAAGGGTTTGACTGATGCAATGAGTCAAGTAAGAAGTATGAGAGGTTCCAACAGTTTGAAAGGGGAAGGAGGTGAAGGTGAGTTCCAGGTTGAAAGGGATCAGTCCCAACTCGGCTAGGAACACACAACACAAAGGACATGCACAACTTCCGGCAGAGCAGTCCACTCGGATGCAGCAATCACATCATACAAGGTAAGATAACACGTAAAACACTCACGGATCAGTCCGAGATGAGTGCGACAGTTGTTATAGCAAGTTTCAAGTGAAAGGTATGTCTGATGTTTGGCAAAGCAGTCGACATGGATGGTGACATCATTAACAACATATGCAACACATTAACAATAAGATTCATATAATTGCATGTGAATTAGTTCATACACAAGTATGTAAGTTAAACAACATATATAATTAAAGCAATCAGAACAATCCAACTACAATAACAACATATGCATGAAAATGTGTTGGTTGTTATTACATAAAGAAGTGTAAGTCACAATCATACAATACATCCATGTAAACCTGCTAGCCCCAACAGTGGAACGTTACAACCACATCCGCCTGCTCCTCCAAAGAGATGTACTAGCTCCGTGCAGTGGAGAAGCCAAGGCGCATTACAATACTGTCCAAGCCTTCTTCAAGATAGTCTTAGTAGAAGCTTGGCTGACCAAAAGCCTCTATAATGAGTTATGAGGGACTATTTATAGCAAAGGGTGGGGTGACCCTTGACATTCCCCTTTGTGACCATTCAATTACCCTCATGACTCTTCACCTACTCTATGATTGTTACATCCACTCTTGACACTTGACTTACACTTGACATGACTCAACATTACAATGCACATGTACCCATGTGAACAATGGATTGGACAAGCCAAACTAGACATCATTCAGACTTAGACAACCATAGAAGTCCAACTGCTCGACATCCTCATGCTAATCAACAGTGACATATTGATGCCAAGATTGGTAGTCCTTGAGAGTGTCCATGTGTTCTACTGTGACATCCGTCTGAAACCTGAACCTTGCCTCCATAGCATCTGGGTACACTGCTCGGGCTCCTCTGTCAGCCTCATCTGTAAGCATGCACATCATTGCCTTCAGTGTGGCCCGACCAACAACATACTTGCACATGATGTCTGCACTGATAGGCAAGTCTGGTATGGTGGCGGTGCGCATCAACTCATCGAAGTACAAGTCAAGCTCCTGCCAGACCTGCTTCTTGGTCTTCGCCTGGGTGAGAGTCCCAAGTGATGGGATCACATGAGTGTGCACTATAACATCCATGATTTTGAATGCTCGTGCATGGGAAGCCTGTATGCTAGTGATGAGTTGCAGTAGGTCTTCATAGTTCTGTAACTGGCTCCAAATACATTCTTGTAGCTCAATCGCATTGGCCTTCATCATCTTTGGCAAGTGAAGCGGGGCTTCCATGTACTTCATTGTCCATGCTTTCATGTTATCAACAACAGTATGTATGTTCTTCAAGATGTGTGCTCTTCTTGCACATCGCTGCTACCATCCATAGAGATGAACGACTGCTTGATGCACAGTACCTAAATTGGAGTACAATGCTCACATAACTGTGTCCAAGGATAATACTTCATCTAGTATTGCCTTCTTCAGTTCAGCTTGGGTGGACATTGTCACCAAGTCTCCTCCCTGCTTGGCCACCTGTAGTTCCTCCGCCATTCGCTCATTTTGAGCTATGATAAAATGAACATTGAGCTAGTGGCTTTGGCATACACTGTAGTTGCATCGGCCAAAGCAGTTGGATGCTTGTGCACATCAGTCACAATCACTTTCTCTTCAAATTTTGTAGGGGATGTTTGGTCCTCCGGAGTCGGTACTCTCTGAGACTGAACGAATTTGTGATGAGATTTGTCAAAGGAGATGGTGTGCATCTCTGCTTCTGGTTGACCACCAAGGATCTTAGTGCCTCCTTGATCATTCGAGACTTGCTCATCACCGATATGCAATGAAGCGGGTGAGTCGACCTCCTTGTGGTGAGGCATGAGGTCGGTATGATGTTCCAACTCCTATTGCTCCATGTCTGCATCCAACTATTCAAGTGCCTATTCTATCTCATGAGCAAAGTATTTCCCTTGCGATGGTTCACCCTGTTCACCTGATGCCAATTGTTCAAATGAATCAACTACTTGTACGGGTGCTGTTTTGTCTGTCTACATGTGATGCCCCCCATGCTCAATCTGCTATTGCTGTGCTTCCTACTCATTTTGGCACAACTCTTGTTCTTTCTGGAGTTGCTCCCTCAGCTCATGCAACTCCTTCTTTGCTTCTTCCATTCTCTTCTTATCCCTCTGCCTTCGTGCGATTTGCTTGTCGTGTTGTTGCCTCTTTGCCTGAATAACCATAGCTGCTTGTTCTACAAGTGGATCTGCTCGACAATCTTCCTCTTCTCTTTGTCGTGCACAGGTATGATTGGCTATGCTGCCTCTGCTGCTGCTGCTACTGTTGCTACTGTTGGTGCTCTCCGTGATGCTGCTTCATGCTGTGTTGCTAACCAATCTACGACGAAGCTGACCTGTTCAATGGGTTTGGAGGAATTGTAACAATATCTCCATGAGTCCTCCTCGACCCAATGACATGCCCCATGGATCCAGTTGAATTGAACTCTTGTGCAGTGATCCTTCACAATGCAATGTGGGTCATATGGGTTGAAGCTTCGGAGGTCGAAAGGATACTTCCTCATCTGCTCTGCTTCGACATCCACTTGCTTGATACTTCATATCTCATATAACCCAATCCACAACGGAAGAGTGGGTCAAGGTGCCATATTCTTCCGCTGTGGTCTAACTGTCAATCCTACCAAGATGTGGTATGCTACTTCCTGCATGACAAGCACGTCCAAGGTGAACTTTGGCATAACATGCAGAGAATTCTCCTCACTGAACACTTGGATGAACGTGCTATACTGTGAGGCATACCAATCTGCGATGCCTAGTAATGCCTTGATCGCTTCCTCTGACATGCACGGTGGATCCTGTTCGAATATCAACCTGTACACTGGGGTGAAAAAATGGTTAGACAACCATATGATCACTCCTCTGAAGCTGCATTCGGACAACAACTTGAAATACATGTTCACAACAGTCTCCGCTGGTGACCATGCCCACTCAAAGCCCGGGAACTCATGTCGGGCATAGACTGCATCTAAAATGTAAGCGGACATATAAATCTATGCATACATACCATTGGGTGACTGTCTAGGCTTCGTGACTTGTTCCTTTAGTTGGTGTGCCATTATGCCAGACCAGTTGCATGGTCTTCCTTCTCTAGGCATTTGGTCCAACACGATCACCCAACTCTAAGGGAAGGTCTCAGTGCTTGCTTGGCCACTCAGTCGACATGTGAATATGACCAAGTATTGGTATGCCTTCCTTAATATCTTTGTCTTATAGATCTGGTTGGGTGTCATCCTGAAACGGGCTGTCTCCTTTACCCAATCCTTCAGAATGTCTCTGGAGTGAGCTTTGCTATTGGGCAAGCTAAGTGGAGGAGTCATGACAGTCATGGGCTTGGTCATCTGATACATCTCATCGTAATCTAGTGCCCAGAAGGTTTCAAGCTTCGTCCCACTGACATTGTTCAAGGTCATCGTCTCGGGTTCAGTGTGAGAAACAATCTAATGCATCATGTCCGCGCATGGGAACGCAAGGTGTCTTCATGAAATCCGGTACAAGCCGGACTTGTGAATGTTCACGTACACCTGACGGTCTTTGAGGTCTTCCCCAAAAGTGCCTGTGAATGCTTCATTAACCTCTTGCCACTTAAGTTTTATGTCCTTGTCTAGATACAACTTTGTATCTTCATATATTAGCAGAGTGGACGACACCTGCTCAACTGCTACTCCAGCTACAATACCATCAATGTCCTAAGATCTTGTTCTTTTGGAAGCCATTGAGACAGATGAACACCTGAAAGATCTGGAAACAAGCAACATGCATGGAAAGAAATATGTTAGTGAAACCAAAGCAAATCCGAGGAAGGACACAACACATACTTGGGGAACTGATGAGCGAGATTTCGCAAATTTCACTGGGAGGTTGGGTGACTAGCTTCTAGAACTGCGAAAAAGGTAGTCTAGGCTTTCTGAGAGGCTGGACTGGCTATTGGATTTGTGAAATGTGCAATCCAATCATGCTGCTGGCTGCTGGGATTGCACAATGTGCAATTCCAGCTGGGAAGGACTATTGGCCCAAGGAGAAATTTGCGCAAATTTTTGGGCCAAGCAGCCACTATCCTCCAGAAATTCGCAAAATAGTCTTGGAGGTTAGTGCTAGTCAAGAATGCGCAAATCTAGAGAGGAAGGTGAGCCTTCCTTCCCCCAGACTGCGCAATGCAGCCTTGGTGAAGGCAGAGCCCGGGCCAAGGTTGGCTCGAATCGTCGACAGGCAATTGAAAACAAGTAAGACAATGAAATGCATGGTGACACTAAGTGATAGCATAAGTGATTGACAGTGCATGCAAAACATGAATGAAAGATTCAATAGACAGATCAACATGCCTGTGGGTGGGGCAGTTCGACGGTTGGGTGAATGTCCATGCAAAATAGTTTCATGCATGTGACAGCAGTGAGATAGCAACGAAAATTGAAACAGAGCTAGGACAAGCTATAATACATGTAAGTGACATTAGGCATTCAATGAAATCAAGAAAAAAACACTCACACAAGTGAATACACAAAAAGCGACAGAAATGCTGAAAAAGACAAGTTGAGGCCACTTACTCGTGAATAGCTTAGCCGGATGTGTCGAAGAGTCCTAGATGTGCTATGGGATGTGAGAGCTCCAAGATCGATGTGAATGAATGAGATCTGATGCGTCGAATAAATAAGTTTGGTCTCATAACGCGCATGCCACAAATCTAGAAAAAATTGACACTTGGAGGGAAACTTCTAAAACAACTTTGCATGTAACCCCTGACTGCTAAAAATAGCTTCCTAAATCATGGGATGCCTTCTACATGTTGTCTCTCACTATTTCAGGAAGATCAAGTCATGCATGCATGCAAGTCAATTTTCCTCAGTCCGGGGTGGAACTGGTCAACCACACTGTCCATGCATGCAAGTGTTCAACTGCTTTGGGAAAAATGTGCATTCCTGGCTGAGAGCTGGGCTAATTGCCTAGGAGGTTTGTGCAATTTTTGGGTAGAGTAGTTGAATGATACACAGATTTGCACAAATCCTGGGCTGAACAGCCTACTACTAGGAAAATTTGCACAAATCCTGCTGGGAGGGTTGGTTGGCAGGATTATGCAATCCTGGAGCCCAACAGGATGTCAGAGAGGATTGCGCAATTCTTGGAGGGAAGGCCGGTTTCCCTCCAGAAATTCACAATTTTCAAGGGGAATCTTCTCAGCCTGTAGCTGGACCAAGTCCAGGTAAGCAGCCTGTGAGGGGAATGGATCAACTATGATCGACAAGCTGCCTTTGTGTGAGGAAAACCATGAAGCTTGAGTACTTGACGAAGCAAGACAAAGTGATATGTAAGGTTGGTAGGGATGCTCCAAAATAGGCTAAGGAAAAATTTTGGAGGGTGGTTGTAGCCACTACAACAAGTTCATAATGTGCAACAATTTTGATGTGATATTGAGGAGGACTTAGTGCACCAATCTTGGTGTCAAGTATAATTGCATCATTGAGGTCGATGAAGAGGTTAAGCTCCTCACTTGGTAAGAGGGATAATGCCTTCACAACTTGCACTAAGCTAAAGGAGAAATTGAAGATGACACTTGCAAAATGCGTACGACCTTGAAAGTGACTCATGCCAAAGCGAAGATAACATGAAAAATACACTTATTAAAGCAGAAGAAAGAAAAAGTGACAATTGTAAACATGGAAGCGACGCTTGTGAAGGCAAAGGTGCGCAAAATCGATAGTTGGGAAAACTCAACGAACTAAAAGTACAATTGCAGTAAAAGTGAGGGGGACTATCAATGAAAGTGTGCACTGACTGTCAACATGAGTTGAACATCACCAAAATATTGTCTTGATGGATGGTGTTGTCCTTGTTCAAGCTTGCATACAAGAAGTGTGCTTACGAATTCATCAAGGATTGAGAGTATTTAGGTAAGTGACTTTGACACTTAGAATCTTATAAGAAGAAGACTTGAACACAAAATATCGACCAACCATGAAGTGACCATGGGGCGACAATTTGTAAGAACCTCAGTAGGCTCCACAATTCACGTGTAGGAAATTTTTTGGAGGGTGTTGATCTCAATGTCAACAAAACCCTAGTAGCAAACATAGTTCCATCAATTTTAACTTGGATAAAATATTATAGGTTCTCAAATAAACATTTTCAAACTACCTAAGAAAAGGGTGAGAACATTCAAATTTTAAATATTTGAAGGTTTCTATGATAAATATGTTTTCCATTTTTATTTTCATGTGATAAATACAATTGATGTGGATATTATTCTTGGATATCCTGGGATGAAATCAATTTTTTCAATTAATACTAATGTGAAAAATAATATTATGAAGCCTTGTATAAGAAAAACAAAATTACATTACAAGATATATCTTACTAAACAAAAAAGGCCTAAGTGGGTACATGAACAAGTCCTTATAGGAAAATTAATTACAGTGCCTACTAACACATGCAAAAGGTGTTGAAAAATGTAATTGGGTTCGATATTCTTAATGATCTTTGTACTTATGTCATTGTATATTTTATGTAAAATAAAAACAAGATTTTTTATTTTATTTTTAGGCACGGGTTTCATGCTCAAGTCAATTTGATATTTAGGTCAAGCATGTTCTTCATGCTTCTAGGTTTTGTTGAGTAAAAAAGTCAAAGTCCTATTTGGACCAATGGTAAAGAAAAATAGAAAAATAAATTTTAAATTGTATTTTGGATAAATTCATCTAAATAATCCAAGATGACCCTCCTATATTTCAATTCGTCTGAATGAAAGGACACATATTTTCACATGTTGTAACAATTATATATTGGCATACATCCTCCTACAATTCGACCAACAAATCAATGCTTCTATTGATGGGTTCTGATCTGAAAAAATATGAAGTTTTAAAGGATTAAGAGTTGAAATGATGTAAGCTTCCCAAGGTTAAATTTCTAAAATTGATGTGAGTTTCCTAAGCTACTAAACACCTAAAACAATGAAACTTTCCTGGGTTACTAAAGACCTGAAATAGTGCAAATTTGTTGTGCTATTAAAGGTATGAAACAAATGCAAATTTTATGTGGATTTTGGAAAGCTTGACTTGGCTTCTAGAAGGATGGATTTGGGTCTTGGATTTCTCATTTTGATTTGATTTTATAAGAAGAAGATATTTTCTAGGTTTTTCCCCTTGGAGGGATTTTTTCTTAGCTTGAAGCCTATATCTTGTGTTCACTGTCCTTTTGTGATCTTCATGTTTATGTTTTTGGTAATTTTTTTATGAAAGGAACAAATTAAAAGAAATAATAAGCCAATAAATTCACAAATAATTACCATGCTAAGAGAAATCAACCCTAATACATAAACACATGATTTCTCAATATGGTATCAAAGATAAGGTGGTGGAAAACGTTTTGAAGATCACTTTTGTTGGCTTACCTACAACAGTTCATTCATCAAAGTAAAGAAGGATAATTGTAAATCATATCTGTGCTAATAAGAGACAAATTCTGAGATGCAAAGTTCTGCTGAAGCCTATTGTATGGAGTTATGTGATAAACTTTGTATTGTAATAGCTAGTCTAAGGTCATGTACTACGAATCTTTTGAGGTAATGCAAAGGGTTTTGAGACTAATGCAAGATAAACTACTAAACTATGATACAAACCCTTATTAATCAATGATTCTTCTTGACAACAATACAAGCTCATCCTTGACTGTGATACAAGTTATTTTTATTGACATAACTTATATGCGAGTAATGAAGAATGATGCTAAATATTCTTGAATAACAACACAGGTCATTTACCGTGATCCGAATATGAATTCCTATGAAAATAATTTCGATAGGATTCTACATACTTTGATCCTACAATGATACAAAGCAATAATATCAAGGTGTTTTTCCTATCCAAGATATTATGAAGATATTCTATTATGACCGTAAACTACTATATCCAAGTTACTATGGAAATATACTTCATGTTTTTTAAGCAATTACATTTGATCTGAGTTACCCTGAAGATTGATGTGAAAGGCATAATATTGTTATGACAGTTACCATCATAATGTGATTTCCTTTCCTAATTGTAATGCGAGGTACATTGGAAGTTTGTAATGTGAGTTGCAACAAAATGATATGTATATGATCCATTGCAGTAGTGACTTGACAACATTTGACAATAATATATACAAAGGTTATGGGTTTTGTGGAAGTATTGCTCTTTCACATTATGACACACCTCCTCCAATAGTGGTACACAACCAAAAATACAAAACACTCCAATACTCAAGTAATTAATGCGATCCAAGACACTCCTTTGCCCAATGTTTCAAGATGTATCTTACCAGGTACTTTTGATAGTAATAAAAAATGATGAAGACCCAAGTATTGTGATCCAACTGAGTTCTACTACGATGCAATGAGAAATATCCTTCTTTACATAACTATGATGTGGAGAGATGTGATTAATATTTTGAGTCATGTCATAAATATAAGTTCTTCTCTAAGTGATGCGAAGGTACAACAAAGAAGATAAATAAGCTATGCAAGGTCATTCTCTTGACATGACAATGATAGTAATGCAAGTGACTTGGATAATACAATGATCTTGGACAATAAATTTTATACTCCTCATTACTCTTTTACATGGAAATATTATTGCACATATCATACACCCTATTATGAGGAAGATGTATGACCTAGTGATGATGATATGTGATGGCAATTACCTTGCTATCTTGATGACAGTAAACCTTATGATGATATAGTATGAGAGTAACCTATAACTTCAATAAGATGCAAAATAATAATCTACAACAACTTTGATCTAGATAGTGACAACAATGGACATGGAAATGAAAATAACAATGATCTACTTGACCATAAAGTGTGACCTTGATGGATGACATAACAATGCCTTGAAGAGCTGGCATTGACTCTGACATAACAATAATTGAATGTGGCAGTGACCTTCATGTGATAATGTTGTATGACTTGATAGTTTGACAAACATATGAAAATAATGATTGATGGACAAAAGTATGGATCATCTCTAAGTGAACGAGAAATCTAGATGAAAGAGGTATTATGACTTGGTTCATATCCTAGCTTGAAGACCAAAGCATTGAAGATATATCAATGGGTTAGCTTAATAGAAGTAAGAATGACATCAATAAAGCTAAACTAAATATTGGAAGAAATGACGTTGTCTCTTTTGAATGAAGTTGATAAATGTCAACTCGAGGAACAAGACCATATCTCTGCAAAGAAGGACATGTAATATTCCAAAAGGTATGTATAATTTATGTGCATTCCATGACCTATGTAAATTGCCTATGATGTTAAGTCCTTAAGGTCACAGTGATGATCATGAAAAGGGTTTGCATGAATATAGATTAGAGACAGTAAGTTTGATGCATATGAAAACTGGATCTTGAAATCAAATGAAATGTATATCAAACAATTTCATTAGGGTTTTGCAACATGTAATGCATGAATGACTAGTATAGATATTTTTAAAGAATCTACGGTTTGCAGAACTTACAATTTGTAACATCTTGAAAATTTTTGGTATTTAGGGTTTGTACACCCTAGTTGAGACTTGGATCGGAAAACCATAACAAATTGTTTTTTGCTATAAAAAGAATCTATCCTTTGAGTTTGACATGTATGAAATCATGATGATATGAAGACAAATGTGGTGAAAAAGTCCAAGATTAATAAGGAGCTAACCCTCTTCAAAAGGGTCAAGATAAGATTCATCTAAAGCTTGACCAACAAAAGGAAGAAGTGGAAGAACATGGCAAAGTGAAAAGTTTGAAGCTTGCATCAAGGAGGTCAATTAGAGGACAAAAATTTCACCTACCTCAGATGAAAAGAAGGAGCTATAGAGACCCCGATGATTATAATATTCAAGATTACTAATTGGTTCAAATAGATGTTTGAAAGCTAAAAAGCATGAAGCACAACTCTGTTGCAATATGAGATATGTTGACCTTAGAGGGAGCAAGTAGCAGAATTTGACATGAAGAGTCTCGCACCTTGACTTGAGGCTATTGTGTTTTGGTAGTTACAATATTGATGATTTGTTTGAGATATGATTTGGCTCCCTAGAAAGACATATTGCAAAAGTATATGCAGAGGCTGGAAAGATAGCAGTTGAGATAATTTGTTGGATGATATTGATGTACCTACAATTGCGTGGTTTGATCATGGAACACATGGATTGTGTGGATAACACTATTGATGGCTTGAACAAGCATGGGAGCATATTTGACATTAGAAAGTCGATATCACTCTTTGAAGAATATAAGGCAGAACTTTTTTGTGAACAAAATGCATGTGCTAGCAGCTGTGAGGAATTTTGACTCCTTGATGATGATAAAAGAACTAATTGATTACATGAAGGTGGTCAAAGATATAGGAAGCTCAAAATTTTTATATGATATGATGTTGTTTAGGAGCTGAGAAACCCCATCATGAAGATAGAAGGTGAAAGAATTTGGATCTGTAAGTTGTTTGATATCCAGAAAGTTCGAAGTCAAGGACTGATTTAATGTGAGAAAGGATCCCTACAACTACAACTATATCTCCATTAAAAATTGACTAGCTAATGTATTGGTGAAGTATGATACCAACTAAAGACTGTGGTCATGTATCCCTGGTTGAGAGGGAGTGGTGATGGACACAGTGTTCTCCATGTGTCATGCACTAGGCCAGGACTAACAACCTTACATCTAGTGAAGGAAGTGGGAGGGAGAATGGAGGATTGGATAAGCTTCTAGGATCGGTACTCCTAAAGGATTGGGAATCTAAGAGAGGAAGTAGTCCCATGGACTAACACTCTTTGAGGATCAGATAGGATATCCAAGATAAGAGTGGTTGAAAAGAACCGATATTCTTTAAGGATTGGGAATCAAAGTTAAGAACAGTCTTGTATGGACATACCTAGTGAACATCCAGATGGGATATGTGCATTGAGAGTCAGTTTTAGTGTCCAAATGTATGCCTCCCAACATTGTGATCTATTCTAGTGGAGATTTAGAGCTTGTTAGTCAAGGTCTTGCTATTGTGCAGATTGACAATGTTGGTTATGATGTTGATGCTTAAAGATGGCTTATAAATCCGACTCTTCTTATGAGGATATTTCAACTTGAGAGTATCCCTGTACCATTTATGTATTTATGAATACCTCCTAATCAAGAGGGAGTGTTGGAAAATGTAACTAGGTTCAACCTTCATAATGATCTTTGTACTCTTGTCATTGTATATTTTATGTAAAATATTTATATTTTCAAGCATGGGTATCGTGCTCAAGTTAATTTGATTTTTAGCTCAAGCATTTTCTTCATGCTTCTAGGTTTTGTTGAGTCAAAAAGTCAAATTCCTATTTGTACCTTTTGTAAAGAAAAAGAGAATTTTAAAAAAAATGTATTTTGGATAAATTCATCTAAAGAAGCCAAGTCGGCCCTCCTAGATATCAAGTAGGCTTAATGAAAGGATGTGTCTTTTCACATGTTGGAATGACTATATATTGGCATACGTCGTCTTCCAATTCAACCAACAATTCAATGCTTCTATGTGATGGGATCTGATTTGAAATAATACAAAGCTTTTTGAGTCTTGAGAGCTTAATGGTGCAAGCTTCCTAAGGTTAAAGTTATGAAATTCATGTGAGATTCTTGGGATACTAAAGACTTGATACAATGTGACTTTCCTAGGCTACTAAAGACCTAAAACTATGTGAATATCGTGGGCTACTAAAGGTTTGAAACAAGTGCAAATTTTATGTGGATTTTTGAGGGCTTGATTTGGCTTCTTGAAGCATGGATTTGGTCTTGAATTTCTCACTTTGATTTGATTATATAAAAAGAAAATAATTTCTGGGTTTTCCCCTTGGATGAGTTTTGCCAAAGCTTTGAACCTATATCTTGTGTTCATTGTCCTTTTGTGATCTTCATGTTTATATTTTTGGTAATTGTTTGATGAAAGGAACACACTAAAAGAAATAATAAGCCAACAAATTCACAAATAATCACCATGCTAAGAGAAGTTAACCCTAATACATAAACACACTGATTTCTCAACAAAAGGTTCAAAGACAAAAGAACCAATAACCAAGGTTGTTGTCTATTGCCACTAAACAACAACCTATATACGTTCTTGAGGCTACATGTTACCGCAAAAATAAAATAATATTTTCGCTTTGATCATAAAATTGAATTCTCCATTTGGTTGTAGAACTCAGCAATAGAAACAAAGCTATAATAACCTTCATATTTTATTTCAATCTAGAAGATAATTCTCCAACTGGTTACAAATGAAGGGCGTTCTTTCCAGCCTTGGGCTCTCTATCACACTTAAAATTTATATGCTATGCCACCCCTAAGTTGAGGCTATGAATCCACAAGGTAATATCTAAAGGTGTAGCTCTAAGTCTTATTACTTAGTTCACAACCTACAAAACTCTCATATGTAATAAACCCCTTTACAACTATCCCAATCAACTAGAAATATTCCCCTTCAATCAACACAATGCCATGAGTGGGATCCCCTTCTCTACTAAATAATGCATTAATCTATCTCAACTCCCTTCGAATTATCTAACATAGATTGGCGAAGGAATATCTCTACTGGTACTCCATGAATTCTCAATTGTAGAATAGGTTTTTCTCTCATAACAGAACAATAATGATTACTGGAAATACATTGGGTAATATCATAAGCCTATAAAATGTACACGAGAAAGTATGAGAGGGTTCCATTCTTCATCCATTGAACCCATATAATAATTTGAACCATAATAATAATTATAATGCCTACATTCTCAAATTCCTAACATTATTGCATGCTAATCACTCATCATATGGTCTTCACAAGAAGCCCTCATTTCATGTCTAATATCAAGCTTGTGATAAATTAAACCGATGTTAATAATTGAAATTTGAAGGATTTTTGGGCATATCATTATCTAAGGTTATAATCAAAGATCCAATGACTTCGTTTGAATAATGCACTAAGGTCATCTCCCCTCAACCCCCTTTCACTTCCCCCAATTGCTAAAATCATAACCCTCCATTTTTGTTTAGTCCTTCTTTATTTGTAGTAGTTATGGATTTCATATTATAATAAAATGTATAGTTATAGTTCACACATGGTTTTGGTTTACAACAATATCTTCATTAGATTTACATTCATATTTTGGGGTAAAAACTAGGAGTATTACATTCCCCTCCCTTTTAAATTGCACCATCCTCAACGCATATCAACACCATATACAATTACAATAAAAAAATTCCATCAAAAGTTTGAAATAGACAGAAATATTCCTCCCGTGCGGCATCCTCAAGTTGTCATGTTACTTTATTGGGTTTGCAATGGGTCCATTGAACTTTACCTACACTATTACTCTATTCTCAATCAATGTAACCTTTCTGTAAAAGATACATGTTGGTTGTACCTACATATCTCCTTCTGGTTCCATTTAAATGAACTCCCAACCAACAAAATGGTTAAGATCAAGTACATAATTTTTTAATTATTCATACATCAAAAAAATTATGATCTTTTATGCTAGTAGACAATGCAAGTTCATACGAAATAGGCCCTATGCTAACCAAGATCTCAAAAGGTCCACAATATCTAGCTACCAACTTATGATAATCCCCCAATTTCAGGAAGCTCTTCATTGGTTTAATTTTCAAGCATACATTCTCCATAACCCAAGATTCTCTTTGTATTCTACATTTGTCTACATATAGCTTTTCATCTTCAGCTTTTGCTTGATATTAACAATCTACTCTTTCATTTCTTTAAGAAGCTTTGACCCAAGAACTACTATGTCTACTCGATTGTCCCAACTAATTGGGCAATGTTATCTCGAAGAAATAGAAGAAGATGGTTAAGATCAATCAAAATTTGAAGATAGCATCAGATAAACAAAATAGTTATGCAAACTAATGTAGAATACCAAGAGAGTTTAGGGTTGGGGAGCATACATACTTGAAAGTGTAGGTTTTACCCCCGTACAGAAATTACCTGCATACAAATTCTAAAAACAAAAAATAAACAATGGCGAGAACGTAACACATAAAACAAATATACAAGAGATTTTCCCCTGGATCCCAGAACCGGGACTACCATATTGATTTTTCATTATGTTCCTTTCAATGTTACAATACATATATATACATGGTGAAGCATCCATAAACCCCAATCCATTAACCCTGGATTAGAACATAACCGTAGTTCCCTTGACCGGATCTACAAAATACCATGGACCGAAAACCATCGCGCCAAAAACCATGTGCAATATCCATGCACAAAACCATAGGCAGGTCCGCCCACCTAATATAAAGTCCAATCAAAAGTTGGACCAAATAAGATATCCTTGAAGTTGAGAAGATGTCCTAAGTTATTAACTAGATACATGGACCTTTTGGGATCTTAGCCAGAATAAGGCTTGTTGCATATGAACTTGTATTTCCCATTAACATAAAAGCTCATGATGTGTTTAATGCATCATTATTAAAAAAATATGTACATGATTCTAACCATGTTATTAATTGGGCGTTGGTTCTAGTGGAACCAGAAGGAGGTATGTACGTACAACCAATATGCATCTTGGTCAAAAAGGTCACATTGGTTAAGAATATAATAATAGGGTAACTAAAGATCTAGTGGATCCACTACATCCCTAAGGAAACAATGTGGGAACTATATGATGCCATGCAAGATGAGTCATACCCATATCTAATTTTAATTTTTGGTGTCAAATTTTAATATCACAAATCGTGTTGATATGCACCAAGGATGATGCAAATTTAAGGAGGGGAATGAAACGCCCCCACTTTTGACCCTAGACTATGAATGTAAATGTAATGAATATATGATTGCAAGTAAAGAACACATGTGAATTATAAATATACATTTGATTGTAATATGAAATCCCTAACTTGATCCAGGTAGATATTGGTGGCCACCCGCCTATTCCACCTAGACTCCCCAGTCAGTTTCATATGTTTCCTTAATTGTAGCACAATTTATTATTTTAGGCAATTTTTTTTGTGTCCTGAACTTCCAGCGCCATTTTGAGCCCCTAAACGATGTTTTTTTTTGGGCAAATTTTGTTCAGCAATTGCTATGGCAATCGTGTCAGCAGTGGTAGTCCTCTGGGAGATCTTTCCAACGAGGTATCATACGCATCAAACATAGATAATATGACCAGGTTACGACCCTGGGAAGTTGGCTGCCCAGATAACCCCAACGAGGCCCATAAACTCTTGGTGTTACATCTCCTCGGGTTAGGGTTTTGGTTGTTTAGGGTTTTCCCTTATTGTTCAATAATAAAAAGGCCCTTGAGCCTCATTGTAACTCAGTTCAGAGGCATGTAGCCGCCACATCTCTTCTCAGAGATAAGCTACCATCGCCTGAGCTATCTTATTTCCATTCTATTTGTAAGCATAGTTCAATATTTTTCTATTAATGAAATGAAGTGTTTTTCTGCTGCATCTCCGTGTTTATGATTATATCTGTAAGTTGTTGCGTTCTTGTTTAAGTTCGGATCATAACTATTGAAAACAAAGAAGGGATAAAAAGAGATGGGGGGTTTATGATTCCATAATTGAGGAAAGTCAAAGGGGGTGGTTTATGATTCCACAAGTGAGGAAAGTCAAAGGGGGCTAAGGGGAGTGGAGCTTAGTGAATTATTTAGTCTAGGTCCTTGGATCTTTGCTTATAAACTTTAGTTAGTGATATATCCAAAAGTTCTTAAACCTTTGATTATTAAACTTGGTTTAGTTTATCCTAAGCTTGGAATTAGAGGTGAAACATGGGCTTCTCATGAAGACCACATAATGAGTGATTAGCATGAAAAATATAATACTAGAAATTTGAGCATGCCGGAATTATTGTTATTTTTATGGTGCAAATTATTTTATGGGTTGGATAGATGGGACAAGAATCCCCTCTAGTACTTTATAATGTAATTTTGTGAAAGCTTATGTTGTTTCCCAATGTATTTCTAATAATGATTATTTTGTTGTTGTGAGAGGAAGACTTTTCCTACTGATTTGTAAGCTATCATGGATATTCCACTAGATAGTTTGTCACAATAGATCTAATAAAAATAGACTCAAATATGAAATATGTACTATAAGGATTAGTTTTTCCTTATATTTTTGGATTTGTTAATTTACTGTGTTTTTTTACCTATGCATGCAAAAGATAAAACGTGGACAATAGAGAACAGTGAAATACAAACACACACCAAACACCATGAACACAAATATTTGACTTGGGAAACCATTTCGAGAGAAACCCAGCTAGAAGGTGAGGTTGCTCCACTCTCTTTTGTCTAAATGGAAATGATACAAATACAAATGAGTGGACATTCTCTATGGAGTTTATATCTAAGACCCGTGTCCTATGGGTCATTACAAAACACAAAACCCCTCTATTCTAATTTCAATCTATCCACTCAGTTCTACTCTGCTAAGGAACAAAATGCATTTGAATATAATGGAACCCCTTTTCCTCCTAATGGCTCAAATATAACACGGAATGATAACTAACTAGGGGTTAAATTCGACCCATTCAACCCTCAACATGAGTTACAACTCAACCCTTCTAGAGTATTCTTCATATGCCCCATGTGTCTAACCCCTTTCGCATGAGTGAGGGGGGTTGAATTGACATCTTCTTGAATTATGGTGGTCAAACACGATAAATCAACTTCTAGGAGGCATAAATTTTGCGTCCAAACTCCTATTGACATCTTTCTCAGACCATTGGAAAGGTCTTTATGTATAGAATAATGTTAGGGGTTGCGACACTTAAGAAACACATTTTTACTCCAATAAAACATCATTTGAGGCCTCAATTTGGCCTTGGTGTATTTTATACATTAATTCTCCAATTTAGGTCCCATCACTAAAACTACTCGTAAGTTTATTTCTATTACTTTTCCACCCCTAAAAGTATCGATATGGATGACAAACAATATAATGATCTAAGCCATATATTCTACAATTAAGAATCCTTGGAATCCCAGTAAATATATTCCCTAACCAACCTCTGCTAGAGCACTTAAAGGAATTGGGATAACTTTATGGACTATTTATTTGAGAATGGGATCCCATTCTTGATGTTGTGTATATTGAGGGGAAATAACACTAGTTGACTGAGATAGTTGTAGAGGGGCATATTGCCTATGAGAGTTTTAAGGTTTGTGAGATTAGTAAGAAGACTTAGAGCCAAATCTTGGGATTTCACCCTTGTGGATTCATAGGATTAGCTCAAGGGTGGCCTATGTCATATAAAAATTAAGTGTGATAGAGAGCAGAAAGTTAGTAGATATTTCCTTCATTTGCGTCCAATTGGATGATTATTTTCTTGAAAGGATGAGTAATCTAACTATGTCATGCAATGCCATGTCTTTATGTTCATATTATGCAAATTACTATTTTCCAATTTGTTTAGTTTTGTGTATATGGATTTAATTTGCATAATTATGATAAAATCATTGTAGGACTATTTCATGTTTTAAGATCAAAGTTGAATATTTAAGGTTATTATAGGTTCGCTTCTGCTATTGAATTCTACAACCATCAATTGAAATCGATTTTAGTATTAGAGAGAAAATTTTATGGTGTTTTCAAGGTGCCCCATAGCATAAAAAATGCACAAAGGTTGTTGTGTATGTGATAATATGCTTTCCACACCTCCTAGAGAAACAAAACTCATTGAGGCAAGGTCACGAGTATCAACAAACATGTTATGGAATAACATGGAACTAGAAAGGAAGTTAGTATAGAGGCACATCTAATGCATGGAGAAGTTAGATTAGCACAACAATCATATGAAACCAAAGGAGAAACAAAAGTCAATATCAAGGTGGCATTAAAGTAGTGGGATCTAATGTCCACATTTCACTAGGATGGATGGTTGCTCATGCTTGGTGCCAATTGGTAACATTTCTTATCATATTATATGGTTGTCTCCAATGTTTCAAGGACGATATATGCAAAAGGGGATGGAATCTTACACAGGGAGCATAATATGGAGTATCTATTGTAATACCCAAGGGGGATAATGAATGGAATGTGGACATGATGATGGAATACACCCACTATATAATTGGAGGAAATGATATAATAATAAATAGTAACTGGCATGAACTCATAGGAATACTCATGAGAAAGTATAAATACACACGAGTAACATTTTATTGAGGTATGTTGGATGTTGTTGTATTATAATGAGTATGGATTGTGGATTAGTTCCTTTTATAAGGAGCAATTAATCATATTACCCTACCCTAAGGGTATTTCTCTACATTCCTATCTTCTTTATTGTGTAGATGCATTTTGTTGTTTCTACAAATAAGGGTTTATTCTCAACTTGAAAGGTTATCTTCTGTAATTTATCTTCCAAATTTCAATTAGCTCATCTAATGGAGATCCACAAGTTGGACACTAATATTTTTACATGAAACAATGGGCAATAATCAAAAGGTGAAGGGATTCAAAGGAAAAACTATGTGGGATTTGGAATTTCTAGGTCAAATCATTTGTTAACATGTGGGAAAAATAGATTCTTTATTAGGTTCCTCCTTCCTTGCCTAAAGTATCTTGAATGAGCTTTTTAATTAAAGAATTTTGTGTGTAGGTATCTATCACTAATTTCCATGGCCCCTATGAAGTAAGGCATGATTTATGGAATCTATTTTTTTCTTTGGACCATGTCAAAAAGGAAAAGGTAACCATTGTTGGGGACTTAAACTTAACTATGAGTCATCATGAGGTTTTGGGGTCCACCATGAGACTTCAACTCAACTAACCATTTTTGTCACAAAATTGAGGAAGTAAGACTTCTAGATATTAAGCCAATAAAATTTCAACCTACTTGGAAAAATAATAGGATCAGATAATTAGAAATTTTGATTTGACTTAATAAATGTTTAGTATAAGAAATGTTATTTTTGAGATAGAGAACTCCAAAATGTGGGTGGATTTTGGTAGAGGGTTGGATCATTCTCCTATTCTTTCTAACTAGAGAAACTAGATGATAACTTGGTTGGTATTTTAAAGTTTAATTCATATTAGTTAAAAGAAGAAATATTTATGGACCCGATTAAGAACAAATGGAAAGATTTTCACTCAAAATCAAGTCAAATTACAAGCTTCCAATTTGCAACCTCTCTCAATAAATTAAAAGGTGTGGTATAATCCCAAGTTCATGGTAGAAAATAACGTGTGGATAGGGAGTTAAAATCCATTGAGAAAGAGATAGCTAAGATTTTTTAGCAAAATTCTTTAGGCACACTTAGAGTTGAAGAAAGATCTTGTCTCGGGGAGCTAGACTTAAAAAATTTAAAGATTCTAGAAAGGAGGGATGCGTAATGGCGCTTGAAAAGTTAAGTAATGTGGATTGAAAAGGTGATGGTAACATTAAAAAAAATAATCATTTTTCTAATCATAGAAAGAAGACAAATAACATTTGGGAAATGCATAATAAAGAAGGGGTAGCAATGAGGGTATCCTTGAATATTACATATGTGGGAGTCAAACTTTTCGATCAATTTAGAAAGAGCCAAATTTAATAAACACTGAGAAAATTTCAAAGCTCACCACATTTTTCTTAGCTTTGACTATGACAATGATAATTGGATGTCAATGGAGGAAGATTAAAAAAAGAGATGAAAGCAAATTTGGTATCTTTTAGAAAAGAAAAGTGTCTAGGGCTGGAAGGGGACCAATGGAATATTTTATAGGATTTTATGACTTTATGGAGGAGGATTTATTAAATGTTGTTGAGGAGATATATATTTAGGAGCTTTAATTCCACCTTTATAGGTCTAGTTCCAAAGAAGTAAAAATATATTACCTTTGATGAGTTCAAACCTATTTCATTATGCAACCATCTGTACAAAATTATTGCAAATATATTAGTTGTGAGGGTCAACAATATCTTCTCTGATGTTATATCACTGGAGAAATTTAGATTCCTTAGAGGAAAACAAAATTTTGAAGCTATAGGCTCAACTTAAGAAGGTATTCACTACATCAAATCTAAAAAGACTTCCAATTATGGTTCTAAAGTTAGACTTGTCTAAGGCATATGATAGAGTGAGTTAGTTTTATCTTAGATTAATGATATTGCATGTGTAGTTTAGTCCCGTAGTTTTTTTTTATTTTTTTGAGTTAGTTAGACCCATGGGGTTTTCAATCAGTGACCTTCACAAAAGGACTGGCTTAACAATACACCCTATTGTCCACTATCTTACAGATGTGGGTATCTAGCCTTGTATTGTTAAAATAAATTTTGGGATGCATATTTTATGTCTCTTTTGTAGTTCTCATCGATGGATCTCCTTGATATTTCTTTAGGCCTACTAGAGGCCTGAGATAGGAATGCCCCCTTCGACTTTGTTTTTTACAATAGTTGCAAAAGGTTTCAGTTGGTGTATCAAAGAAGCAAATAGGGTAGGAACCATTGTGGGGGTCAAAAGAAGTGGTTGATTGTTTTTAGCCATCTACTTTTTGTAGATTTTGTTCTTTTTTTTTCCAAAGGGTGTTTGATGGAAGCTAGGAAACTACAAGAAATATTGGTTTTTATATTATAGCTAAATCCATGGAGATGGATATCCAAGTTTCAACAATTTATTTTAGATGGGTTGATTAGATGTCAATGAGCCATGGTGGTTAACCCAATATTTTACCTTTAGGTGCCTATAATTTAAATAAGGGCTTCGTATTAGGGTTTTTGAGGCAAAATGGATATCAAAACAATGATTGGGGCTAATTATTAGTGAAAATTGAAGCATGATAAATCCAAAAGAAGAAGAAGATTTGGGGCTAAAAACATCTATTTTTTTAGTACTTCCTTGGTAACAAAGAGTCTATGGAGGTTATTCCAAGTGCCAATTTATGGAGGAAGTTCATTGAGTATAAATATTAAGGCAATGAATCCTATAGAATAGAACAAGAATCTACCACAAAACATAAAAAAATGTGTGTAATCAATGGAAATATTGTTAGGAAAAATATCGAGAGGGGCGCGGGGGGGGGGGGGGGGGGGGGGGGGGGGGGGGCGAAGTGAATCGCTATTTTACTCACTTCAAATTTCCAATTTCTTATTATGCTTTGTGTACACTATTGTTATACCGGAAACTAGTATATGTACGTGACAATTATTAAGGCAACCTGCATATATACAAATAACTAATATGGTCAACTTTAATGAGTGCATCATTACTTCATTATTCCAAAATTAAGAAATAATCATGAGTAGTAAGAAGTAGAAAGAAAATCAACACACAATATTCATATCAACACACATGAACACAAGGATGTTTAGGTGGAAACCTAATGTGGGAGAAAACCACCACTACTTTCATTTATGTCTTCTTCTTTATTAAAAGAAAAGCTTCTTACAATCTTGTACTAGTGAAGAATCTAAGCAATACGTAGGCACCCACCTGCAGAAGGCTACAACCTTCTCTCATTTTATAGCACCCACTGGAAGGGAGCTCGAACCCCCTGACTTTGTTTGCCAGCTCTTACCGGAAGGGTGGGCCATTTTTCATAATATTTCATACTGGATCCACTTTCATCATTAAGCCCAAACCAAGTAACAATTATGAAACCAATCATTGAATCAAATCATCCAATCACTGAACCAACTGAATCATCAAATAAATCATTGAAGCTTAATCAACCAATACAACTAGATCAAACCTATCAATTCAAATAAATTCACAACCATTCATAAGTATACCCTACTATGTATTGTTCATCACAAAAATCAAATGTTGTCACTGTAAACCCTGATCAAACATATGTCAGAATGTATACATTACTATTCTGTATCATACTCACGTATGTGCACACTTCCCCTGAAGTAAACCCACATATAGATCTCAAATTACTGATACCTGAATCTGAATCACTGTAACACTGAATCAATCACTAAATCTTATACTGAATTCATCACGGATTACTAAATCAAATACAGATCATCATATAGTAGCATCATCATTAATCAACATTCCATTCCATAACCAAATCAACCCAACCAGTATTGTCAAACATAGATTATCATGAGAGAGACATCATTGACAGACAACAACAAACATAACATAATAGATCAAAGAACCCATATTGCAAAACCCTTAGCATGTATACACGACTTTTACAAAGCATATCTGTGTATGTACGTGCTTACCATTCTTAACACATGTGTACAAATTCTAAACTTTCACAAAATATATATGCGACTACTTAGAAGTAGATACGCGTATGTACGTGACTTCTCAGAGGAAAACCAACGTACAAATTTGAAATCACTGAATCATACCTTCACTGCAACCACAACATCTGTCAAACCCAAATCTCAGCATACACACCATTACAGTCACACATCATTATACCATCATCATAGATCTATCAAATCATAAATAGATTAACCAATATGTATTCATTTCAGATCTATCAGATCTGATCCATCTCCAAGTTCCCTGGTGCACACCTGTTTCAGATCAAATCATTCATAAACAATTCAAAACTTGCACTCCCAGCACCTTGATCTCCATCTCTTTATATAGTATTTTCCTTAGCCAATACCTTAGGTAAATACCTTGGTTATGTTGTAAGTATTATTTGACGGGATCAAATATTTGTTGTCACTTCCAAATACTATGGGTCAATACCATGGTAAAGACCCCTAGTATTCATAATACCATGGTGCGGATTCTGTACGCGACTTCTCTTCACCATACCTTCATAAGTATGCGACCTTGCTTAACAGGATCCACGTATACTTTCTCAAACTTTATCTTTGTCATCCATTTGTCTCTGACCTGATATTCCTTTGTTCATATCACCTGTAGCATCTACATAACCATCATGTTGACATTTCTATCAGTTAGGTTGCCATCAATGACAACAAATTATCCATAATGCCAACAATCTCCTACTTTGGACATGATGGCAACCAATTTGGTGTTTGGAGACCACCACTTGTAAATACATGCAAAAACATATGTAAACATATCAAGCTAAACACCAAGATTCTCTCCCCCTTTGACGTCAAGGGAAAAGGGATGACCAATGCTGAATTAAGAGCTCTCTTCCCCTGTGTAGAGAGGATCATTGTAGGGATGATCTACTGAATATGTATACTATATACTGACCATGGTCCCCCTGAGCATATGCTGAATCTTCTGGAAGATATTCAATGAAGTAATTAACTTTATGACTTAACCAAATATGACCTTTCCTATCACCAAGGACTCATGCTTACATCAATCACCCAACACAGTGGGGTTACATATTTGACTCAACATTACATCAAATGCCCAAAGTAATGGGATTACATACATAAATGACTTGACCCCAATAGTCCATACTTGACTGAATTTTACAATGTTTAACAATATGGGTCTTTACATGACCTTTACATCAAGAGACAAACAACATCAATATATGACCAATGCTTTCAAGCATCACCAAGCAACTTTAGTATCACAAGACATAGAATTGAGCAACATCATCATCAACCAATATATTTAGCATATCTCTTCATCAATGTCAGCAAGTAATGAATGAACCATGAAAACATCATCATTTAGCAAGTAGTGCTCAAGCAACTATAATGCCAACAATGTGCTATTAGAAGCATAACAAATTCTCCCCTTGAACTTGTGCCAACTATTCATTGTTAGTTCTGATCATATCCAGCTCATCAATCAACAAAGCCATCAAAAGAACCAAAGCAATAATGACATATTGCAACAACTCATGAATTATAATAAACCAATATCATTTCTAAGCAAAATTTCAGCATCACCAACAGATTATAACCAATCAATGTTAGAAACAAAAGGACAAATAATAACTGACTGAAGCATATAAAAAACTCTCCTTGAGATTTTCCCATAGTGTCTTCATCTCAGAGAAACATATTCGATTGTATAGATAAAAAACTCATGTATATACATGTCTCTCATTCATGTAAGCCATGTACAGAAAGTAAACTGTAGTAATTTACATTCTCAGCTCCCCCTGAACATGAAATACTAGTTAGAATAATTAGCAAAGTGATGAAGCAGAGACCATTCCTAATTTTTGTCTGAGATATTCAAAGGAATCACGTGGAAGTGGATTTGTAAATATATCTGCAACTTGTTCTTTTGAAGGAACATATTCTAGTTTAACCTTTTTTTCAAGCACATTTTCTCTCACAAAGTGATATTTTATTGGAATATGCTTCATTTTTGAGTGCATGACAAGATTTTTAGATATACTTTTGGCACTAGTATTGTGACAAAGAATAGGTACATGTTGAGGACAACTGATTTGAATGTCTTGCAATGTTTTAATCATCCATAGAAGTTGAGTACAACAAGATGCAACAACAAAATATTCTGCCTCAGCAATAGATAAAACGATGGAGATTTTTTTCTTATTGAACCGTGATACCAAGCAAGGTCCCAAATAAAATGCTCCTCCACTAGTACTTTTTTTATCATTAATACTGCCTGCCAATCTGCGTCTGTTTAAGCATGAAGTGAAAAGTCTGCATTTTTGGGATACCATAAACCAACATCTTGAGTTCCTTGTAGATACTTGAATATTCCCTTAACTACTTGGAGATGAGTTTCTTTAGGATTTGCTTGAAATCGTCCAACAATCCCAACTGCATGCATAATATCTGGTCTGCTTCTTGTAAGGTAGAGCAAGATTCTGATCATAGACCTATATTTTGGTTGGTTACTGAAGGAGAATCATAATTTTGACTAAGATTTCATCCTGTTACCATTAGTGTGCATACAAGCTTGCAGTCTTCCATTCCATATTTCTTCAAAATATGCTTGAGGTACTTAGTTTGTGAGAGGAAGATACCATTCTTTGTTTGTTGAACTTAAAGACCAAGAAAGTATGTTAGTTCACCAAATAGAAACATCTCAAATTCTTGCTGCATAACTGAAGAAAATTCTTGACTCGTAGATTCTACATTACTTCCAAATATGATGTCATCTACATAAACAACAACTATCAAAAGTTTGTCTCTATCAAATTTTATATAAAGATTCCTATTTGCATACCCCTTTGTGAGGCCTTGTCATTGAAGATACTTGTCTAGACGATGATACCATGCACAAGGAGATTTTTTTCCCATACAGTGCCTTCTTAAGTTTTCAAACAATATTTTTATCATTGCCTAGAATGAAGCCTTCAAGTTGTTTAATATAAACTTATTCTTTTAGATCCCCATTTAAAAATGCAAATTTAACATCCATTTAATATACTTTAAAGTTATGAAAGCTTGAAAATGCAAGAAACATTCTTATGGCTTCAAGTATAGCTACAGGTGCAAATGTTTCTTCAAAGTCTATTCCTTCCTGTTGAGCATAGCCTTTTCATACGAGTCTTGCTTTGTTTCTAATTACTTCTCCATTTTCATTCAATTTGTTCTTGAACACCCATTTTGTCCCAATAATATTTTTATCATGAGGTCTTGGTACTAATTCCCATGTATGGTTCTTTTCTATTTTATCAAGTTCTTCATCCATTTCCTTAATCCAACATTCATCTTTGCTTGCTTGATTCACATTTTGAGGTTCAATTATGGATAGTAAGGCTAGGTAACTAGAAGTTCCAACAAGAGTTCTTCTAGTTTGTACTCTTGCTTCCTTTTCACCTAGAATTTGAGATTCTAGATGATTTTTCTGAACATACCTTGAAGGAGTCTTTTCTGATGTTTCTGTGTTTTCATTTCCTTCTTCTGATGCTTCACTAATTCCCTCTCCTACAACCTTTTGACTTGTAGTAGGAACATGTTCATCATCTATTGGTGCTTCCCTTTTGGTACCTGTGGATGCTTCATCAATCACAACATCAATGCATTCAACAATCTTTTGAAGCCTTTTATTATAGAATTTATATCCTTTGCTTCTAGAAGAGTATCCAAAGAGGATTCCTTCATCAACTTTAGATTCAAACTTTCCTAGCTTATCATCTTTATTCATTATGTAACATTTGCTTCCAAAAATTCTAAAGTGTTTGACAATTGGAGGCTTACCAAACAATAGTTCATAAGGAGTTTTATCACTATTTACATGAACATGAGCTTTGTTAAGGATATTCAGGATTGTATGTGCTATTTCTCCCCAGAAAGTACATGGATTTCCTAATTCATCAAGCATGGCAAGTGCCATTTTTTGGATTGTCCAGTTCATTCTTTTTGCCACTCCATTTTGTTGAGGAGTCTTAGCTATTATAAAATTGTATTTTGATGCCATGATATTCACAAAAATTGAAAAATTCATCTGATATAAACTCTCCTCCTATATCATATCTAAGACATTTGATTTTCAAATCTAACTCATTTTCTACGAGAGCCTTGAACACTTTAAATCTATCAAATGATTCATCTTTATGTTTAAGTAAGCCAATCCAACACATTCTTGTAAAATCATCAATGAATAATATGAAATATTGTTCACCCCAAGGATAATTATTTCTCATAGGACCACACAAATAAGTATGAATAAGTTCAAGTGGCTTACTTGAAGTACCTTCTTTAGCATTAAACTAAAATTTGGTTTGCTTACCAAATTGGCATGATTTGCAAATGCTATTTTCCAGTGGAGAGATGTTGGGTAAGTCACGTACTGCTCCCATTCTGCTTGATTTGTATAATTGAGAAAAGCTAAGGTGTCCCAATATTTTGTGCCAAAGCTAGCTTTCTTCATATTTTCTTAAGTAACAATGTTCTTGGCCGCCTTCCAAGACATAGACATTGCCTGGATTTCTTGTTCCCTTTATTATGATCTTACCTATGTCCAGATTTCTTACCACATAGTTCTTTGATCTGAAAACAACTTCTTGCCCTTGGTCACACATTAGACTAACACTCAGCAAGTTATGTCTTAATCCATCAACAAATAAAACATTTACAACCTTGAACTTTTTTTTAATAACATTGTTCCTTTCCCTTTGATAGCAACAAGTGAATTATTTGCAAAAGTTACATTATTTTCTTTCTTTATTTCATTAAAAGACATAAAATTATCTTTGTCACTTGTAATATGCTTTGAACATCCGCTGTAAATGTACAATAGATTTTCTTAATCTCTTGCATATAAAGATAGATCACAATTTTCAAAGTCTATGGTTTTCTTTTTCCATACCTTAGGTGTTATTGTCTTCTATTCATGCTGATAGGATGGTCCTATTCCACTTCTGCATTCAGTTTCTTTATGACCAAAGTTATTTCAAACAAAACATTCAATTTCATATTGAATAAGTGAGAAGACATTGTAAGAAGATTTCTTTGACCCAATCTCATTCTTTTTTTTTCTTTTTTCTCTAGTCATAATATTTTTATAAGCAACACACTAAATGATCCAAAATGGATTTTGGATAGACTTCTAAGTCTAAGTGTTCCTCATAGAGGAAAATGAAAGTCTAAGGATGCTCCTAGAAATAGTCCCACTGCGTAGATCTTTTCATTCTGAATCTACTGCAACTTGAATGGGCTAAAATGGACTTAGGATGCAGAAGTTATCACAAAAATAAGTTTCCCTTTGTTCTTTGGAAAAAGAGGCAAAATCCCCTAAAAATGGAAAAAAAAAACCCTTATAAAGGGAAATCGCATTGGAGATGGTCCAAGAGGCAGACTTAAGTGGAAAGGGAAGAGACCCCCGATTGCCGATCCTCGACATATCGGGTCGGAGGCAGGCATGTGCAAATAACATAAGGAAAGGACCCGGGCTGATGCGACATTGTGATCACCGATATCGGTGATCGGTGATGCCACGAGGCAAGGGAAGGATCCCCGGGGCTATGCGACATGCGATTGTGATATATCGCATCGCAACATTGCATCACAACGATATAAAGGGGCGATAGCATGCCGGACCCAACAGATTTTATAAGCACGGTTCGATAAATTTTGAGTTCCGATATATGTCGGGTCTTTTGTGTATTGATGCATTTCGGGATAAAAATCGAAATACAAAGGAAAAATGCCTGAAGCGATAAAGCCGAACCCGAAGGGGAATTATAGGCGCAGTTCATAAAATTTGAGGTCCATAAGGGCGAGATTTCGGGCAGGCCTTAGGCGGAAAGTGGTATTGGGCTGGCTCCACCCGATCCCACACACTGGTCGACACGTGGCTAGTGGAGGAGAGAGGAAAACCGCATTTAGGGTGGGTAACCTCCATACTCCTAAGCCGCCCGAAAATGGATATCGACCGTTGGATCAAAGATCCCGCAGATCAATGGTGGGGATTGCGATAGCGGCCAAAGGCGAACCTGATGCAATAGTAGGGCGAATGCAATAATATTTGAAGTCCGATAAAAGGCATTTTGACGGGTTTTTCAATGTATTTCCCATGTATTTGGGATTTTTCCCAATAAGCCTATGCGATGCGATATGCTGCCTAATGGTGGACCCGATAGGATTTTTAGGGGCGATTTAATGGAATTTCACATCTGGAATTCACGCTCCATAGTGTATTTTCCAGGAAAACCTCTGTGTAATGGAATTTTCTCTAATTTCGGGTTTTGCCTAAGGAAAAGCTCTGAAACCTCTGTAACTGCTCCAGATCATCATGCCATGCTACAAGCGGGCGTTTTTATAGGCAATGATGCATTTTGAAGCCACAAAGCCATAGAGCCAGATGGCCAGTCGAACTGATAAGGAGCAGGGAAGCTGCAGAGGCGCAGAGAGATTACGATATGCAGAGAAACGGCTGGGGTAGCTGAAAAGCTGGAAAAGTACCTCAAAGGAGTCAGAGAGCTCAATTGAGAAAAAAATCACAGAGAGTTTCGAGAGTCACTTGGAGGTCGAGTGAACCAGAAAGCTCAATTGACAGCAACAGAGATTGTTGAGGGCCGCTGGAAGGTTGCTAAGGGGTGCTTGGAGGTCAAGCGATCCATTGGTGCACGTAGAGGCCAAGAGAGAGCTCAGAGAAGCGAAAGCCGAAGAGCCAGAGCCAGAGCTAGAGCTAGAGCCAGAGCCAGAGCCAAGAGCCAGAGCCACGAGCCAGAGCCAAGAGCCAGAGCCAGAGCCAGAGCCAGAGCCAGAGCCAGAGTCAAGAGCCAGAGCGAGCGCCAGAGCCAGAAAGCCTGAGGGCTTCAGAGCTAGGGATGAGATGGTGTTCTAAGCCCATTGTTTTTGTGTAATACTGTGGAGTTGAGAGTGGAGCTTGTAAAAGGACCTTGCCATAATCCCAGAGAGCCTAGTCGAGTTGACTAGAGCTCAAGGAGACGTAGCCCAAGAGTTTTGGGTGAACTCCATATTATATTGCTGTTATGTGCGTTTGTTATTTGCTACATTATTCCACTGTTATATGTTTTACATCAGTTCAAGCAAATCATCTTACAACACATAAACAGTTTTAAAATAAATACAAGCATACAAATATTTTAAAGCACATTAATAATTCCACATTGGTTAATCATTTGGGTCTTGGGAATATTTAAGCTTTGGAAGTGGGAAAGGTTCTTGTAAGCTCACAAGAAGCCTTTAGAGCCCCATTTTTAGATCACCGAACAACTTTATGACCAAAATTATGACAAGTGAGGCATTAACCATTGAAATAGGAATACCTGAGAGTATAATACCTTCTTGAGTAGATTCCCTTTTGGTTGCGGTGAAGTTGTTGAGTAGATTCCCTTTTGGTTGTGGTGAAGTTGTTTTACTTGAGAGATATTTGATCCTTCATTCCTTTGCTGAGAACTGGAATTCTGATGACTACTTCCCTTTACTGCATTGAGATAGCTTCTTGTACATGTTTCAGAAGATTTTATAGTTTTTTATGATTCACCATTGTATCCAAGACCTGTCTTAATTAGAGGAGAGTGTTGTACTTTGATGATTTCTTCTAAAGTCTAAGATCCTTTAGCAAATCTAATATTTAGAGCCTTTGTTTTTTCAAGTTCCTTTCTTAGACCCACTATTTCAAGTTCTAAGCTTTCACCGTGCCTTTCTTTTTCTAGAATTTGTTTCTTCAATACTTCTTCAACTAATTAGCTTCTTCCAGATGGATTTTTCGCTGATTTACTTCTTCAATAAGAGTATCCTTTTCGTCTAGAGCATCCATAAAAGCATGATCATATTCATATACATATTTTTCTTCAAATTCCATAAGTAATTGATATTCTTGATCAGATTCAACATCCTCATTATTGGAAGAACATTCACTATCTTCGTGTGTATAAAAGATTTTCTTATTATCAAACCTTCCTTTAACATTACCTTTTGAAGTGTTCTTCCCTTTCTAATGATTTTCTTTATAAGGACATTTAGCAGTGTACTGACCTACTCTTATGCAAGCAAAACATTTGAAAGGAAGCTTACCTTTAAACTTGTAAGTTCCTACTTGGAGTTTCTTTACAAAATTCGCTTCTTCTTCGTTTGATATGTAACTTGTTTCCTTAAGCTCCTCCTTTTCTTTTCCTTTATAAGTAGCTTATAATGTTGCTTCTTTGACATCTGATGGACCCCATTTTCTCATTTCATAAGCTATAAATATCCCATGGAGATGTTCAATAGTAAGGTTCTTTAAAACCTGCATTTCTTCAATGGCATAGAGTTTTGAATCAAATTTTGGGGTTAGAGATCTTATAATTTTCTCAACAAGCATTGAATCTTTTACTTCATCACCAAGATTTCTCATTGAGTTAACGATCTCATCTACCCTAAGGAAAAAAATTACAATGATTTCATCATTATGTATTATGAGAGTCTCATATTTAATTCTAAATGTCTAAAATTTGGTGCTATTTACCTTAGTGTCACCTTCATAGCTTTGGATGATCTTGTCCCATATCACCTTTGCGGTATTGAACCGCATGGCCTTCACAAATTCTGATTCTGACAGGCTTCCTAAGAGAGAATTGACTGCCTTTGCATTGGTCTCATATTGTTTCTTCCCTGCATCATCTGTGGGGATGGAGGATGGATACTGATAGCCTCCTTCAACTATTTCCCAAACATCAGCTCCAAGTGACTGCATATATGCTCTCATTTTGACTTTCTAGAAAACCAAGTTCGTTCCATTAAACAATGGTGGCCAGATAGAAGATACTCCCTCTTGATTTCTCATCTTGATGAATCTCCCTTCAAGCGATTAAGCTTCTTTTGAAGGACCTTCTTTGGTACCAATTGTTAGGAAAAATACTTATGTGGGGGGGGAGAGTGAATCAATATTTTACTCACTTCAAATTTCCAATTCCTTATTTTGATTTGTGTACGCTATTGTTATAAAGGAAACTAACATATGTACGTGACTGTTATTAAGGAAACCCACGTATATCTAGATAACTAATATGTTCAACTTTAATCAGTTCATCATTAATTCATTATTAATCAATTAAGTTGTAATCAAGAGCAGTAGAAGAAGAAAGAACATCAACACACAAGAATAATATCAACACACATGAACACCAGTATTTTTAGGTAGAAACCCAATGTGGGAGAAAACCACTGTTGTCGACGTCTCTCTCTTCTTCTTTTATTAAAAGAAAAAAATATTACAATATTGTACTGGTGTAGACTCTAACTAGTACACATGCACCCTCCTGCAGAAGGCTACAACCTTCTCTCATTGTCTAGCACCTACTAGAAGGGAGCTCCAACCCCCTGACTTTATTTACAGCTCCTACCAGAAGGGTGGACCACTTTTCATAATATTTCATACTGGATCCACTTTCATCATTAAGCCCAAACCAAGTAACAATTCTGAAACCAATCACTGAATCAAATCACCCAATCACTGAACCAACTGAATCATCAAATCAATCATTGAAGCTTAATCAACCAATACAACTAAATCAAACCAATCCATTCAAATCAATGCACAATTATTCATAAGTATACCCTATTATGTATTGTTCATCATAGAAACCAAACGCTATCACTACAAACCTTGATCAAACATATGTCATAATGTATACGCTATTGTTTTGTATCATAACTGCGTAAGTATGTGCTTCCCCTGAAGTAAACACGTGTATAGATCTCAAATTAATGATACCTGAATCTGAATCACTGTAAAACTAAGTCAATCACAAAATCTTGTATCGAATTCATCATATATTACTGAACCAAATACATATCATCATATAATAGCATCATCACTAATCAACATTCCATTCCATAACCAAATCCACCCAACAAGTATTGTCAAACACAAATTTTTATGAGAGAGACATCATTGACAAACAACAACAAACATAACATAATTGATCAAACAACCCATATTGCAAAACCATAGCATGTATATGTTGTATCTCTGAGATGATAATGGTCAGCGATCATGCCAGGGCATCTAAGATATTTGTTTTGGGGGGGTTTGTTTTAATTTTTGGAGGACCAATGTATGAAACAGATTGAGATGAATAACCTTCTTGAATAATACTAATATTAAACAAAGGGTTGCTATTACAATCCACATAGTGATTTAGCCTATCTGGTGATGAGTAGAAAAATAAAGATAATATGACTATTACAGTTTTCAAAAAGAAAATTAAATAACCATAAGTAAGAAAGCCTTCAAACAATGTTCAAAAAGTTTGACAAACTATGCCTAAGATTACAAAGATACTGATGATTTTATGATTTAGAGGGAATTACTTAAACAAACGGTTTTAATAATTCATTCTCTTTAAAGATGATCACTTCAACAAGCTTATAAGAGTGAATTGAAACTCAACTACTCCTATTTGGTTATCTCTATAAAACTTAAGAATATGAAGAAAACACAGTGAATGAAAACTGGAAAACTTACAAGGAATACAAAACTGTATGAATCAAAATTCAGAATCCTTTGCTTTGGTATTAATGATTCAGAAAAAGATGAGTACATTTAGTGCTTACAAATGTTTCTCCAAAGGTGCAACCCTTGATAACTCATTAAAGAGAGTTATTTAGACAATCTTAGAGCTAATAAAATATCTTAAACAAATCTACAAAAATAGATTAATACAAAATCAGGAAAATATCAACTGATAGTAGATCTGTCACTATTTTGGTGTTTAACTGTTAATGACTGTCCCTGGAAATGCTGATGCTGATGATGACTATCATTGGAAATATTGGATGCTGCTTGATCCTCCCTTTAGTCAATTAAATCAGTTATCTTTTCCCAGCGTTTCTTATCTGGGATGGATAACTTAGTCACCCTTCTGTTATAGACATTTTTGGGAACTGCAACCCCAATCATACATGTCCATAAACCAAGGGCTCCTAAGTCCCTAAAAGTGTTGTTTCACACCCTAAAGGAACAAGGTCGGCTGATTAAATCATCTCCCAGAAGTTCTCCACAGAAAACTGCTCAGAATTGGTCAAAGTTGGACCATACAGACTACCCAGTGCAGAGGGTGCGATGCATCCCACCTGCTCAGTGAAAAAGGGTGCAATGCATACTGAAAATCCCTTCTATAGGGTGCGATGGGTGAGAGTAGACAAATGGCAGAGACAGTTTGCAAGGTGGATCGTCATGGAATCTTCCAGAAACTTCTCCTGTGACACTTGCCTCTCTGAATTCGCCCAAGGATGAGTAAGAGATAATCAATCTCCAAGTGGAATCAAGAACTATCAGAGAGAGGACACTAATCAAAATCCCAGAAGCTGACTCACCGCACTGCAATCATCTATATATGGATCCCTCATCCCAGAGATCCAGAGGCTGGAATTTTGTATCTTGTAAGGAAGTGATGTTGGTTTCTTGGTGGAACATCATAGTGTTGGGTGATCTAAGCTTTTCATGAGGTGAAGAAGGGCTTTCATGCTGGGAGGATGACGTTGGGTCAGAATAATTGGTTGTAATCCTCTTTTCTATTCTTGATGTTAATAAATCTATTCAAGTTTTCCTCCACATTCTCATATGTTTGATGATATATGAATTTGTGTGGTCAATACATATCTGGTCCTATATTGTTTATGATTGTAGATCTCTGTTCTTCGATAGTATTATGCTGCTTTGATTCCACAGGTGCTCTTTGAAGCTGGGTAGACGAAGGCAAAGCGGCAAGAATCTATCAGAAGGGAGAGGAACCAAGCAAGGAACTAAGCGCAAGACTGAGGTTGGTGTCCTTTGTTCCCCTCTAATCTACTTCTCATAAAGGAAAAAGTAGTTTTAGTTTGTTTGTTTCTAACATAGCTACCAGTCTTAGTGGGACTAGCAGCTCCGAGTGGACACTAGATTTCCCGATAACAAAATGGCGAACATACTCGGGAGCGAATAGGTTGTTTGCTTATCTATATTTGTTTGTTTTATAAACTTACAGACGGAGCCTGAAGTGATGCCAGCTAGCCTTCGAACTGCATTTGCTATGCAAGTGCAAAGTAGATCAATGCTGCTTCAGTCTATCTCTGGGTTTTGTTTATAAACTAAACAATCGATTTGCAAACATCCTAATTGCCCTAGTGGTGGCTCTAGTAACCTCATTAGATCAGCCCCTGTGATTTCTATTTACTGACTATAATTAGCTCAGCCTAAATCCCTGAACTAAGCTGCAAAATGTGACTCGGAACCAAGTTGAAGTCTCGTCCCTGGACCATCGCACTTTCTCCTCTTAGGAATCTGGATGCATAGCACCTCCCGTGTGAAGTAGGTGCGCTGCATCGCACTTTCCTTGTGTTGCAGGTGCGTTGATTAGACAAGACCTCTTCTGCTCTTAGATTTTGGTTTCTGTGTTCACTCTCTTAAGCTTTATTCAGGAGTTTTGCTGTCTGTGATCAATATACCACTGTAGAAACTCCCTTCTTTTGCATGATTCCGCCTCCATAGTACAAATAATTGTGAATATTTTTATGTATTGTGCGCCATTTACAGTTCTCTTTTACAAAAAGTAGCATAATCAAACTTTCGTATTTTTGATTTGAAGGTGTCGCAAGTGTCGTTTTCAGTCAAAGAAAATAATTTTGTTGTTCTTGATGGTCGATTATACAGTTACTCTTGTATTTGATTTGAATTAGTAGTTTTTCAAGTGACGAAAGCAGTTTTCAATTCAAAATAGCAAAGTGTCGTCATTATCTTCCTTTCGTTTTTGAAGAGAAATTTGCTAGTACTGTCGCTTTGAAAAGATAATTCAGATTTGTACTTAGCATTATTCTTGTCATTCACACATTAAGAAAGTTGAAAAAAAATACATGCATGTGCATTTTCATTTAGACCGCTTGTTGGTTTGATTAGGACAGTGCATCTAGTGTGTGCTCTCTGCTCTATGTTGAAAGAATATCATCTCTCTTTCTTTAGTAGTTAGGATTTTCATTGCAAAAAGAAGATTAAATGATTGTTTATCATCTTAGATTGGATTTTAGGAATTCTACATCTACATCACGCGGTGAACCTGAAAGGCAAATTTCTTAAGAAAGATCAACTGTAAAATAAATTAAATGAACATAAAAAAACTTTGGAACCTAATGCACAACTTCTAGAAGTCTAGGCTAGAGACGTATTCCAGCGTTGTAAAGCTTAGTAACTGTCGCTTTCACTATTGGTTGGGTGATTCCTCCTCTTTGAGACGACAAGTGCCAGTATGGACTTATGATCCCACGTACCATCGAGTATATATTGGGAGACCACAATAGGCTATATCCTTTATCCATAGGAAGCCGTGTCTGCCTCCCTATCGATCACAATGCACTGAACACAACATTCTAGAAGATTGACTGCCGTATCGTAAAAAGTATTCTGTAATTTTGCGATTGGTTTGGTAATCCCTCTGTCTAGATTTCCAGAGTAGTCTCTTTCGTTCCTTTTCAGACTCCTTAAAGGAAAAGGTCCATCTGAGCACTTGTCACTTCAGGCTCATTAAAAATCGAAGGCGACTAGAGTCATCTTTTGTTTTTTCTCGACTCTTAAAAATTGAAAAAACAAGTTGTGTCAAAGCGTCTAAAATTTATTTTAATCGAAATAATATCACCATTCCCGCGTTGGTCTTAAGTTGAGAAAAATGGAGTTCACCAACCAAGGATTTCCCCTTGGAGGAAATCCTAGTCCTTTCTCCTCTTGGGGAGATGTTGGTGCACCTCATATGGCCACATTGTCACTTCCAGGATTGACGATTGGCTTGCCAATATGGCTCTTCTCGACCTCCGTCATTCAGGACACTGTGATTCATGAACAATCGAGTCAGCAACCGGATGATACTAAAGTTACCCTCAACCTTCTACTTCGTCCGATTATCCCTTTCCTCCTTCCTCTTCGCTTGATAAATCTGGTAAAGCCAAAATTCAAGTAACTAAGAAGGAGAAGAAAGCGAAGGAGAAGAAAGAGAAGAAGAAGAAGAAGGAGCCAAAGGTGAAAAGGGGTAACCGGGCATCGTCTAGTGAAAATCTGCACACTACACCATCCAAGCCTAAATCTCCATGTGTCATTTGCAAAGGAGACCACTATCATCGAGATTGTCCTTGCATCCCTTGGATCTTAAAGGACTGGTCTCCTCGTTTGCACAATCTAGTGTCATCAACCTCTGAAGATCATGTTGAAAGTACACCATCAACTAGTGAAAGCGAAGCATTTGGACAGAAAAGGAAATGTAAATTTCCTTGTAAACTATGTGAAGGTGATCACGTCATCCACCGTTGTCCCTTCCTAGACAAATCTAAAAGAGTTTTGGATAACCGTCCGGTTTCACCGCTACGGCTTCCTCCTGGATATAAGAAACTCTTGCCAAGTCCGTCGCTAGTTGAAAATCTGACCGACACACCATTGTGGCCGATCGAAGCATATTTCATTGAAGATAAACCCACTGAATCCATACCAGACGAAAGTCAAAAGGTTGAGGCGGCAGTCAACTCGATCTTATCTTCAGAAGGTCCATCTTCAGATGACACAATCACTGAAGAGAATGAGAACGACACTGTTCAAATTCTTTTCGTAAACACAGACTCCGATGAACATGGGGGTAGTCTACCCGTTCCTTTACCACAGGAAGGAAGTTCGTCAGAGTCATATCCGGCCATCTATTCGGTCCCACCTCCAAGCAACCTAGTTGTTTCCTTCGATTGGAATCTACTAGGCAGACCCCGTGTACCGGCTAATGTACCATTCTGAATCATTGTACAAGCTTACAAAATGATCATGGTCGGTACCATCATAGATGAAGGGGCTTCTGTGAGTATCCTTTCCTCAACTGCTTGGGAAGTGCTTGGTTCGCCATCGCTTTTTCCTGAGATGAGAAATCTGACAGGCTTCGACAAAGGAACCAGTCGACCGTTAGGGATCCTTCCCAATGTGCCCATAACGTTGAGAAGGAAAACCGTTTACATGAACGTAATGGTAGTCCAAGGACCTCTAGATTATAATCTACTCCTTGGGCACGACTATATTTATAGCATGGGAGCCATTGTCTCCTCACTCTTTAGAGTAATGTGTTTTCCGCATGAAGGCCGAGTGGTCAAGCTCATAGACCAGCTTTCGTTCCCCGGCTCACACATAGCTGATAGTCAAATGCCATCCCTAAATGGTATTTTCACGCAAGGAATGTCTCATCAATCTCCAGTCCGTTCACCTAAAGAGCATGAGTGATTCGGGAGGACATGACTGAAACCCAGGGGGCATGCACCCTGGTCTTTTTCGGCAGGAAAACCTTGGGTATAGGGTAGGTTTCTGCGGAGGATATATGACTAGTCTGACACACCCGTCCATTTAGGAAAATGGGATTGGACTGGAATAAGATTCCCTCGTCAAAGTTATGTGAGTGGAGACGACCGCGCCACTCAACTTTGTCTATTTCGGTAGGCGTCGCCAAGGAAGTGTTTTGTCTGCAACGCGGATGGAGCAATCTTGCATATGCGAGAGCTTTCATATGGTAACCTGGAAACTCTACTTCGCTATGCCTGGGGGCATGCAAACCCTTTTGCCTGAAAGTAAAGAGTGGCCATTTATTTTCTTAGTTTGTAGTTTCTCAACGCTTTAAACTCGTAGGATTGGTCGTTCCTAGCTTACATAATGAAAGGATCCGGAGCAAAGTTTCGAATGGTGCAAGCTCCCTAAAAATTGAACCTATTGATGAGACACCCTTATTATACGATTGGCACGAGCAGTTTTTATGTGAAGTTCAAGCTCGTTAAAAATTAAACCTTAGCAATGAGCAAATGTTTCCCCCGGAGTTTAAGCTCATTAAAAAATGAACCAATCCTCGGTAAATAACCATTGTGAATTCATTATCATCAGCTTTTGAGCCCTGGTCGTGTTCATACCATCACCTCCACTCTGTTTTAACCGATCATTCACCTCCATTTGATTGTTTACCCCTTTTGAGGAACATTTGCGAAGAGTGATCCTGTTATCCATCCTTGTGACATTGTCGTGATTGGAAAATTCCAAACCTTACCTAGAATCAGCTGTTACATGAAATTATCACTCGTTCCTCAAAAGACGAGTCTCCTTTAAGATCTTTTCATCTGACTTGTAAAATATGAAAAGATTGTCGAGAAATTGGCCTCTCCAGCTCGTTAAAGCTACCGGAAGTGCTATCCATCCTCTAGATTTTAATCTTTTTGGACCTGAGGGATTATTACACAAAAAGATCGAGTGCTTGTTTTGTTCGGCTCGTTAAAATTACCAAAAATTCATCCCTTTCATATTATTTTATACTTTTTCGGACTTAAGGGATTATATGACAAAAAAGGATTATTGGAGTTTCCTTTACGTCCCTTTCAGACTCTCTAAAATTGAAAAGGACTGAGTTATCTTTGTCGTTAAACTCGTTAAAACCAAATAGCGACAAACTTGTCCATACAGACAAGAACGAGTTTCACTGTCGCTAGGCTCATTAAAACATAGTGACGGGTTTGCCCGAAGGGCAAATTATAGAACAAGCATATGTTATCCTCCTCAAGCTTGATAAAAATAAAGAGGTACTGGTCAGCAATGACTGGGGAAAAATTGGGAAGAAAACTTGAAGAAACTTTATTGGTAGCAAGTCGCTCTTGAACATGACATTTTCACTCCACATCCAAGTTGGGTTGAGTTATTCTGTTCACCGGTCATATCACCATTGGTCCATCGCACCATCCATATTTGGGGTTAATGCTACCAATCCATGTCAGTGTCGTCGGTATGTTCAAGAGAAGTCACTCAGAGAATTCACCTGTGTCTCATCCGCTACAATACATTCACACTCCATTCTTTCATGACCGCCACCCTGAACCATGTATCATTAGATCATTTTCACCTCTAGAATCATTTACTCCGTTCCGTGTCGTAGAAGTGGGATTCATTAAGGCCCTCCTACGATGGGTCGCTTCTTGTCGACATCATCTCATTATCCAAGAAGTCGACTTAGGAACAACCCTTTCAGTACTTTGAAGCTTGCATGCCTCAATGGCAAGTTTCTCACTTCCGATGACAGGTTTACATCAATGGCCTTCGACCGAAAGATTTTGTGTGGTGTTCGATGCCAAGTCCCTTTTCACACCACGTGAATTGTACTGTAGTACCTTGAGGGTCATCATCATTATCGGTGATTCCTCTCGCGCCTGTTAACAGCTTACATCATTGGTTGGTAATCAGGCTATGTCTTTCCATGTTCGACTCCAGAACATCTTTCACATGGATCAACCTGTACTCCGAGTGAATATTGGACGAGTTTGAAGACCCTGGATCTAGTTTCATCCATCCGGGCTGCGATATATTTAGGAAAATAAAGACATCAAACGTACATCATTGCTGCACAGATGATCATCTGAATCAAAGGATGATGACTTTATCAGAATCATCAGTCTGCCACACAGACGGTTGTCTACCTTATGTACATGAAAATGAATTTATAAAGCTGAGCATGGGAATGCCCGCCTCAGCTAGATCATGAAAAGTATTGTTAAGATAATGTATTGTATCTTATTACAGGTCGCCTTCTAGCTCGAAAAAACTTCGGATCCTCATGATAAAGAATTTCATGCGACATCAAAAGATTAACGACCTCATGCTTTAGGGGGCAACTGTTATAGACATTTTTGGGCACTGCAACCCCAATCATACATGTCCATAAACCAAGGGCTCCTAAGTCCCTAAAAGTTTTGTTTCACACCCTAAACGAACAAGGTCAGCTGATTACATCATCTCCCAGAAGTTCTCCACAGAAAATTGCTCAGAATTGGTCAAAGCTGGACCATATAGACTGCCCAGTGCAGAGGGTGCGATGCATCCCACCTACTCAGTGAAAAAGGGTGCGATGCATACTGAAAATCCCTTCTGTAGGATGCGATGGGCAAGAGTAGACAAATGGCAGAGACAGTTTGCAAGGTGGATCATCATGGAATCTTCCAGAAACTTCTCCTGTGACACTTGCCTCGCTGAATTCGCCCAAGGATGAGTAAGAGATCATCAATCTCCAAGTGGAATCAAGAACTATCAGAGAGAGGACACTAATCAAAATCCTAGAAGCTGACTCACACCGCTGCAATCATCTATATATGGATCCCTCATCCCAGAGATCCAGAGGCTGGAATTTTGTATCTTGTAAGGAAGTGTTGTTGGTTTCTTGGTGGAACATCATAGTGTTGGGTGATCTAAGCTTTTCATGAGGTGAAGAAGGGCTTTCATGCTGGGAGGATGACGCTGGTCAGAACAATTGGTTGTAATCGTCTTTGCTATTCTTGATATTAATAAAGCTATTCAAGTTTAACTCCACATTCTCGTACATTTGATGATATATGAATTTGTGTGGTCAATATATATCTGGTCTTATATTGTTTATGATTGTAGATCTCTGTTCTTTGATAGTATTATGCTACTTGATTCCACAGGTGCTCTTTGAAGCTGGGTAGACGAAGGCAAAGCGGTAAGGATCTGTCAGAAGGGAAAGGAACCAAGCAAGGAACTAAGCGCAAGACTGAGGTTGGTGTCCTTTGTTCCCCTCTTATCTACTTCTCATAAAAGAAAACGAAAGTAGTTTTAGTTTGTTTGTTTCTAAGATAGCTACCAGTCTTAGTGGGACTAGCAGCTCCGAGTGGACACTAGATTTCCCGATAACACCTTCGATAAACTTCATCCATTTCTGTATATTTAGTAAAAGTGGGTTTCACTAAAAATATATGTCTGATTTCATTTAGGATAAAAAAGGTATCTCTAAGTGCATTTAGCACAACTCTTGGTGTTGCTGCACCTCTTATGTTTGAAACTGTAGCTGCATTGGTGCTAACCTCTGCAAGTTTTTGGACATAGTCTTCAATGGGCATTAATTTATCATTTATCACTATCATAGAGGGAAAACCCTTGCTATTCAAGGGTTCCAACCTATTGAAAAAAAGTTGAACTATGACATTAACACTGCTGCATTTCTCCTCCAACTGAAGATGAGATTTTTCTTTGTAATAATCTTTTTTACTTCTAGTGTTAGGCCCCTATACTACTAGTGTAACCCCTTATTGTTATTGGTACAACCCCCTTATTATATTGTTGTACCCATGTAGTCCCCATATTATTACTATTGTGCCCCATAGAAGCCCACTATTGTTATTATTGTGCCCTTACATTATTATTGTTATGTTGGCTCTGATTATATTATGACCCCTTAGACTCCTATATATAGAAAGGAGGTCTTTTTATTTGTATCATCCAAGAATTGTTCATTTGTGTAATGTAAAGGAGGTTTCCCCCTCGAAGAAGCTAAATTCTAAGGCATTCATCTATCTTTTCTATCTTTTTGTGAGCTGGTTTCATAACATTTGGTATCAGAGCTTTGGATTCTAGGGTTTCGCTGCTCCAAACAGGTCATTGTGGCATTTACGCTATAAAAAATTTTCTATGACATTTCAGACGCTAAAAAGAAAATCCATTTGGGTTGAAATCGTTCTGAACCTCGGGTCTGAATTTCAGAGCTTTTCACGCTATATTTGTGGATATATGATATGAGGAAGTTGGCCTTTTTGCAGACTCCCAAATTACATTCCAAACAGGTGACCTGTGGAAATAGTCATAACTTTTGTTTTGAGCATCATATTGAAATTTCATAAGAAGTTACAGAAAGAGGAAAGACAGTAGTTTCTTGTGTATATTTTTCATATTCTAAGGTCAAAATAGTGACACGTGGCACTTCATACAAGTTCGCTCTTCTGAAAAGGTATATAATCAGGTCATCTTGGGAGATTGTGCATAACTCTTTCTTGGAGAATCTATATTCAATCAGACTGGTGGCATTGGAAAGAGGACGCAGAGGGCTACTACAGGTCATAATTTTAGAACTTAAAGATCCGAAAGTACAGAGTTACAGTCGTGTTAAGATCAAGCTCCTAAAATTGAGGACGTTTGATGGCAAGGATCCGGTAAATTGGATACTATAGATGGAGAAATATTTTGATCTACATGGTGTACCACTATTACAAAAGGTATGTATTGCATCTTCATATTTAGAACAAGATCAATTTTTATGGTATAAAGGGCTTTGTTCTCGTAAACAACTTGTTACGTGGTCAATTTTCACGGAGGAAATTTTAACACATTATGAGAATACAAAGAGCAACACTTTCTTTAGAGAAACACCACAACAATTGGAAGAAAAAAGAGAAAAAGGGCTTTGTTACAAAGTGGAAAGAAAAATAATGGCAACTAGGAATTCTACCCTTCACAACTATAAATATGAAAGTGTTATTTCTCCTAGCCTTCCACAACCTACAAGGGTTACACCACAACAATTGGAAGAAAAAAGAGAAAAAGGGCTTTGTTACAATTGTGATAGCAAATGCACTAAAGGTCATAAGTGAGCTGAGAAGAAATTATTTTACATAGAGTATGAAGAGGAGGAAGAAAAGGACCAAGAAACATCAAAAGAAGAGGATATACACCAAGACCCAACCGCAGAGAAAGAATAAATGAATCCAACCATATCTTGTAAAGCATTGGCAAGAATTACCTCTCCTCAAACTCTCAAGATATAAGGATATATCAAGAAGAAAAAGGTTCAAGAAGTGAAAGATCATATCAAGAAAGAAGAAATGAATCCAAACATATCTTGTGATGCATTGGCTGGAATTACCACTCAAAACTATCAAGATAGAAAGACATATCAAGAAGAAAAATGTTCAAGAAGTGAAAGATCACATCGAGCATCAAGAAATGAATCTGACCATATCTTGTAAAGCATTGGAAGAAATTACCACTCAAACTCTCAAGATAAAAGGACATATCAAGAAGAAAAAGGTTCAAGCAGTGAAATATCACATCGAGCATCAACAACAAGTTCTCCAACTTTTAAAGGATAACACCACTTTGGTGCAAAATCGAATGAAACAACAGGTAGATCAACATCGTAGTGAAAAATGTTTTGATGTAGGTGATTGGGTATTTTTACTGCTACATCTCAAGCAAGCTATTTATGAGAAGGAAATGTTGGCAATACTACATGCACTTTAGTAATGGCGACCTTACCGAATGGGAAGACACTTCAAGGTAAAAATGGATCATGATAGTCTTAAATACTTTTTAGAACAACTATTATCTTTAGAAGAACAGAAAAAATTGGTCACAAATATGTTGGGTTATGACTTTGACATCATCTATAGAAAAGGGAAACAAAATTTTGTTTCAGATGCACTCTCAAGAAAGGATGAGGATGTGGAAGCATTGTTTTGTGCTATTTCTATTATCCAACTAGATTGGATAAACGAAGCAAGGGATGAATGGAAGAAGGACAAAGAAGTATGGCCACTCGTTCAAAAGTTGTAGAAGATCCCAATTCAAACAATATTGCCAGAACTTGAAGAGGAAGGAAAAATCATATTGGAACCTAGAGCAGTCACAAAAACAAGAACCTGACAGCTACGAAATCGATCAATTTCAGAGTATCTCATTAAGTGGAAGAACTTATATGTTGAAGATTCCACATGGGAGGACAAGAATTTTATACAGAAGCAGCAAGAACTACTCAACTGTTGAGGACAACACTTTTTGAAGGAGAGGGGCATGTTAGGCCCCTATACTACTAGGGTAATCCCTTATTGTTATTAGTACAACCCCCTTATTATATTGTTGTACCCATGTAGTCCCCATATTGTTACTATTGTGCCCCATAGAAGCCAACTATTGTTATCATTGTGCCCTTACATTATTATTGTTATGTCATCTCTGATTATATTATGACCCCTTAGACTCCTATATATAGAAAGGAGGTCTTTTGATTTGTATCATCCAAGAATTGTTCATTTGTGTGATGTAAAGGAGGTCGCCCCCTCGAAGAGGCTAAATTCTAAGGTGTTCATCTATCTTTTCTATCTTTTTGTCAGCTGGTTTCATAACATCTAGTATGGTTGTTGTCCTGTCATTAATTCCTAATTCTTCAAGCTCATAGCTGTCTTTAGAATTCATAAACTTGATTATTTCAATGGCAACTTCTAGCATGTCCTCAAGTTCCTTGGAGATGATTTCAATAGCTTCCTGAGCTTTCTCCAACAAGTCCTTGTGATCAAAGATTATCCTGATATAAGGCCAGATATCTTTGATTGATTCAGTGATCTCTTCCCATAGCATTTCCTTTACCAAACCCAATTTATTTCCAAGGTAGTATTCTTGGATTTCTTTCTGCAATACCTTAATTTGGCTTTTTTCCCTCTGCAACTTAGCTGCATGTGCACTGTCTGCAACTGCTTTCAAGTGTTGTGGTGTCTTCAGCTGATCCTGCAATTTCTTCATTTCCTCTGTCTGAATAGACAAATTCTGAATAGCTTCAACAAGCTGTTTAGCTCCTACTGTTGTTCATGTAGTTGCTGTTGTTCCTAAGGCAAAAGCTTTAGTTATAGAGACTGCTATAAGAGGAACTACATCCATTAGAACATTGGCCCTTTTTACAGTTTCCTCTTTCTCTTTGACAAGCTTCTCCATTTGCTCCTCCATCTGTTTTACTTGCAGATTTTGTTGCATGATGAGCTTCATCATGTCAGATTTCTGAGTTTCAGTTTCTTCAATCTCTTTAGTCAATGGGTCCTCTGAAGCTATAAATTTTAGTTGCTTCCTTAATGCTCAAATCTTAGTATTTTTTGTCTTGACAAGTTCTTATGCAACCTTTATATTAGAGGTATCATATCCCATCTTCAGAACCAGATCTTCCAAATCTTTGATCTTGGTGTCTTTGGCTAATGATGAAACTTTCTCAAGCTTAAGTTGTGACTGTGTATTAGCCAAGGTAACATGCATTTTGGACAGGCTCATGGTGGTGTTAGTTAAGGTAGAAGCAATCATTTGGCCAGTCAGTTTGTGCATATCAATTTGGTCAATTGGATGTACATCTTTAACATCAAATTCAAGGGAGATTTTTTTTTTCTGGTAATGTGCAGCCATCCTGGGCTATGGAATTCGAGCTTGTAAGAAAGCCATCTGCATTTTACCTTTCTCAGAGTCAAAGACTAAAAGAAGTCTGGCTTGAGAACTGGAAGAATGTTTCCAGAATTGAGTATAAGTATTCAACTTTAACTCCTCATTTTTCTTCTTAATTTCACTGAAGACATGAAAAATGTCATCTTCTTTATCCTTCTAACTGCTTTCACTGGTCTGAATCACCTGTTGTTCATGAGATGTGGTGGAATGAGTAGGAGACTGAATAGTATGTCCACTAAACTATGTAAAAAGAGAGGTTTCTCCAAGTCCATCAAATGTTGTTTTCTGTAACTCAATAGTTGCACTAACCTTGGAAGAGAGCCTAGGTCTCTTCTTTCTATGTACAATTCTAAAACCTTGACTTGATGCTTCAGTTGTAGGGGATGACTATTCTTCCCTCCCTCATTTAGCTATCTTTTCCTGTGCAAGTGGAGTTTGTACATTGGAAGTAGAGATTGCTTGTTCTTTAGCTTCTTGAAGGGTGTTCTCCTTCCACTCTGATTGATTTTTGTACTGCTCTATTTCAGGCCTAGCAGTATGATGGTATGCAGTGAATTTGTTTTCAACTCTGAGCCTAGAAATCACTCCCATTGGGTCATAAGACCAAGTGAAGCTGAGGCCAAACTTCATTTGCTTCAATAACCTATCTGCTTCTTCTCCTGCTGCTCTAGTATTACAGATGAATGGACCAACCTGAGCCTTTAGCTTGAATTGTGATTTCTTCTTTGCAGCCACAAAATGTATTTCATCTGCATTTAACCTCTGCCTAATATATTCTAATGCAAAAATTCTGATAGGGAGGTACTTAGGAAGCTTGTAGGGTGGAAGCTCACAGCCATAGACTCTGATCTCTGTATAATTTTGGTAAAGATACCAATCTCTGTTGTGGCTTGATCAACTAGCTGCAACACTTTCACAATTTCATCACTTATTCTTGGTACTAGAGTGCTACTCATAAGATTAATGGCTGGATGAACAAACAATTCTATGAATTGTTTATATGTAAATTCTTCCTTCTCCTTCATTCCCATAGAAGTCCAAAAGATCATTGATTGTTGGTTGCCTTCTTCATCTAGCTTCTGCAAGGTGAATGGAAACTTGTCTCCCTGAAAATATATAAAAATATACACAAGTACTGAAGCATACTTGAATACCTCTTTAGTATTGAGCTGGACAAATTGTTCATGAATAGCCTCAACTAGAAATGGGCTAAAGTTATAACGAACAGTGGGTTTGGAACCAACAGAAAAGATAGATAAGAAACCAATGATGGCTTCATTTACATATTGATCAGAATTGTAACCAAGAAGATAAGAAAGAATGGTGGTAATTTTCTTGGTTCTGTCTGGGAATATAGATGAATCATAGGGAGGGTTTATTTTAGGAAGAGGGTTATCTGCAACTAGGAAAAGTTCTAGAGTTTGAGCTCTTTTAGTGAAATCTAGATTTTTATAGGCCTTTGTTAGGCTTTCATGAGAAAAATGATGGGTTGGCACAATAGTTGGGGCCTGTAACATCTGTTCAATGGACTGAGCATTGATGGAGCACAAAATTTCTCCTGTAGGTGAGACGATAGCTCTTTGAATGGGGTCATAAGATTCATGGCATTTCCTGACAAATTTAGGCACTCTGTGTATCTGAGGGAAGATGTAATGAGGAAGGTGGGAGTCCCAAAGTCATATTTCATTTGTTTGATCAACTAATTGATCCTCCATCCAGCAGTAGATTTCAAACAAATCGAATTCAGACAAAGACTCATTGATTTTACAGTCTTTGTCGAACAGGAGAGTATGATGGAAGTCAATTTGTGGATTAATGAGAGGGTTTGGGGTTTCTGCAACTTCTTTCCCTTTAGGAGGAATCTTGTTAATTGAATTCAAAGCTGAAAGTGACAAAATTGGAATAATTACGCTGAAACACAGTGATAATAGAATAACAGTGTAAGTGAAAATGGATAAGGTGGACTTGGATGTTGGCTTAGCGCTGAAAAAAATTGAAAATTTGGTTGAATGATGAATCTGTCATTTTGGATGCAAACAACAAGTATCCAGTGAATTATGGGAATGCACCGTGTAATGTTTTTTATGAAAATCAGGGCTTATAATGAATAAGATGGAGTGTGTTTGTTAATTAACAGTTAAATCCTCATTAATTCTCCAATGGGGCTGATAAACGGTTAAGTGGAATATTAATGTGTGAGGGGTGGGGAATTAATGGATAACAGGAAAGAGACGACAGCTGATTGGACAGAGGAAGTGACATGGAAGTAGATGTGGACGACAATGTAGGAGTGGTGGAAAACAGTTGAATGAAAACCGCGTTTAGGAGTAAGTTGGAGTGGTAAGCAGTTTCGGGATTTTAAGTCCCGAATAACTAGGATGGGGAAAAAGTAGTTTTGGAGGGTGGTTTCCAAGACTGCCGACTTCGAACCCCCCCAAACCGATAACATTAAGATGACAAGGGAGGGACGAGGAGTGATGTAGGTCGTCAGATCTTAGGGGGATGTGTGGGATGAAGAAGAACATGAGTGAGGCTCAATATCGTGGCAGAAAGTGATGGTGGGGTCAAGTATTATGACGGATGTGACATGCGTGGGGTATTAGCAAATGAATGGATAACACGCAGATATTACAACATAACATTGATTTTTTGTAAATAATGTTTAATTTAAACTGTTCATTATATGCACATATATGCAATGTTCTGACTTTAGGATAAAAATCCTTTCATGCTCCAATTATAATTCATTTGTCTACCTACCCTTATCTTTCCTAATATTTCTTCACAATCTTAGTCACTTAAGTGCATTTAGACTAGCAACTCAAGATTTTCCTTTTAATGATTAATCTACTTCTATCCCTTATTGCTTCCATTGGCATAGATTAAACTGTTGAGCCAATTTTATTTGCTACCTATTGACAAAAATTTAAATAAAATTCAATCATGATTAAACTGTATAATTGGATTGTATGAACTAGTGTGGCATTTAAACAATCTGCACACAACTTTTTATTTGCAAAAATAAACTTGACTAAGAGTAGTGGCATTTGGATTTGCGATACTTTCAGAATTTATTATTATTTTTTTATTTATAATCTAACACTTTATTTTTGCCTTCCTTTTTTAGGGCATCTATTCTAACATTTTATTTGATATGGGGATTTTCATCAAAATATGCCTAACATTTTTTGATTCAATATTCTTTCTGTCCATATCCTAAATTAACATTTTTTGAAATATATTTTCATTTTTTGACTAATTGATGCTAACTTACCAAAACCAAAAAATGCTACAACAGTGTACACGACTTTTACAAAGCACATCCGTGTATGGACATGCTTACTATTCTTAACACCTATGTACAGATTCCAAACTTTCGCAGAATATATACATGACTACTTAGAAGCAGATACACGTATATACATGACTTCTCAAAGGAAAACCAATGTACAAATATGAAATCATTGAATCATACCTTCGTTGCAACCACAACATCTGTCAAACCCAAATCTCAGCATACACATCATTACAATCACACATCATTATACCATCATCATAGATCTATCAAATCATAAATAGATTAACCAATATGTATTCATTTCAGATCTATCAGATATGATCCATCTCCAAGTTCCCTAGTGCACACCTGTTTCAGATCAAATCATTCATAAACAATTCAAAACTTGCACACCCAACACCTTGATCTCCATCTCTTTATATAGTATTTGCCTTAGCTAATACCTTAGGTAAATACCTTGGTTATGTTGTAAGTATTCTTTGACAGGATCAAATATCCGTTGTCACTTCCAAATACTACATGCCAATACCATGGTAAAAACCCTGGTATTCATAATACCATGGGACGGATTCTGTATGTGACTTCTCTTCACCATACCTACGTATGTACGCGATCTTGCTTCACAAGATCCGTGTATACTTTCTCACACTTTATCTTTGCCATCCATCTGTCTCTGAACTGATATTCCTTTGTTCATATCACCTGTAGCATCTGCATAACCATCATGTTGACATTTCTATCAAGTAGGTTGTCATCAATGACAACACATTAGCCATAATTCCAACAAAGACCTTATTTTGTCTTTTCCTATGATAGGCTAACATTTAGCATGGAAAATAGGTAATGGTGTACAAATTACCTTAGGTATTGATGCCATATTGGGTTGTAGTGCAAATTTGGTATCACTAGAAGATCTAAACATTAGTGTTTAGGATAGGGGCCTTATATCTCTTAATGGGATAAAAAAAATATTTTTACAAATGTTTGGTGTCAAGGTTAACTACATGCATATGATAAGGGTCTAAAAAGTGCTATGGTAGATTTGTGGCAAGTTTACATAAAAAATCTCCAAAGGGATCATGTTCACTAAATGTGTGAACAAAACACATTAACTTGGGATTATAATAAACTAAGGGTGAGTACTTAGTGTGTTTAGGGTATAAACCTATGTGCACTCCAATCCCCTGGGACATGTTTAGTGGTGGAAGTAGTTTTGGAAATTGAGGGACCTAGGAAGACTATACTATTCATTTAGTTGGCCTTCAAAGATAAGGTTATGACTTGGGATATGTAAATAGGGTTTGAGTACTTGTACATTTTGTTAGTGTGCAAAGGAAGATATTTTCCATTCTCCAATCAACAATTCATATTCCTAGTAGTTATTGAAATAAGTTGAATTGATCACATGGATGGAAAATGTATGGTATAGTGTTATTATTGAAGAATGATTGAAGAGTTGGTTTGGGAAGAAGGAATTAAAAACATTAAGGGATTATCCTTGCATCTTGATTTAGGGGTTTTGGTTGGCAAGGAACACTGCCATATTTGAAGAAAAACTAATTTCTCCTAATTTTTCTCTAGGGTGAGCTTCATGGTTTCTCTAATTAAGGTGGTTTCACATATGAAGCCAACTCGTTGAATAAGGGATCTTAAAATTGAAAAAAATTCTCTTTGGGATTTCCTTGAAGGAGAGTTTCTTACGCAAAGGGACTTTTGTTGTGTATGGAGGCTCCTTTATATCCTTGATTCTCAATTTATAAATTCAAAAGGGGACCAGGCTCTAGGACAAACAATGTGGCTAAGTTCCAAGCCCTATGTATGGTTTTAAAACGTGTAATGGGTTGAAATGTGAGGAATTTGTAGGTTTCTGAAGGCTCACCACTTGTTATTAATTGGATGAATTGTTTTATTTTAATGTTAGATGTTCAACTTAGACAAATGAGACATTTACTTTAGGAATTCTCCAAGCTATTTGAAGAAACCTCCTTTTCTCGTGGATTCAAGGATTTAAACTAGGAAGTTGATAGATTATCAAAGAAAGGATAAAATATTGTTGCTATAACATTATCATTGGAGGAGTTTCATCTATTATTGTGTCTCTACTTTGAGGACTTTTTGATGTAACTTTTGAAGCCATGTTGTTCATTGGGGAAATGTTATGTTTCTCCTATAACCACATAAAAAAAATTCTCAATACTTTATATTGATGTATCAATGGATGTTTTCTAATACTCATGAATGTGTATAATCAAAATTGTTAACATGATTTCTAGTGAAGTGTCAATAACATAAATATTATTTTGGTGGTTTTGTTTGCTCTTAGACTTGGTTTGTAGACTTTATGTGCCTTATCAATACCTACAAAATGTAATTTTCATTCTCTCTAAAATATAAACTATGATTTTTCCTTTGGAATAAAAAAATAATTGCAACTAATGAAGGCAACGACAAGAAACCCAAGTGGTGAGTTGTAACTACATACTTTATGACTATTATATAATATTGAAAAAAATATGTACTTATTTTAAGAATAATTTAATTTATAATTTTATTTGTTACTTACTATAGTATGTTTTATGTTGCAAAAAAACGTGTACCATCTCTAAAGTGTATAACAAAAGATACCCTATCTTGATATGGATTACTTGTGTTTGAAGTAACAAGTACAAAGTTCCAAGGGTCTTATTTGTCATAGATCTAAGCATGTTACACATGGTACAATTTATCTTATAAATTTTTATGGAATTTAGAGTGTAGTCGAATTTGTTGAAAATAGCAACAAGAAATGATAAAAATAGGATCTAGAAATTCTAGTTTAATTTGTCCTTGAATTAAACTGAGAATTAAAATCGAATTCTATTCTCATAGCAATTTGTAATAGTTAACTAGAGTGGGTTGACTTAGTTAACTTAGGAATTCTGAGTTGGAAGTCTTTCTAAAGTCATGTATATGTTCTCCCTATACTATAGGGGTCTAGGATGAGTTAAGTATGAGTTGTAATTAGTTAACTCAATTTACTGAGTTAAGTCCAATTAAATTAGTTCCAAACTGTTTGAGGAACTAATAGTGAGTTAACAACCAATTGGTGCACTAATGCACTCAACTAGTGCTACTCCAATTAAACGAAGATTCCCTCATCAGAAACTCATGCATGTCGGTTCTGAGAAAGACCTAGTTGAGACTAGATTGCAGGGACAATGTACTATTTGTTTTAGATTTTTCTAAGTTTCATTGATAATGCATGCATTCATGAACTCACCCTTGAGGGATTGCGCAGTCTTTAGAGGCTTCATTTCCCTTTAAATACAAGTTATCCTCCATAGGAATTACCAATTGGAATAAAGACTTGGAGAGATTGTGAAAAGGCTAAGATTTGGCCTTGAGCTTGCTTATGAGTTGGAGATTGAACTTGCTAAGTGCTTGGATTTTTCTAGAGAGAACAAGGATTGTAATTTCATCTTGATTTTCCGGATTAATACAAAACAGATAGTGGGGTTTTGAGTTGTGGCTTTCCCCGGATATTTATTGTGTTATGTGCCTTTGATTCTCTTCCTCTATTGATTATTGTTTGCTCGATGTTTATGGGCTTCCACTGTAAAGAGTAGAAATATATTATTGTCTCTTGCTTTAGCAAATTGCATTAGCTTGTGATTCTACATTATTTTATACATGGTATTAGAGCTAAGAATAGTATACTAGAGGAGATTTCAAAGTTTTGAGTTTTGGGCCATGAGTTTGCAGAGCAGATATGAACATTTTTGTGAAAATATTCAGAAACAAATAGTATATCTGGATTCCTTGTGGAAAAATACCCAAAAAAAAAAAAATAGCCAAATTGGAGTTTGGATGAGGGAGATATCACTGATTTAAAATCAGCTTTTTTTTAAGAAAATTTCATGACTGCGGGACAGATGAAACAGATTGGTGTGCTAGCCAAGAACCTGTATTCTCTTGAGGTTCAAAATCCATGCAAAACCTTGAGGATCAAGGAAAAGGTTAGAGACTTGGTGGTTGAGAGGGAGAGTAAATTACCTCTCAACATGCAGCCCCAAAAGAAGCCTCAGAAGCAACTTCAGGAAGTTGTGGAGTAGCCACAACTAGAGAAGCTGAGAGGAGACTGAGTGGAGAGATCCACTCAAGCAGAGAAGAAGCAGTCTCAGACAATTGTGGAGTAGCCACAATTGGAGAAGCCGAGAGGAGACCGAGTGGAGGTGTCCACTCATGCAGAGACCTCCAGTAGGGGGAAATTTCGAGCCAAGTGGGCAAAGGGAGCATATGCAACCATACCTCGAGGTGTGAGGTGGGGCAATGTGAAGTGCTAGTCCCAAGAGGGTTGATATTGGGCAGTGCCCATTGAGTGGTTTTATATCATGCATTGTACCTTGCTACGGGAGCCCAAAGTACATAGTAGCGGGAAGAATTAGTGGGATTGATGCAGTCAGAGATGAAAGTGACAAATTTTAGAGCAGTCAGATATTGAAGAAGCATAGAGAAGGGTTGACAACAGTGCAGAAAGGCAGAGTCAACAAAAGCATAGAGTTTTTAGTCGACAAAGGCAATAACAGTCAGAGATTTTGATGACAGAGGCATCATTCTGATTTAGGTTGGATTTTTTGTTTTTGTTTATGGAGTTGTTGCAGCAACAACACTAGAGAGAAGTGTTGCATGTAGAACATTCCAAAGGTTCAGGATCGGGATCGAGTTGAATTCCTTTCTTGTTGAGAGGGAGTGTTGAAAATAACAATAAGAAATGATAAAAAAAGAATCCAGAAATTCCAGTTTAATTTGTCCTTGAATTAAACTGAGAATTAAAATCGAATTCTATTCACATAACAACTTGTAATAGTTAACTAGAGTGAGTTGACTTAGTTAACTTAGGAATTTCGAGTTGGAAGTCTTTCTAAAGTCATGTATATGTTCTCCCTATATTATAGGGGTCGAGGATGAGTTAAGTATGAGTTGTAATTATTTAACTCAGTTTACTGAGTTAAGTCCAATTAAATTAGTTTCAAAATGTTTGGGGAACTAATAGTGAGTTAACAGTCAGTTGGTGCACTAATGCACTCAACTAGTTCTACTCCAGTTAATTGAAGATTCCCATATCATAAACTCATGCATGTCGATTCTGAGAAAGACCTAGTTGAGACTAGAGTGCAGGGACAGTGTACTATTTGTTTTAGATTTTTTTGAATTGCATTGATAGTGCATGCATTCAGGAACTGACCCTTGAGGGATTGCATAGTTTTTAGAGGCTTTATTTCCCTTTAAATACAAGCTATCCTCCATAGGAATTACTAATTGGAATAGAGACTTGGAGAGCATGTGAAGAGGCTAATCTTTGGCCTTGATCTTGCTTATGAGTTGGAGATTGAATTTGCTGAGTGTTGGGATTGTTCTAGAGAGAACAAGCATTGTAATTTCATCTTGATTTTCCAGATTAATACAAAACAGATAGTGCGGTTTTGAGCTGTGGATTCCCCTGGATATTTATTGTGTTATGTGCCTTTGATTCTCTTCCTCTATTGATTATTGTTTGCTTGATGTTTATGGGCTTCCGCTATGCATGTTAATGTTTGAACAGAGGGCATAGGGATTTGGATGACCAAAGCCAAAGATGTATATTAGTAGAAGATGAGATGTAATCCTTCATGAAAGTAGCTTTTATTATTAACATAAGTTGGTCATGAAATTGTATTAAATAAGCTTAAAGAGTCAATCTTATGCTTGTTTTGTTGTCATTAGGGAAGATAGACTAGTAACATAGGAACATAGGTTTTGTACAAATAACCAGTCTTATGATAATGACAAAATATTGTAAAATCAAAATCCAATTATGTCAGGAAAATTGTTGACTAATTTATCACTATATCTGATAAGAGAAGCAAAGTAATTTCTTAAACACCAAAATATAATAATTATTATGCTAGTCAATTATGTTTTGGGAGAGTCCATTTGAATGGCCTAAAGATTTGCTTCATTTTCATCACTATTAGGAAAATCTAGACCTACAATTTCATTTACTAAAACCTTATTGTCCAGTTTCTTTAATTGCAGCTGCAAAAATCAATGCTAAGGATAATTTCATATTACTCCCCACCCATTTCCACCAAAATCTTCCCCATAATGGCCTCAATATGCTAGTAAATATCAATGATATTTATGTATTAGGTTTTTTGTGAACGAGTGTTACACTGGTCTTGTATCCAGTGACCAACATTCTCAATTTTTGCATCTAAAATAAACCTCATTCTTATGCAGGCTTCATTTTCTACCACATTATTCTCCTCTCGCACAAAATTGGGGTATTCTCCAAACAAAAAGTTGTCAACGCCTTATCATTACGCTCGGCTCTTGTATAAGGATACCAATTCTTCCACATTGACCATGATGACCATGGAAGGAACTAGGATGCACCATTGTGAGCAACAAAATAGGGTTTAGAAGGGGGAGAAGGAAAATATGGAAAGGTTGATTGAAAAAATCCAAGCCTGTTCATGACCATAGAAGGGGATGATACGTGGAGGGAGATCTAGAAAGAAAAATAGGGCTTTGAACAAACCAATAAAGTAGCAAAACATGAAGAAAGGAGTTTGAAAAAAATGATGAACATAGGGAGGAGGCCACCCTACCTTACCAACAAAGAAAAACCTCACACAAAGACAGGATATGAAATACAATAACAACATAAGCCTAGAGAAACTCACCCAAACAACATAAACAACAAGGTGCACATCCAAAATATATAAGCTTTCAAAGCCAACCAGTCATGAAACCAAGGTCATTGCCATCATGGTTGGTTGAAGCATTAGAGTCATGCTACACAATGCAAATGTGTAGGAGTAAAAATAAAAAAATGCTCATGAACTAATAACCCATCGCTTGTGTCAATCATATTAAATACTATGAAGTCAGTTCAAGGAGGTTGAGTGTCCTATGCTCGTTATTGGATGTGGTGGCATGCACATTGGAAGGAGTGGTAACTCATGTGATATTTAGAGTACCCACCTACCATTAAGAAGATCCATATGTTAGAGAGATTGTTAAATAGTTCTTCTTTAGTGGATCAAGGATGTTATCACTCCAATTAAGGTCAAGGGGAAAGGATCATGTTTAAGACCTTCATTTACAAGAATGTATGATTGATTGTTCCCAAAATGTTGTATGTGTGAGGGAATGGTTACTAATATCTCCTAGAGAAGAGAGTTGACTATGTCCAAACTGTTGAGATTGGTAGCTTGGAAGGCAATCCAAAACCTAAGCTACAAGGTGTTAATTTTGTAGCTCATTGACAAATTCCAACTATGTTACTAGATTCCTCTTTTTGAGAGGACAAATTTTGACTATTGAAGTGCTCAAGTTGGACAAGGGAAAGTGTACTTATGAAGAAAAGCCTATATATGAACATTTGAACAGGTCGGGCCTAAAAGGAAATTGGTTACCCATGGAAGCCTATAAATAGGAGTGACCTCAAGCTCATTTGGATATCACCAAGTGTCATCTTCTTCTCTTCTTCATTGATTGGTTCGCACAGGTTTGAGGCTGGGTCGAGAAAAGATGTTCACACACGTTTGAGGTTGGGTCGAGGAAAGAGGCTCGCACAGGTCTAAAAATACAGGGTCCAAATCTCGCATGTGTTCTAGGGTTTTGGTTTCTAACCATAGGCTCATCAAAGGAAATTTCCGGCTATAACCACAGACAAGAAGACTCAAGGGTGTGGTTTGAAGGTCTCAACTGCATGCATAGCTCTTCCTCTATGCGGTTGGGATATATGGCTAAATTTTGACATCTGACTGTAGTTGAACGTAGAGAGGAAAAGTAGTCTCAGATATATATATTGATGTTGGGATCATATTTGTGAATGTTGTTGGGTTAATTTTGATGGATGATTTTGTATTGGGCTCATTATACTCTTTTATGAACATTTTATGACAATCTAATAGAAGAATATTTTTCAAAGGGTTTTCTCCCTTGTGGGGTTTTTCCTGGTCTTTGACCAAATCTAGTGTCTCTTGTCGATGCTTTGATTATCTCCTTTGTCATTGCATTTATTTTTATATCTTAAATTATTGTTTGGAAACATTATTTTTTATTGAAAATATTGCTAATTGAAGAATTGAATCGAGCTAAAAGTAATTGAAACAACATAGAGCAGTGTGAAAATTAACACGGTATCAAAGCTAAGGTGAAGGACAAACCCAAAAGGAGACAAGCACCGAAGTAATCATCTTTGGAAAGTTGAAGGAGCCTATCTAATCAAGTCAATATATCTTCCTCTTTCTTTAAGGAACAGGAGAAGTTGGGTGGCTCATCTAACTTTGCTACATGAGAGATCAAGTTGGAGATCATAGCCGATAACAATGACGTTTTGGAATACATTCAAGGAAAAGTACCTGAGCCTTCGGAGAATGCTTTCGCTGCTTCCAAGAACAAGCACAAGAAAGGTGAGTTAAAAGCAAAGCAAATTATAGATGATGGTTTACAAGATAGTCTACTTGCATATGTTGGAAATTTGAGAAAGTCTAAAGACATGTATGAAGTAAACAATTTGAATGAAATCATCTCCTTGAAATATCAACTCAAAGACATGAAGATGAACAAAGGGGAGTATGTGTAATCCTACATTATGAGTATATCTCGTCTTAGATATCAATCGCAAAGAGTTGGAGAAACTGTTCCTAACAGGGAATTGGCGATTGCAACTCTTAGAGGTATCCCTCCTATTTGGGAAACTTTCATTACTACTATAAGCAATAACAACAATTTTCCATCATTTGATGAGATTTTTGGAAATCTCACTCAAGAGGGATCAATGACGATATCAATAGAAAGGATACAAAAACATGAAGAAGGATATCCTACTGCATTCATCACTTAGGACAAGAAGAAGAAGAAAGGAAAAGGAAGTCCATCAAATTCAATAAATCCTCCACCTCTAAATGCAAAGACAAGGAATGATAGAACACCATCTCACATTGAATGGAACAATTGTCACAATAAGGGTCATTATGCTCAAGATTTCCTTGGAATAATAATGGTACACACTACAATACTAGAAGCAACAACAACAGGTTTGTTGATCGAAGAAGAGGAGATGAGTGAAGGAACAATCACAATGGATGAGATGAAAGAATAAGAAGAGATGCTCCAAGTGACCATGAAGATGATTGTCATCCTCAAAAGAAGTCAAGATACTCTAGGTATGAAAGTAATGTTGGAAATCAATCTGAATATATTTTTATTTATGCCCTTACTAGTTCCTCTCCTCCATATTTGTGGGATAGTTGGTTGATTGCTAGTGGGGCCACTCATCATTTCTATAAGTATAAGGAAGTTCTCTCTAATTTGGGAGGGAGGGAGTCAAATTTGAAAATTATTCTTGGAGACAACTCCACTCATCCCTCTGATTATTGAAGGGATGAAGGACCATCGTTTTGGGGAAGGGCAGGTATCTTTGTAATCCCATGGTTTCCTGGTTTTGATTCCAACACCAAGATGGTTACAAAAATGTCAGTTTGGGTAAGGCTACATAATCTCCCACTCCCATTTTGGCACCACGAGGTCCTAGAAGGCATTGGGAACTCTTTGGGAAGATTCCTAAAGACATATTGGGAAATAATGGACAAAGCTATCTTCACTTTTGCATGCATATGTGTGGAGATGGATTTAAGAAAATGTCTTCTAGATCGTATTCATTTGACACATCAAGAAGGTTGCAGAACAAGGTATATTATCTTCTTGAGTTGACGTGATTTGCTGATGGATGGTTGTCCTAGGAAAGTTCAGATTTGAAGGTAATTTTAAGGCTGTAAGGAGGGCAGCAAGTGGATGATCTTGGGAGCCCTAAGTGTTATAGATCCATTTGGGCAGATCAAATCCCAACATCTAGATCAGTGTTTCAGGGCTCATCAAACCCTAATTTTAGTTGCTTCATGCCCTAAACAAGTCACCCCTTAGAATGCCTCCTTCCCAGACAGTTTCATGATTTGAGGACATCCAGAAATGGCCTCTAAAAGGACCAGCGTAGGTAAGCCCTTATGAAGGTGTGCTGCAAAGCAGTTAAGTCCACTACCACAGTGCTCTGCAGAGCACTTACGCTTCCTTTCACCTGTGTTGGGCGAGAATGAGCAAAATTCACATAGGGTTTGGGGAATATTCTTATCTTTTGGAGTCGTCTAGAAGTTTCCCTTACTTATCAACTCTTATGAGCTCGAAAATGGATGAGGAATGAGTTAAGGTGCATCCTATCCTCTCATCCCTTCCTCCATGGAACTAATTCTAAGTATGGAAGGCCATTCAATGCCACCATTAATGACAGAACCTCATTCATCTTCCTATAAATTGACCACTCCTCTAAGTGATCAGGGGTTGGATTATGTTGAATTGTAAGGAGATAATGCTACTATGATATTTGGCTTTGAAGCAAGTATTGTGATGCTACAAGTTTGTCATGCTTTTGATGTGACGTGGATGAGATCCAAGCTGGAGGAATGGCTTTGAATTAGACACCAATGGTTGTAATTCCTTCTTCTATCTAATAAAGTGTTTGAACCTTTTTCCCATATGTTTGTATTGTTTTATAATGCTTATGTGTGTGAATTGTATCTGATTCCTTTCACTTATATTCAAACTATCACTCCGCTGGGGAAACTATCACCTTTCTTGGTAGCTTATTCACCTCCAAGACATTATTGTAGACCCTACTTGTGTTCATTGACTCTATTTCAGTTCTTTTGCATTGAATTTTGGTCAAAAATTGAGGTTAGATGACTCTTGAGTGGCCTCTCAGAAATCAGCGCAGGCTTGGTCAGGGGACAGTGCTATGCAGAGCACCCTTGAGTGAAAGACAGTGCTCTGTAGCGTAGTTAGAACCTCTTTGACCTATGCTGATCAACCTTAGGTCAAATTCCCGCCTTTGGAAAGTGTTTTTGCCAATTTTTGTCTGTTTGTTTGCTTGTTGATTGATCAATTAATGTCATGTCTCAGAGAACAATTTTTTATCTCCTTTGCCATCCCTACTTTGATTTGATTGATTAATGTTTCTTTAATGTTTTCTTTGTCATTATCAGTCTATAGTCAAAGTTAGAATATAGTTGATTAATCTTTATTTGAAAGAAAGTGTCATAAAGTCTTCTCTTCCTTCGAATTAGAAGTGTTGTAAAAGTCTTCATTCTTATTAAAGATTGATTGATTGTATGTGCATAGTTTCCTTTTTTGTTCATCATAACATTAAGGGAATCGAAAAGAAAAACTTGAATTGTTCATATTGTAGTTTGTGAATGATTGAAAGGAATAGCTAGGGAAATTGCATTAGATATGCTCTTTTCTCTTTTTCAAAGATTTGATTGCTCTATCCCTACTAGCTAAGGTTTTCATTATTCAATTGAACAAAATTAATGCTTATCATATTAGTTGCATTTTAGGAATTGCAAATATACATCATGTGGTGAACTTGAAAGGAAAATTCTTAAGCAAGATAAACTTAAAATTTATCTGAATTTACCTAATGGAGCATTGTCACCTAACAGAAAAGGTTTAGTGGTTCTAGGCTAGGGACATGTTTCGGCGTCGTAAAACAAAGCAGTTGCCACTAACTTGTCTGCAATACATTCCGAGTGTGATACTTCATTTCACATACGTGAGTATATCGTAGCTCGTCCACGTACCTTCCTGTATATAGGGTGGTGTTACAGTACGTAAAGTATATGGGAATACTCTCACTGTGCAGTTTTGCATTAGACAACGCTTATACGTACTAGGCCTCCATGTACCTTCGGGTATATATGGGGGGACAACTCTAGGTTTTTATCCATCCTTAAGTAACTGAGTCGGCCTCCTTGTAAACTGTGATACACCGAACATAGCATTCGGGGAGATTTCCTGCTCGTACTTCTTGGTTCACCAGGAGGTATTCTGCAGTTCACAGTTGCTTGGTAAACCTTTTGCCTAGATTATCCCTCCTTTGGTTTGTTATATTACTTTGATTAAAATAAATTTAATTGACCACGGATAACATCCTCCACACTCACCCCTTAGTTGATCATAGGTTGAAACATATGGCGACAAATTCGGAGTCCACCGATCAAGGAATTCCTTTTGATGGTAATCCTAGTCCTTTTCCTCCTTTTGGAAATATTGGTGCTCCATATATGGCTACATTGTCCCTTCTGGGATTTACCATTGGCTTGCTAGTATGGTTGTTTTCAACCTTCTTGGTTCAAAATGTCGTGATTTCTCCGCAACCGAGTACTCCTCCAAATGGACAAAATCAACCTCCAGTTGATCCTAAAGTTGACCCTTTGCCTTCTTCCTCGGTTGTTTCTTCCTCCCCCTCTTCCCCTTTGCCTAGTGAAAGTATTGGTACTAGTAACCAGGTGGCTAAGAAGAATAATAAAGGGAAGAAGAAGAAGAAGAAGAAGAAGAAAATTCAGCAGAGGGGCAACCAAGCAACCATTGCTTTGAATGCAACATTTGATGAGAAACTACCCGTCAAGCCTCACAGAGTTCGATATCCATGCAAACTTTGTGCGGGAGACCATCTTATTCAAAATTGTCATGATATTCCTCAGATCTTAGAAGAATGGTCTTCTCATTCACAACATCTTGTGTTATCAACTTCTGGAGATCATGTTGGTGACATACCATCAACTAGTGGTAGTAAAGTTCATGGAAAAAAGGGTGAAGTTAAGTTTCCCTGTAGGTTATGTGAAGGGAATCACCCCATTCACCTTTGTCCCTATTTGGATGAAGCCAAAAAAGTGTTGGATAACCGTCCTGCTTCACCGCAGTGACTTCCATCTGGTTACAAGAGACTCTCCCTTAATCCTTCACTAGTTGATGAATTGACTGATTCAATTCAACCATCGGTCAAACCCACTCTCTCTGAAAGTGAATCCTATGAGTCTATACCCGACCCAAATCAATAGGTCGAGGTAACAGTTGACCCGATTTCACCTTCAGCTAATCGTACCTTTCCCGAAGAGAGTGAATATGATACCATTCAGGTTCTTTTTGTTTCTTCAGATTCTAATGAGCTTGGGGACAATCCTCCTGTTCCATCAAGATAGGAGGAAAATCCTCCCATTCTCATAACTCAAGGGGTTAATTTTCCCGTTTCTACGGTACCCCATCCAAGTAATCTGGCCACTTCCTTTTATTGGAATCAACTGGCAGGATTCTATCTTCCTTCTTATGTGCCTTTCCAGATCATAGTACAAGTTTGTAATATGATTGTATCTGACACTATTATAGATGAAGGTGCATCAGCGAGTATCCTTTCTTCAACTGCTTGGCAAGCGCTCGGTTCACTGCCGCTTGTGCCTGTTAACCAGAATCTGTTGGCTTTTAACAGAGAAACCAGTCAACCATTAGAGATCCTCCCTCAGTTACCTATTACTTTGGGAGGAAAAATCGTTTATCTGAATGTGATGGTAGTCCCAGGCCCTTTAGATTACAATTTACTTCTTTGGCGCGACTATGTTTAGACATGGGAGTTATTGTTTCAAGACTCTTTCAAGTGATGTGTTTCCCACATGAAGGTAGAATTGTCACCATTGACCAGCTTTCATTTCTCGGTCCAAATATGGTTTCCAGTCAACCATATTCCCTAAATGGTCCTTTTGTACCAATGGTATCATCTCCGCCACGGGTTAATTATGTGGCAACTTGTTCCATGCCTACATCAACTGATGATCAATTCTGTGATGCTGTACATTATGTACTGAGGGCATTAGAACCAGACCTTAGTTTCCTTGATACGGATCCCTTCCAGAGCATTGTTCTCCTATCAGATGAGAACCTCTTGGAAGTCATGACCTCATATGGGTCATGATCAAGGATATGAGGATGGTTCCTAGTCTTGTGTCAACCTCGTTAAAAAATAAAACAAGGAGTATGAGGATAGTTCCTGGTCTTGTGTCAACCTCGTTAAAACATGAAACTAAGGATATGAGGATAATTCCTTGTCTTGTGTCAACCTTGTTAAAAAATGAAACCTAGGATATGAGGATAGTTATTTTACCGTGTTAACCTCGTTAAAAAATGAAACAGGTCCATGAGTAGAGTTCCTTGTCTTGTGTCACACTTGTTAAAAAATGAAACAAGGAATCTAAGCAGATTTCCTTGTCTTGTGTCAAGCTCATTTAAAAAAAAAAAAACAAGGTCCCCTCGAGCAAATTTCCAATTCGTGTCTTTGGTTAGATCTCGTAAAATCCTAGTCGAGTCTTTCATTCGATCTCATAAACAAACCTTCATTCCATCCACCTGATAGCCACGAGTAGTCTACTTAGGTGAATATAATGAAGCTTGGGGGGCATACACCTAGTGGTAAAGTTAATTTTCCCTGTAGGTTATGTGAAGGGAATCACCCCATTCACCTTTGTCCCTATCTGGACGAAGCCAAAAAGGTGTTGGATAACCGTCCTGCTTCACCACAGCGACTTCCATCTGGTTACAAGAAACTCTCCCTTTCATCATGATGGGGGCATGTAAACCAATCTCAAGTATAGTTCTTCGTTTCAAGCTTGTGTAAAAAATGAAAATGAATTCAAGCATAGTTTTTCGTTTTAAGCTTGCGTAAAAATGGAACTGAATCCAAGCATATTTTTTTCGTTTCAAGCTTGTGTAAAAATGAAACTGAATCCAAGCATAGTTCCCTATGGTTCAAGCTTGTGTAAAAATGAACCCATTTCCATTTTTAACCCTTGTGATTGCCATTCTATTAGCCTCTTTTGTCAGATGAGCCTTGGTTGTTTTCATCCCATCACCACCATCCCTTTGGCCGATCATACACTTTCACTTGGTTGTTTTACACTTTTTGAGGAACAATTGCAATGAATGGTCTTATTAGCCAGCCTCTTCATAGAAATAAACATGTTTTGAGAAGTTCCAACATCACTGGAACTAGTTGCTACCCTAGACACCACTCGTTCCTCAAAATGGGGTCCTCTTTAAGCTCTTTTCAGACTCTCTAAACATGAAAAGATTGTTGAGCACTTGTCCTTTCCAGCTCGTTAACGGATTGGAAACAATATCTCTCTTGTATTATTTTACACTTTTTCGAGCTTGAGAGTTTAATTTACAAAAAAGAACTTGTGGAGTTTTCTTTTTGTCCCTTTTCAAACTTTCTAAACATGAAAAGGACCGAGTTATCCTTGTCGTTAAACTTGTTAAAACATCAAATAGCGACAAACTTGTCCATCTAGACAAGACCGAGTTTCATCTTCGCTCGACTCGTTAAAACATAAAATAGCGATGGATTCGCCCAAAGGGTGTAATTATACAACAAGCATATGTTATCCTCCTCAAGCTTGATAAAAATAAAGAGGTACTGGTCAGCAATGACTGGGGAAAATGGGAAAAGGGGAAAACCACTTTATGGTAGCAAGTCGCTCTTGAACATGACACTTTCACTCCATCACCGTGACTATTTGGGTTGGGTTTTTAGCTTGATGGTTATCACATCGTTGGTATATCATACCATCCATCACTTTGTTTTGGGTCAATGCTGCCAATTCATTCAGTGTCGCCAATACGTTCAAGAGAAGTCATCCTTTACAGTACCATAAACCTTCATTTTCATGACCGCCATTCCTAGACCTTGTGTCTTCAGTCAAATTCCATCTCTAAAATCACTACACTCGTTTTGTGCCGTTGATGTGGGATACATCAAGGCCCTCCTGCAATGAGTTGCTTCTTGTCGACGTCAACACATTTTCCAAGAAGGTGACTTAGAAACACCCATTCAGTACCTTGAAGCTTGCATGCATCAATGGCAGGTTTCTTGCTTTCGGCGATAGGCATACATCAATGGCCTTTGAGCAAAAGACTTTGTATGGTGTTCAACATCAAATCATCCATTCACACCATGCATAATGTATTACAGTGTCTTTAGGATCATTATCATTACCTGTGATTTCTCTCGCATCTGTTAACAGCTTACATCATTGGCTGGTAATCAGAGGGTGTCTTCCTATGTTCGACTTCAGATCACATATTCAAATGGTTAGACTTGTACTTGAGTGAATGGTTGAACGAGATTGAAGACCCCAAATCTAGTTTGATCCATCTGGGCTGCGATTTCAGAAGTACTAAGTCATATGTACAATGGCTTTACATTGATGGTCATTCCGATCATGGGTCTATATCTGTAGACGACTGTTTATGTACATGTAATGAAAGTTTATAAACTGAGCATGGATATGCCTTCCCTCAGTAGTTCATGTAAAATAAAATATCATGATATATGTATTGTAATTGATGCAGGTCACCTTCCACTTTGATACCTCCTCATCACATCGTAAAGCATTTCATTCGACATTGGCATTTTTTAGACTTCATGCTTTAGGGGGAAACTATTACAGATCCATTTGAGAACATCAAATCCCAACATCCAGATCATTGTTTTAGGGCTCATCAAACCCTAATTTCAGTTGATTCATGCCCTAAACAAGTCACCCCTTTAAATGCCTCCTTCCTAGACAGTTTCATGATTTGAAGACATCCAGAAATGACCTTTAGAAGGAGCAGCGTAGGTAAACCCTTATGAAGGTGCGCCACAAAGTAGTTAAGTCCACTGCTAGGGTGCTCTACAGATCACTTAGGCTTCCTTTCACCTGCACTGGGTGAGAATGAGCGAAATTCACATAGGGTTTGGGGAATATTCTTATCTTTTGGAATCATCTAGAAGTTTCCCTTACTTATCAACTCCTATGAGCTCGAAAATGGATGAGGAATGAGTTAAGGTGCATCATATCCTCTCATCCCTTCCTCCATGGAACTAATTCTAAGCATGGAAGGCCATTCAATGCCACCATTAATGACAAAACCTCCTTCATCTTCCTATAAATTGACCACTCATCTAAGTGATCAGGGGCTGGATTATGTTGAATTGTAAGGAGATAACGTTGTTATGAGATTTGGCTTTGAAGCAAGTATTGTGATGCTACAAGTTTGTCATGCTTTTGATGTGATGTGGATGGGATCCAAGATGGAGGAATGGCTTTGAATCAGACACCAATGGTTGTAATTCCTTCTTCTATCTAATAAAGTGTTTGAACCTTTTTCCCATATGTTTTTATTGTTTTATAATGCTTATGTGTGTGAATTGTATCTGATTCCTTTCACTTATATTCAATAGATCATATGCTTTGATCAGTTTTTGTCTTCTATTGTGTTTACATGGTACTTCTCAAGTGGAGTAATTATGGGAAGGAGTGACAGAATCGATACAAGGGAGATGAGAGGAAAGCGGAGCTACAAGTAGGCCTTCTATCTTCTCATCTTATCTATTGCTTATAGGAAAAGTCTAAAACACTTTAAACTGTTGTTCTAGATACAACTACTTATCTAGGGAATTAGTATTTATCTGTAGATACTAAATTCTCCAAAACACTAAGTGCAAGACAAAGAAGGACATTTGGACTGTTAGGAGAGGTATATTTGAACTAGACTCAATGACTAATCTTTAAAGGACTAAAGAAGGAGTTCAAAGGGAGTTGTTTGACTAACCCTAGATTGTTTGTAAGAGAAGGACATCTACAGCTAAAGTGGGCAACCCTCCATGCCCTAAGTTTGTCTTCATAGATAAAAAAAGGAAGGAAATAGTGGGAAGAAGTCCCTAAGAGTTGTATCCTTGAAGGAATAAGGAGCAACTAGTGGGAAACAATTCCCAAAGGTGTTGACTTCTTGAAGGATAAAGGAGCAACAAGTGGGCAGATGTGAAGACCCAAGGTGTTGAGTCATTGATGAATGGATGATCATCTAGAGGGTATATTGGAGCTATATTCAATGACCTAAAGGAGTTGGTTGATTGATAGAGGAAGGTTGGTGTTGCTACATATTAGAGCCAAAGGATCAGGCATATGTGTTCATGGTACGACCAAGAGGAGTTGTATGGGCATGCTACATCAGCTAGACAATCAATGTATCTTGTTCGGGGTAGATTGGTTGTGAAAGGACTATAAACAAACCTTAGTTGCATTCCTTGTATCTGTGATTGTATGAGGGCCATGATCCCTAGTAGAGGATCCCTAGGCAATTTTATTATGGTTTGTTAATATAACGAATTTGGGTTGTTGAACATCGTAAAAAGTTGTATATATTTTGTGCACTAGTTGATTTATGTTGTTTATATTCCGCTGTGCAAATTAGTTTGTTATGGTATTTGGACTGGTTATGTTAGAGATTCTAAGATCCTAACTTATATTCCAATACTATAGTAAATTTAACATGGTATTAGAGCTACTTTAAATTCCAATGAATCAGAGTGTGTAAACAAAGAAACTTAGAGGGAGTTGAGATCATATAGATCATGGAGGAAAGGTTTCTGCTGAAGACATGGAGATGTGTCTTGACAGACTTTGCAATGAGGTTGGATGGGAGTTCTAGTGAATTGGTGGTGAACTTGGTGAACAATAGTTTGTTGTAGGGAAGGTTCTTGATCATGGAATTCCTTTGATTTTTCATGGATCACTGGGAAAACTCAAGGATTGCTTTGTCATGGATGAGAATGGTATGATAGAGATTGCTTCATGTGATGGACAACATATTGGCAGGCTAATCTCTTCATTGGATAATGATGTTTCATATTCAATATTAGGGGGATGTGAACATGTTGTGTTTGATCTAGGAGGATGCCTGCTTGTGGGACTGGATTGTGGTGATGATGGCTCATGTTCGTCTGCAACTCAGACTAACCTTGTTGGACAAGAGATCAATAGTAGGTTGAGCCAATGGAGATCGTGTAGGCTCAAAGGGAGTCTAGCTTCAGAGGGAGAAACTATGAAAGTGTTGAGGTCTTCAGGTTCATATGAGATAAGGCATAAGCACTATCGAGATAGAGTGGTTCATTCTATAAAGAATGTTGTAGTGATGGATGCCAGATGGGCTAATGGTATCGATGATGTTGGGAATTCCTAGTATTGTAAGTACCTCACTCACTAAGAGGGAGTGTTGAGATCGGTAGCTTAGGAGGTACTCCAAACCTTAGGTTACAAGGTTGTGGAGGAATTGGCGTCATAAGGTTACTTGTGGGCTAAGAACCCAAGCGCGGGGGTTTTGTACCCAACGACGTGGGGCCAAAACCATAAGGATAATTGATGACATGGCACTTATAGATGATAGTGCACCCTTAGAGGATAAATTCAAGCACCAAGAGAGCCCGTGCAGAATGAGAGAAAATAATTTTTGAATGTTTGTGTCTACAAGTTCAAGTCATCCTTAGCATAAGTGACCTTCTTGATGAGTTAGATGACACCCCAAGGAAGGATATAAATAGGAATGCAGAGGAGCCTCATTCCTCATCTAATCAACACACTTCTTTCTCAAGTAAAATTTGAAATAAGAAGTCTGAGATCCACTGAAATCCACAGCTACAAGAGAAATAACAAGGAAGGATCTAATCTGGCTTTGATGCATTCTCTCTAGATTGTTTGGGTTGAGGTTGAGTAGAGATAAGACAGCGAAGAGGAGACATATTTTTGCAAGATACCAAGGTATAGAAGGTTGGTTTTGAGCGAGAAAGAGGAGGATTCTCATAGTGAAAAGGACCGATATTTTTTTGTAAGTGCAGGTAAAGGAAGGGACTATTTTGGCAATTGAGTTGTCTAATAGGCCTCCCAAAATAGGGTTTCATATCCTTGTGACATTTGGGACGGAGGAGGGTTCTTTGTGAGAGTTTTTATATGGATATTATAGGTTAGTGATGCCTTAAATAGAGCTACATACCTTAGAATATTGCAAACGTGATTTGTGTGTTTGAAGGGCTTATGCATGATGTCTTATAGGAAGAAAGAGTGCAAGGTTGGGTCAAAGTATTGGAAAATGGTTACAACATCCTAAGAGCATATTAATCATCAGTAGTTGCACATGTGACAAGTTCAAGGGGAGAAACAAAAGGTTGCAAAAGAAGGTATGCTATATTCTTAAGTTGATGTAATTTGCTAGTGGATGGTTATCCTAGGAAAGGACATACTTGAAGGTCATATTAACGCTACAAAGAGGGAAACATGTGGATGATCTTGGGAGCCCTAAGTGCAAGATAAAGAAGGAAATTTGGACTGCTAGGAGAGGCATATTTGAAGGAAACTCAATGACTGATCTTTGAAGGCCTAAAGAAGGATGTCAAAGGTACCTGTTTGACTAGCCCTAGATTTCTTGCAAGAGAAGGTCATCTACAACTACCCTCCATGCCCTAATTTTATTTTCATCAGGAAAATAAGGAAGGCAATAGTGGGATGAAATCCCTAAGAGTTGTGTCCTTAAAGGACCAAGGAGAAGCTAGTGGGAAAGAAGTCCCAAAGTTGTTGACTTCTTGAAGGAAAAAGGAGCAACAAGTGGGCATATGTGAAGACCTAAGGTGTTCAGTCATTGATGGATGAATGATTAGATAGAGGATAGATTGGAGCCATGTTCAGTGACCTAAAGGATTTGGTTCATTAATAGAGTCATGTTGGTGCTTGTAACGGCCTCAAGTTGATTTTCCATGTAAATAAAATAAGACCAAGGTCATGAGACACATGTTCCAAGATGAATGGAGAGGAAAACATTATAATGGGCATCATTTGTTGTTTATTAATGGCTATAAAAATTGGAAAAGGAAAAGTGGCAATAAATGGAAATTTAATATAAGAAATAAAGGAAAATATGAGAAAATGAAGATGAAGAGAAACAAATATGCATGCAAGGGAAATTAGAGAGAAAATAAGGAAAATGAAGAAAAAGAGAGAAAGGAAAGGAAGAGATACTAGAAATCAATGATAAAAAGGCATCATGGAAACAATTGACAACTTTTGATCACTTTAAAAAATAAAGCTCTAATAGGAAAGAAGAGAAGTGCTAGGATACAAGCAAGGAAAGGACAAGCAAAGGGAAGCAAGGGAACACAAAGAGAAGGTTGGAAAAGTAGCTACATTAGGAGGAAAATGCAGGTACCAGGTTGCATATGTGATTTCATTGCTGAGATTTGGATGCATGGTACATGCATGTGGTTATTTGGTTACGTTGTTGCCATTGGCATGGGATATGACTGCATTGACATTGACTTCAACTTTGCCTTTCCTTTTCCTGGATTGCCATGGTGTAGTGGGTTCCTTGTTTTGGTTTAAGCTTTGGATGACCAATAGACTTTGGATCCTAGTGAGGTGGTCTTAGGAAAATTCCCAAGGGTCAAGGTTATGTTTTGGTTTAACCAATATGATCCCACATTCATGCTTGGAATATGGCATGGGGGTGATTGGTTGAAAGAGTGATCTGGTTCAACCTAATCTATGGCTGGGTAGTACATGGAAGACCCTGACTTGGTTAGATTTATGCATATGTTATTATGTGTTATTTATTATTGAGATCATTGAGCACATGTATTGATTATTGAGAAGAGAAGTTGAAGGATTAGGACAAACATATAGAGAATCCCAATAACTCAGCAACAGTTTCGATTCATACGAACCAACACAAGGAAAATAGCAACAATCAAAGCTCAGGTGGAACAAAGCGATCTCATATTTTTGAGAGCTCAGACTCAGATAAAGAAGCCCCAAAAATTTCAAAAAATGATGACTTGGAAATTTTTATGACTACTCCATCACTTGGGCTTTGGCAAAAAGTTCAAAAGAAAAAAGGAAAAAAAGAAAAAACCAGTTTATCTGGCCAAATGTAATTTTAATTTTATTTTTTTTGTAGCTTGGCTACTATGAGTGCTTAAAGCACATACACTAGTCCTCGAGGACAATATAAGAATACACCTATGCATCTTCTCTACGCAACTTTTTATTTTTACTAATAGAAAGTTGTGATTTTTCCTCAGAAAAAAACTCCACTCATCCCGTTAAAGACTTTGGGTCCATCAAATTCTATTTGGAGTCCGGGGAATCTATTTTTCTTCATGATGTGATGTATGTGTCATGATTGAAGAATAATTTGGTATCAATATATGCTTTGGAAGACAAAGGGATGAAGGTTACCTTCATCAGGGGAAAAGTTCTTACTTGGCATGTTGAATCACCCATGAGAGATGCATTCACATTGGGATCAAGATTTCGAGGACTCTATATGGTTACTAGAAGACCTCTTCTAGAATTGGTCCATGATACTAATCATCTAAGTGATATATGGCACCGAAGATTGGCCCATTTACATTATGATGGTCTTCCGAAATTGAAGAAATTGTTTTATGGTATTCCCGATGTTCAAGCCCAACATGATTGAGTATGTCCAGTTTGTGCCAGTGGAAATATGACAAGGGGACCATTCCCCTCTAGTGAGAACAAGACAAATGACATCCTCCATCTCATTAATTTCGACTTATGCGGTCCAATGCCCTTACATTCCATTGGTGGCCATCTCTACTACATCAACTTCATTGATGACTTTTTAAGAAAGACGTGGATATATTATTTGAAGCACAAGGATGAAGCCTTTGAAATGTTCAAGGAGTTCAAAGCTTTGGTCAAAAATCAAACAGGGAAGAAAATTAAGATCTTCAGGTATGAGAATGGTGGCAAGTACATTTTCGAATGAGTTCATCGATTTTTGTAAGAAGGAAGGTATCAAGAAAGAGATGATTGTTCCTTATACTCCCGAATAAAATGGAATAACTAAAAGAAAGAATAGGCCTATTATAGAAGCCACTCATGCCATGCTCCACGATCAAAAGTTGCAAAAGTTCATTTGGGGAGAAGCAATGAATGTTGTCATATATGTTCAAAACAGGGTGCCTCATCAAGAATTGGACAACAAGACCCCCGAAGAAGTGTTCACATGTGTCAATCTTGATGTTGGCTATCTCCGTATCTTTTCATGTCCCGTATATTTCCATGTGTCGAAGGACAAAACAAATAAGTTCGAAGCCATGGGAAGAAAAGATGTTTTCCTTGGGAAAGCAAGGGACCTTCCTCTGCCTCCTCCTCCTGAGAAGAAGAATGATGATATGGATATTTTAGATGGTCCTTCCATGCTTGAATCTGAGAAAAACATTGTTGATGATCCAATGGAGCCCATGGATCCATTAGACCCTCCTCCATGTGATCCTCTTGCTAGGAAGAGGTCACTTTGGATTCGTGACACATTATAGGATGATGAGAGACGAGTTCCTGTTCGAAGATCATTTAGAGAAAGAAAAAAGCCATGCAAGTACCAGGGATATGTTGCAGCCATGAGCACTATGATTCAAGCCAAACCTCCCATCTTTGAAGAATCCGTGAAAGAATAATTTTTGAAGGATGATATGGCCGAAGATTATGAATCGATTATGAAGAATGACATATGGGATGTTTTGCCGAGATCGAAGGAGAAATCCTTGGTGACTTCTAAATGGATATTCAAGATCAAACATGGAGTTGATGGTAACATTGAGAAATATAAATAAAGGTTCATGGTCCAAGGATTCTCCTAGAAAGAGAGAGAAGATTACGACAACATATTTGCTCCTATGGACCCTACCTCAGATGGATTTAAAGACAACATTCCTCCATGGCATGTTACAATAAGAAGTGTATGTTGAGCAACCACAGGGATTTGAAGTAGAGGATCAAAATACACATGTTTGCAGGTTGAAGAAGGGTCTGTATGGTTTGATGCAAGCCTCGAGAGCATGGTACACCCATATAAATAATTATTTGGTAAAGCTAGGATTCACAAGAAACAATGCTGATCCCAACGTCTACTTCAAGGTAGTGCAAGGTATACCATTGATTTTGGTTTTATATGTTTATGATATATTCTTGACATGTAGTGAGCCCCTGATGATCGAGTGTAAGAGGGATTTAGCATCTGAATTCGAGATGAAAGACCTTGGACTCATGCACTAATTTCTAGGCTTTGAGATGTGGCAAAGGCCCAGTGAGATTTTCCTTTCACATGGAAAATATGTCATGAAGTTGTTCGAGAGATTTAGAATGAAAAAATTCAAGTCCATCCCACACCTATGGAAATGAATTTCAAGAAGCTATGTGAAGAAGTTGCAGGACCCAATTTGAAAAATCCATCCGAGTATAGACAGTTGATTGGGGCTCTAATTTTCTTAGTGAACACTCCTCCATACATATGCTATGCAGTGAACACGTTGATTCAATTCATGACCAACCCTCTCCATGCACATTGGATTACTACTAAACACATTTTGATATATTGCATGGGACGATCCTTGGTGTGAGATATACTGCCAGATATGTTCGATTTCATGGATATACCAACATTGACTGGGCTGGAAATGTTTTTGATATGAAGATTAGATGTTGTTTTAGTCTTGGATATGCCATGATATCTTAGATGAGTAGGAAGCAGAAGTCTGTAGCATTGAGTACCACCAAGGCAGAGTACATTGTCGCTACCATGATGAACTGCAAAGTAGTTTGGTTGAGGAAGCTCTTTGGAGAGATATTTGAGTAGGTCCTAGACACTACAATAATATATTGTGACAATAATAGTGGGATCCATCTGGTAGAGAATCTTGTATTTCATGACAATTCCAAGCACATAGAGATTCAATATCATTGCATTTGAGACATTGTGCAAAGAGGAGTCGTTAGAATACATCATATATCGACAGATGAGCAGATTTCAGATATTCTCACCAAGGCTTTCCTGAAAGGGAAGTTCTTGGTATTTAGAGAGAAACTTGGACTGATGGATGTGATCCATCCTGATAAGGGGCATCGCTGATCAAGAACACTGAGCTTGCTCTTCTCCCCTGTTTGAGATCCTAGGGTGACGAATTGAGATGGAGGGCTCCTAGGGTTGAGGGATCTTTAGACAATAGGGTCATAGATGTTGCTCCCCTATTTTTTACCCATAGGGTTGGAGATTTTTGTCTCCTATCTTGGTCTTTTGAGAGTATACCCAATTGGAATAATAACCACAAGTTGGGCTTGTTGGGATTAACGCTCCTCATTTGAGCAGCGGGTTGAGAGTGTACTTGGGGGTGTATAACCCAAGATGATTATGATGCAATTGTTCTAACACATGACTCTTGATGGCCATTATTGGCAAGATCAGTGGGAAATATGATGGGTTGAGATGTGCTCCCTTATATCAACTATTGCTCGATATGGGTTTCAAAACTTTTTTCTCCCCCATGAGATTCTAGGTTGAGATGTGCTCCTTGATGTAGATTCAGGTTGAGATGTGTTCCCTGATATTGCTTTTAGATTGAGATGTGTTATTCGATGTTATAGAGGGTGGTAGTTAATGCTCCTTGATTCTTCTTCTTTAGATTCAAGAATGTTTCAGCAGATAGAGTTGAGTAGAGATGGGACATGATATGTCGACGGGATACACATGACATGATGTAGTTGAAATTTCTCGATAGCTGAGAGGGAGTGTTAATTTGGAAGCTCATTGATAAATTCCAACCCTGATAATACATTCCTCTTTTCGAGAGGACCGATTTTGACTATTGGCGTGTTAAATTTGGACAAAGGGAAAGTGTACTTATGAATAAAATCCCACATATGCACACTTGGAAAGGTTGTCCCTAATAGGAAATTGGTCACCCTTGGAAGCCTATAAATACAAGTGACCTCAAGTTCATTTTGATATCACCAAGAATCACCTTATTCTCTTCTTCATTGATTGGTTCCATAGGTCTAAGGTTGGGTCAAGGAAAGAGGTTCACATAGGTCTGAAAATGCAGGGATTGAAGCTCGCACATATTCTAGGGTTTTGGTTTTCAACCACATGCTTATCAAAGGAATTTTTTGGCTATAATTGTAGGCTAGAAGGATCAAGGGTGCAATTGAAAGGTATCAACCACATGCACAACTCTTTTTCTGTGCGATTGGGCTTTAAGGATAAATTTTGACATCTGATTGCAATTGACCGCATACATGAAAAGTTGTCTATGATATATATTTATGCTGGGATCATATTTATGAATGTTGTTGGGTTAGTTTTGTTGGATAATTTTGTATTGGGCTCATTGTACTCTCAGCTGAAATTTTTATGGCAATTTAATAGAAGAAGAATTTTCAAAGGGTTTCCCCCTTCTAGGGTTTTTCTTTGGTCTTTGACCAAATATGGTATCTCTTGTTGATGTGTTGATTGTATCCTCTGTCATTGCATTTACTATTATATCTTCAATTATTGTTGATGATTGGAAGGATTAATTGCTACTGAAAAGATTTCTAATTGAAGAATTGAATCGGGCTAAAAGTAATTGAAACAACATAGAGCAGTGTGAAAATTAACACAGGGTTGTGGAGGAATTGGCATAATAAGGTCACTTGTGGGCTAAGAACCCAAACGTGGGGGTTTTGTACCCAAATATGTGGGTCCAAAACCATAAGTAGAATTGATTACATCACACTTGGAGATGATAGTGCACCCTTAGAGGAGAAAGGGGCAACTTCAAGCATCAAGAGAGCCAATGTAGAATGAGAGAAAATAATTTTTGAATGTTTGTGTGGGTGATTGTGTTTATAAGTTCAAGTCAACCTTAGCATAAGTGACCTTCTTGATGGCATAGATGACACCGCAAGGAAAGATTAAAACATGAATAAGGAGGAACCTCATTCCTCATCCAATCAATGCACTTCTTTCTCAAGTGAAGATTGAAATAAGGAGTCTGAGTTCCTCTGAAATAACTGCAGCTACAAGAGACCTAAGAAGGAAGGATTTGATCTAGTTTTGATGCATTCTCTCTAGAGTGTTTGGGATGAGGTTGAGTAGATATAGGGAAATGAAGAGGAGACATATTTGTGCAGGAGTCTGAGGTATAGAAGGTTGGTTTTGAGCAAGAAAGAGGAGGTTTCTCATAGTGAAAAGGACAATTTTTTTTTTTGTGTAAGTGCAGGTAAAGAAAGTGACAGTTTTTGGGGCCAAGTTGCCTAGTAGGAGGCCTCCCAAAATAGGGCCGCATCTCCTTGTGACACTTGCACAGGAGGAGTGTTATTTGTGAAGGTTTTTCTATGGATATTATAGGTCTAATGATGCCCTAACCAGAGCTACATACCTTAGAAGATTGCAGACCTAATCTGTGTGTTGGAAGGGCTTATGTAGGATGTCTTCTAGGAAGAAAGAGTGTAGGATTGGGTCCAAGTATTGGACAATGGATCGAACATCCTAAGAGTAGATTCATCATCAGTAGTTTTACATGTGCCAAGGTCAAGAGGACTAGTAGAAGGTTGTAGAACAAGGTATGTTATCTTCTTGAGTTGATGTGATTTGTTGATGGATGGTTGTCCTAGGAAAGGTCAGATTTGAAGGTAATCTTAAGGCTGTAAGGAGGGCATCAAGTGGATGATCTTGGGAGCCCTAAGTGCAAGAAAAAGAAGGACATTTGGATTGTTAAGAGAGGCATATTTTAACTAGACTCAACGACTAATCTTTGAAGGACTAAAGAAGGAGGTCAAAGGGAGTTGTTTGACTAGCCTTAGATTGTTTGTAAGAGAAGGACATCTACAGCTAAAGTGGGAAACCCTCCATGCCCTAAGTTTGTATTCATAGAGAAACAAAGGAAGGAAATAGTGGGAAGAAGTCCCTAAGAGTTGTATCCTTGAAGGAATAAGGAGCAACTAATGGGAAAAAATTCCCAAAGGTTTTGACTTCTTGAAGGATAAAGGAGCAACAAGTGGGCAAATGCAAAGACCCAAGGTGTTGAGTCATTGATGAATGAATGATCATCTAGAGGGTAAATTGGAGATGTATTCAATGAACTAAAGGAGTTGGTTCATTGATAGAGGAAGGTTGGTGTTTCTACATATTAGAGCCAGAGGATTAGGCATATGTGTTCATGGTACGACCAAGAGGAGTTGTAAGGGCATGCTACATCAGCTAGATGATCAATGTATCTTGTTCGGGGTAGATTGGTTGTCAAAGGACTACAAACAAACCTTAGTTGCATTCCTTGCATCATTACTTGTATGAGGGCCATGATCCCTAGTAGAGGAGCCCTAGGTAGTTTTATTATAGTTTATTAATATAACGAATTTGGGTTGTTGAACATCGTAAAAAGTTGTATATATTTTATGCACTAGTTGATTTACTGTTGTTTATATTCCGATGTGAAAATTAGTTTGTTATGGTATTTGGATTGGTTATGTCAAAGATTATAATATCCTAACCTATATTCCAATACCCTAGTAAATTCAACATGGTATTAGAGCTACTTTAAATTCCAATGAATCAGAGTGTGCACAACAAATAAACTTAGAGGTAGCTAAGATCGTCTAGATCATGGAGCAAAGGTTTCTGCTGAAGACATGGAGATGTGTCTTGACAGAATTTGCAACAAGGTTGGATGGGAGTTCAGGTGCTTTGGTGGTGAACTTGGTGACCAATAGTTTGTTGTAGGGAAGGTTATTGATCATGGAATTCCTTTGATTTTGCATGGATCACTGGGAAAAATCAAGGATTGCTTTGTCATGGACGAGAATGGTATGATAGAGATTGCTTCATGTGATGGACAACATATTGGCAGGCTAGTTTCTTCATTGGATAATGATGTTTCATATTCAATATTAGAGGAATGTGAACATGTTGTGTTTGATCTAGGAGGATGTGTGCTTGTGGGACTGGGTTGTGGTGATGATGGCCCATGTTTGACTGCAACTCAGACTAACCTTGTTGAACATGAGATCAATAGCAGGTTAAGCCAATGGAGATTGTGTAGGATCAGAGGGAGTCTAGCTTTAGAGGGAGAAACCCTATGAAAGTGTTGAGGTCTTCAGGTTCATATCATATGAGGCATAAGCACTATTGAGATAGAGTGGTTCATTCTACAAAGAATGTTGTAGTGATGGATGCTAGATGGGCTAATGGTATCGATGATACTGGGGAATTCCTAGTGTTGTAAGTGCCTCCCTCACTAAGAGGGAGTGTTGAGATTGGTAGCTTGGGAGGTACTCCAAACCCTAGGTTACAAGGTTGTGGAGGAACTGGAATCATAAGATTACTTGTGGGCTAAGAACCCAAGCACAAGGGTTTTGTACCCAATGACATGGGGCCAAAACCATAAGGAGAATTAATGACATGGCACTTAGAGATGATAGTGCACCCTTAGAGGATAAATTCAAGCACCAAGATAGCCCATGTAGAATTAGGAAAAATAATTTTTGAATGTTTGTGTGGATGATTGTGTCCACAAGTTTAAGTCAGCCTTAGCATAAGTGATCTTCTTGATGAGCTAGATGACACCCCGAGGAAGGATATAAATAGGAATGAGGAGGAGCCTCATTCCTCAGCCAATCAACACACTTCTTTCTCAAGTAAAATTTGAAATAAGAAGTCTGAGTTCTACTGAAATCTCTGCAGCTACAAGAGAACTAACAAGGAAGGATATAATCTAGTTTTGATGCATTCTCTCTAGATTGTTTGGGTTGAGATTGAATAGAGATAAGGCAATGAGGAGCAGACATATTTGTGCAAGATATTGAGGTATAGAAGGTTGGTTTTGAGTGAGAAAGAGGAGGATTCTCATAGTGAAAAGGACCAATATTTTTTTGTAAGTGCAGGAAAGGAAGGGACTATTTTGGCAATTGAGTTGTCTAGTAGGCCTCCCAAAATAGGGTTGCATATCCTTGTGACATTTGGGCCGGAGGAGGGTTCTTTGTGAGAGTTTTTATATGGATATTATAGGTTAGTGATGCTTTAATAGAGGTACATACCTTAGAATATTACAGACCTGATTTGTGTGTTTGAAGGGCTTATGCATGATGTCTTCTAGGAAGAAAGAGTGCAAGGTTGGGTCAAAGTATTGGAAAATGGTTACAACATCCTAAGAGCATATTAATCATCAGTAGTTTCACATGTGACAAGATCAAGAGGAGAAACAAAAGGTTGCAAAAGAAGGTATGCTATCTTCTTGAGTTGATGTAATTTGCTAGTGGATGGCTATCCTAGGAAAGGACATATTTGAAGGTCATATTAAGGCTGCAAGGAGGGAAACAAGTGGATGATCTTGGGAGCCCTAAGTGCAAGATAAAGAAGGAAATTTGGACTGTTAGGAGAGGCATATTTGAAGGAAACTCAATGAATGATCCTTGAAGGCCTAAAGAAGGATGTCAAAGGGACCTGCTTGACTAGCCCTAGATTGCTTGCAAGAGAAGGTCATCTACAACAACACCCCATGCCCTAAGTTTGTTTTCATTGGGTAAACAAGTAAGGAAATAGTGGGAAGAAGTCCCTAAGAATTGTGTCCTTAAAGGACCAAGGAACCACCAGTGGGAAAGAAGTCCCAAAGCTGTTGACTTCTTGAAGGAAAAAGGAGAAACAAGTGGGCATATGTGAAGACCTGAGGTGTTCAGTCATTGATGGATGAATAATCAGATAGAGAGTAGATTGGAGCCATGTTCAGTGACCTAAAGGATTTGGTTCATTAATAGAGTTAGGTTGGAACTTGTAACAACCTCAGGTTGATTTTCCATGTAAATAAAATAAGACCAAGGTCACAGGACACATGTTCCAAGATGAATGGAGAGGAAAACATTATAATGGGCATCATTTGTTGTTTATTAATGGCTATAAAAATTGGAAAAGGAAAAGTGGCAATAAATGGAAATTTAATATAAGAAATAAAGGAAAATATGAGAAAAGGAAGATGAAGAGACACGAATATGCATGCAAGGGAAATTAGAGAGAAAATATGGAAAATGAAGAAAAAGAGAAAAAGGAAAGGAAGAGATACTAGACATAATGATAAAAAGGCATCATAAAAACAATTGACAACTTTTTATCACTTTAAAAAATTGAGCTCTAAGAGAAAAGAAGAGAAGCACTATGATACAAGCAAGCAAAGGACAAGAAAAGGAAAGCAAGGGAGAATAAAGAGAAGGTTGGAAAAGCAGCGACATTAGGAGGACAATGCAGGTACCAGGTTGCATGTGTGATTTCATTGCTGAGATTTGGATGCATGGTACATGCATGTGGTTATTTGGTAACATTGTTTCCATTGGCATGGGATATGATTGGATTGACATTGGTTTCAACTTTGCATTTCCTTTTCCTAGATTGCCATGGTGTAGTGGGTTCCTTGTTTTGGTTTAAGCTTTGGATGGCTGGTAGACTTTGGATCCTAGTGAGGTGGTCTTAGGAAAATTCCCAAGGGTAAAGGTCATGTTTTGGTTTAACCAATATGATCCCACATTTATACTTGGAATATGGCATGGGGGTGATTGGTTGAAAGAGAGATTTGGTTCAACCTAATCTATGGGTGGGTAGTACATGGAAGAACTTGACTTGGTTAGATTTATGCATATGTTATTATGTGTTATTTATTATTGAGATCAATGAGCACATGTATTGATTATTGTGTTGATTTTATGGCTAGTTTTTCATGGCTTTATTTTAGTTAAAGGTCAGTTATAGACATGGTTAAGCGATGTGTTGTTGTTATGGATCTTTTTCATGATTTGAGAAGTTATTGAATGGTTATGTGAATGCATGGGATAACAAGTGTTATTACATCTAGTTTGAGATGACATTGAGCCTTCTTAATGATTCTCTGATGAAGTTAAGAAGACATTGAACATTTAAAGTTCATGACCTATAGCTACTATGTTTACCATGTGTCTGGCGAAATTTTATCATGTGATTTCCATGTTTGGGCAAGAGCTTAGTCTTAGTATTTGCTATACAAACTTGTTATGATCTTAGACTAAATTCTATAGAGTTTTGGGTTGTTTTGTGTAGCTGGTATGTTGCTAGCCCTGAAAATGTAGATTTGGGTTGCTAGCCACACCCTTTGAACTAAGAAATATCGGTTGCAGTCACATGGAGGAAAGCTTGTGTATGTGGTTGGAGCTTTCCAATGGCATGAAAAACTTGGCATGCGTGTGGCTGGGATGTAAGGTTGGGAAAAAGAAAAGTTTCAGCTCGGGGTAAGATCATCACCATATGTGGTTTGGTATCTGGGTGATGTGGTATCCTTGTGAGGTTGCATTATGTTTCTAATTAGTAGATGTCATTTCCATATTTGTAACCTGTATTTAAGGTTAGGTCATAGTAAATATTACTTCATGTTTACATTGGAGAGCTTGTAAAAGCGGGTAAATGTAGGGTGGGGCATTACAGGGTGGTATCAGAGCGAGGTTGCAGCACCAGACCTCGGGGTAAATGCAAATTGTTGTGCATGCATGCCAATTGTCTATATGTTATTATGCATGCATGTTATCTAATTATCATTGTCATTGTGATATCCATGTATGAGTTAGTATGCTTGCGAAGTTGTATCATGCTAATCAAGATTGGCCTATGCACATGCAATAACCTCCCTTGAGATACATTGAGGTATGTTCTTAATTGGCTAACAATGGCATATTGTAGGAAATAGAAAGCCGGGTGGTGAAGAGAAAAATAATTGAGTAAAATTCATATGACTCTCTGTATAGGCTGGAAGAGACATTGGTAGGATGGGAGAGATCAATAGAGCAGCAGGGAGAGGGAAATTCTCACGGTTTGGTAGATACATTGAGAAGTTTGAAGACATAAATTGTAATTGTGAGGAAGATAATGACTGGTTGATTGAAGCATAGGAAAGTATTTCCAAAGCTCAAGAAAAGTAAGTCGATATCAATGCATTCATTCTCTAGAGCCTTTCAAATTTGCAGAAGCAGGGATAGCTGGGGATCAGTCACAAACAGGAAGAAATCAGAAGATGTATAAGCATGGTTGCTTAGGATGAATAAATTCTTCAAATTGCATGATTACTTAGAGAACATGAAAGCCAAGATAACTACCTTCAGTCTTAAGGGAAAAACATATATCTAGTGGGGAGATGTTAAGCATGTTAGAGGAATTAGAGAAGAGGAGCTAATATGGGATGAATTTCAAAGACTCTACAGGAATAAGTACATATCTAGGAGATATTATAATGGGAAGGCCAAGGATTTTTATGAGATCAAGATGGGTTCCATTACATAAGAAGAGTACACAACCAGATTTCTAAAGTTGTTGAGATATGTGCCTTATTTCAAGGATGAGAAAGCAAAGATACAAAGGTTCATCAACAAGTTTCCAGTAGCATTCAAAGATCAGATTGAGTTTGATGAGCCTCGGTCATTGGAGGAAGCCATCATAAAATTGAAGCATTTTTATGAGTAGTCAAAGCAAAAGCCTAAGTTCAAGCGTGATTGGAAAGGTAATGATAAGACTAAAGGGAAATGGCCTAAGAAACGAGGAAGGTCTCATGATATAGGTGACAAGGAAAATGTGGCACATCATAATAAGTTCAATGTAATCGATAGGGGACATGGGTCTCAATCTGAGGAGAAATATAATAAAGGCGATGGTAGGAAATATTTGAGGTGTTGGACTTGTGGTGGAGATCATGAGAGGAGGGATTGTCCTTCGCATTAGGGTGAAATGCATTAGATTTGCAATGCTCAAGAGGCGCAAACTATAGAAATTCTCACTATAGATTAAACTGATTATGAAATTTACTAAAGCAAAATACTTAATCTACTTCTACAATCAAACTTGCGGAAGCTTAATCGATTTTGAGCAAGATCAAACAGAACACATATAACAGAGAAGAAGATTCAATCACACATGAAACACAAAATAATACTCTGGGGAAAGCCTCAGCTAAAAACCCCGCTATCTATATTATCATACAAGTGGAAATATCTCAAGATTATACAAAGCTTTAGCTCTCAAGCTATCCAGCTCTTAGTACAATCCCTCACTGCTTCTCATAGACAAAATAGACAACAGATATGCCTTCCTTCAGTCCTCCAAGCCTCCTATTTCCTTGCGCAGTTTCTCTTGGGTCCTCCAGCTGCCACCTGTGTGATTCTCACCTCACACACTGCTCCGACCTCTATAGTAATTGCGCAACCCTCAAGGAATGAATTCCTTCTGCATGCTGAGAGATATTCACATAGGAATATCTAGCAACTGATAGTACACTGTCCCTGCCTTTAATCTCAACTGGGTCTTTGTCTGAACTGACATGCCTGAGTTATTTATGAGAGAATATTTAGTTATCTGGAGAACACTAGTTGCATGCATGCATGCATTAACTAACTGAACTCACAATTAGTTCCACAAACTGTTTGGAAGTAATTTAACTGGACTTAACTCAGTTAACTGAGCTAACTAATTACAACTCAAATAAAACTCATCCTTATCTCCTTAATTAAGGGATAACTTCCTCAATCAAAGGGATAACTGTTGCATGTCTTCATAAAGACTTCATGTTTTATTTTCACCAACTAATTAACTCAAGCTGAATTAACTAATTATTTTTCAAACATCTAGTGAGATTAAATTTGAATTTTAATTCAAGGACAAATTAAAATTGGAATATATCCTGAAATGTTATCTATAGCAATGCTATTTTTAGCATTTCTTGTTTCTATTTTCAACACTCCCTCTCAACAAGAAAGGATTTATTTGTCACCCCGATCCTATCTCTATGGAACTCGAATTTACACTTTGGCAATTCCTTAGTCAAAATGTCAGCATCTTGCTCCTCGGTCGAAACATACTGCAACAACATGATCCTCCTCGCCACACAGTCTCTGAGATGATGATACCCAATGTCTATGTGCTTGGACCTGTCATGAAATACTGGATTCTCAGAGAGTTTGATACAACTCTACTTATCACAATAGATCACAGTTGGATCCATCCTCTGATCAAACAAACCAACTAGAATTTTTTGCATCCAAATGGCCTCACATGCTGCCTGACTTGTAGCCATGTATTCAACCTCTGCTGAGCTAAGTGCAACTGACCTCTGTTTCCTGTTGTACCAAGAAACTGCAGTTGAACCAAGGTTGAAAATTCCTCTTGATGTGCTCTTCCGATCTGATGGACTCCATGCCCAATTTGCATCTGTGGATCCCTTTAGCTTCACTCCCTTTAACCGTCTGTACCATAATCGATACTGAGATGTGGCTCTGAGATATCTCAAAACATGCTTCGATGCCTTCCAAAACAACTTGGTAGGCTGAAGCGTAGCTTGACTCAGCTGGTTCACCGCATAGCACAAATCCGGTCATGTGTTCACTAAGTACATCAGTGAACCCACAAGCTGCCAATACACAGTAGCCTCTACTACCTCACCTGAAGTAGTATCCTCCTTCCTCCAGTTACCTGCTAGAGGAGTCTTCATGGGCTTGCACTTCTCCATGTGGAATCTCCTGAGTATCTCATTGGCATACTTGCCCTGAGACACAAACACTTCCCCATCCTTCTGCCACACTTCCATGCCTAGAAAGTAGTGCATGAGACCCATGCCTTTCATCTCGAACTCTCTTGCAAGGTCCTCCTTGTAATACATGATCAAATGATCATCACCTGTCAATATCAGATCATTAAAATAAAGAACAATGATCAACTTCTTACCTTCCACCATGATGTGGTACAAGTTCGCATCCACTTCACTCTTTGTGAAGCACAACCTGTTGAAGTAGTTATCGATCCTGGTGTACCAAGCACGAGGTGCTTGCTTCAGCTCGTACAAAGCTCTCTTCAGTCAACACACATGTGACTAACGATCGAAGGTCTCAAATCCTTCCGACTTCTCTATGCACACCTCTTCCTCAATATTTCCATTGAGGAATGCAATATTCACATCCATCTAATGGATCTTCCAACCCATCTGTGTTGATAGTGCCAACATCAATCTAATAGATGAGTACCTTACTACAGGAGCAAAAGTCTCATCATAGTCGATCCCCTTGACCTGTGAGAAACCAAGGGCAACAAAACTCGCCTTATGTTTCTCCACACTACCATCAGCAGCATGCTTTACCTTATAAAGCCAACAGGAACTCACGACTGACTTGTTCTCTGGTCGTGGAACAACATCCCAAACACTGTTCCGACTATGGAGTCATACTCCTCCACCATAGAATCAACCCAAACTGGCTATTGCACTACTTCCTCAAAGGAAGATGGTTCGTTCTCTACACATTCCCCAACAAGGGCCATGTAACTAGTGTACCGCTTAGGTCACCTCCTCTGTCTGCGCTGAGAAGATGGCTCTCCCACATTCTCTCTCGCATCCAACAAAAATTTTTCAGCTTCTCTCGTGCGCTTCCACCCATCTCTGGAAGACTTTACATGAGTGGATGTCTCCACTCCTGAAACCTCTGCATGCGGCTACTTCGCATCAGTTTGAGGCTCCTCCTTCTTAGGAACCAAAAGCTCCTCCTCTGCATACATCTTGAGCTCCTTCTCAAGGGAAACTCGCATAAACTTCAGCTCATTGAACTTAAGATCTCTGCGAACCACTGTCCTCTGACTGGTAGGCAAATACACCCGATAGTTGTGGGGAGTATCAATGTACCCCATAAGCATGTTGGGTCCCTATAATACTAGTGATTACCCCATTACTATTGTAGTTGCGTCCCTTATTAATATTTTTGTGCCCTTATTATCCCCATATTGTTATTATTGTGCCCCATAGAATCCCTCTATTGTTATTTTTGTGGCTTTATATTATTATTGTTAGGTCGGTTGGGTTATATTGTGACTCCTTAGACTCATATATATAGAAAGGAGGTTTTGTCATTTGAATCATCCAAGAATTGTTCATTTATGTAATGTAAAGGATGTTTCCCCCTCGAAGAGGCTGAATTCTAAGCGTTGATCTATCTTTTCTATCTTTTCTTGAGTTGGTTTCATAACATTTGGTATTAGAGCTTTGGATTCTAGGGTTTCGCTACTCCAAATAGGTCATTGTGGCATTTTCACTATAACTTTTTTTCTGCAACGTTTCAGAAGCTGAAAAAAAAAAACCCATTTGAGAAGACATCACGTTGAACCTTGGGTCCAAATTTTAGAGATTTTTGCTCTATATTTATGGAGATATGATCTGAGGAAGTTGGTCTTTTTGCAGACTCCTGAATTACATTCCAAACAGGTGACCTGGGGAAAATCGTCATAACTTTCTCTGTGAGCATCAGATTGAAATTTCGTAAGAATTTACAGAAATAGGATGGACTGTAGTTTCTTTTAGATATTTTTTAGAGCCAAATATCGAAACAGTGACTCGTGGCACGTCGTACAAGTTCGCTCTACTGAACTAGTCTATAATCAAGTCATTGTGGGAGATTTCGCATAACTCTTCCTTGGGGAATCCAATTTGGGTCATACTGGTGGCATTGGAAAGAGGAAATAGAGGGCTACTACAGATCATAATTTCAGAGCTGGATGATCAGAAAATACAAAGATACATTAGAGGCAATATCGAGCTCCTACAAAGTGAAAAAAGGTGTGTAGATTTTTTTAAATTTTTGCTTAAGCTTGGTTTGAAAATTTATTTTGAAGGAATTCAAAGGGCATAGTAGAGCATTATTATTGGTAACTGATGCCCTGAGGAAATAAAATGCAAACACCTAGTAAGCAACCTGAAAGCTCTAGCATGACTCATGAAGAAGAGGAAGAAATGCTACATGATATATCAAAATTACAAGAACAAGTGCAACAAATGTCACTCTCACAAAAGCTAACAGAAGCTAAGATAAATGGCATGGAATCTAAGATAAAGAGCGTGGAAGCTAAGATGGACGATTTGAAGATAGATTTGAAGACAGATTGGAAGAGAGACATGGCAGATTTGAAGACATATTTGAAGACAGACATGGCAGATTCGAAGACAAATTTGACAAATTTTCTACAAGAAATACTTACTAATGGTGAAAAGGTCGTAAAGGAAACTCGTGATGCGAACAAAAGAAATGTTAATCATGATTTCTTAGACTCTAATGTGGGATCGAAACCCACTATATTCCAAAAATCTATATGAGGAAGTTTGATGGCAAGGATCCCGCAACATGGATATTACAGATGGAGCAATTTTTCGATCTCAATAATGTGCAAAACACACAAAAGGTACGTATTGCAACTTTATATTTGGAACCAAATCAGTTTGTATGGTATCAATGGCTTTGCTCTCGTAAACAAATTATCACTTGGGAAATTTTTACGGAAGAATTGACAGCACATTATGAGGATACAAAAAGCAACACTTTTTTTAGCCAATTGATAAGTCTCAAACAAAAGGGTTCAATAATGGAGCACATTGAGGAGTTCCAAAAATTGAACATAAGGGTAAAAAAATATTCCAGAGGAGCATAGGATTGATGTGTTCATAGGGAATTTAAAGGATAATATCCAACATGATGTTCGCCTTTGGGAACCTGATTCATTAAAGAAGGCATTCAGGTTAGCAAGAAAAATGGAAATCAAAATTATGGCAACCAGGAAGCATACCACTCACAACTATAAAGATGATAGCGTTGTTGCCCCTAGTCTTCCACAACCTATAAGGTTGACACCACAACAATTGGAAGAGAAAAGAGCAAAAGGGCTTTGTTACATTTGTGATAGCAAATACATTAAAGGTCATAAGTGTGCTGAGAAGAAATTATTCTACATAGATTGCGAAGAGGAAGAAGAAAAGGAGCAAGAAAGGTCAAAAGAAGAGGATATACTCCAGGAACAAAGCCTAGATAAAGAAGAAATGAATCGGACCATATCTTGTAATGCATTGGCGGGAATTACTGCTCCTCAAACCATCAAGATAGAAGGAAAAATCAAGAAGAAAAAGGTAATAGTGTTGATTGATACAGGAAGTACCCACAATTTTATTCATTGTAAGGTAGCAAAAGAATTGAATTGCTTCTTATATCTAGCATCAGAGTGTCAAGTGATGGTTGCAAATGGAGGAACAATAAATTGCTCTGGAAAGTGCCATAATATCAAGCTATCGATGGGAGAATATGTATTGACTAGCCCAATGCTTTCCATTCCAATGGGAGGTGTTGATGTTGTACTAGGAGTCCAATAGCTACAATCCTTGGGTACAATAGCTTTTAATTTTCAAGAAATTTTCATGAAATTTTCTATGGAAGGAAAGGAATTTGAATTAAGGGGTATTGCAGGGAAACCGTGAAAGATAATCAGCTCTAACGATATGACAAAGCTTCTAAAAAAGGAACAAAGGGGTGTAATTTGAGACTCCAAAAGGTCTCCCACCTATTCGTGATCATGATCATGCTATTCATTTGATTCCAGGAAGTGTTCCTCCAAACATCAGGCCGTACAGATATCCCTATGCCCAAAAGAGTGAAATTGAACGTATGGTTGCAGAAATGCTAGAGGCTGGTATAATTCAACCGAGTCAAAGTTCTTTCTCTGCTCTAGTAGTATTAGTGCACAAGAAGGATGGATCATGGCGCATGTGTCCGGATTATAGGGAGCTCAACAAGATCACTATTAAAGATAAGTTTCCCATTCCGGTCATTGATGAATTACTGGATGAATTGCATGGATCAATTTACTTCACCAAGTTGGATCTTCGTTCAGGATATCATCAAATCAGAATGAAGACTGAAGACATTCTGAAAACAACATTTAGAACTCATGAGGGTCATTATGAATTTTTGGTCATGCCTTTTGGCCTTACCAATGCACCTTCAACATTTCAAGGTTTGAAGAATTCCATTTTCAAACCATTCCTTAGAAAATTTGTGTTAGTATTTTTTGATGATATACTAATCTACAACAAGTCTTGGAAGGATCATGTTGAACATGTCGACAGGGTGCTACAACTATTGGAGGAGAAACAATTATATGCAAAAAGATCCAAATGTTTCTTTGGAGTACAAGAGGTGGAATATCTGGGTCATATTGTATCTCATGAAGGAGTTAAGGTAGACCCTAGCAAAATTAAAGCCATTAAGGAATGGAAAATCTCCACATCCATAAAGCATCTGCGAGGATTTCTCAGGTTGACAGGGTATTATCGCAAGTTTGTTAAGAATTATGGGAGAATAGCATCACTTCTAACAACATTATTGAAGAAAGATGCATTTTCATGGACTCCAGAAGCAACAAAGGCCTTCGAACATCTTAAAGAGGCAATGTGCCAAGCACCAGTCTTAGCTACACCGGACTTCACAAAAACCTTTATTGTGGAATGTGATGCTTTAGGAAATGGAATTGGTGCTATTTTAATGCAAGATGAAAGACCCATTACTTTTGAAAGTCATCCAATCAAGGGAAAGTTTTTACACAAAGCTATTTATGAGAAGGAAATGTTGGCAATACTCCATGCACTTAAGAAATGGCGACCCTACCTAATGGGAAGACACTTCAAGGTAAAAACAGATCATGATAGCCTTAAATACTTTTTAGAACAAAGATTATCCTCTGAAGAGCAACAAAAGTGGGTCACAAAGATGTTGTGTTATGACTTTGAAATCATCTACAAAAAAGGGAAGCAAAATGTGGTAGCAAATGCACTCTCAAGAAAGGATGAGGATGTGGAAGCATTGTTGTACGCCATTTCTAGTATCCAACCAGATTGGATAAATGAAGCAAGGGAGGAATGGAAGAATGACGAAGAAGTGTGGGGACTTATTCTAAAGTTACAACAATATTCCAGTACGTCTGATACATTTAGATGGAAAAATGATTCTTTATGGTACAAAGATCGCTTATACCTCTATAATAATTCCCAACTAAAACAAAAGATTCTTATGGAATTGCACACTTCTCCCTTAGGAGGGCACTCAAGATTTTTAAAAACTTACCACAGGGTTAAGAAGGAATTTTTTTGGGATGGCCTTAAATTGGATATTCAAAAATTTGTGGCAGAATGTTTGGTTTTCCAGCAAAATAAAGTTGAAACAATTAAGACACCGGGTCTATTACAACCTTTATCCATTCCAAGCCAACGTTGGGAGGAGGTTTCAATGGATTTTATCACAGGTTTACCCAAGTCTGAGGGAAAGAGTGTCATCATGGTGGTAGTTGATAGACTTACCAAGTATGCACAGTTTTGTGCATTATCACATCCATTTAAAGCCAGTACAATTTTTACTGCATTTATGGAAACAATTCAAAAGCTACATGGAAACCCAAAGATTATTATAAGTGACAGAGATCCAATTTTCACTGGAAATTTTTGTACATAAATATTTTCTTGTCTTGGTACTCAGTTAGCTCATAGCTCATCTTATCATCCTCAATCTGATGGGAAAATTGAGATAGTAAACAAATGTTTGGAAGGATATCTTAGTTGCTTTATATCTGATAAACAGACACAATGGGTCAAATGATTGCCTCTGGCTAAATGGTGGTATAACACTTCCTTCCATACAGCAAAAAAAATGACCCCATTTATGGCACTTTATGGATATCAGCCACCATCCATCACATCATATTTAAGAGAAAATTCTAAGGTTCAAGCAGTGGAACATCACATCGAACATCAACAACAAGTTCTCCAACTCTTAAAGGATAACCTCGTGTTGGCACAGAATAGAATGAAACAACAGGCAGATCAACATCGCAGCGAAAGAAGTTTTGATATAGGTGATTGGGTATTCCTACGGCTAGAACCATATAAGCAAATGTCCCTTAAGCAAGCTAAGAAGGATAATAAATTATCACCAAAGTATTATGGTCCGTACAAGGTGTTGCAAAAGATTGGTACTATGGCATACAAATTGGAGCTTCCTGCAGCTTCTCGATTGCACCCAGTTTTCCATGTTTCATGTTTAAAGAAGGTTATAGGCGACAAGCTCCCAGTTCAAACAATATTGCCCGAACTTGACGAGGAAGGAAAAATTATATTGGAACCGGAAGAAGTCACAGAAACAAGAACTTGACAGCTATGAAATCGATCAATTTCGGAGTATCTTATCAAGTGGAAGAACTTATCTGCTGAAGATTCCACATGGGAGGATGAGAATTTATATAGAAGCATCCAGAACTACTCAAGCGTTGAGGACAACACTTTTTTGAAGGAGAGGGGCATGTTGGGTCCCTATAATACTAGTGATTACCCCATTACCATTGTAGTTGCATCCCTTATTAATATTGTTGTGCCCCTATTATCCCCATATTGTTATTACTGTGCCCCATAGAATCCCTCTATTGTTATTTTTGTGGCTTTATATTATTATTGTTAGGTCGGCTGGGTTATATTGTGACTCCTTAGACTCCTATATATAGAAAGGAGGTTTTGTCATTTGAATCATCCAAGAATTGTTCATTTATGTAATGTAAAGGAGGTTGCCCCCTCGAAGAGGCTAAATTCTAAGGTGTTGATCTATCTTTTCTATCTTTTCTTGAACTGGTTTCATAACATATCCCCAACTTTGTTGTCGGCTCTAGCTTCTTCCGGGCATCCTTGGTCACATGGAAATAAACCGATGAGCCAAAGATCTTGAAGTGACCCACATCTGGTCTCTTCCTAGAGAAAGCTTCCTCTGGTGTCTTCATCCCAAGTATGTGATGCGGGCTTCTATTCTGCAAGTAAACTGCTGTGTTGCATGCCTCAGCCCACAAATGAAGTGGTAGGCCTTGATCATGCAACATCGCCCGAGCTGCCCCCACAATCACTCTGTTCTTCCTCTCGGCCACCCCATTCTATTGTGGGTTATGAGGTGCTGTCAACTCTTATTTAATTCCTTTTGCATTACAGAAGTCCTTAAACTCTTGAGAGACATACTCTCCGCTATTGTCACTTCTTAAGGCCATGATCTTCTTTCCTGATTCTTTCTTAACCAAGGATTTGAACTCACAAAACCTTGAGAAGGTTTGATCCCTCTTCTACATGAAATAGATCCAGCACTTACGAGAAGAATCATCAATAAAAATCACATAATACCTTTGTTTAGCGGTGGAGGTTGTCGAGAATGGTCCACACACTTCTGTATGAACTCGCTCTAAGATTGCTTCAGCTCGACTATCTCGATCATGAAAGGAATATTTTGCATACTTACCCAACGTACAACCTTTGCATGTGTCCACTTGCTCAAGTTTACCTTTGGGAAGTCCGGTAGAAATCTATTGCATCGTCTTCAAGGCCCCATGATGCAAGTGGCCCAACCTTCTATGCCATAACTTGCCAATATCTTGGCTTTGCACCAATTCTGCTTTGGATCTCAATGCAGCACAGTGATCTACCTCCAGCGTGTAGAGATTCTTCACTCGAATCCCAATCCTCTTGGTCTAACCAGTGGCTATGTGACTCAAGAACACCTTTCCTTTACTGAAGACTACATCATAGCCTTTGTCTTCCAACATCGCGACCGATACCAAGTTTTTCTTCAGTCTAGGCACATACTTTACATCAGTCAGGGTGAGAGGAGCTCCATGCTCCCTCTGAAACACAACGTACCTTCACCTAAAACAATATACTTTCCATCATCGCCCATCTCGATGCGCATCTGGAGGTCTTTCTCCTCCAAGGTACTGAATAAACTCTTGTCACCGGTCATGTGGAATGAGGCTCCACTGTCCAGATACCAAACACAACCCACCATCGATGAAACCATGCATGCGATGAGGGTAAAATCCAATTCGAACTATGAGGCCAGTGCCTCACCATCTGATCCTTTCGAGGATCCCTTCTTGGATTTCTTCAATGGACAATTTGTTGCATAATGGCCCACCTCATGACAATTAAAGCATCGCACTTTAGATTTGTCAATCTTCTTCCCACCATGGGAAGAACTCGATTTGGAATGGGAAGCCTTACCTTTCCCTTTCCTCTCCTTACTTGCTAAGGCTAGATTTTCTTCATCATTGTGCTTAGATGAAGAATCATCTCTGGTGCTTCTCCTGATCTCCTCCTGCATCAGATCCAACCACAATCTTTCCCAATCTGGCAGTTTCTCTCTTCCATTCATTAAGTCTTGGTAGGTATGCTAGCTCTTAGGAAGACCGAGGAGAGCAAGACTCACCATATCATCATCGGCTGTCATCATTCCTACACTTCCAAGCTCATCTCTGCAGGTGGCGAGCTTGTTCAGATATGTAGAGATCGTGTCGCCCTTTTCACACTTGAATTTTAGAAGCTTGTCTTTTAGCGCCAGCTTCCTCTAGTCACTGTTGTTCTAATAAAGATCCTTCAATGTCTTCCACAATGAAAACAGAGTCTCCTTCCCATGGAGACTTGAGACAATATGGTCTTGAACTCCCTCCAGAAGAATCCTCCTCGCTCTCGCCACACATTCCTTCCATTCTGCTAATTCTTGGGCATTAGCTGCCGCTGGCTTGGGGACTTCCTGATCAATGAAATCCTTCAAACCATTGTCCTCTAATACCACTTCCATGTGATACTTCTAGGCTATGTAATTCGAGCTGCCATCTAGGGCATACTCGAGTCTCAAGCCATTGAATGCCATTGGTGAACTTTGAGATGTGATAAGAAATCGATTTTGTACCTACAATCAAGAACTTCAAACTTCAAACTTCTCCCTTCTTTGTATACTGTTCTCCGCTTTGATCACCTTTGCTCTGATACCATGTAGAAATTCTCACTGTAGATTAAACTGATTATGCAATGTACTAAAGCAAAATACTTAATCTACTTCTACAATCAAACTTGCGGAAGCTTAATCGATTTTGAGCAAGATCAAACAGAACACATATAATAGAGAAGAAGATTCAATCACACATGAAACACATAAGAATACTCTAGGGAAAGCCTCAGCTAAAAACCCCGGTATCTATATTATCATACAAGTGGAAATATCTCAGGATTACACAAAGCTTTAGCTCTCAAGCTATCCAACTCTCAGTACAATCCCTCACGATCTTCTCATAGACAGAATAGACAATACATATGCCTTCCTTCAGTCCTCCAAGCCTCCTATTTCCTTGCATAATTTCCCCTGGGTCCTCCAGCTGCCACCTATGTGATTCTCACCTCACACACTACTCTAACCTCTGTAGTAACTATGCAATCCTCAAGGAACGAATTCCTTCCGCATGCAAGAGATATTCACATAGGAATATTCTAGCAACTGATACTACATTGTCCCTGCCTTTAATCTCAAATGGGTCTTTGTCTGAACTGACATGCATGAGTTATTTATGAGAGAATATTCAGTTATTTGAAGAACACTAGCTGCATGCATGCATGCATTCACTGATTGAACTCACAATTAGTTCCACAAACAGTTTGGAACTAATTTAACTGGACTTAACTCAGTTAATTGAGCTAGCTAATTATAACTCATCCTTATCTCCTTAATTAAGGGATAACTTCCTCAATCAAAGGGATAATTGTTGCATGTCTTCACAAAAACTTCATGTTTTATTTTCACCAACTAATTAACTCAAGATGAATTAATTAATTATTTTTCAAACAGCTAGTGAGACTAAATTCGAATTTTAATTCTCAATTTTAATTCAAGGACAAATTAAAATTGGAATATATCTTGAAATGCTATCTATAGCAATGTTATTTTTAGAATTTCTATTTTTAACATTTCTTGTTGCTATTTTCAACACAAACAGTTGGGGATGTCGGTCAGAGTATTCCTCGGATCTATGCAACAATGGATAATAGGTAGGAAGATCATTAGGCATCTATTATTGATATGGAAGGTAAGCTTTGTGATCAAGTTGTTTCCATTTTGATTGATCTTGGATCGAAATATAGTTATATTAGTCCTGAGATGGTGGATCAATGTCGGTTGAATAAGGAAGTGCATGTAGAATCTTAGGTTGTTCAGTTGGCTACATGGACCAAGAGAAGAGTTCATCATTGGGTGATATCTTGTGCATTTGAGCTTAATGACATGCCTACATCATCACATCTAAATGTGCTTGCTTTTGGTTCAAATAACATGCTTTTGGGCATGGACTAGCTATTCATTCACAAGACCAATGTGGATTTCTGTGAAAAGGCTATTGAGTTCCTAGACGAAGATGGATAAAACAGAGCCTTGTAGGGAAAGAAGAATCCTACATCAGTGAGAATGGTTGTAACTATGCAAACTAAGTGCAGCCGTAGGAAAGGATGTTTATTGTTTGTAGTGACAAAGGGAAGGAAGATGAGGATGATGAGATTCTGAGGAGGTACCCTATCTTGCAACAGTTTCAGGATGTGTTTCCCGTAGATATTCCAGAGTTGCATCCTCATAGAGAGATGGATTTCTCTATTGAGTTGGTACTAGGAGTAACACCAAAATCTAAGACATCGTGCAGGATGAGCACTTCAAAGTTGGTGGAGTTAAAGTTGTAGCTTAAGGAAATGCTTGATAAGGGATACATAAAGCCAAGTGTATCTCCTGGGGGTGCACCAATGTTGTTTGTAAGGAAGAAGGATGGTACTCTCAGATTATGTATTGACTACAGGCAATTGAGAAAGGTGACTATCAAGAACACGTATACATTGCCTCAAATCGCTGATTTGTTTAATCAATTGAAGGGAGAAACAATATTTTCAAAGATAGACATGAGATCAGGATATCATCAAGTGCACATCAAAGAAGACGACATATATAAGACTGCATACCGTACAAGGTAAGGGCACTATGAGTTCGTGGTGGTTCCTTTTGGTCTTACTAATACTCCAACCAACTTCATGTGTTTAATGAATAATGTGTTGTGCCCTTACCTAGATAAGTTTGTGATAGTCTTTATCAATGACATATTGGTATATTTGAAGAATGAGGAGGAGCATGTAGAGCACCTAGCAGTAGTGTTGAGATTATTGAGAGAACATAAGTTGTATGCCAAGCTCAAGAAGTGCAATTTATTTGAGACTTAGATTCAATTCTTGGGACATGTTGTTTCCAAGGAAGGGATAGCAGTGGATATGGAAAATATTAAATCTATCGTGGAGTGACCAGCTCTAAGGAATGTGGATGTAGTTAGATAGTTCATGGGACTAACAGGTTATTATAGGTGGTTCATCAGTAACTTCTCCAAGATTGGGTATCCTATAACACCATTGCAAAGGAAAGGGAAGAAGTTTGACTGAATTGAGGAGTGTGCAACTAGATTTGATCAGTTGAAGAATTTGCTTACAATTGCTCTGATTTTGAAGATTGAAGATCCTGATAAGGAGTTTGTGGTTTGTACAGATGCTTGCAAGGAAGGACTTGGTGGAGTCCTGATGCAGAAAAGGACAGTGGTTTTCTATGAATCAAGGAAGTTGAATGAGCATGAGTAGAACTATGTGACTCATGAGCTTAAGTTGGAAACTATCATTCATGCATTGAAGACATGGAGACATTATCTTCTATTGAAATATGGCAACAAGAATATTCCAATTTAATTTGTCCTTGAATTAAATTGTGAATTAAAATCAAATTTAGTCTTAACAGCTACTTGGAAATAATTAATTAATTAATTTTAAATTAATTAGTTGGAGAAATTCAAGTTAGAAGTTTTTCTGAAGTCATGCAAGAGTTATCCCTTAAATTAAGGAGATAAGATTGAGTTATATTTGAGTTGTAATTAGTTAACTCAGTTTACTGAGTTAAGTCCAGTTAAATTAGTTCCAAACTTTTTGCGGAACTAATAGTGAGTTAACAGTCAGTTGATGCATTAATACACTCAACTAGTGCTACTCCAGTTAACTGAAGATTCCCTCATCAGAAACTCATGCATGTCTATTCTTAGAAAGACCCAGTTGAGATTAAAGTTCAAGGATAGTGTACTATCAGTTGCATGCGTTTTATCATGGAGAAAACTCATGCATGCAATCAAGTATTTATCCTTGAGGATTGTGCAGTTTTGGAAGAGGTTTTCCACTTGGTAATAAGAGAATCATCCACAAGGAACGTCGTAAGGAAATAGGAGCTTGGAGGGCAGGGAGGAAGGCTGGAGAGAAGCCAAGATTTCCTGTGAGCATCTGTGAGGATTGTATTGAGAGTTGGCTAGCTGTGAGAGCTAAGGCTTTGTATAATTCCTATGTATTTCCACCATGTATGATAATACAATAGTGTGGGGTTTTTAGCTGAGGCTTTCCCCAAAGTATTTTCATGTGTATTGTGTGATTGATTCTTCTTCTTTTGGTTATATTGTTCAGCTCGATCTTTAAGCTTCTGAAAATTGATAGTAGAAGTAGGTTATAGTATTCTACTTTGATTTATATTGCATTATCAGGTTAACCTACACATATTTTCTACATGGTATCAGAGCTGGATTTGTAGAGATTATCTACATGGTATCGGAGCTGTGAATAGTATTTTGAGAAGAGAATTCAAAGTTTGAAGTTCGGGGTTGCAGGTGCAAATTGAATTCATATCATACTTCAAGGTTAGACAATGGTGTTCTATGGCTTGAGACTCGAGTGTGCATTGGAAGGTAGCTCGAATTACATAGAATGGAAAGATAGAATGGAGGATGTATTAGAAGATAATGGCTTGAAGGAATTCATTGATCGAGAAATCCCAAAGCCAACTTCAACTAATGCACAAGAGTTGGCTGAGTGGAAGAAGTGTGTGGCGAAGGCGAGACAGATCATCCTTGAGGGAGTTCGAGACCATATTGTCTCGAGTCTCCATGGGAAGGATACTCCATTTTCAATGTGGAAGACATTGAAGGACCTCTACCAAAACAATAGCGACCAGAGGAAATTGGCACTCAAGGATGAGCTTCGAAGAATCAAGATGGAGAAGGGCAATACTATTTCCACATATCTGAACAAGCTCACCACCTGCAGAGATGAGCTTGGCAGTGTGGGAATAACCACTGCCGATTATGATATGGTGAGCCTCACTCTCATTGGCCTTCCAAAGAGTTGGAATAGCTACCAAGACTCTGTGAATGGAAGGGAGAAACTGTCGAATTGGGAGCGACTGTGGTTGGATCTTATGCGGGAGGAGATCAGGAGGAACGCACAAGATGGTTCTTCATCCAAGAATGATGATGAAGAAAATTTGGCCTTAGAAAGTAAGGCAAGGAAAGGGAAGGGGAAGGATTCCCAATCCAAATTGAATTCTTCTCATGGAGGGAAGAAGGGTGACACGTCTAAAATAAGATACTTTAATTGTCACAAGATGGGACATTATGCGATTAATTGCCCATCGAAGAAGTCCAAGAAGGGATCCTCGAAAGGATTGGAAGGTGAGGCATTAGCCTCTCAATTCGAAATGGACTTTACCCTCATCGCATGCATGGTGTCATCAATGATGGGTTGTGTCTAGTATCTTGATAGTGGAGCCTCATTCCACATGACCGGTGATAAAAATTTATTCATTGGCTTGGAGGAGAAGGACCTCAAGATGCACATAGAGATGGGTGACGATGGAATATATAGTATTTCACGAGTGGGAACGATTTCTTTTAAGAGGGAGCATGGAGCTCCTCTCACCTTGACATATGTGATGTATGTGCCTGGACTGAAGAAGAACTTGGTATTGGTCACGATGTTGGAGGACAAAGGCTACGATGTTGTGTTCAATAAAGGAAAGGCGTTCCTAAGACACATAGCCATGGGTCAGACCAAGAGGATAAGGATTCAGGTGAAGAATATCTATAAACTAGAGGTAGATGATTGTGCAGCATTGAGTACGAAAGCAGAATTGGTGCAAACCCAAGACATTGGTGAGTTGTGGCACGGGCGGTTGGGCCATTTGCATCATGGGGCTTTGAAGATAATGCAACATATATCTACAGGACTTCCCAAAGGTAAACTTGAGCAAGTTAACACATGAAAAGGTTATACCTTGGGAAATTGCACCAAGTCTTTCTTTCATGATCGAGACAATCGAGCAGAGGCTATCTTAGAGCAAGTTCATACTGATGTGTGTGGACCATTCTCGACGGCATCCACAATGAAGCAAACGTATTATGTGATTTTCATTGATGACTATTCTTGTAAATGCTGGATTTATTTCATGCAGAAGAAGGACCAAAATTTCACAGAGTTTTGTGAGTTCAAAGCTTTGGTCGAGAAAGAGTCAGGGAAGAATATCAAGGCCTTGAGAAGCGACAGCGGTGGAGAATATGTCTCTTAAGAGTTTAAGGACTTCTGTGCATAAGAAGGAATTAAACGAGAGTTGACAGCACCTCATAACCCACAGCAGAATGGGGTGGCCAAGAGGAAGAACAAAACTATTGTAGGGGTAGCTCGGGCAATGCTGCATGACCAAGGCCTACCACTTCACTTGTGGGCTGAGGCATGCAACACAACGGTCTATTTTCAGAATAAAAGCCCACATCGCATACTTGGGATGAAGACACCAGAGGAAGATTTCTTCGGTGAGAGACCAAATGTGGGTCACTTAGGGATCTTTGGCTCATCGGTATATTGCCATGTGACAAAGGATAGGCGGAAGAAGCTTGAGCTGACAACAGAGTTAGGGATGTTTTTGGGGTACACTAATACACCTCACAACTATCGGGTGTACTTGCCTACAAGTCGGAGGACAGTGATTCGCAGATATATCAAGTTTGATGAGCAGGAGACCATGTGAATTTCCCTTGAGAGGGAGCTCCAACTACAGGCTGTGGAGGAACTATTGGTTCCTAAGGATGAGGAGCCCCAGATTGATGCGGAGCAGCCACATGCAGAGGTTCCAAGAGTAGAGACATCCACTCAAGCAGAGTCTTCTAGAGATGGACGAAAGCGCACAAGAGAAGTTGACAGATTGTTGGAGGATGCGAGAGAGAATGTGGGAGCACCATCTTCTCAGCATAGACATAGGATGTCACCTGAGAGGTGCACTGGATACATGGCCCTTGTTGGGGAATGTGTTGATACCGAACCATCTTCCTTTGAGGAAGCAGTGTAGCAGCTGATTTGGGTTGATGCTATGGTGGAGGAGTATGACTCCATAGTTCGTAACCGTGTTTGGGACGTGGTCCCGAGACTGGAGAACAAGTCAGTTGTGAGTTCCCGTTGGCTTTACAAGGTAAACCAAGCTACTGATGGTAGTGTGGAGAAGCATAAGGCAAGATTGTTGCCCGTGGATTTTCACAGGTCGAGGAGGATCATGTTGCTACAATATATTTCGACAGAGGAGCAAGATGCTGACATTTTGACAAAGGCATTGTCCAAGTGTAAATTCGAGTTCCATAGAGACATGATCGGGGTGGCAGATAATCCCTTCTTGTTGAGAGGGAGTGTTGAAATATGGCAACAATAATATTCCAATTTAATTTGTCCTTGAATTAAATTGTGAATTAAAATCGAATTTAGTCTTAACAACTACTTGGAAATAATAAATTAATTAGTTGGAGAAATTCAAGTTAGAAGTCTTTATGAAGTCATGCAAGAGTTATCTCTTAAATTAAGGAGATAAGATTGAGTTATATTTGAGTTGTAATTAGTTAACTCAGTTTAATGAGTTAAGTCCAATTAAATTAGTTCCAAACTGTTTGAGGAACTAATAGTGAGTTAACAGTCAGTTGATGCATTAATGCACTCAACTAGTGCTACTTTGATTAACTGAAGATCCCCTCATCAGAAACTCATGCATGTCTATTCTGAGAAAGACCTAGTTGAGATAAAATTTCATGGACAATGTACTATCAGTTGCACATGTTTTCTCATGGAGAAAAATCATGCATGCAGTCAAGGATTTATCCTTTAGGATTGCGCATTTTTGGAAGAGGTTTTCCACTTGGTAACAGGAGAATCATCCACAAGGAACAACGCAAGGAAATAGGAGCTTGGAGGGCAGAGAGGAAGGCTGGAGAGAAGTCAAGATTGCCTGTGAGCATTTATGAGGATTGTACTAAGAGCTCGCTAGCTGTGAGAGCTAAGGCTTTGTATAATTCCTATGTATTTCCACCATGTATGATAATACAATAGTGTGGGGTTTTTAGTCAAGGCTTTCCCAAAAGTATTTTCATGTGTATTGTCCGATTGAATCTTCTTCTTCTGGTTATATTGTTCAGCTCAATCTCTAAGCTTCTGCAAATTGATAGTAGAAGTAGGTTATAGTATTCTGCTTTGATTTATATTGCATTATCGGGTTAACCTACACAAATTTTCTACATCTTCCTAGCAGAAGGTTCATCTTGATTAGTGATCATAGTGGGTTGAGGTATTTGTTTAACCAACCTAATCTGAATGTAAGGCAAGCAAGATGGTTGGATACTCTAAGTGAGTTTGATTTTAAGATTAGGTAAATTAAGGCAAGGATAAAATAGTTGTGGTAAGAGAGCGCATGTGAATCAACTTCCAGCTATGACCTCTTATGGGACAAATTTACAGGAGTGGATCTGTCATGTAGGGAAACATGATGAGAGGTCCCAATAGTTGAGGTAGAGATTGCAAGAACAAAATGAAGGTGATAGGGATAAGGAGTATCACCTCAAAAGGATGGCTTGGTCAGATTTAGGAGTAGGATCTATGTGCTAGATAGCAGTGAGTTGAAGAATCTTATCTCGAGAGAGTTTCATGTCAAGCCATATTCAAGCCACCTAGTAAACCATAAGACTCTGACAGTTATCAAGAAGTTCTACTATTGGTAAAACTTGAAGAAAGAGGTGGTTGAGTTTGTTGTAAGGTGCTTGGGTAATTAGCAGGTGAAAATTGAATGTAAGCATCCAACTGGTCTATTGCAACCTATTCCAAATCGAGAATGGAAATGGGAGGTCATTTTCCATGGACTTCATTACAGGATTTCCTAGGACATCGAGGAAACATGATACCATAATGGTTGTGGTTGATATGTTGAGAAAGGTAGCTCACTTCATTGGAGTGAAGTCTACTAATTCGTCTAGCGAGGTAGCTTAGATCTTCATTAGGGAGATAGTGAGATTGCATGGGGTTCCAAAGAAGATTATATCAGATAGAGATTCCAAGTTCACTTCCATTTTTTGGAAGGAGTTGTTTACAGGCTTGGGGATAGATTTAGCTTTCGGTACAACTTATCATCCACATAAAGATTGAAAACAAAGAGGGTTAACAATATTCTTGAGGACATGTTGAGGATATAATCCATGCATTAGTAGAGGAAGTGGGAGGAGTATCTTCCACTCGTAGAGTATGCATATAATAATGGGTATCAGGAATCCTTGAAGATGAGTCCATTTGAGGCTCTCTTTTGGAAGAGTTGTAATACTCCTATTAGCTAGAGTGATCTAGTGAACAAGGTGTTGATTGGACTCTATATGTTGGCTGAGATAGAGGAGGAGATGCAGGTTATTAAAAGGAATTTAAAGGCAGCACATGACATGTAGAAGAGTTATGCAGATCAACATAGATAATTCAAGGAGTTTCAAGTTGGGGAGAATGTGTACTTGTGCATCAAGCCCAAGAGGAGGTCCTTTAGGATTGGGTCATATGCCAAGTTGGCACCTCAGTATTGCAGGCCTTTTGAGATCCTTGAGAGGATTGGACTAGTGGCATATAGACTTGCACTACCACCAACAATGAAAGTCCATAATGTTGTTCGAGTTTCATTACTTAAGAGATATGTGCAGGATGTTAATAGTGTGATTGATTGGTATGTATTACAAGTGGAACTAGAGGGAGAGTTCCAACTAGAGACATAATTCATATTGTAACAGAGATAGATCATGCTTCAGAATCGAGCAATAGAGTAGGTTAAAGTGCAGTTGAAGCACTTTGGGCCAAACGAAGCTACATGGGAGATGGTTGATTAGATGCAGGCATTATATCCTTCATTATTCGCTGGTTGAAGCAAGTGAGTATATATATATATCTGTGTGTGTGTGTGTGCGCGCGTGTGTGTCATTTTAAATATTGCATCGAGCTATGTCTATAAAGCTCCACATGCAATATGTTTTGCTAGTCAAGTGTCATAGAACACCAAGGACAATGTTCCCCTAAGGGAGAGGGGTTTGTAACAACCCTAGGTTGATCTTCCATGTAAATAAAATAAGACCAATGTCTTGGGACACATATTCCAAGCTAAATGGAGGGGAAACAATTGTAGTGGGCATCACTTGTGGTTTATTAATGGATATGGAAATTGGCAAAGGCATTCGTAAAGGAAAAGAGGTAATAAATGGAAATTTAATATAAGAAATAAAGGAAAATAGGAGAAAAGGATGATGATGAGACACAAATATTCATGCAAGGGAAATTAGAAAGAAAATAATGAAAATGAAGAAAAAAAAAAAAGGAAAGGAAGAGACACTAGACATCAATGATAAAAAGGCATTAGAGAAACAATTGACAACTTTGGATCACTTTCATAAATAGAGCTATAAGAGGAAAGAAAGAAGAGAAGCACTTGGACACAATCAAGCAAGAAAGCAAAGGAAAGTAGGGGAGCACAAAGGTTGGAAAAGTACTACAACTAAAGGATATTGTAGGTAACAAGTTGCATGTGTGATTTCATTGCTGATATTTGGATGCATGTGGTTATTTGGTCACTTTTTTGTCATTGGCATGGGATTTGATTGGATTGAAAATGGTTTCAACCTTTTCTTGCCATTTCCTATATTTCCATGGTGTAGTGGGTTCCTTATTTTTTTTTAAGCATTAGATGACTAGTAGAATTTGGATCCTGGTGAGGTGGTTTCAGGAAAATTCCCAAGGGTTAAGGGTGCAGATGTGCTTTCTCCTAAAATTCTTGATGAATGGGTGGAGACATGAAAATTTATTTGGGCATCGTGAAGAAATTCGGAGGCATCGAAACTTGTTTTGGTATTAGTGATTTCTGGACTATTTAGGTGAAATCACTATAGTTGAAGGTTGAGGAGGTTTGGCCTCTGGAAGCCCTAGTTGGTTTTGTTTTGGTTTAAACCATATGATCCCACATTCATGCTTGGAATATGGCATAAGGTGTTGAAAATTAATTAACATAGCAATGAAACACATAAAAATATTGTAGAAACACAAACACAGAAACACATAAAACAAGAGAGATGCAGATATACGTGGTTCACCCAATTTGGGCTACGTACATAGAGAAACAACAAGTCCTTCCTTTTATTTTATCTAGAAAAATGAAGAGATAAAACCTAAAGTAGATGCGCTATAATTTCCTCTTCGCTCTCACACAATCTCCTCTCTCTTTCTCGCTCAGAATAATAATGCAAAACTGTAATACAATTCCCTCATATAAACCGAGGGTTGCCTTCTAAGGCAAAAAACCATAAATTAGCATAAATTCTACCTTCAGATCATCCATCTAATGAATGACCCATATCCCCCCTAGACCCCCCTGACGACGATCATATGGGCGGCGTTGCCGCCCTGTTAGGAAAAACAAAAAAATCTGAACAATCGGGAAGATAATCAGGCTCTGCACCCAACACGGGGGTGATTGGACGAAAGAGAGATTTGGTTCAACCCAATCTATGGTCAGGTGGTATGTTAAAGTCCCTGACTTGGTTGGATTTAAGCATATGTTATTATGTGTTATTTATTATTGAGATCAATGAACACATGTATTGATTATTGCGTTGATTTTATGGCTAGTTTTTCATGGCTTCATTATGGTTAAATGTTGGTTAGATGCATGGTTAAGTGATGTGATATTGTTATGGATATTATTCATACTTTGAGAAGTTATTGAATAGTTATGTGAATGTATGGGATAACAAGTGTTGTTGCAACTAGTTTGAGAGGGCATTGAGCCTTCTTAATGATTCTCTAATGAAGTTAAGAAGATGTTGAACATATATGCATTCATGACCTATAGATATTATGTTTACCATGTGTTTGAAAAAATGTTTATCATGTGTTTGGAATGTTTGGGTAAGATCTTAGCCTTAGTATCTGTTATACAAACTTGTTATCATCTTAGACTGAATTCTGGAGAGTTCTGGGTTGTTTTGGGTAGTTGGTCTCTAGCTAGCCTTGAAAATCTAGATCTGAGTTGCTAGACACACCCTCTCAACTGAGAAATATTGGTTGCAAATGCATGGAGGAAGGACTATGCATGCAACTGGAGATTTCCACCACACATGCACAACTTGAAATGCATGCGTCTAGGATGTAAGGTCAGGAAAAAGAAAAAATTCCAGCTTACAATAAGATCATCAACATATGTGGTTTGGTATTTGGGTGATGCGATGTCCTTAGGAGGTTGCAATATGTTTTCGATTAGTAGACACCACTCCCATAACTAGAACTTCGATCTTTGGTCATGTCATAGTAACTCTCAGCTCTTGTTTACCCTAAAGAGCTTGTAAAAGCAGGGGTCAAAGGATCTAAAGGACGGGGTAGATGTTCTCAGGTTACGACCAAGAGGAGCTATGAGGACATGCTACATTAGCTATACGGTCAGTGTATCTTGTTCAGGGTAGATTGGTTGTCGAAGGATTGCCACCAAACCCTAGTTTCATTCCTTGTATTAGTGTTTGCATGAGGGCCATGATCCCTAGTATGGAAGCCCTAGACAATTGTATTACAATTTTTTAATATAACAAAGTTGGGTTGTTGAAAATTGTAAAAAGTTGCCTATATTTTATGCACTTGGTCATTTATTGTTGTTTATATTCCACTGTGTAAAATAGTTTTTGTGGTATTTGCATTGGTAGTGTCAAAGATTTTAAGATCCTAACCTATATTCCAGTATCATGGAAAATTCAACCCAAAATACCCTCTAATCACCAACCTCCAAAACCCTTGGATGTGGAAAAGCCATTTTACAACTTCTTTGAGAATCTGAATGATTAATTGAGAATCCCCTTTAGCTATAAAACTTACATAAGTGCATTGATGGTGATTTGAAGACCATATTCTAGAGCATGATTCTTAGTTGTATTACTTTTTTTGATCCCTAAGGAGCCATCATATATTCAAAGGATGGATCATATGCTATCCCAAATACTCCTCCAAAGCTAGCAACTCTAGGGTTTCCCTTAGAACCTCCATTAAAGTTCAATTTTATAAATCCCAAAGGAGGGGGTTCCCATGAATTGGGGATTACAAAAGAAGAGAAAATAGAAGTTGTCAATTGAAGGTTATGTGATGGCCTTAGGTCTAAGGATTGGAGGATAATAGATTTGAGATTGTTTCTCTTTAAGTCCTCATCAGTCCATGAGTTGATAAAGATTGTTTCTCTATTATAACTTTTTATTCTTTCCTAAATGTAGTTTCCTAATTGATGAAGGCTTCTGAATATCCATTGGTTTATTCCAATACAATAACAACATAGGCCCAAATAAACTTATCCAAACAACACAGAGAGAAAGGTGCACATCCAAAATCTATAAGTTTTTAAAGGCAACCAATTGTGAAATCACAGTCATTTCCATCATGGTTGGTTGAAGTATTAGAGACAAGATACAATAACAGAAATGTGTGGGAGTAAACATAAACAAATATTGCATACACTTGAATGGATAAACCATTTATTGTGTTAATCCCATTAAAGGTTATGAAGCTAGTTTGAGGAGTCCGAGTGTCCTATGCTCGTTATTGAATATGGTGGCATGCAAATTTGAAGGAGTGGTACCTCATGTGATATTTAGAGTACCCAATCCCCATGGGGTAGATCCTTATGTTATAATTATTCTTAAATAGTTATTATTTAGTGGATCAAGTCTCTTATTACTCCAAAGAGGATCATGTTTAAGACCATCATTTACAAGCTTGTATGTTAGCTTTTTCCCATAATGTTATATGTGTGAGGGAATGGTTACATATATCTACTAGAGAAGAGAGTTGACTATGTCAAAATACCTTATAATAACCAACTTACAAAATCCTTGTATGTGGAAGATCCATTTTGTAGCTTCTCAAGCATTTGAATGATATTTGAGAACCCCCTTTAGTTATAAAGCTAGTATGTGTCATTGATGGTTATTTGAAGACCATATTCTAAAGTATAACACTTAGGTGTATTATTTCTTTTGATCCATAAGAAGCCATCATATATTCAAAGGATGGATCCTATGTTATCCCAAAGACTCCTCCAAAACTAGTAGTTCTAGGGTTGCCCTTATAAGATCCATCAAATTTTTTTTTTTAAAGCATGAAGGAAGAGATACCCATGAATTGGGGATAACAAAATAAGAGAAAATAGAAATTTTCAACTAAAGAGTTTTCGCTTCTAGTCCTGATCAGTCCATGAGTTGATAAAGATTGTTTCTCTAATATATATTTTTATTCTTTCCCAAATTTAGTTTTCTAATTAATGAAGGATTTTGAATATTTGTTGGTTTATTTCCTTCCATATTTTTTAGAGAAGGAAACCTGGAAGGAGTTTCCAAGACTTGTTAATGATATGATGATTGAAGGTCATTGATCACCATTGAGATAAGGTATAAATAAGCTTTCCCCTATCTCTATCTAATTGGTGGAAAGTGGTCACTGCTTTACCCATAATAGTAATGTTTAAGGGCAAGTATTTAATATATATTCAATTGCTTCTTCACTTTGAGAATACAAATGGCATATTGATGGTCCCTAAAAACCTTTTTTTTTATAATCTATCCTAGGTTAGACTTATTAAATTGACTAAGAGCCATAGAAATAGAGAAAATTTTGGCCATAAATTCTACTTCCACATTTTAGCCCATACCTCTATTGTTGGGAGGTATATGAATCCCACTGTTATGCTATAATATGCTTTGATGTTGAAGGAACCTAACAACTTATGCCCCATATTATCTTATCCACTTCAGTTGTGTTTTAATTTTTCAACTGCTTGTGTCCTTCCAGAAGCTATCCCAAATTGGTTTAGCTTGAATGGGGGCCTAGTTCTCTTATGTTTTCCATGACTTCTAGTGCAGTCGTTGGTCCAAGTAGTGGGAAAGTAGGATGCAACAATGTTCAATCATTTATTCTTTTTTCTAGAAGGCCTTCTTGATCTTGAAGTTTTCATAATTGTTTCCATGAATCTTCACAAAAGAGTTTTGACTAACAATTATGAAATTCTCCCTACAGCAGTGCTCTTGTATTAGATGGCAATTCTGCTAAGTTACATTCCATATGTATGAGCCTTATATTCTCCCATGCATCCTAATTATATTTTTCTCTTCTATTTTCTCCACATAATTTCTTCCCTAGAGCTTTCCCTAGAGTGCATTAGGACTCTGAAGCTAGTGTCAGTGATTTTTTTCTCTTAAGATTGTGCTTGTAATTTCAAAACGTATGAGGCCTAAACCACTCTTCATCTTTGGGTGGAAAAGTTTTTTCCATGCAACTAGAGCCCATTTTCTTTCCTTTCTTGCTCCTACCCACATAAAAGTGCATTGCAAACTGAAAAATTTAATGAGCGGAGATTTAGGACCTACCAATGCAGAGAGAAGACACAAGGGCATAGCTCAAAGAACCAATTTGAGGAGAGAAAGGTGACCTAATATGTTGAGAGAGTGCAAAGTCTAGTAAGCCAATCTTTGTTCCATCTTGATGAGAATATCTTCCTACAAATATTGGAGAAGAGATTTTTCCATAATAGGGGCACCCAAATATTTGGAGGGAAGGGAGCTCCTTTGGAATCCTAAAATGTAAGATATATTGAGTTGAACTATAGGCGGAGTGTTAAAGAAAAAAAGAACATTGAGAGATACCTTGATTAGTAATGGTACCTAAGGATACCATATAATCTAATAGTAGCTACTTCAAGTAACCACTTCATGAATAATGGGTGTACTCATCAGAAAATATATCATCCATAAATTTTTAAGGAGAGATAGTAAGATCATCCTAATTAACCTTGAGGCCTTTGATTTTTTTTTTTTTCCTACAATAGAAGATTTAAGTGAACATACAAATACCTATACCATAAAAATGAATAAAAAAGGGAAAAGTGGGTCCCCTTGTCTATTGCCCTGAAAGGGGGAAAATTTGAAGAAGGAGAACTATTTATCAAGATAGAGAAGAAAGATATTGATGTGAGGGTGATAATCCATTTAACCCAATGAGAAGATAAATCAAAAGCTAGGAGGTCCTAGTAGATGCATTCCTGGCTTAAGTGGTCAAAGGATTTGGACATATCTAATTTAATAAGAATGCCAATATTCTTGGATGTATTCAAGAAGCGAATCATTTAATTTGCTAAAACTATGCTATCTAGAATTTGTCATCTTTCCACATAGCCCGATTGTTTAGGTGGAATACGTTTTGGAAGAATGGGCTTGATATTTTTGGGTAAAATTTTGGTGATGATCTTGTAGACGACATTGCATAAGGTGATAGGCCTAAATGTGTTGGGATCTTCTACTTTGTCTTCTCTTTGAGAAAAGTCATAAAAGTTGTATTTAGTGTTGGGAGACCAAGGTTGTTCTTCAAGAGCTCAAAAATATCCCACGCATATTGTTGTATAATGGGCCAACATTCTTGAAAAAAATCAATAGTGAATCCATCAGGGCCCATGGATTTTCCTTTGGGAATTTCCACAACCACTTGCTCCACTTCCCCCATAATAATTTCTCTTAAAAGGGCATAATTTTGTTCATTAATGACGAGGGGGAATGTGCTGGGTAAATTTCAGAATGGCAACTCATTAATCCCTTTGAGGTTCTAAGAGAAGAGAATGGTAGAAGCTAACTAGTTATTATTCGATATCTTTGTAAGACTCTAACTTGTTTCCATGACAATCCTTAATTGTGGAAATTCTATTGTGATGCCAATATTGAATCATAAACTGATGAAAAAATTTGGTATCCCCCCCACTTTTAACCATAGAATTCTTGGTTTTTGTTTCCATAGGGTTTCCTCTTGTTTTTTTCTTTCCTCTAACTATACTAGGAATTTATATTCCTATTGAGAAAGCTCTTCAATTTTCCCCTCAAGAATGAACTATTGCTAGAAAATTCCATAAGGATTTTTTTTGGCTTGAAATATAATTCCTTTTTCCATTTACAAAGACATGTTTTGAGGTATTTTAACTATTGGTGGAAGTAGTACATTATGTTACGTTGGTCTACTAGTGCTCCTCTCCACCTTTTTGCAACATTTTCCTAGAAAGAAGGATGGTGTGGCGAAAAGGATTTACAGAGGAACAACTAGGTTTAGGAGTTTCCTATCCAATATAATGATAAGAATATGGGCCAATGATCTAAACCCATGCTTGGAATATGGATGCATCAAATTTATACCTGTAAGCATGTACAATTTTCAAATGACGAAAAAATCAAGATGAGAGGTGGTGTAATGTGATTTTCCTCTCTTATTGTTCTAGGAATGTATACCATTAGAGGTTTCTAAAGCCACTAACTTTGAATAGTCACATTGAATGACTCACAATATGCATCCAATCTCCATCAGTATCCTCCATTTCCATTGTGGGACTTAATCACATCGAAGTTCCCACCTAAGATCTAGACATTGTCTCTTATCATGTGTGAAATTTCCATGAATCACAGTAACTGGATATTTATCTCCTAACTGATGCACTTTATTTATCTTATATAATTAACTTATGACAAATATCAATGAATTCACTATTGTAATTATTCACAAATAAAAACGTTGTGGAAAATAAAATACTAGAATTGATAAATAATGCACACACATAATAAATCTGACACTAATATTTTTGGACAATCGTCCTTGGAAAAACCCTAAAGGGAAAACTAATGCAGCAAATGAGGGTTTTATTATTAAATAATCTTTAGCAATTTGAGGGTTCAATGATCTTTTGGCCTAATACTGGAAAATGTCTAGCATATAATAATCTCCATTGGAAAAATAATCTAGAGACACCTTATATCCTCCAAATCCAATTGGTCTCTCCCAACCAAATCGAACTCCTTCTAGCTATTTGCACGGCATGCCAAAAATGCACAATACTAGCTCTCAAAAATTCACACTTCCTTTAGAATCTCTCTCTTGCAAGTCATTCTTCCTCCAGCGCTGCCCTTGGCCCGCTCTCTCTACCTCCGAGTGATGGATCCAACTTTGGCTCACTGAAACAAACTCCTCTACCACTCGCATTGTTAAACTCGCACTCACACTAACTGTTTTCAACCTCCTCTGTAAATGAATTCAACCTCCTTTCCCTGTCACTGTGACACTGGAAAATATATGGAAGCATCCGTTGGAATCCTTCTCCAAATCTCTACTGAAGCCCCTTTTTCGGTGTCTCCCTTTTCTTCAACTACGCCCTTAGTGAATCACTTCAACTAGGTAAGTCAAAATGTTCAACTCTCTTGTGTGTCTTCTCCAAGCCCCATCGACTTTCTCTTATAATATTCTATTGGGAAACCAACAACCATGATCACATCTCAATCTATGGCTAATATCATCTTGACTCCATCAACTCACTTTTCTGGAAGGCTCGAGAGAAAAATCGATTTCCCTCAATCAATATAATTTAATTAACCGGTTTTCCTAAGTTAGACTTAGGAAATGTTTAATTATTGGCTAATTAATAAAATTGAGGTGTTTCTAAGGATTTTCTCGTGACACCTTTTCTAGGTTTTGGATATCTCATGTTCCTTAGCCTCTTAGACACCATAGATACTAGAGCACATGTCCATTACTACCAAAAACTAACAATATGATGGATTGATTGAATTCTTCTTAAGAAGGATGTTTTTTCCTCGAGTAAATTGGGGCCATAAATGTTATAGAGATATCCATGATCGATCGATCCTATAACCTGAAATTTAGTAGTAAGAGCCCCCAGACCATCAATTGTGATTAATTAGTAACCCCTCTAAATGAAGGTTGCAATTTTTGTTAATAGATCACTGGAATATGTTGTTTCCTATAACATGACTATAGTTTTTTACTCCATAGGAATTTGATTTTTTAGAAGCAAGTGTCTTCTTTTCCATTCAAGACTCTTATGTTCCTCGAGAGATTCTTCATCAAGTACTAGAGGGGGTGTGGTAGAATGAGTCCATCGTTGTTGCGATTTTATTGGAATCTATGAGCATTTCTCCCATCTCTTACACGAGTTGTATGTTGCTTCTGTGAACTCTTTTTTTTTCCTCCTTTCTTGTTTTGGGATTTTCTTTTTTAATTCTAAGGAAGGGGGATTAATGAGACATACCTTTTATTTTTCATTCCTATGATTCCTGAGGTTTGCTAAAGGATTTTGTAATGAGCTACATTTGATGATCTAGTGTTCAGATCTTGTTGATTCCAAGTTTTTACTATAAAATATAGGTTAAGCTCACTCATTTCCATATCTTCACTTTCTTCTTTATATGGTACATAACATTTTCATGATCCATCTTACTGTCTTCTTATTTGTTGATCTTTTCTTCATTGTGATGTTTTCACCTCTTGTTAGGATCCACCTTAGCCTCGAGATTTTGTGGGGTTTGTGTTTGAGGATCCTCCTAGAAATGAATTGGTACCACAAAGGGTATCTATGACCTTTTAGATAATATTTCATTTCGATTGTTGGTTTTGGGTCCTCCCATGTTTGCTAGATTGGAGGAATTTCCCCAAACCTTCTTCTACTTATGACCCTTTTAAAGCATTTTCTAATCTTTCCCAACCTACAAGTTAATAGGAGGTATAGGCATATTTATGGGGTAATATTATAAGAGATGAGTGTAATCATGAGGTTTTTGATAGCTGAAGGGAATTTGTTATAGCCAATGTTTTGGTTCCACCCAATTTCATGATAAATTAGACAAATAATGGTAGGAATAAATTCTAAAACATTCATGTAGATATGAGTATAGGAAGTGTGGTGGCTTTATTTTATTGCTTTAAGAGCATTACAAATATTCCAAAAACATTTGCTATGCCTTAAAAAATTTCATGATCTTAGAATTCTTTCATAAGAGAATACAACTAGACCCATAATAGAGCAACTTTGAATTCCTCCTTTTCATGCCTGAATCTTCTAGTCCTGAACGAAGATACAAATCTACATATTTGAAGAAGTAAGGGATATTATGGAGAAATTTGTCTTGATATTCTAATTTATTAAAGATTGTAGTGAAAAAAAAAAATTTCCATCCAAGTTTTAGGTCAACATTTTCTTTGGGTTACTAGTACGTTTTACTCCACCAGACCATAGCTTTTTCCATTGGCTAGATCCCCATAAATTTTTCAATGGCCATGTGATATTTGCATAAATTGGCCATTCTCAAAAATTTTGGAGGAGACAATTTAATATTTGGGAATGATACCCATTTGAGGAAAAGATGTACTAGTGTGCCTCGATTACCCTGCCCTTGGATTTGCAGACCCTTGAGTTGTTGGCACATGAGAAGGTTTTGATTTTTCCTTAAACATAGAAGCCTGTGGTCTTGATATGATCATCATTAGCAAGTTGTCATTGATGTTTGTGTGGTTCATTATTTGGTACTACCTAATGAAAGGAGGGGGTAACACCCCCTCCCATTAAGGATGCGATTGAAGAGAGAGGTGTAAACCCTAAAATATTTCAAAAACCCTAAGAATGCATAGTAGACTAGAAATATATTTATTACTCACCAAAAGTATATCAACTATTCATAAAGGAGAGGTTTTTAAATTTTATAATGGCATAATTTTCCATAATCAAAATTTTGACGTCATTTGAGGGAGTAGTCAAAGTAATATTGTTAACATCGTACTTATATAATTATCACAAGTAAGGCAAACAATCTTACAAGCTATACATAGAAGGATTCACATAACGCATAGATATTTTACTGTGGAAACCCTCAACTGGGAAAATCAACCAACCTTTAAGCTTCACCACTCTTATATTCTCAACTGTATATTAATTCCATATTATAATGAAAACTAACCTTCCCAATCTCGAATCCTATCCTATCCTACCTTGGAGTTTGCATCCCTGATCCCTTGAGTTCATCCTACCATCAACCAAAGGAGGGCCTTTAAGCTTAAGTGACTCGTCGCAGGAGGGCCTTGATGTATCCCCCATCAACGACACAAAATGAGTGTGATGATTTGAGACAGATTGACTAGAGTGATGTTGATATGGAATTGGGCCATGAAAGGAAAAAATTAAATGAAGGCTTGAGAGTATTATAGTAAATATTGACTGGATGACTTCTCTTGAACATAACAGCGACACTGAATGGAGTTGGTAACATTGACCCAAAACAAAAAACGGAGGCTTTGAAATGGTATGATAAACAAAAGACAAGCAATTCCCCAACCGAACATCCATGGAGATCAATTGGGAGAGTGTCGTGTTCAAGAGCAACTTGTTGTCATTAACAAAATGGAGTACCCTATTTTCCTAATTTCCATAATCATACTGGTCAATACCTCTTTATTTTTTAACAAGATTGAGCATGATAACATATGCTTGATTTGTAAGTTCATCCTTCGAATGAATCCCTTTGAGAAAATTTAATGAACCCTCAGAAGGAGTGGTTTAGACCCGTCATGAAAAATAAGTCCATCACTATTTGATGTTTTAACGAGTCCAGCGAAGGTATAACTCGACATCTTTTTCATGTTTATAGAGTTTGATAAAGAGGCAAAAAAGAAAATTCCAGATGTTCCTTTTTGTAGATAGTCCCTTAGGTCCAAAAAGGCATAAAATAATACCTAAGAGAACCTCTTAGCCATGTTTGACTAAGGTATTCTTTTTTTGTAGCTATTCTATCTCAGTCTGGAAAAGGGTTAAACTTAGACTGAGTAGGCGTATTTTCATTTACTTTAACGAGTTTGAAAAGACAAGTGCTCGACAATCTTTTTATATTTTGGGAGTCTAAAAAGAGTTGAAAGAGAACTTCACGGGGTTCCTTTTTTCGTAAGTTTACAGAGCCTGAAAAAAGTGATAAAAGTGTGTTTCTTGGTCAAAATAATCTGTTCAAAACATGAAAAAATCCGTCAAACAACTGCTGACCTGCTCAAAACATCACAAAAAGCATTAAAAATACAGGTTTCGTGGTAAAAATGGGTTGTAACGAGGTCAAAACATTAAATGCGAATAAAATAATGGAAGAAACAACAATAAATATCCAAAATGACTATTCATATTTATCATTTCACATTTACCTTCAACAGTGAGAGTTATGAGTAGTTTTTTGCCTCGATCTTCTGTAGTTGATTGCGTTCAATCCAATGGATTGTTTCAAGTGTCATCACTTCCAGGTAAGAGCTAAGACATTTCTCTTTCAATTCATGGTCCCATTTTGTGATTTCATGCAATTTTTAGGCATTTTTTAGGGCCCTAGGGTTAAAAAAAACTTGCCCTAGGACCAACATAGGCCCAGATAGTCAATATGTGCATCGCATGAAAGTGAGGGTACACTGTAGGGAGGGGTGCAACGCACTGTCTCTCATATTACGGGTGCATTGGGTGCAAATCAAAAATTTATTTGCCAGTTTCCCTTCAATTTTTTTGAGTTTTGTTGCATGGAAAGGATCCTAATGAGTCTCCTCTTGATGTTTCAGGTATTCATTAGCATAAAATGGATTTTATCTGGAGAGAAAGAGAACATGAAGAATAAGATTTAAATGCAGCTAATGATCCCTCTACTCTCCAGGCACTAAAAGATTGTGGATTTTTTAAATTCTTCTGGATTTCTAGTATGTGGCAACAAATGGAACTACTAGCATATCTTGTTCATGCATGGGATGTGCAAGAACAAGCATTCAAATTTGGGGAACATCTGCTCGATATTACAATAGAGGACATATATTTTCTGACCAGTTTATCCAGGAGAGGTTCCCCCATCTCTCTCCTAGGTGGGAGAAGGGGTGGAGAAATGGTGAAATATTATATCATTACTTACTGCAGACCTCGATCCAAGCCAACTAGAGATGGAAGATCAACATAAAATATGTAACCCATTTTCCTTTAAGAACAATCTTATTCATCATTTCCAGATTGGCGGGTAGCTCAACACTTCATGTAGCTAGCAAATCATACATGCAGTATGGTGTGGAGTGGTTGGAGTCAACAATCTTCAACTGGAGTGAGGGCGTATTGGCCAATATTAAAGAACGACTGTCTAAATCAAGAGAGGGAAGGTTCAAAAACTTTGGATACAATTCCATCTTTGTCTCTTTTTCCCTGGAATGGATTCCATTACTACAGCCTCAGTAGATCACACTCAATCCCATTGATCAAAGGGTACCACGAATGAGGAGGTGGATAGATCATATGTCCCAACGTGTAGGTCTGTCGGTAATTAGTTTCTCACCAACCTTCTTCGGATAGCTGCACAGAAAATTCATTATGGTTAATGATTATCCGTATGTAGGGATGGATTTTCACGACAACCCTAAGGTCATGCTTCCTAAGGGTGAGCAATGGGATGTTATAAGTAAGATATTTAGACCATTTGAATTTTTGAAAGTCATACAATTTTTTTGTGTTTTTTATGTTTCCAAGACTTAAAATATTGATTTGTTCATACATATATTGGGCTTGTTCGACCGATATGTGCTTCATATCTTTGTTGTGTAGGAGAAAAAACACAAGCAACAGTAGAACCAACACAGTTTTTTGCAGTAGGATGGGATGCACTACGAGATCTAAACGTAGTCAAGATCGTAATAGAGGTGGAGTGCCACATGGAGGGGTTGACACGTGAGATAGATGAGACCGTGATTGACCAGATTCTGATGCAACTTCAGTAACACACTATCTAAGTGCCTAGCCATATTGGTTGGCTACTATGCAAGATAGCTCGTGCAATGGATTATTATCATGAGCACTTTGATTAGTCTACTTAGATATTTGCATGTAGTTTTTTATATGGGCCATGTGGCCATATGTGTCTCGGGCACAAATTTTGTAAAACCAAACTATATATATATATATATATATATATATATATATATATATATATATATATATATCAGTGTTTTCGGGTTCCTATTGTATTTTAAATGATGCAATATGTATTGAAATTTATTTACATTCGTTGCAAATATCTATCTAAAACATGATTAGCAAGCACATCTGTCAATGTGTTTAGATTTCTAGAAATGTGTTCATATTGTATGAAATCAAAATGTATTTCTAGAAGGAAAACCCTTAAAAACATATGCAAGATGGTAAGAATTCTAACTGAATAAACATTAGCAAGTTGTAGTACCACGATTCGTGAGTTAATTTTGATGACTAAACTACGGATACCATGTGAAATAGCATCAGACAATAGCTCGACCACTGCGCTATACTCAACGATATTGTTGGTAGAGCGACCAATACAAATCACCTGTAGACTCACTAACTCACATTTGGAGCAAAAATAGCCCATGCTGCAGAGGATAGGTTTTGAGTACTATGACTAACACCATCAACATAACCAAAATATGGTTCAAGGGACACCAACATCTACAAACCAAACGTAAAAGGAATCAATGGAAACCTTAGGAAACTCTAAAGAGACACACTGAAAACACATTCAACACACCAATAGACAATATGTACACAATGTTACTACACATGACATCAAGCATAGTATTTCTTTTAGTACATCCCATTCCTAGGCTGTGCAATTGGAATTCCATCAAAATTGACTAACTCACAGGCCCCTTTTCAAAGTGTTGAAAATAGCAACAAGAAATGCTAAAAATAGAAATTCTATAAATAGCATTCCTATAGATAGAATTTCAGGTACCAATGTTGAAAATAGCAACAAGGAATGCAAAAAATAAAAATGCTAAAAATAACATTGCTATAGATAGGATTTCAGGATATATTCCAATTTTAATTTGTCCTTGAATTAAAATTGAGAATTAAAATTCTAATTTAGTCTCACCAGTTGTTTGAAAAATAATTAATTAATTCATCTTGAGTTAATTAGTTGGTGAAAATCAAACATGAAGTCTTTGTGAAGAAATGCAACAGTTATCCCTTTGATTGAGGAAGTTATCCCTTAATTAAGGAGATAAGGATGAGTTGTATTTGAGTTGTAATTAATTAGCTCAGTTAACTGAGTTAAGTCCAGTTAAATTAGTACCAAACAATTTGTGGAACTAATTATGAGTTCAGTCAGTGAATGCATGCATGCATGCAACTAGTGTTCTCCAGATAATTGAATATTCTCTCATAAATAACTTATGCATGTCAGTTCAGTCAGAGATCCAGTTGAGATTAAAGGAAGGGACAATGTACTATCAGTTGCTAGGATTTTCCTATAAGAAAATCTCTTGCACGCAGAAGGAATTCATTAGAGGTTAGAGCAGTGTGTGAGGTGAGAATCACACAGGTGGCAGCTGGAGGACCCAGGAGAAACTGTGCAAGGAAATAGGAGGCTTGGAGGATTGAAGGAAGGCATATGTGTTGTCTATTTTGTCTATGAGCAGCAGTGAGGGATTGTACTGAGAGTTGGATAGCTTGTGAGCTAAAGCTTTGTGTAATCTTGAGATATTTCCACTTGTATGATAATACAGATAGCGGGGTTTATAGCTGAGGCTTTCCCCAGAGTATTCTTCTGTGTTTCATGTGTGATTGAATCTTCTTCTCTGTTATATGTGTTCTATTTGGTCTTGCTCAAATCGATTAAGCTTCTGCAAGTTTGATAGTAGAAGTAGAATAAGTATTTTTCTTTAGTACATTGCATAATCAAATTAATCTATAGTGAGAATTTCTACACAACGACACGCTTGATAATATATGGACCTGATCACATAGGTTGGAACTTTCCTGATCCTAACTTATCAGATTCTTGGTCATATAAAAGAACAAGGTCTCCTTCTAAGAAGACTCGAGGATTGATACTTTTTTCATATTACGCCTTTATATGTATTTTATGAACTTCATTAGCTATAACAACATCACAACGTGTCTCATCTAATTGACTAAGATGTAAAAGATGTCCCTTTTCTATAGAAGTGGCAAGAAAAAGTTCAACAACTAGTTTTAGTGACATAATCTCACATTTGATTGTAAGGATTGCTTCCATACAATAAACCAATTGAAAGAGTGTAAATCCGGTAGCAGTCCTTACTGAGGTTCAGTATTCCCACAAGGCAGCGTAAAGGAGAAAATGCCAATCCAATTTATGGACCCCTAACATACTTTGAAGCATAGTTTTGAGAACTTTATTGATAGCCTCAACCTGTTTATTAGCCCGAGGATAGTAGGAAGTGGAACTTGCATGGGAAAGTCCCAACTTAGCAGTTAGTTTAGTCATCATATGATTCCAGAAATTCTTTCCGTGATCTATAACTATGGCTTGTAGAACACCAAATCGTGTGATAATGTGATTGAAAAATAAATATGTAGTCATTTCGCCAGTGTTGTTAAATGTAGGCATCACCTCATCCCATTTAGTAAAATAATCTATTGCGACAATGATGTAACCATGCCCCTTGACTGAGTGAGGGTTACATTTCATGAACTCATACCCCATTTCACAAAATGTTCAATGACGATAATGAGATGCAATGGAGCATGTGGAGCATGGGTCATACGATCATAAAATTGGCATGCATGATACTTCTAGACTGTGAGAATACAACCTCGAAAAATGGTAGGCCAAAAGTAACCAGTGTGTAATATCTTCTGCGTGGTAGAATAACCAGATAAATGACCTGTCAGGTAATTTAATTGTTCTTAAATTACTTCATTAATTGTTAACCAAGGTTCGTGCACTTGTGAGATGAATGTGGACTATATATGCTAGGATTCTTTCTATGGATTGATTGATTCTGAAGATGGAATTAACCTAGTATGGACAAATGTTTTTGATGATATTTAGAGAATAATTGTGCACATTTTCTTTCAATTTAAAGTTATATTAAAACGTACATTACTTTGTAGAATTGAAAATCTATCTTAATTGTAGAATTCAAAACCTACTTCTACTTGCATAAAAGGAAATGCTAAATTGCAAGAGAAAAAATCTAATGTTACTTGTAGAATTGTAAACACTACAATCACCATTTTGTAGAAAAGAACTTATACACTAAATTACAATAAGGAATTTCTATACTAATTACATAAAAGGAAATTGCATCAAAATGACCTAACTTCTAATTGCAGAAGAAAGATTAGATGGAAAACTTGTAACTCTAAAATGATTACTTGTGTGCACAGTTAACTCTAAAGAACTCTTCTTGTTATCATCTAAGAAATTGACTTGAGCTATGAAATATGGAAAGAGAATGCATATAAAAATTAAATCTTTTTGGTATTTTCCCTTTATGAGTACTTTGAAATCAAAACAACAATTGGTCAAAATATCTTTGTGATGAAATTGATTAAGCAAATTCTGAGAAAAACTACTACGATATAAGAAAACTAGAAATGTAAAACAAAATAAAAGAACCCCAAAACTCGACAAGGGACCCTCCCGTGAGAGCAAGTTTACTAACAATGAAAGAATATTTTGTGCACACATTGAGAACAGAGTAATTGTATTAATCTAGCACAGAGTATCAATAGTCTTGAAAATAAACCACAATAAAACTTAATAATCAAACTATGTTCTGGGTCTCTCCTTACGAATTTTATACAAATTTCATTTAACAAATTTTAAGAGCCCTATGCTGGTACGAAATGAGCTAATTCGACATCTATGAAATGGATTCAGTTTAAAAAACTATCTCTTTATGACTTTATACTGAAAGAGAAAGTAATAAGAGATTCTTCTCGATCCAAATCCTAATGATTGAACACGTTTTCAACATGCTCGCTTGATGTCATTCTATTATGTTGTTGCCTTTAGTTAACCACTGCACTATCATTCTCAGAGTTTGAATCTTAGATATCTTAATCTTCATAGCCTACCAAGTCATGCTGATAGGTGTTCATCCATGTAGTAAGCATTTTTCTTATCTAGACACTCTTCATCCTTTTGCTGAAGCACTGGAACTTGTCTAGCCATGGATATTGTTGCGGAATTCAACATTAGCTGTGAAATGTTTATGATTTTGTTATTGTAAGAATGTTTTCATTATAATTCATAAAGAAACATAGATTCTAAACATGGATGATAAATACCTTTTTAAAATTTGCATTTGACCTTGACCATGTTGAGACTGAAACAAAAATGGTGAAAAAAGGTGAAAGGAGATGAAAAAGGGTAGTAAAAAAGAAAATAATTTTAGACTTGAACATGATTGCCACATGCCCCAAAGTGGCATTCATTAAGGACTTTCTTAGCCTCCTCATGTGTGAGGCACCTTTGTAAAATCATATCAATAACGTGTCAATAAAGAGTGTCACCAATAATGATGTAATTCTTGGCTTGGTATTGAATATGTCGCTACTCGGAGTGAGAGGTATCAGACCAAAAAGTCTGGGTCTGGAGATAAATCAGAATGTATCCATACCATGAGTCAGATGAAAAAATCAGAAACAATGACTCGTCAGAGATAGAATCTGTTAATTCAGAATCAGGGGAAGGAAGGTCGCACATAAGCTCAACGAAAACCAAGGATTTCTTTGACTTGGATTTGATGAATTCCAGTTCAAACTCTTGCAGGATGATGATCCATTTAGAGTATTCCCCCCCCAGTAATTGACATGACAAAATGTATGTCATAGGGTTGCAATATGAAACAACCATAGTCTTCCGGAACAAGATGTAATGACAGAACCTTTGGACAGCTTGAACGACCGCCAAAGACAACTTTTCTACGTGGGTATACCTAATCTCAGTATCATTGAGATTTTGAATCAGATAATATATGGGGTTTATGGTCCCTACATTATCTTCTTGGACCAATACCATTGCTATAGTAGAAATGAAAACGACAAGATACATGAAATAGTTGCGCTAGTAATAAGGGGGATATAATAGAGATTCCCGAACTAGTACATCTTTCAGGGCATCAAACGCTTTCTGTGTTGCGTTATCCCAATGGAAGGGAACCCCTTTCTTAAGCAGGCGAGTGAATACTTTGGTCAACTCAGCGTAATTAGGGACGATCCATCACAGGAAGTTAGCTTTCCCTTGTAGTCGTTGAAGATGAATGAGCGAAGTAGGTGTTGGTAAGTCGATTATTGCTTTCACTTTCAGAGGATTGATATGAATTATGTGTTTTGAAATAACAAAACAAAGAATTCAATTAGAACTAACATAGAACACACATTTTTGTGGATTTAGTCGAATATTATAGTGTCTACACCATAAGAAAATGACCCTAAGATGCATTGGGTGATCAACCTGATACTTAGAATGAGCAGGGAGATCGTCCAAATAAGGCTGCACAATGTGTTTAATATCATGAAAAGTGTAATCCATTGCCCGTTTAGATGCGGCTCCATCATTCTTCAGACCAAATGGGAGTTTTCGGTAGGAAAATGTACCCCAGGGAAAAATAAATACAGTCTTAGGTTGATTCGTTGGAAGAATGTTGATTTGATTATATCCAAAGAAACCATCCATGAACGAATAGATTTCAAAACTAGTGTAGTCATCAACAAGATGGTCGATGAACGGGTTCGGGTAATTTTCCTTTGGACGAGCGCGATTCACATCCCGATAATCGACACATACACGGATTATACCTTGTTTCTTCATGATAAGGACAATATTTGACACCCAATTGTTGATTTCTATAGCATCAAATGTGTTATTGCCTTGAGATTTTGCAGAGAGGCTAAGACACGTGCATTCTCCAATACCCAAAAATCTTTTGGGAAAATTCCACCTAGATATAGTTTAATTAAAATAATTAACTTTTTTAAATGGTTCCCTAAGTCTAAACTTAGGAAATTTGGTTAATTAAAGGGTATTAATTAAATCAGGTGTGAATCTTCTAGAAGAAGATGAGGATCAACTCCCAGTTAATCTTATCCCTGGATTATGTTTTAATCTTGGTCATTGAAGCTCCAACAAGAGATTATAAGAAGGAGTTTGATGGGAACTTGGAGTCAAGTGAGAGAGATCAAGAGATTGAATTTCTCAAGAGTAGCAACGTTGAGTTGCCAGAGTAAGATCGAGCGATCTTCTTGCAGTGAGGGGCAGGGATAGTAGTTTGGAGGAGAGTTTTCCAGATCCAGAGAGTGCAATGTAGAGAAGGCATAGATCAGTTCAGTGAGGCAGTGCAGAGCTTTAGAGGGAGTTCGAAATTTCACTGGGAGAGTCAAGATCTAGTGCCAAAAGCCGGGGTGTGAGACTAGAGGGCCAGAGGATCAAATTTCCAGACAACAGGAGATCAGAAGAGGAGGCCGTAGAGCCCAACAAGTGTGACGCAGAGTTGCGTAGGATTGAGACAGAAGTTGTGTAGAGGTAGTGTGGGGCCAACCAACTCGTCCCTGATCAGTGTCAGATCTCTCGAATCTGTGTGAGATTTTTCTCACTAACTCTATGCCATTTTTTCTTTGTATCAGATAGCTAGTTTGGGCATCCAACGATTTGTACTCAGAAACTAGTGCACACTAATAAAACCCTTAGCTGCTGCACCAATTTTCTTGAGTTGGGTTTTTCTAGGGACATTTGTCCAAAAGCAACATTGTATATGTGTGTGTTTATTTTTCTCCAGTGCAATATTTAGTTTCCACAGTATTTTATTTTGTGTAGGTTGTAGTGTATGTATTTCAGTATTTTCCGTAGAAAACTGCAAGTAACTTGTTCAAGTAATTTAACAAGTAGGAGAAATATTATAAGTTTTTTGTAGTGGGAATTGGGTAACTGATTTTTCACATGGTATCAAAGCACAGATAGAAGCTGAAGAGCTCAGTAGCAGAAGAGGAGAATGAGGTTCATATTTCTACGTAGGCAGCAGTTCAAAACCCTCTAAGGCAACGTAGTCCCTTGGGCCAAGAGGGTCAGTTTTTGAGGAAATTTATTTCTCTGAGTAAGTCGACAGAGAAACTAAATTTTCCAGATCGAAGATTGCTAGAGGCAGAGGGAGTAGCAACAGTTTTCCTTACAGAGAAAATCTTCAGTTGGGATGCATATTTTGGAGTAGTTTGCTAGTGCAAATAACACTAGGAGGAAGGAACAACACACACTGAGGGAATTTCTTTCCTTAGGGAACTTCTAGCACATAAGTTCAAATTTTCGTAGTAGAACAACAGTAGCTGTGAGAAACCTTTGCTTAGGCTATCACCAAATTTGTATGCAGGGGGGAATATATTCCTAACACTTCTTTTAACATTCATGAAAGCCATTACAAGTTCTTCGTGATACCGTTTTCCCTTTATAATGCATCTTCCACCTTCCAAAGTCTCATCAAAAAAATTATTTATCCCCTTTATGTGTCATTTTTTTCCATGTCTTTTTTTATGTCATCTTGATCTATAGTGAACCTTAGCAAGCCCAAGTCATAAATGTGGATTAGTCCTTACAACTATTTGTTGTAAGAGGTCTAAATATGTCTTTGATGTCTCTGCAGTGGGATATTTGATGCATATTATTAGTCATGATGGTGTGCACGTGGATCCAAAGAAAACAGAAGTAATGAGGGATTTGTCTCGGCCCAAAACTTTTAAAAGTTCAAGAGGCTTCTTGGTATCACTAGTTAATATAGAACTTCATAAGGGACTATGGTAAGATTGCGGCTCCCCTCACAACCTTGATAAATAAAAATGCTCTTAGTTGAAATGGCCCCATAGAACATGCATTCTAGCACTTGAGGAATGTTATGTGTATAAACCCAATACTTTCTCTACCCTACTTCACTAATACATTTGCCTTGGAATGTGATGCCTCAAGTGTAGCATCAAAGTTGTACTCATGGAAGAGGGACAACAATTGGCTTTTACTAGAAAGCAATTATGTGATAACCACTTGAGAAAATCGACTTATGAAAATAAAATGATGTTTATATAGCATATAATGGATATTTAATGTCCATACAAACATAGGAAATGTTTCCATATTAAAATTTAATATTAGTGCAACCTAAAATACTTCGTATAGAAAAGGATTTCTTCCATCGAGAAACGAAAATGGGTAACCAAAATGTTGTATTGACTATGGGATAATTTATAAGGATGATAACAAGAATGTGAAAACATATGATATCTCTCAATTTTATGAGGAAGAAGGACCCCTCTTTTATTTTCCTTCAGTAGCAAAGTGGTTGAATGATGTCCTCAAAGAATGGTAAACAAATACCAAGACCACTAGTCTGATCCAACAACTTCAAATTTAACCCCATGCATATCCAAGCTAAATTTGGAGCAATTAAGAGTTTAACTATAAATGGCATCTTTATTGGAACAAGTATTCAACATTTAAATCACGATTGTTATCTAAATTGCATTCTTCTCCCACGTTAGGTCATTCAAGGTTTCATAAAATATATGCAATGACCAAGTGTTTATTTTTTCAGGGAGGACACGAAGAAGGAAATTCATACCTTTATGGCAAAGTGTGAAATTGGCCAATGACATAAGGGAGAGATAGTGAAACCTCTAGGAAAACTACAACCTTTACCCATTTTGCTAGTTGTATGGACTACCATTTCTATGGACTTTATTGTGGTGTTACCATAATATGGCAATTAATCTGTAGTCATGGATGTGGTTTATCACCACTCCAAATATGCTCAATTTTTTGTTGTACAACACCCCTTCAATACATATACAATTACTTAAATGTTTGTAGATAATATACTTATACTCCATTGTATATTGTAGTGGATGGTGATGGATTATGACCCCACCTTCACTAACAGTTTTTTAAAAGAGGTGTTTTAGATTCAAGGCACTCAATTGAATGTTATCACAACATACACCCCGAAACTAATGGTTAAGTTGAAGTTTTCAACATGTGCTTGGATGTGTATTTGCAGTGCTTTAACTTAGAAGACAATTCAAGTGGGTCCAATGGCTACCTTTAGTGGAATGATGTTATAATACATCTTATCATGCTACCACTTGAACGAATTCTCTTAAGGTTGTCTATGGCCAATACCTATCAACACTATCTTGCTCACTGGGAGTCTTTAACGTGTAGAAGGTAGCAAAAAAACCCTCAAAGATTGAGCCTATGTTCTCCATATTGTCAAGGATAATTTAGTACTAGCTCAAAACTTGAAGCAACAAGTCAAACCTATTGTTTCAAATGTCATTCTAAAGAATGAAATCAAGTGTTCCTCCATCTACAACCTCATAATCAGATCTTCCTCAAAGACAACCACCACTAGAAGCTTGATATTCCTATCCACTCTAAACTTCAACTAATCTTTCAGGTTTCCTACTTAAAGAAAATGGTAGGATCTAATTGTTGTACTCAAACTAGCCTTCCAAAGTTATATGTTGTTCCATTTGGTTGCAACTCAAGGCTATTTTAAACAAAAGAGAATAGTGCCTCTACCCATCACACTATATAAGAGCTCTTGATATAGTGGAAGGATACACGACCTAAGGATGCCACATGGAAACTAGAAGAGATTCTTCATAATTTCCTCATCTTTGACCTTGAGAACAATGCTACCTTATAAGGAGGAGGACATGTTAGGGTCTTGCCCTAACTTAATTAAGGCCATTTCTATTACATGTGGCCCTTGTAGTAGATCTAGTGTGAAAGCAAGAATTGTAATTACTATAAGGTTCTACCTACTAGAGAGTTACTAAGAGGTTAGATACAAACATATAAAGAAGTAGAAGCAAGATAATTAGATGTAATTTGAAAAATATTGTAATTGGAGCTCTGCTCAATTAGAGGTTCCCCCTTAAAGATGCAAGTGAACATTACTTACATCAATAAAGGAATTGGTAGTTGTGGTATTTTCATTCTCCAATAATTGCCTATTAATGTTATAATTTGTCATTTTCATTGTAAATCTTTCCATAGTCTAGTTTCTACTATGTATCTTCTATTTTGTAAATAAGGAACATTGCAATAAGAGATGGAAACCCTTGTGGTAACTAGATCTAAAGGCTATGATTGTTAGGCTCCAATACTAATTGATATGCACACAAAATAGGAATAGGGGAACACAAAAATGCTAGTATGCAAGTATAAGAAGAGAAGCATTGTTAACATATTCTTAGGATAAACACAAAGTAAACAATTGAACATATACACTATACACTAACCTTGGAAATCGTTAACTAGGAATACCAAGAAACTCAAAACCACACCTCCTTCTCATCATATTAACAAAATAGTTCACGATACAATATTTAGGTATCCCACGACATTGTTCAACACTAATCAATCGAGAAGTATTAGATTACAATGGATTGAGATAATGAGTTGAAACAATGACACCCCCATAAGATGTGTCAAGATGCATAGACTACTTACAAAGGCTAAAACACATATCCAACGCTAACTGCTTGGAAAATTCAACAATAAAAAACCTATTGCATACATAACAAGAAAGTAGATATAGTTCAATTATAATAGCCCTTTTTGTCACCCCTCATGTAAATATCATTATATGAACTATTTATGTAAATTTGTGTAAATATTTAGATAATGATTGTAATGAGGAGTGGACACAAATTCATAAGTCTGAGGAGGAGGGGTTGCTTGTGTTGAGTGTAAACCCATCCACTACTTTACCACCTATCTCCATGAAGAATTTATGGCATTGTTGGTGCAAGCACTGAAGTGGTGTATGGTATGCTTGAGCAAAGGACAAGCCCATATAGTCCTTGTTCTCGTAAAACGTGTTGGTGTAGTCAACACAAAAGGAAGGGATTTGAAGCAAGAGACTATGGGGGCGAGGCAATATGTAGAACATTAGTCAGGTATGCCATAGCCATGCACAAAAATACAACTCGGTATGGGAGTGAGAGGGCTCGTAATAGAAAATGTTGATCGAGAAGAGTGCAAAGCGTGGGATTGGTAGTGGATGCATATTTGCAAGAGAGAATACCTTTTCTAGTTTGTGATTTGTGATTGGGACAATGTTCCCTATGCTTTGCTAATGCCAATGGTGTGTGGCTATGAATTTGGTTGGCCACTGGGAGTTCAATTCAGTTGAATCACTTAGTGCTTGCCTTGGGTTTGATAAACCATTGGGGTGCTTGTTGGAAAGTTGATAAACCACCTAGACAATGGACCCATTACCTTGATTATTTGTTGACTGATAATTGGTGTAAATTCCCTTGAGCACTTAACTCCTCGGACTTTGAATCTAGCTCCAGGGTGGTTAGTTGCAAGAAATATTATAGTGCAAATGGCTTGTGGTTGGGTGGAGAGTTGAAGTCCCTCCCTCAGTTTCTAGTCATTTAAGTCAATTAAATAAGTATATTTACTTATATATATGTTGCAATATGAATATTGAATTATTTTGTTACGTGTTATGGCAATGAATTTATCAACATTGTTATTCATGTTTGTCTCTAACAATATATTATTTGTGTTATCATGGTTATGAGGGTTTGGGAAGCCTCTGTGTTCATTGATATTTTACTGAGTTACAAAGATATTTACATAGTTTGTATGAATGTTTGATGTGCTCAGTTAACTATTGCAGTGTGTGGATTCCATCGTTTGGTAGGGCCATGGATATTTAATTGATTAAGAATGTTGATTGTCTTTATGTCGTGATGTGGGTCTCATTAGTGGATTTGATAGCCTTGTGTGGGATCCATTCTGTGGCATGATATGTGATGTTGATCTTGAAATTATATAGTAGTATTAGCCACGATTTGGCTTATTTTTGTGGCTAGTAGCAAGCATGTAGATTAATTCATTGATGTATCATGGCTATGCATAATGTCTTGAGATACAATGTGGAATGGCTAAGGTTTAACATGTTCTAGTACCTGTCAATAAGCATGTGATAGCTTCTCAACTATGTCAAGGAAAAATTTAATGTTTGGAATATTAGTGTTGAAATGAGGGGTTCATTCCTATACATGTCAGTGTTATGAGCAACACTTTGCTTTAGGGAAGGTTTAGGAAAGTTCCTTGGAAATCCCTTATAATTTCTAAGTCTAAGTGCTATAGTAATAGAACTTGTAACCAAGGCCAAATAAGTTATTGGTGGAACTTTTTATTCGGGACAACGACTTGTATTAATGCTAATTAGCCATAATTACTTTTAATAGTAGAGATTATCATAATTTAAAGGATTAGCGCTTAATCTTGTGCTTGCTCCTCTTTGTCAAGTGATATATCCCTTGTGTTGGGCACGATATACAGAAAGTGTGACCGATGATATGGGAGTTTGTAGACAGGAAAATTTACAAAAGTGCCTTTAGTCTAGCTCCAAGCTTTGGTTGAGCCTTTTTTTTACTTGGGCATGATTGACAGAGAGCAAGAAGGAATTCCCTTCCATCCATAAATGGGAAAACATGAAATTGCATGAAGGACTCGACCCTATGGGACCCTCGATTCAAGATGAGGTGGCAGATGCCATGAAGGCTAGGTAAGCTACATGGATGCCACATGAGGATTCAAGAGGACATGGATTGGATGGTGTGGGAATACTATTTATGTGGCACGTTGTTAGTGTGACACATGGCAGGTAGGAACAACCCTTTTGGATGGCCAAGGGTTTTTTTTTGGATGACATATGGCACTGCCAAAGGATGTCGTGTGGTAGGGTGACATCATCAAGTTGTAGTGGAGGCAAGGCGACATGGAATTGGATGACGCAAACTCTATGTGGCTACATGGATGTCTAGGTTGTGCCACAAGTTACGCCATGTCATCTCATACCTACGCTTATCGAAGACTTTTTTAAGGCTTGCCTTTGCATCTTGGCACAAAAACAGAAGGCACAATGTAAAAGTTGGCATTCAAAGACAAGAGAGTTCTTTGTCACACTTTCTATCTAGCACCAGGTTTGGTTGATCCTTCTCCCGAGCAGGGTTGACAGGAGGAACGATGTTAATATTGGTGTTCAAAGACAAGAAAGTTTTTGTTCATGCTTTTTGTCTAACACCGGGTTTAAATGAACCTTCTCAAGGTTTGGGCATGATTGGCAGTTGGTGGGACGAATATTTGTCCATTAACTAACAAAGAAAATGCAGGATAGTGGATTCCCCTTTTCATTGATTGTACAAAAGGCAGGGGGGCCTGCTATGAATATAGGTTGTCAATATAATCTGATAGGCCGTGCCATGGTTTAAAGTTGCATAATGTTTAAATATTGGCCATGTGGGTGCCACATGGCACTGTCTATTAGGTCGATCTTTAAAGGGTCATAAATTTCAATCTAGGAATCTAATTAAGGTAAATTTTATATCACTGAAAGCTCTTGGTGAGCTAGATGTGATGGCAATATCCAAAGTTAATTTCAAAAACTTTGGGGAAGAGGAAATTTTGTCGCACCCATCTCCATACTGAGACCATGGAGGTTGGTTTAGTTAAAAGTAACACATTCCACAACCTCGATTAGTTGAAGGGGGTGGGATGGAGTGTTACATCAATGGTATTACCATAAACCCTATTCTAACAATGGTCAACACCAACAAAATAGTCTCCCAGTACTTTAAGGAATTGGTTTATTTCATCTATAAACCTAGCAAGGGGTAACATTTGTGACAAATATATTTACAACAAACAAAAAACTAGTTTATACTATGTAAAAATTTCAAAACCATTCTCCTCTCTTGGTATGGGGTACCTGTTGAAGAATCTAGGGCATATAGCTTTAGATATATTCTTCTATACTTGATAAAAATTTGTGAAATGCTTTTACCATGTATCTTATCTTGATCTTTTTCTTATTATGAGTGTGTGTGTTTACTTCATCAAACTTCTACCAAAACAAAGAGACAAGAACATAAGGAGTTGGCATTCTGTCCAGGCCAAAACCTCTCCCTCTTGGAGAGGAAAACCCGCATGTAATTCTTCTTATAGAGATTCTAATTGATGATCATCAAGACCATGACCCTTGACCTACTAGGCCACTCCAAGACCAAGTCAACAATCCTCTTCTTATTGTTGAGATCAACATCAACATTGTTGCTTCACCGAGGTCACCATTCATGCACCTTCACTGAGATATTCATCATAATAATGAGAACAAAACTATTGAACCATGTCTCCATCCTCTCTTTGATCATTATTGCACTTCTCACTGAGATCATTATCATATTGATTAGGCTTCCATATTGAGATATATATGTGACCACTTCATTGAGGTCTTCATTATGATCTTTCATCATAGTTGTCACCGTGTCGATATTTTGACTGTGTTTTGGCATACCGAGAGTGTATAACAGTGAGATCATAATCATGCCAAGACTGTGACTATCTTGGAGAATGATGTCTAGTGTGTATCGCTGAGAGTTTCTTGCACCATGATCATTATCATGGTAGATATGTCGAGACTATCCTAGTATACCAAAACTGTGATCATTATGAACATCTGAAACCACAGAGATATTGTACCCATCGAAATACTTGAACTTATGTGTTCAAACGAAAACTGTAATCATGTGCCTTATCTGAGATATTGTGCCCTATTAGAGTGATCTAAGTTTTGCTCCTCTGTACCTTGTCCTTCACCTAATCATCTCAGAAAGAAATGTGAGTTTTGTACTTTCCTGCACCTCTGAAGTTTCAGAGGAATCCAAAATTCTTCTGTGTCTTTTGCGGATACCCCAGCTGGGTATATATAGTGGTTTTCCCCTGAATTTGAGCTCACATGTCCACCGAAAATATGTGGGTCCATATGTGAGTCGACTTGATGTTAATATTCATTTTGAGGCTAACTTAATAGTTCTCTTCACCGTTTAGTAGGCAGACTTCTTGATGCTTGACTTAGAGGATTGTGCTTTGTCTTGGAGGGATAATCTAGTCACTAGGTAGACTCATATACATTACATATATGCTCAAGAAGAGCTCTTCAACATTATTTTGACTCTTTGACTTTCCTAGACCTATGGAATGAGCAAGAAACTCATTCATATTATTTATAAAAATAATAAAAAAAATTCTTGACAAGTACAAAGATCAAAATTATATTGACAAATACCGTGTTGAAAATAGCAACAAGAAATGCTAAAAATAGAAATGCTATAAGTAGCATTGCTATAGATAGCATTTCAGGTACCAAAGTGGAAGCAACAAGGAATGATAAAATAGAAATGCTAAAAATAGCATTGTTATAAATAGCATTTCGGGATAGATTCCAATTTTAATTAGTCCCTGAATTAAAATTGAGAATTAAAATTCGAATTTGGTCTCAGCAGCTGTTTGAAAAATAATTAATTAATTCATCTTGAGTTAATTAGTTGGATAAAATCAAACATGAAGTCTTTGTGAAGACATGCAACAGTTATCCCTTTGATTGAGGAAGTTATCCCTTAATTAAGGAGATAAGGATGAGTTGTATTTGAGTTGTAATTAGTTAGCTCAGTTAACTAAGTTAAGTCCAGTTAAATTAGTTCCAAACAGTTGGAGGAACTAATTGTGAGTTCAGTCAATTAATGCATGCATGCATGCAAATAGTGTTCTCCAGATAACTGAATATTCTCTCATAAATAACTCATGCATGTCAGTTCAGAGAAAGACCTAGTTGAGATTAAAGGAAGGGACAATGTACTATCAGTTGGAGGAATTTTCCTATATAGGAAACTCATCCATGCAAAAGGAATTATCTCCTTCAGGATTGTGTAGTTATTTCAGAGGTTGGTGAGTTGTGTGAGAGGCAATTACACACAGGTGGCAGCTTGAGGACCCAAGAGAAACTGCGCAAGGAAATAGGAGGCTTGGAGGGCAGAGGAGAAGGTTTGTGAGAAGCCTTTGACTGTCTATGAGTAGCAATGAGGGATTGCACTGAGAGATGGATAGCTTGTGAGCTAAATCTTTGTGTAATCCTCAGATATTTCCACTTGTATGATAATACAGAGATCGAGGTTTTTAGCTGAGGCTTTCCCCAGAGTATTCTTCTGTGTTTCATGTGTATGATTTCTTCTTCTCTGTTATATGTGTTCCGATTGACCTTGCTAAAATTGATTAAACTTCCACAAAGTTTGATAGTAGAAGTAGATCAAGTATTTTGCTTTAGTATATTGCATTATCAGGTGATCTACGATGAAATTTCTACATGGTATCAGAGCAAAGGTGATCAAAGCAGAGAACAGTATATGAAAAAGAGAATTCGAAGTAAAAATAAAAATAAAAAAATGGGCCACGAGTTTGCAGAGCGGATCTGAAAATTTTTGTGCAAAATTTTTAGAAACAAATAGTAGATCTGGATTCCTTGCGAAAAAATACCCAAATTAAAAAAACAAATCGGCTGAATTGGAGTTCGGATGAGGGAGATATCGCTGATTTAAAATCAACTCTTTTTCCAGAAAATTTCGTGACGGTGGGAAAGATGAAACAGATTGGTGTGCTAGCCAAGAACCTGTATGCTCTTGAGGTTCAAGATGCATGCAAAGCCTTGAGGAGCAAGGCAAAGGTTAGATACTTGGTGGTTGATAGGGAGAGTACATTACCTCTCAACATGCAGTGCCAGAAGAAGTCTCAGACAATTGTGGAGGAGCCACAATTGGTGAAGCAGCTTCAGGAGGTTGTGGAGCAGCCACAACTGGAGAAGCCGAGAGGAGACCGAGTGGAGGCATCCACTCATGCAGAGACCTCCAGTAGGGGGAAATTTCGATCCAAGTGGGCAGAGGGATCACATGCATCCATACCTCCAGGTGGGAGGTGGGGCGATGTGGAGTGATAGTCCCAAGAAGGCTGAAATAGGGGTAGGATCCTTGAGGTACCCAGCCTCTTTGATTAGACCTTGCTACGGGAGCCTCGACGAGGAGTAGCAGGATTGGCTGAGTGGGTAGAGACGGATGCAGATGGAGTGGCATAGAGAGCTACAGTGCAGGAGTCCCAAGACAGTGCAGAGCTAGCAGGCTGCAGCAATGCGAGACGCACAGGAGTGTTGCACCAGTGCAAGATGGCACAGAGAGGTGTGCAACGGTGCGAGATGGAGGGAGTTTTTGCAGAAGTCAGAGAGGGAGCACTTGTCAACGGCAGAGGGTGTTTCTAGCTCAACAGGGAGGTCAGTTGGGAGATCAGTTACTTTCTTCTCACTAACTGAGTTGCAATGCAGTAGTGGGCAGCATGATGCAACATGATGAGAGGAGGTGCAGCGCAGATGCAGTGCTGGGAGATAGGACCAGTAGCAACACGGATGCAGCAAGAGGAATCAGTGTGATTGATGCAGTCAGAGATCAAAATGACAGAGGCTAGAGCAATCAGATACTGAAGAGCACAGAGGTGTAGAGTTTTTAGTCGACTGAGGCAATAACAATCAGAGACTTTGATGACAAAGGCATCATTTTGATTCAGGTTGGATATTTTTTGTTTATGGAGTTGCTGGAGCAACAACACTTGAGAGAAGTGTTGCATGCAGAACATTCCAAAGGTTCAAGATCGAGTTCGAGTTGAATGCCTTTCTTGTTGAGAGGGAGTGTTGAAAATAGCAACAAGAAATGCTAAAAATAGAAATTTTATAAATAGCATTGCTATAGATAGCATTTCAGGTACCAGTGTGGAAAATAACAACAAGGAATGATAAAATATAAGTCCTAAACATATCATTTCTATAAATAGCATTTCGGAATAGATTCCAATTTTAATTAGTCCCTAAATTAAAATTGAGAATTAAAATTCGAATTTGATCTCAGCAGCTGTTTGAAAAATAATTAATTAATTCATCTTGAGTTAATTAGTTGGAGAAAATCAAACATGAAGTCTTTGTGAAGACATGCAACAGTTATCCCTTTGATTGAGGAAGTTATCCCTTAATTAAGGAGATAAGGATGAGTTGTATTTGAGTTGTAATTAGTTAGCTCAGTTAACTAAGTTAAGTCCAGTTAAATTAGTTCCAAACAGTTGGAGGAACTAATTGTGAGTTTAGTCAGTTAATGCATGCATGCATGCAACTAGTGTTCTCCAGATAACTGAATATTCTCTCATAAATAACTCATGCATGTCAGTTTAGAGAAAGACCCAGTTGAGATTAAAGGAAGGGATAGTGTACTATCAGTTGGAGGAATTTTCCTATATAGGAAACTCATCCATGCAGAAGGAATTATCTCCTTCATGATTGCACAGTTATTTCAGAGGTTGGTGAGTTGTGTGACAGGTAATTACACACAGGTGGCAGCTTGAGGACCCAGGAGAAACTGCGCAAGGAAATAGGAGGCTTGTAGGGTAGAGGAGAGGGTTTATGAGAAGCCTTTGACTGTCTATGAGCAGCAGTGAGGGATTGTACTGAGAGCTGGATAGCTTGTGAGCTAAATATTTGTGTAATCCTGAGATATTTCCACTTGTATGATAATACAGAGATCGGGGTTTTTAGATGAGGCTTTCCCCAGAGTATTCTTCTGTGTTTCATGTGTACGATTTCTTCTTCTCTGTTATATGTGTTCCGATTGATCTTGCTCAAATTGATTAAGCTTCCGCAAAGTTTGATAGTAGAAGTAGATCAAGTATTTTGCTTTAGTATATTGCATTATCAGGTGATCTACAGTGAAATTTCTGCATACCAAACCTAGTTACACTTTCCTTCTACACTCCCTCTTAACTAGGGAGGTATTTACAATGGTACTTGGTCGTTCTCAATCTAAAGAATTTCACATAAGAAGAATTGGATTGGTAATCACATCTGTATATCATCGTATCAATCAACATTGTCATATTGTAAGGCCTTGACTAATAGCTCCATCTCTCCATGAGACCATGAGCTACAATTCTGGTGAGACCAATGATTTATAGACACCTTCTTCATTGTCTCTCAAGGTACATACCCACCCGGGTGTTCACTGAGTATGACCTTCTAGGACTATTCTTATCTTGGGTTGCCAGCCCTCAAAGAATATCGATCCTCTTGCCTACTCTTGTCTTGGATGCCCTACACGTCCTCAAAGAGTATCGGATGCCATATGATTACCCAATCCTCCCATTCTTTCTTCCCAAGTGAAGACAAGAATGTTGTGTCTACCATGTGTCTACATTTCCATTCATGGCCTTCATCTAGACTTATGGTTTTTAGTCCTGGTCTAGTGCATGAAACATGACATGGAAAAACACAATTGTCACTCCTTTGCAATCAGGGGTGATCTTAATTCAAACTTCCTCTTAATCAGGGACTTGTTAGAGCTCCCTCTTACTAAGGGATTCTCCTTTTCATCAGCAACTTCTTCTTTGTGGGTCCTTCAGTTGCTTGATCAACTTCTTTCCTTGATGTCATAAAATTCAATTGAGCTTCTTTCTTGTAGGGCATAGGCCATCCATCACTTTCCTTCTTGGTTCATCACGTCATTCCTTTCTTCATGGAAAGTGGCCTTCTTGATACATATATGGAACCTTCGTCATATGGCTACTTCTTCATCATTGTTTCTTTCAAGTATTTCCATCCACCACATGAATGATAGTTGTAATTGTACTTACAACTCATGTTCCAGTAGCCTTGCATGAACTTATCCAGATATTATTCAAGAAATCAAAGCATAACATTAAATCAAATAGTACCTTACGGGATGGCTCTTCATCTTGACATCTTCCTGTGGGTATTAGCATACTGCATACATGTTGACACATCTCCCAAAGTTATCCATTTTCAAGGGTCTCCTTCTTTTTCAATCTTTCATCAAAGTCTTCATATCCTTCCAAGAGATTTCTTAGTTGAATCTTCTTGGTCTATTGGATGTTGATTGCCTTCATCATGGTTGCATATCTCACGATCTCTTCCTTCCTTACTCATTCGATTCCAGGAGCTTTCAATCATAGTTTCTTAACTGTAGTCAACCACCTCATACTTCATATAAGGACATGTTATGTTGATTTCATCTTAGTGTGACTTTATGCCTTCCTTCATCCTTTCAAAGGAGGAGATCATTTTTCTCTTGATCACGCTTCTCAAGATAGAAGTAATGATCCATGTTACCTGCAACCACGCGACATGACATTATAATATTAAACACAAGCATACATACCTCATTTTACCTTTAGGTCATCTAGGCTTCCTCCAACAACTTCCTTGATTGAAAAGACCTATAATCCATTGATCTAATTCATTTCTCGTGTCATCACACCATCATCCCATGAATTCCATAAATTGGATTTTCTGATGAAACACTTGCTTCTTCTCTAGATTAGTGAACCCTCCAATGAGGATTACATTAGATAACCTTGAGGATCTTGCATATCCCTATCTAGAAAATGTTTCCTTCTTGATGTATGATGCGCCTTATCCTGGATAACTTCTTCCTTTCCTGCAATGTCCAATGAGGTTCCCAAGAGCTATATCCTTCAAGTTTGACTGCCATGGATTTTGTCCTTCATGATTCCCATGGTGATGTCACGAGCTCTTGTTCCTAATGCTTCCATGATGCCATGATTCATCTTATTTTCATGATCATATCTATAACACAAGATTTAGGAGCTTAAGATAGGACCCTTTTGTGAGGGATACTATCTTACTCATAGGAGAGATTTGTTACTCCCTCTTTCCTTGGCCCTTTTCTTCAGCTTCCTCCATCTTTCAATGATATGTGCTTCCAAAATCTTTCTATAGCATTGAATCTTAACTATATTTATTTTTGTCTTTGCTTGAGGACCAACCTTGCCTTTCCTTTCTACACATGGTGAATTCTTTTATTCTTTAATACTATAGACTGCAACTGGTCTTTCTCTATCTAGCATAGAGACCACAAATTGTCGGGTGAGGTAACCTTTTTTGTTCCTTGATATTTGTTCCCTTGCTCTTCAATGATGACTACCTTCTTATCATCTTTCCTAGATCTTCATGAAGTTATTCCTTCATTCTTTGATACCTTTACTATTGTATAGGTTCAAGTGACCTTCTTTACTTTAATTTCTGAGAGTATATCTAGCATTTCATATATCTCTCTTTATGTCTCCTCTTCTGCTATTTAGGTATGAGAGGACTTTTGAGTGATATCATATGAATCTTATGAATCTCTTGATGGATTCAAACAATGCTTGACATTGATAGACCTTTTCATAGATATCAATTATTTCTCTTTTCTATGAAGATTATGACAATCCTCCTTATTCTATGCAAGGAATTTCGATTATCTAACTGATTTATAAATCCCCTTGCAATCATGAAATAATTTAACTAAATTTGATTATAAAATTGAAATATACTTACTTGGTGTGTGAAGAGGAGATATTCACCTTGATGCTTCTTTTTCTCGAGCTACTCATCATTAGTATCCTTTCATCAAGACTTCCTTGGAGGCCTTCTAGCACCATGACATCAATGGTCTGGTATCATCAAGACTACTTCACGAACTTCCCAATTCATTGTAAGGTAATTTTGACTTTAACATATTGTTGACATGTTAGTGATACTATGTTCTGATCTAAGCACCATGCTATTGAGATCATAATCATAGACAAAATTCCAGACTGTGACAAGTATATTGATATGGCACTGCACAATGATGTCTATGTGCATTGTGTAGAGAGGTAATGTATAGAGAGCCCAAACTTGTCAAGGAATAACATAACTAAATTATGGGTGGCATTGTATAGATGGATTATTTCATTACCGAAACTGCTTTGATGTAATGACTATACTAAGACAGTGATGTAATCATGGATTTTGAGAGGTATTCCTTGGATTACTTCTGCAATATATATATATATACACCTGAGACTATCTTTTATGGCATGGAGAAAGTTCAGTGATCAAGAAGTGAGGATCACTGATATACTCCATCAAACTGAGCATGAGTTGAGTGCATGACTGTAATTACTGAAGTTGATACTCCATGATTGTTGTAGACCTGCTTGCTATATACTTTCTCCTTTAATCCTTTCAACCTGCTTTGATGTCCTTAAAGACAGATCCTTGTATGTCTATTTTTTTTGCCCTTCATTTGACTTCAGCACCTTAGCTCTGATACCATGTTGAAGAATCTAGGGCAGATAGCATTAGATAGATTCTTCTATACTTGATAACAATTCGTGAAATTCTCTTACCATTTATATTATCTTGATATTTTTCTTATTATGAGTGTGTGTGCTTACTTCATCAAACTGATACCAAAACAAAGGGACAAGAACACAAGGGGTTGGCATTCTGTCAGGGCCAAAACCTCTCCCTCTTGGAGAGGAAAATCTGCATCTAATTCTTCTTATAGAGATTCCAATTGACCAACATCAAGACCATGACCCTTGACCTACTAGGCCACTCCAAAATCAAGTCAACAATCCTCTTCTTACTGTTGAGATCATCATCAACATTGTTGCTTCACCGAGGTCATCATTCATGCACCTTCACTGAGATATTCATCATAATAATGAGAACATAATTGTTGAACCATGTCTCCATCTTCTCTTTGATCATTACTTCACTTCTCACTGAGATCATTATCATATTGATTAGGCTTCCATATTGAGATATATATGTGAACACTTCACTGAGGTCTTCATTATGATCTTTCATCATAGTTGTCATTGTGCCAAGATTGTGATTGTGTTTTGGCATACCAAGAGTGTATAACAGTGAGATCATAACCATGTAAAGACTGTGACTACCTTGGATAATGATGTCTAGTGTGTATAGCTAAGAGTTTCTTGCACCAGGATCATTATCATGAAAGATATGTCGATATTGTCCTAGTATACCAAGATTGTGATGATGATGAACATCTGAAACCACAGAGATATTGTACCCATCGAAATACTTGAACTTATGTGCTCAACTGAAAATTGTAATCATGTACCTTGTCTAAGATATTGTACCCTGTTAGAGTGATCCGAGTTCTGCTCCTCTGTACCTTGTCCTTCACCAAATTATCCCAAAAAGAAATGTGAGTTTTTTTACTTTCCTGCACCTCTGAAGTTTCAGAGGAATATGAAATTCTTCTGTGTCTTTTGCGGATACCCCAGTTGGGTATATATAGTGGTTTGCCCCTGCATTTGAGCCGACATGTCCATCGAAAAGATGTGACTCCATATGTGAGCTGACTTGATGTTAATATTCATTTTGAGGCTGACTTAACAGTTCTCTTCACTGTTTAGCAGGCAGACTTCTTGATGCTTGACTTGGAGGATTGTGCTTGGTCTTGGAGGGCTAATCTAGTCACTAGGTAGACTCATATACATTACATATATGCTCAAGAAGAGCTCTTCAACATTATTTTGACTCTTTGACTTTCCTAGACCTATGGAATGAGTAAGAAACTCATTCATATTATTTATAAAAATAATAATTATTTTTCTTGACAAGTACAAAGATCAAAATTATATTGACAAATACTGAACCTAGTTACACTTTCTTTCAACAGTACCAAAAATACATAGGATGTTTAGGATGGGGACTGTGATAAGGTAGGCATCATGTATGCCAATACATGAAAGTATTGAGTCTCCTTGGATTTTCTCAAGTGATAGTTCATGGTGGTAGAGATAATCATTACCCTAGCATGAGTGATAGGCTTTTACTTCTCTGTTAGCCTATGAATGATAGACAAATTCACTATATATTTTTAGTGTACTCTTCTAGTCCCATGAGTAATTGGAAATCATTGAGGTTATGTCCTTGTATGGGTGGGCTAAGAGGGAAAGGTCATAATTATTGGAAGTGGAACAAGGGTCCTTTACGAGTTTTTTCATCCACCCATTAATCGACTCTCAATCCCCTTTGAACCTCTTCATACGTGCTTTGAAAATTTCAGGAGCATACTTTATACCCATTTTAGGTAAAACAAAATGTGATATTGAAGTAAACTTAGTTAAGTAGGTTAAATTTCTTCCAAGGTAATATGCAAGGATTAACCATTGGTCATTGTAATTTCTCTTGACAGTGAAATACCTCAAGGGAAAAAGAGGTATTGACCAAATAGGACGCCCATAGCATTTTATATGATTTCTTGTTATACTTGGCATAGTATTTTATCTGTTCATACCTAGGATCCTTCTTTTCCATGACACTATCATTATTAATGTTGAAAAGTGCAGCAAGAAATTCTCAATTTGATTTTTCCTTGATTAAATTGAGAAAATTTGAATTTTTACATCAACAGACAAGTTGGATGATGTTAACTTGTGTGACATGGATTGTATCACCCAATTTATTTAGTAAATTCGAGTTGGAGGAGTTGGAGTTCAGTTATGCATGTGTGATTTCTAATTTGTAGCAATCAAGGTCAGTTATCTCAAGTTTTTTTCAGTTAAACTAGTTCCAACTTTTGGAGGAACTAGTCGAAGGTCAGCTAAGCAGTGGGATTTTAGTCAAACTCAGTGATCATCTAGTTAACTGATCAATCAACCTGAAATAGCTCGTGCATGCAAAGAATTCGAGTTACCCAGTGATCTGAAATTGGAATTGGTGATTTCTTCCTCTTTTCCAAAAAAAAATAATAAAAAAAAAAAAATTAGGACTGTGTTGACACTTTGCAAGGTAAAAATGGGTTTTGAAACAACAATTTTTTCCAATGTCTCTTCAAATCATGAATTAGCCTTCATATGTAACTTAATATAATGAACATAACAACACATAATCCATGCAAGCATAATGAAGAGCATAACAAAAGGTTTGTTGACGGAGTTCACCCCTCCTGAGCTACATCTCTGGGCCTGTCAACATGACTAGACCACTCATATATTCAATATCAAATGAAGTACATAAACATTTGTTGCAGTTAATAATGTGGCTATTACCCCTACAAGGTACTATTCTCCTGCAAAGAACTCTCACAAACAACAACAACACAAATCATCTCCTACAAAGATGACGTACTCCAACTGAAATGAGCTAAAAAGAGCATGTGAGCACTTCAATTCCACATTGAAGCAAATAAAAAAACTTCATATTGAGAGAAGTTAAACCTGAGTTGAATCCTGCAAGTTACAACTAATGAAGTAGACTTCTAAATATGATAATACCCCTCCAAGATCTTCTCCATGCCCAAATACCTTCCAGAACTGCTTCCAAACCGTGACTGATCTATACACCTTTAGTCTCAAACCTACAAAAATAATTTGTAGATATGCTCAAATTAGAAATTAAAGGTCACCAATGGATTCAGAATATCCAAAAACCCCTAAGTGAACTCTTTTTTAGCTCAATTTGGCCAAAAAATCCAAAAGTTATGAGCTCCCAGGCTCTCCCATGAACTTGACTGTTAATCATCCTACAAATTTGACCTTTTGTCCAACAGTCCTACAAATCCACCCTAAAATTTGCTAACTGAGAAACAAATTCACCCTCCATCAGTGCATTCTGTTGAATGATTGAATTCGCCAATGACCCCTACAAGTCTGAAAATTATGGCCATATGGTGCACATAGGGCCGATGGTTGGGCCTTAAAGTTGACCCCCACCGGTTAAGCCATTAAATCTTGGGCACATGGTCATGTGGGGTACCATGGGTTCAAGGGTCAGGCCAATGGCCCACCCTAACTGTCGGATCCCCCGTTATACTGGCGCGTGGTCTTGTGGGCGACATATGACCTCGGGGCTAGATCCCACTTCGTAGCACCTTCCTCTGAGCGCCCAAAACTTTGTGCTATGGTCATGTGTTGGATTCGTGACCAAGTGTTGGTCCTATGGATTAGCCCCCTCTTCTATGAGCTCCAAACTCTCTGTTGAGGGCATATGGATGTAACATAACTGGGGGTTGGGGCTGGCAACCCGGCCCCATCCTCCATTGAGCGTCGAGATCAACTTTATATAGAAGTTTGGGTTCTACATATAATAAGAACCACTATGGGCCTATTGGTAAGGTGTTTGACTTGTGAGCATGAGGTCATGAGGTCGAACCCCATGGCGGCTAGTTCAGGCCATAACAAATATTTTACCTCTGTTGGGGTGCCATGTGGCAGCCCATGACTCGACCATGTGGCACCACTTCATTGGTCCACATAAACCATAGTACGAACCAATCAAATTTGACCATCAATCAACGAATCAGGAGATGACAATTGGCGACATGTGAATGATTTGTACCCTGCATAGTCACCCTTGTTGACTCAGCTGTACAAAATCCCAATCAGCTACCCAGTCAACTATGCTACTCAAATTTTAATTATTTTGCCAAACGGTCAACACATGATAACTTGAGCATATAGTGTTAGATTGAGGTGAAATGAATGTCATTGGATTCAGAATGATGAGCACTTTGGTTTGGCGTTGGTTTCAACAATTTCTGGGAACTTTCATTTTTGAGCTTAAAATTGATCACCTGATCACCTAGTTGAGGTGGAGATTCCATGGTAGTGTAACATCAGTTGTAGACTAGTCTTGAGTGTACAGGTGTTACATGTAGTCAGATGATCATCCTAAGGAATTGTGCAATTCAATTAGAGGAATTTTCCTAAATAATAGGGGCTAATTCCTCAAGGAACAATGCAAGGAAATAAGAGCTCAAGCTGAGGCAAAATTTGACTAAGTATGGGTTAGAGGCCTTCAGTGAGCAGAGAGATAGGTTGTGCACTTGCAGGGTGAGCTCAGTTGAGAAAATAAATTGTAATACATCTCTATTCATTTGATTGATGTAAGAGGTGTTGAGGTTTTTAGCATATTGTTTTCCCCAAATAAAAATACTTGTTGCATGTGTGTTATTTCTTCTTGCATGTCTGAGATTTTTGTTCTAAATTGTGAATTAATGTCTACAGAGCAGTAGTGTAGGTTTTTGTCTTGTGATTTTGATTAAAACTTCATGAGAAGTTGCAAATCTACAACCTAATTTCTACATGGTATCAAAGTTGCATTCACATTAGAGCAGTAAATTTGAAGTTGTTTCTTAGAGGTTCAAATTTGAAGATCAGTGTAGCAATATTTATTCAAAGCTGAGAAGATGGCCTTCAGTGGACTAAGGCTAGATTATGCCTTGGAAGGCACCTCTAATTTTGTTGCATGGAAGGACCGCATGGAGGCAGTATTGGATGACAATGGATTGCTAGAATACATTAAGGCAGATGTTGAAAACCCACAAGCATATGATGCCCAAAACCTTGCTCAGTGGAAGAAAGATGTAGCCAAGGCAAGGAGAATAATCTTGAAGGGAGTACAATATCATATTGTACCAAATCTCCATAGAAAAGAAACTTTGTTCACGATGTGGAAAGCATTGACAAAATTTTTCAAGAATAATAGTGACCACAGGAAGCTGGTACTCAAGGATAAACTTTTAAGCATCAAGATGCATAAGAATGACACAATTATGTAGTATCTGAGCAAGTTTACACAGTGTAGTGATGAACTTGGCGAGGTCAATGTTAATGTCCCTAAAGAATACTTGGTAACCCTATCCCTTATGGGCCTTCCCAATACCTGGCATAACTATCAAGATTTGGTGAATAGGAGGGAGAAACTACCGTGTTGGGAGCGCTTATGGTCTGATTTGGTACCGGATGAAATAAGGCGGAATACTAGAGATGGGACTTCATCCAAGGGTGAGGACGAAGAAAACTTTGCATTGGCTAGAAAGGCAAAGAAGAGAAAAGAGAAGCAATCCAAATCCAAACCATAATCCAATCAAGGGGACAAGAAGAAAGATTTGTCAAAAATTAAATGCTTCAATTGTCATGATTTCAAGCACTATGCCACGAAGTGTCCACACAAGAAGGCAAGAAAGAAGACCTCGGGAGGAGCAACAGGTGAAGCTTTGGCTTCACAGTTCGAGCTTGACTTTACCCTCATTGCATGCATGTCTAACACAATGATGGGGAGTGTGTGGTACTTGGACTCGGGTGCATCATTCCACATGATGAGCAATAGAGATTTTTTTAGTGACCTGGAGGAGAAATATTTGCATATGCACATCGAAATGGGCAACGATGGAAGGTATAACGTGACTGAGATTGGTACAGTCACATTTCATAGGGAGTCAAACTCCCCCCTTAGGCTCAAGGATGTCATGTGTGTTTCGAGCCTAAAGAAAAATCTCGTCTCTGTTGTAGTTTTGGAATACCGTGGTTATGATGTGATCTTCAGCAAAGGAAATGCATTCCTGAGACACATAGCCACAGGACAGGTGAAGCAGATTGGGGTTTGTGTGAAGAACATGTACAAGCTAGATGTTGAGGATTGTGCTGCATTAAGCACAAAGGCGGAGAAGGTGTAGAGTTGCGATGTCAATGAAATTTGGCATAAAAGACTTGGTCATTTGCATCATGGTGCTTTGAAGATCATGTAACAGATAACCACATGCCTCTCCAAAGGAGCACTTGAATAGCAGGATGTATGCAAAGGATGTACCTTGGGGAAGTATACAAAATCCAAATTCCATGATCGAGACAACAAAGCACATGCAGTCCTTGAAAGGATCCACTCTGATGTCTGTGGACCTTTCTCGACATCCTCCACTACCAGGCATAAATATTTTGTCATTTTCATTTATGACTTCTCACAGAAGTGTTGGATCTTCTTCATGCGGAAGAAAGATGAGACATTCTCCAAGTTTGTAGAATTCAAGGCACTAAAGAAGCAGACAATAAGGTGAAGGCTCTCAGGAGCGATAATGGAGCTGATTATGTGTCGAATGAATTTAAAAATTTATGTGCAAAGGAAGGCATTCAACGGGAGTTGACAACACCAACCCACAACAGAATGGGGTGGTTGAGAGAAAGAATCGTAGCATTGTGGGAACAGTGAGGGCGACGTTGCATGATAAAGGCCTACCTCTGCATTTGTGGGCCGAGTCATGCAACAAAAAAGTATATTTGTAGAATTGGAGTCCTTATCAAATTCTTGGCATGATTACACCAAAGGAGGCTTTCTTGAGGAGAAATCAAGATGTGTCACACTTCAAGATTTTTGGAGCCTCTCTTTATTACCATGTCTCCAAAGAATCAAGGAAAAAGCTAGAACTGACAACATAATTGGGGGTATTTGTGGGTTACACAGAAACTCCCCACAACTACCATTTGTACTTTCCATCCCTCAAAATGACAATTGTATGAAAGGATGTAAAATTTGATGAAGAAAAAGTGATGTGGTGCTCTCTCAAGAGGGAGCTTCAGATCCCTCCAGAGGAGGAGCTTTTAGCTCCAAAGAATGAACCTCAAGAAGTTGTGGAGAAGCCACAAGTTGAGGAGTAGAGAGTGGAGATAGTCACTCAAGCATTACCATCCAAAGAAGGCAGGAAAAGGACTAGGGAAGCTGAGAGACTTGTGCAGTATGTGAGGGAGAATGTGGGTGCTCCCTCAAATCAGCACAAGCAAAGAAAGTCACCAGATCGATACACTAGCTACATGGCTCTAATGAATGAGCTTGTAGAGATTGAGCCATCCTCTTTTGATGTAGTAGAGAAACATGTATGGGTTGATGAAATGGTGGAGGAATACAAATCCATTGTAAAGAACAGTGTTTGGGAAGTGGTCCCAAGGCCAACAAATAAATTAGTTGTGGGTTTGAGATGGATCTTTAAGTTAAATCATGTAGCAAATGGAAGCATAGAAAATTACAAGGCCAGATTTTTGGCCAAGGGGTACTCTCAAGTTGAGGGGATTGACTATGAGGAGACCTTTGCTCCGATATCAAGGTACTCACCCATTAGATCAATTCTTGCTATGGCTACACATATGGGGTGGAAGATCCAACGGATGGATGTAAAAACAACATTCCTCAATGGAGTTATTGAGGAGGAGGTGTATATCGAGCAACCAGAAGGCTTCGAGACTTTTGATCAGGAGTCTCATGTGTGCAGACTCAAGTGAGTGTTGTATGGTCTCAAGCAAGCACCTTATGCTTGGTACACCAGGATCGATAGCTATCTCACTGATTTGGGCTTCACCAAAAGTGAAGCGGATGCAAACCTCTATCATATCTTGGTAGAAGGTAAATTGTTGATTATTGTCTTATATGTTGATGACTTTATTTTAACAGGTGATGAGAAACTGACTATATCTTGAAAGGAGGACCATGTAAGAGAGTTTGAAATGAAGTGCAAGGGTCTCATGCACTACTTCCTTAGATTGGAAGTATGGCAAGGTGATGGGGAATTGTTTGTCTCTCAGGGCAAGTATGCCAACAAGATACTTCAAAGGTTCCGCATGGACAATTGAAAACCCATGGAGACACCTCTAGCAACCAACTAGAGGAAGGAGGATGCCAATTCAGGTGAGGAAGTGGATAATATTATTTACCGGCAGTTAGTGGGTTCACTAATGTATCTTGTGAACACACGACCAATTATGTGTTATGCAGTCAACCAGTTGAGCCAAGTTATGGTTAGGCCAACTAAGGATGTTCTAAGGTACCTTAGAGGCACTACCCAGTTTGGACGATGGAACAGATGGACAGAGGGAGTGAAGCTATATGGCTTCATAGATGCAGATTGGGAGGGGATTCTATCAGACTGAAAGAGTACATCAGGTGGAATTTTCAGTGTTGAGTCTGCAGTGGTTCCTTGGTACAACATGAAGCAAATATATATGGCACTCAGCTAGGCAGAAGCAAAATACTTGGCTATCATTCAAGCAACATGTGAAGTGATCTTGATAAGAAATAGACTTGTTGGATTGATTGGTCAGATGATGGATCCAACTGTGATTTATTGTGATAATTATAGTTGCATCAAGCTCTCTAAAAAATCTTACTTTTCACCATCAGTCCAAGCATATAGATATTTGGTATCGCCATTGTACGAGATTGTGTGTAGAGGCGAATAATGTTATTGCAGTACATTCTAACAAAGGAACAAGATGTTGATATTTTGACAAAGGCCTTATCAAGAGGGAAGTTCGAGTTCCACGAGTGCAGGATATGGGTGGTTGATAATCCCTTTCTTGCTGAGAGGGAGTGTTGAAAAATGCAGCAATAAATTATCAATTTGATTTTGCCTTGATTAAATTGAGAATTTTTTAATTCCCATGTCAACAGACAACTTGGATGATGTTAACTTGTGTGACATGGCTTGTGTCACCCAATTTACTCAGTAAATTCGAGTTGGAGGAGTTAGAGTTCAGTTCCACGTGTGCGATTGCTAATTTGTAGCAATCAAGGTCAGTTATCTCAAATTGTTTTCAGTTAAACTAGTTCCAAATTTTGGAGGAATTAGTGGAAGGTCAGTTAAGCAGTGGGACTTCAGTCAAAATCAATGATCATCCAGTTAACTAATCAATCAACCCAAAATAGCTATTACATGTAGAGAATTCGAGTTACTCGGTTGAGATAGAGATTCCAAGTTAGTGTAACATCAGTTGTAGACTAGTCTTGAGTGTACATGTGTTGCATGCAATTAGATGATTGGCCTAGGGAATTGCAAAATTCAATTAGATGAATTTTCATAAATAATAGGGGCTAATTACTCAAGGAAAAACGCAGGGAAATAGGAGCTCAAGCTTAGGCAAAATTTGACTAAGTATGGGTCAGAGGCCTTCAATGAGCAGAGAGATAGGTTGTGCACTTGTAGGGTGAGCTCAGTTGAGCAAAGAAATTGTAATATATCTCTATTCATTTGATTAATGCAAAAGGCCTTAGGGTTTTTAGCAGATTGATTTCCCCGCATAAAAATACTTGTTACATGTGTGTTATTTCTTCTTGCATGTCTGAGAATTTTGTTCCAAATTGTGAATTAATGTCCGCAGAGCAGTAATGTAGGTTTGTGTCTTGTGATTTTGATTAAAACTTCAAGAGAAGTTGCAAATCTACAGCGTAATTTGTACAATTAACAACATTCAATTCTCCAATCTTAGTCATGATGAAATGTTCAAAGAATTGTTGAAATATGGCAACAAGAATATTCCAATTTAATTTGTGCTTGAATTAAATTGTGAATTAAAATGAAATTTAGTCTTAACAGCTACTTGGAAATAATTAATTAATTCATCTTGAATTAATTAGTTGGAGAAATTCAAGTTAGAAGTCTTTCTGAAGTCATGAAAGATTTATCCCTTAAATTAAGGAGATAAGATTGAGTTATATTTGAGTTGTAATTAGTTAACTCAGTTTACTGAGTTAAGTCCAGTTAAATTAGTTCCAAACTGTTTGAGGAACTAATAAAGAGTTAACAGTCAGTTGATGCATGCATGCACTCAACTAGTGCTACTCCAGTTAACTGAAGATTCCCTCATCAAAAACTCATGCATGTTTATTCTGAGAAAGACCCAATTGATATTAAAGTCAAGGACAATGTACTATCAGTTGCATGTGTTTTCTTATAAAGAAAACTCATGCATGCAATCAAGGCATCATTCCTTGAGGATTGCACAGTTCTGACTGTGTGTGAGATCAGAAGATCATCCACTTGGTAAATGAGTTTTCCACTTGGTTGAAGATGAATCATCCCAGAGGAACAACGCAAGAAAATAGGAGCTTGGAGGGCAGAGAGGAAGGCTGGAGAGAAGCCAAGATTGCCTATGAACATCTGTGAGGATTGTACTGAGAGCTGGCTAGCTGTGAGAGCTAAGGCTTTGCATAATTCCTATGTATTTCCACCTTGTATGATAATACAGATAGTGGGGTTTTTAGTTGAGGCTTTCCCCAAACTATTTTCATGTGTATTGTGCGATTGATTCTTCTTCTTCTAGATATATTGTTCAGCTCGATCTTTAAGCTTCTGCAAATTGATAGTAGAAGTAGGTTATAGTATTCTGCTTTGATTTATATTGCATTATCAGGTTAACCTACCATTAGATTTTCTACATGGTATCGGAGCTGGATTTGTAGAAATTTTCTACATAGTAACGAAGTTGTGAACAGTATACTGAGAAGAGAATTCAAAGTTTGAAGTTCGGGGTTGCAGGTGCAAATCAAATTCATATCATACTTTAAGGTTGGCCAACGGCATTCTATGGCTTGAGACTAGAGTATGCCTTGGAAGGTAGCTCGAATTCCATAGCATGGAAAGGTAGAATGGAGGTTGTATTAGAAGACAATGGCTTGAAGGAATTCATTGATCAAGAAATCCAAAAGCCAACTTCAACTAATGCACAAGAGTTGGCTGAGTGGAAGAAGTGTGTGGCGAAGGTGAGACGGATCATCCTTGAGGGAGTTTTAGACCATATTGTCTCGAGTTTCCATGGGAAGGATACTCCATTTTCAATGTGGAAGACATTGAAGGACCTCTACCAGAACAATAGTGACCAAAGGAAATTGGCGCTCAAGGATAAGCTTCGAAGAATCAAGATGGAGAAGGGCGATACTATTTCCACATATCTAAACAAGCTCACCACCTGTAGAGATGAGCTTGCCAGTGTGGGAATAACTACTATCGATGATGATATGGTGAGCCTCGCTCTCCTTTGACTTCCAAATAGTTGGAATAGCTACCGGGACTCTGTGAATGGAAGGGAGAAATTGTCGGATTGGGAATGACTAAGGTCGGATCTAATGCAGGAGGAGATCAGGAGGAGCACACGAGATGGTTCTTCATCCAAGAATGATGATGAAGAAAATCTGGCCTTAGCAAGTAAGGCAAGGAAAGGGAAGGGGAAGGTTTCCCATTCCAAATTGAATTCTTCTCATGGAGGGAAGAAGGGTGACATGTCTAAAGTGAGATGCTTTAATTGTCACGAGATGGGACATTATGCAACTAATTGCCCATTGAAGAAGTCCAAGAAGGGATCCTTGGAAGGATCGAAAGGTGAGGCATTAGCCTCTTAGTTCGAAATGGACTTTACCCTCATCGCATGCATGGTGTCATCGATGATGGGTTATGTCTGGTATCTTGACAGTGGAGCCTCATTCCACATGACCGGTGATAAAAGTTTATTCAGTGCCTTGGAGGAGAAATACTTCAAGATGCGCATAGAGATGGGTGACGATGGAAGGTATAGTGTTTCAGGAGTGGGCACGATTGCTTTTTAGAGGGAGCATGGAGCTCCTATCACCTTGACAGATGTGAAGTATGTGCCTGGACTGAAGAAGAACTTGGTATCGGTCATGATGTTGGAGGACAAAGGCTACGATGTTGTCTTTAGTAAAGGAAAGCCATTCCTAAGACACATAGCCATACGTCAGACCAAGAGGATAGGGATTCAGGTGAAGAATATCTATAAACTAGAGGTAGATGATTGTGTAGCATTGAGTACGAAAGCAGAATTGGTGCAAAGGCAAGACATTGGTGAGTTGTGGCATAGGCAGTTGGGCTAGTTGCATCATGGGGCTTTGAAGATAATGCAGCAGATATCTGCAATACTTCCCAAAGGTAAACTTGAGCAAGTTGACACATGCAAAGGTTGTACCTGGGAAAGTACACCAAGTCTTCCTTTCATGATCGAGACAGTCAAGCGAAGGCTATCTTAGAGCGAGTTCATACTAATGTGTGTTGACCATTCTCGACGTCATCCACAGCGAAGCAAAGGTATTATGTGATTTTCATTGATGATTATTCTCGTAAATGCTGGATTTATTTCATGCAAAAGAAGGACCAAACCTTCACAAAGTTTTGTGAGTTCAAAGTTTTGGTTGAGAAAGAGTCAGGGAATAAGATCAAGGCCTTGAGAAGCGACAACGGTGGAGAACATGTCTCTCAAGAGTTTAAGAACTTCTGTGCAGCGGAAGGAATTAAATGAGAGTTGATGGCACCTCATAACCCACAACAGAATGGGGTGGCCGAGAGGAAGAACAAAACTATTGTAGGGGCAGCACGAGCAATGTTGCATGACCAAGGCCTACCACTTCACTTGTGGGCTGAGGCATGCAACACAGCGGTCTATTTGCAGAATAGAAGCCCGCATCGCATACTTGGGATGAAGACACTAGAGGAATCTTTCTCTGGTAAGAGACCAGATGTGGGTCACTTCAGGATCTTTGGATCATCTGTATATTGCCATGTGACAAAGGATGCATGGAAGAAGCTTGATCCAACAACAGAGTTGGGGATACTTGTGGGGTACACAGATACACCTCACAACTATCAGGTATACTTGCCTACCAGTCGGAGGACAGTGGTTCACAGAAATATCAAGTTTGATGAGCAGAAGGCCATGCGGATTTCCCTTGAGAGGGAGCGCCAACTATAGGCTGTGGAGGAACTGTTCGTTCCTAAGGAGGAGGAGCCTCAGACTGATGCGGAGCAACCGCGTGCGGAGGTTCCAAGTGTGGAGATATCCACTTAAGTAGAGTCTTCCAGATATGGACGGAAGCACACAAGAGAAGCTGACAGATTGTTGGAGGATGCGAGAGAGAATGTGGGAGCACCATCTTCTCAACGCAGACAGAGGAGGTCACTGGAGAGGTACACTGGATACATGGCCCTTGTTGGGGAATGTGTTGAGACTGAGCCATCTTCCTTTCAAGAAGCAGTGCAGCAGCCGATTTGGGTTGATGTTATGGTGGAGGAGTATGACTCCATAGTTCGTAACAGTGTTTGGGACATGGTTCCGAGACCGGAGAACAAGTCAGTTGTGAGTTCCTGTTGGCTTTACAAGGTAAAGCAAGCTGTTGATGATGGGAGGATCATGTTGTTGCAGTATATTTCGATAGAGGAGCAAGATGCTGACATTTTGACAAAGGCATTGTCAAAGTGTAAATTCGAGTTCCATAGAGACAGGATCATGGTGGCAGATAATCCCTTTCTTGTTGAGAGGGAGTGTTGAAATATGGAAACAAGAATATTCCAATTTAATTTGTCCTTGAATTAAATTGTGAATTAAAATCGAATTTAGTCTTAACAACTACTTGGAAATAATTAATTAATTCATCTTGAATTAATTAGTTGGAGAAATTCAAGTTAGAAGTCTTTCTGAAGTCATGAAAGAGTTATCCCTTAAATTAAGGAGATAATATTGAGTTATATTTGAGTTGTAATTAGTTAACTCAGTTTACTAATTTAAGTCCAGTTCAATTAGTTCCAAACTGTTTGAGGAACTAATAGAGAGTTAACAGTTAGTTGATGCATGCATGCACTCAACTAGTGCTACTCCAGTTAACTAAAGATTCCATCATCAAAAACTCATGCATGTCTATTCTGAGAAAGACCCAGTTGAGATTAAAGTCAAGGACAGTGTACTATCAGTTGCATGTGTTTTCTTATAAAGAAAACTCATGCATGCAGTAAAGGCATCATTCCTTGAGGATTGTGCATTTCTGACAGTGTGTGAGATCAGGAGATCATCCACTTGGTAAATGAGTTTTCCACTTGGTTGAAGGTGAATCATTCCATAGGAACAGCACAAGGAAGTAGGAGCTTGGAGGGCGGAGAGGAAGGTTGGAGAGAAGCCAAGATTGCCTATGAGCATTTGTGAGGATTGTACTGAGAGCTGGCTAGCTGTGAGAGCTAAGGCTTTGTATAATTCCTATGTATTTCCACCTTGTATGACAATACAGATAGTGGGGTTTTTAACTGAGGCTTTCCCCAAAGTATTTTCATGTGTATTGTGTGATTGATTCTTCTTCTTCTTGTTATATTGTTCAGCTCGATCTTTAAGCTTCCGCAAATTGATAGAAGAAGTAGGTTATAGTATTCTGCTTTGATTTATATTGCATTATCGGGTTAACCTACCATCAGATTTTCTACAAGAATGACAATTGTAGAATAGTAAGAAGTAGTGAATTATTGAATATTCATGGGTGGGGCTCTATGAACTTGAAGATGGAAATATATAGAAGCTTTACTAGGGAGGGTAATTATGACTTGCATAATTGAAAAATGCATGAAAATAATAGAGTTGAATATTTAAACTCATTTAACTCTATATCTATTTGGAAATTTAATGCTATCATTTTCAAAAAATTGAATTTATCCTTATTAAACACAGGGAAATACATCAATCAGGACGTCAATTCATAAGAACTACCTTGGTACACATGGCTAGTAGGAATAGGTCATGTGGCCTAATAGGGTGACTCCACATGCCATTGAGATTTGCATTACACACCTTGGTTTGGAGTAGTGTTCCTTCTTTATCCTCTTCAATGTTCAACAAAGTCAAACAATTTTATTCCCTCCATTATAAGTTGATATTATCATGACATGTCTCTCCCCAAACCTTAAAGTACATACACTTTTCTTTGTTTGAGCTAGGGGGGCATGGTGAGTTTCTTGCAAAGATTTGAATATAACTTGTGAATTCCACTTGGAATATGGATTTAAAAATTTACAATATAAGTTTTTCTCATATTTAAAGTCCATCCCCTTAACAAAAAATTAGAAATCATATACAAGTTAATTTTGGCATGCAAATCACAATATGCAACAAGTCACTTGATAAAATTACCACATAGTTACTTACTTATGGGATGTCAATGCCATATTGCCAAGTGGAGGCTTCAATTGATTGTCAAGTTATTTAAATACAATTGTCATCATCATTACCTATAAGCTAAAAATGCTCTTGGATAGGTGGAGTCTCATCACATGATCTTATCACGACCCATATTTGATTTTTGTCCTTGTTGGTGTAACATGTGTCAACATTTAATGGAACTACGTCTCATGTTGTCATACATTCATCTTAGTAAAGTCCATAGGTATTGCTTCACCTTCATCTTAGCTTTTTGAAATTTACTTGGTGGTGGATAGACCCAAAAAAGTGAAATGAAATTTTGAGAGTTTTTGGGTCCATTCTACAAATTATGCAAGCCCTAAAACAAGACGCATGAAACCTTCTTGGCAAGATGGACCCAAACCATGATTAACTCCACTTAATATAATTTTGGAATTCTTTGTTTAGTACTTATGCAATTTTTGAGAATAAAAAGGGTGCCAATTTTCCAAAACAAGTGCACCCATAATTCTATGCGACATCACCTCATAAAGCCTCTTGTCTTTTTGCTTAAGTTTATTGGCATTAACAAAGGCATGTGACACATTGCAATTGGACCATGTGCTAACAAACTCAATTTGTTGACACAATCATGATGGCATGGCACTTTAAATATGTGTCACATGTTATGGTGGAAATGACCTATATCATGAACTTTCCTATGCAAACAAGTTCCTTCCATATGGACTTGCAAATCATCAAGTCAAATGCACCCTCATCAAGGTTTGTGGGGAAAATTTTGTGTTGGGAAAAACATAGATGGTTAAATTGGCCTAGGTGAGACTGCAAATGACTAAAAAATCCAATGAAATTCAAAGTTAATTGTGATGGCTTCTAATTTCCCACTAGACAATTCGTTGATATGGAATTTCCCTATGCAAATAAATTTTCGATTTAAATAGCACGCCGACCATTATTTTTATTTTTTTTTACTTGGGACAAAAAAATGGGGTAGGTGCAACACAAAGACTTCTTGGGAGGTCACCCATCCTAGTATTACTCTAGCCCAAGCATGTTTAATTGTAGAGTTTTGATGGGTTCCAATGCATTAATGCTAGTATAATCACGCTCACCATTATTGAAATTAACATGCCAAAGTTGTGTGTTGCAAGGAAAATTAATTTCTAAGAAATATGATTTGAGGTGAAGTGACCATAGAAAGACTTGGCATAAGTTTATGTTTCTTTGGCCTTTTGGTGGACTGAAAATATGTATTAAGTTTTTAAACCTTGACAAAAGGCACAAACAAGAAGGGTGACTCTTGCTAAATTAAGTGTCAACCAAATGCTATCATGTAATGCAAAACTAATTAGGTAGATGAAACATTTTTTGGTTCAAGGGGCATTGTAAAAGGTCTAGATTCGAAACACGTAGGTTAATAGCTTAGACCTCAACATCCATGTTTTATTGAGCTTCATGCCTTTATTTTAATGAAAGCAAATTTTATTGAAAATATAAAAAATGGTTACCAAGGAAATTAGATGTACACATTTGAGAAGATCAAAGTATTTATTTACAACTTTATTATGCCTTAACTGATCTTGGTTCCTTTGCTTTCCTAAAGCCTCCAAACAACTTAGAAAAAATGTTCCATTGAATATTTAATCATTTTCCATGACAATTTTTTTTATTTAATTAAAGGCCAAGATTCCTTCAACCTAAAGGAGAAGAATGATTCACAATTATATTTTTTGTCACAATACTTTAATGTGGGGACATCATGCATTATCCTTCTCCCTTCAACAACATTCTTGAATTCTATCCTTCTATTACTTTATTTTCCTTACTTCAATCCATTGCCCTTATTGATTCCTTAGGTGGGATACCATGTTGGGAGACCTACAAATTCTTCTTCGAGGTAGCAACATTAGGTTCTTCATCTACAATGTCTTTGTTGTTGGGAATTCTCCTTTAGATTCAAGTTCCACACTCTTGGTGGAAATTGCAACCTCGATATAATGATGATGTTCCTTAGCTTTTTGCTGACAAGTGGATTTATGGTTATTCATTTCTATGCTCTTCCTACATAAGTTTTCTGGGGAGTCTTAACAAACTTGGTATAATGTTATGGACATGAGATTGCAAAGTGTTTATGAGTAAAACATAATATGCATTTAAAGACAACCATCTTGTACTCTATTTTTTCTTCCAAACCTTATCATCAACCTCAATGCATAATTATTCAAGTAAATTATTTATAAAATCTACATCAACACACAACCTAACATAGGTTGTGTTGTTAAGAGTTTTAGGGGAGCATAAATGAGCCCCCAAAGCAATCCTAATGGGGGCTAAAGACTTAGGTCATAAAATTGCAATATGAGTTGGGAAGCATAGTCAACATCGACGATATGGACAAAGTTTTCATAGAATGATTAAAATAAGGGAACCAAGGTTTCACACATAAGCTTACAATTCAATAACCCAAGGCCTAAGTGAAAGATGTTGTCTTTGCATCCAACATAGTCAAACTTCACAATAAAAAACTCACAAACATGGATGGATAAGTTTTCTCCATCAATGGAAGACCTCCTAAATATGAAGGTAACACATATTAGAAAGATTTAAGTAAAACCCATTAAAATGATATATTATACCATTAAAAAAAAAACACAAAAACAACATTCTTCTTAATTCAAAATGTTATAATCAAGGAAAAAATAAAAATTTAAATATTATTCTCAAAAATAAAATATCCAAAAAGATGTGAAACTTCAACTTCACTGGCAAAAAGCAAAACCTTCTTAAAAAAATGTTCCCAAACTCATAAAATAAGAACTAACCCTAATACATAATGCAATAACATTGGTCCCAAATTAAAAATAATAATTAATTTACAATTATCCTCTTTAATAAACACCATTGCAATTGAAAAAAAAATCCCTCAATTCCGAATTATAAGTCACCCCTTTCCAAATTTTAACTTTAATATTAAAACACAACCAACTCCGTTTATCATCAAAAGAGTGGAGGAAATCAAGGCATATGTGCACGAGTGGAGAAAAAGCTTTAGAAAAAGGGAGAAAATAAATTAAATGGAAAAAATATATTCTCTTTGCACTTGCATCACAGGTTAAGATATTAGGGAACTCCTTGGGAGCCTTTTAACTTTTGTATTTTTAAATATAGGTCGTGTTTATTGTCGCATGCTACGAATCTAAACTTAATCTAACCCGAGTCTAGTGAGATTAGTTTGACAAACCTTTTTCTACGAGTTTAGTATTAGAATATGAACTAATGTTGCATTAGGAAAAGTGAGCGTCTTTTTGTATTAAGAATATTCATATTCCACTTTTGAAGATCCTATTATAATATTTTGTTAAATAAACAAATAAATTATTTGGTAATGAGTAATTATATATATATATATATATATTTGCAATATTATATATATTAAAAAATTTAAAATATTGTTTTTTACATATATATCAGTTTAGGTTTATTTTAAATCCAATATTATTAAGTTCAGAGAGGGTTTAAGGTGTAATTTTTTTTTACAAGTTTTGCACTTGAGAGATTTGCACTCAAAAATCTATGTAATAAAGTTAATAAAGACAAAATAATAACAAAGGTCATGAGACACGTATTCCAAGTTAAATGTTGAGCAAAAAACATAGTGATGCAAATCACTTGTGATTAATTAATGAATATGGAAATTGGCAAAAGTTTTGGAAAGGCATGAGGCATTTATTGACATTTTATTTATGAAAATAGGAGAAAAGGAAGGTGAAAGGTCACAGGTTGCATGTGAGGAGGAAAATGAAAGAAAATAATGGAAAAATTAAGAAAATAGAGGCCTCAATGATAAAAAGGCTTCTAAGGATCAATTCATGGCTTTTTGCCAGTTTTAGCTTCGAGCTCTCTCTCTCTCTATTCACTCTCTCTCATACTTTTGGACACTTAGAGTTTTCTTGGAGCACTCTTGGAGGAGTGTGACATACTTGGGATTTGGACCAAGAAGGCAAAGGAAAAGCAGGAAAGCGCAAGAGGATAGCGGGATCAGCAGCTACAATGGGTTTTGCTTGCAAGTACCGAAGTGCATGTATGATTTCTTTGCTAGTTTTGGCATGCATGGAACATGTACGCATGTGGTTTCTTAGTTATGATATGTCATTGTCATGGAGGATTGTCTGGATTGGCGGTGGTTTTGCCTAGCCTTGCCATTTCTTGGATATTCATGGTGTTGTGGGTTTCTTTCATTTTGTTTTTTGGTTAGTTCTCATGTCCCTTATGGTTGTGGGTTGAGTTACTAGTTCCTAGAGCCTTGGTTGGACAAATGCTTTGTAAGCAATGTAATAGCGTGGGTTGAGTTACTAGTCCTGGAAGCCTTGGTTGAATAAATGCTCTAGAGCCCTTGGTGGGTTTAGTTACTAGCCCTGGAACCCCTAGTTGGACAAATTCTTTGGAGCCCGACAGTAGTTGTGGGTTGAGTTACTAGTCTTGGAAGCCTTAGTTGGAACAAAAGCTTTGGAGCCCTGGACAACTTTGGTAGAGATCGATCTGGTGATGGCTAGCGATGTCCAACAGTGAGGTGGAATCACTGGTTGAGGTTTGAGGTGGCTTGGCCTCTGGAAGCCCTGGTTTGGTTTGGTTTTGTTTGATTTGTTTCATGAGATCCCACATTCATGCTTGGAATATGGCACGGGAGTGACTGGTTGAAAGAGAGATTTGGTTCAGCCCAATATATGTTCGAGTGGTACGTGGAAGTCCCTAACTTAGTTGGATTTTCATATGTTAATAAGAGCTTCTTTTCCTTAGTATTTTCAAGAGTAAATGTGCTTGTCATTATGTGGCTTTAATAGGTGTTTCAACATTAATATATCTATGGTTATTTGTTGGTTATGAGCATCTTTTATGATAATCTTGATGTATAGTTCTCATCATGTTTTGTGTAGTAGATGAAATAATAATAAATGAATGGCCTAATAGACAACAATGCATCTATTGGGAGGAGATATCAATCCTCCTTGATGATTCTCAGATAAGTATGAGATCCCTATGTTCAAATTTGTTGTTATGACCTGTAGATTTCATGATTAAGATATGTTTGATGAAATGTTTGTCCTGGCAAGTAGGGGTCAAATCAAGTCCTTGGTCAAGTTTTTCATTAGTAACCTTGTCTTAGTGTTAATTATCTTTTATAGAAGTTTCATGAAGTTGTGGGCAGTGGCTTGAGTCTTGGACCTGAAAAAGTGGCACATAATTCGGGGTCACTAGCATAGAACTGCCTGAAAAAGGCAACAGTTGCATGCATGCCTTGCTGTGGGAGTGACTGGAGAGTCTCGGTCGCATGCATGGCTTTTCATGGGAGCGACTAAGGGTCTAGATCAGTGAAACATCATGTTGTCTCAGGGGTTGGGCACTTGGAAGGGTTAGTTGTCTTTTGAAGGTTCTGTAGCTCTTGAGGAAGGTTAGGTTGGTCTTGCTTTTCAGTTCCACTTCCTTATCTATACTTGGGGAGTTGAATCATATCATAATAACTCTTCGTCACATGTTTACCCCGATGGATCAGTTAGCTTGGGTAAATGTGGGAGGAGGGTGTTACATAGTGGGATCAAAGCATGGTTTCATTCTCCTTGGGTGATGTTTGGTTCTCCCTTCTCTTTGGATGAATGTGTTGTCATGCGTACATATCAATTGCATATATATTCATTATGATTGTGGTCTATGTATTTATTATGTATGCATGGCACTGGTCATTATTGTCGTTGTGATGTCATGCAAAAGATGATGATGATGTTGTTGTTAAGATGTGTTATCATGAATGTATGTCAATTGTGTATGTATTGTTATGCATGTGTGTCGTCCATATGTTTGTTATGCATAGTACCTAGTTAGTGTTATAATTATGGCATTATGCATGGTAATTAGATGACGATTAAGATGATGTCTATATACTGTGATGATTATGATTATACATGTATTGTGCTAATCTGGCTGACCTTACAGACGAGAGATCCACCCCTGAACTACATCGAGGTACATTGGTTTGTTTATAATTTGGTTTAGTTGACATGATATACCTTGCAGGAAGAGAAGATCAAATATGACTAGCAATATGGTAGACTACAACTCACGAGATTCTCCCTATAGATCAGATGAGAAACATGGTGAGGGATATTCTCCTAACATAACAGACACTCTGAGAAGTTTGAAGGTAGAGATAAGAAGTTGCAAAGAAGATAATGACCAAATAATTCAGTCATAAGAAAGGCTTGTTAGGGCACATGAGAAACAAGCAAAGGTCAATGCAGTTATTCTTCAGAGTTTGTCAAACTTGTAGAGACAAGGACTGCTTAGAATCAGTTATGGGCAGGAGGATAAGACTAATGGAGCATATGGTAGCAGGTCACATGGTGGGCACATGTTGGATATAGATGACACAATTAAAGATGACAGATTCTTGGATACACCTGATAGATGAGGTAGTGGACATGGACTCTATTTTGGTTCTGGTTCAGATAAGTATCATGGTCATCATCGTTATCATCATTACAGGAGGAGTGATAGGGGGTATTTTCGGATGATTTCAAGAAAGCAAAGCCACCTACATTTGATGGGTAAATGAAGAAGTCACAGGATGCAGAAGTACGGTTGCTTGAGATGAAAAAGTTCTCCAGATTACATGATTACCTAGAGAACATGAAGGCCATAATAGCTACATTCAGTCTTAAAGGTAAAACAGACATCTAGTGGGAAGATGTAAAGAATTTCAGAGGTATTCATGAAGAGGATTTGACTTGGAGTGGATTCGAGAGACTTTTCCAGAAGAAGTAATATGAGAGATACTATGATGACAGGGAAAAAGAGTTATATAAGCTAAAGATGGGATCCATGACCTATGAGGAGTACACTAGTAGATTCTTGGAGTTATTGAGGTATGTGCCTAATCTTAAGGAGGAGAAGGCCAATATTTAGAGATTCATCAGTGGTTTGTCAGTAGCATTCAAGGATAGGATTGATTTTGATGAGCCTAGATCATTGGAGGAAGCCATCGGGAAGCTAAAGCATTGTTATAAGCAATCAAAGTGCATATCCGAGACTAAGCAGATTTGGAAGGGTAATGAGAAGAATAAAGGAAAATGGGATAAGAAACAAACAAGACCTCAGGACATAAGTAACAAGGAGAATGCAACAGCACCTAAGAAGTTCAATGCATTTAACAAAGGATAGGGATTTCAGTCTAAAGAGCATAACAATGGTGATGGGAGGAAGCCCCTGCAGTGTTGGACTTGTGGAAGGGAGAATCACAAAAGAGATTGTCCACAAAATTAGGGCGATAGGCCTCATATTTACAATGCAGAGGACGTACAAACAATGGAGGATGTTAGACAGAGTATTCCTCATATTTATGCAACACTGAAGAATAGGCATACATATCACCAGACGTTTGTTATCAAGATGGATAGTAAGCTTTGTGATCAAGTTGTTTCTATTTTGATTGACCCTATATCTGATTATAGTTATTTAAATCCTGAATCGATGGATAAGTGTGGTTTGAATAAAGAAGTGCATGCAAAATCTTGGTCAGTGCAGTTGGCTACAGGTACAAAGAAGATAGTTCATCATTGGGTAAGAGATTGTGCATTTGAGTTTAATGGTATGCCTACCTCAATGCATTTGAATGTGCTTCCATTAGGACCTTACAATATGTTGTTGGGTATGGACTGGTTATATCTTCATAGGACCAAGGTGGATTATTATTACAAGGCTATCGAGTGCTTGGATGACAATGGAGAACAAATGATCTTACAGGGTAAGAAGAAGGAAACATGAGTTAGAATGATGACATCTACGCAGACAAAGCACAGTCGTAGAAAAGGATGTGTATTGTTGACAATACATATTCTAGTGATAAAGGTAAGGATGTTGAGGATGCAGAAGCATTGAGCAGGTACTTGGTTTTACAATAGTTTCAGGATGTATTTCCCATAGAGATTGCAGAGTTGTCACCTCACAGGGAAGTGGACTTTTCTATTGTGTTGGTACTAGGGGCAACACTAGCATGAAAGGCACCATACAAGATGATCACGCTAGAGTTAGTAGATTGAAGTTGCAGTTAAAGGAAATGCTTCACAAGGGATACATTAGGCCAATTGTGTCGCCTTGGGGTGCACCAGTGTTGTTTGTGAAGAAGAAGGATGGTACTCTAAGACTATGCATTGATTACATGCAGTTGAACAAGGTAACCATCAAGAACATGTATCCATTGCCAAGGATTGATGATTTGTTCAACCAATTGAAGGGAGCAACAATGTTCTTGAAGATTGATATGAGATTAGGATACCATCAGGTACGCATTAAAGAAGAGGACATCTACAATACTAATTTCCATACTAGGTATGGACATTATGAGTTTTTTGTAGTTCCAATTAATTTGACTAATGCTCCAACTACTTTTATTTGCTTGATGAATAATGTGTTTCATCCTTATCTAGACAAGTTGGTTATTGTATTCATTGATGATATATTGGTATATTCTAAGAACGAAGAAGATAATTCTGAACATTTAGCATCAGTGTTGAGAATACTAAAAGAGCATCAGTTGTATGCCAAGCTTAGAAAATGCAATTTCTTCCAGACATAGGTACATTACTTGGGACATGTGGTTTCCAAGGAAGGCATAGCAGTGGATCCGAAAAATATAAGAGCTATCATGGAATGGGAAACTCCTAGAAATGTGGATGAGGTAAGATCATTCATGGGGTTAGCAGGTTATTATAGAAGGTTCATCAACAACTTCTCTTAGATGTCCTATACCATTACATCATTATAGAGGAAAGGTAAGAAATTTGAATGGACAGAGGAATGTGCAACACGTTTTGAGAAATTGAAGCAGTTGTTGAAAAATGCACCAATATTAAATATTGTAGATCCAGACAAAGAGTTTGTGGTATGTGTAGATGCTTGCAAGAGAGCACTTGGTGGAGTCCTGATGCATGAAGGAAAAGTAGTGTGTTATAAATCAAGGAAACTGAATGAGCACAAGCAGAATTATCCGACACATGATCTTGAGTTGGCAACAATTGTCCATGCATTGAATATGTGGAGACACTATCTTCTTCGTGGGAGGTTTGTATTGATGAGAAATCACAATGGATTGAGGTATCTATTTGACCAATCGAACCTGAATGCCAAACAAGCTTGATGGCTGGCCACAATCAGTGAGTTCGATTTCGAGATCAAGTACATTAAAGGTAAAGAGAACAATGTTGTAGATGCTCTTATTAGGAGAGTATTGGTAAATCACGTAGCAACTATGAGTTCATACGAGACATATCTACAGGGTCAGATCTTGCAGGCAGGACAACAGGATGACAGGTACAGGGAGCCTATGCATAGGTTACAACAGGGTACAAGTGATCAGGATGTGGACTATCATCTCATGGCAAATGGTTTGGTCAGATTTAGGGACAAGATATATGTGTCAGACAACAGTGAGCTCAAGAAGCTTATCTTGAGGGAATTTCATGCTAAGTTGTATTTAGGTCACCCATGATATTAGAAGACATTTACAACAGTGAAGAAGTTATATTATTGGTTGAATTTGAAGAAGCAAGTGGCAAAGTTTGTGGCTAGATGTTTTGATTTTCAACAAGTAAAGGCAGAATGTAAGCATCCAGGTGGATTACTACAACCGATTCCAATTCCAGAGTGGAAATTGGAGGTCATTTCCATGGATTTCATTACAAGTTTGTCGAGGACATCTAGACAACATGATTCTATCATGGTTTGTTGTGGATAGATTGACAAAGGTAGCACACTTCATTCCAGTGAAGTTTACTTATTCAGCTAATGATTTAGCACAAGTCTTCATTTAGTAATATTGCATGGTGTTCCGAATAAGATTGTGCTAGATAGGGATGCTAAGTTCACTTCTAGGTTTTGGAAAGAGTTATTTGCAGGTTTGAGTACAAAGTTGGCCTTCAACATAAGTTATCATCTGCAGACAGATGGACAAACAGAGAGGGTCAACAGGATCTTGGAGGACATGTTGAGGATGTATGTGATGCATCAACAAAGGAGATGGGAGGAGTACCTTCAGTTGGTTGAGTTTGCATACAACAACAGGTATCAAGAATATTTGGGGATGAGTTCATGTGAGGCACTCTATGGGCAAAGTTGCAACACTCCCATCAATTGGAGTGATTCAATGAACAAGGTGTTTATAGGATCGGACATGTTGGCAGATATGGAGCAATAAATGTAGGTATTCAAGAAGAATCTAAAGGCAACACAGGATAGACGGAAGAGTTATGCAGATCAAAACATGATGTTTAAGGAGTTTTAGGTTGGGGAACAGGTGTACTTATGTATCAAGCCCAAGAAGAACTCCTTGAGTATTGGATCATGTGCCAAGATGACACCTCAATTTTGTGGGCCTTTCAAGATTCTTGAGAGGATTAGACCAGTAGCCTATCAACTTGCACTACCTCTGACAATGAAAGTCCATGATGTTTTCCATGTGTCATTGCTTAAGAAGTATGTTAAAGATGTTGATCATGTGATTGACTGGTCTATATTGCAGGTGGAGCCAGAAGGAGAATTCCAGCCGGAACCTCAGTGCATTTTGCAGAGAAAGATGCTTATGCTACAGAACCGAGCAATCAAGTAGGTTAAAGTGCAATGGAAGCAATTTGGGCCCAATGAAATTACATGGGAGATGGTTGATCAAATGTGGGTTATGTATCCTTCTCTATTCGTTGGTTGAGTGAATGTTTTTGGCATATGTTTTCATGTGGTGTTTTCGTATATGTATATGGATATAAATACTGCCATGAGCTGTGTTATAAAGCTCTAATAAGCGGTATGGTTGTCATGTCGTTATTGGCTATGTTGGTTTGCTTTTCAGCAGGTTGATCATTATAAATATTGCATCGAGCTAAGTTATAAAGCTCCATGGGTAGTATGTTTTTCTTTTCAGTAGTCTTGATGGTTGTAGGTGTCATTGAACACCGAGGATAGTGTTTTCCTAGGAGGGAGGGTTTTGTAACAGCCCTGGTCAAAAATCCATGTAATAAAATTAATAAAGGAAAAATAATAACCAAGGTCATGGAACACGTATTCCAAGCTGAATATTGGGAAAAAAAAACATATTGATGGGGATCACTTGTGATTAATTAATGGCTATGGAAATTGGCAAAGGCAATGACAAAGGTTTTAGAAAGGCATGATGCATTTATTGGCATTTTATTTATGAAAATAATGGAAAATAGGAGAAAACGAAGGTGAAAAGTCATAGGTTGCATGTGAGGAGGAAAATGAAAGAAAATAATGGAAAAATGAAGAAAATAGAAGTCTCAATGATAAAAATGTTTTCGAGGATCAGTTCATTGCTTTTTGCCAGTTTTAGCTTGGAGCTCTCTCTCTCTATTCTCTTTCTATCATACTCTTAGACACTTAGAGTTTTCTTTGAGCACTCTTGGAGGAGTGTGGCATACTTGGGATTTCAAGCAAGAAGGCAAAGGAAAAGTAAGAAAGTGTAAGAGGACAACGAGATCAACAATTGCAATGGGTTTTTCTTGCAAGTACTGAATCACATGCATGATTTCCTTGCTAGTTTTGGCATGCATGACACATGCATGTGGTTTCTTGGTTATGATGTGTCATTGGCATGGAGGATTTCCTGGATTGACAGTGGTTTTGCCTATCCTTTCCATTTCCTAGATAACCATGGTGTTGTGGGTTTCTTTCCTTATGTTTTCTAGTTAGTTCTCATGTCCCTTATGTTTGTGGGTTGAGTTACTAGTTCCTGGAGGTTTGGTTGGATAAATGCTCTGGAAGCCCTATAACAGCTTGGGTTGAGTTACTAGTCCTAGAAGCCCTAGTTAGGAAAACGCTATGGACCCCTTGGTGGGTTGAGTTACTATTCATGGAAGCCCTAGTTGGACAAACACTCTAGAGCCCGACAACAGTTGTGGGTTGAGTTACTAGTCCTAGAAGCCTTGGTTGGAACAAATGCTCTAGAGCCCTGGACAACTTGGGTAGAGACCGATTTGGTGATGGTTAGTGATTTCCAATTGTGAGGTGGAATAACTTGTTGAGGGTTGAGGTGGTTTGGCCTTTGGAAGCTTTGGTTTGGTTTTGTTTGATTTGTTTCATGAGATCCCACAATCATGCTTGAAATATGGCGCGGGGGTGATTGGATGAAAGAGAGATTGAGTTCAACCCAATATATGTTCGGGGGTTACGTAGAAGTACCTGACTTGGTTGGATTTGCATACGTTAATAAGAGCTCCTTTTACTTTGGTGATTTCACAAGTAAATGTGCTTGTCATTATGTGGCTTTAATAATTGTTTCATCATTGATATATCTCTGGTTATTTGTTGGTTATGAGCACATTTTATGATAATCTTGATCTATGGTTCTCATCATGTTTTGGTTAGTAAATGAAATAATAATGAATGAATGACCTAATAGAAAACAATGCAGTTATTAGGAAGATATATCAATCCTCCTTAACAATTCTTAGATAAGTATGAGATCCCTATGTTCAGATATGTTGTCATGACTTGTAGATTTCATGTTTACGATATGTTTGACGAAATGTCTGTCTTGTCTAGTAGGGGTCAGATCAAGTCCTTGGTCAAGTGTTTGCATTAGTAACCTTATACCAATGTTAGTTAACTATTCTGGAAGTTTCATGAAGTTGTGGGCAGTGGCCTGAGTCTTGACCCTGAAAAGGTGACACAAAATCCAAGGTCGCTGGCACAGAACTGCTTGAAAAAGGCCATAGTTGCATGCATACCTTACTGTGGGAGCGATTGGAGGGTCTCAGTCGCATGCATGGCTTGTCATGGGAGCGACTGGGGGTCTATATCAGCAAAACATCAAGTTGTCTCAGGGGTTGGGCACTTGGAAGGGTTGGTTGTCTCCTAAAGGTTTTGTAGCTCCTGAGGAAGGTCAAATTGGTCTTGTCTTGTCAGTTCCACTTCCTTAATTGTACTTGGGGAGTTGAATCATATCATAGTAACTCTTCGTCACATGTTTACCCCGGTGGACCAGTTAGCTTAGGTAAATGTGGGAGGATGGTGTGACATCTAAAATATTGTTACTTTGTTTTACATTTAAATTATTCTTCATTTGTTTTTCTCTTTTCTTATAGTAGAATATAATTTATGAATTTGAATAGTTTGAGTCCAATTAAATTATACACCTACCCATAAGTATCTATTTTGATAAAATTTACCTCACATAAACATGTTTTAACTATGATGTCAAATTAAGTAATTTTTATATGCAACATTTTAGTTGAAATGTAATGCTTAACATTTAAAATTTCAATCTAATGTCTGCCTTATTTAAAAAGCAACCTAATGATTAGTATGGGGGTAGATCTCACATAAACATGTAAATGTAAACGTAAATGGAAACATAAATGTAAATGTAAATGTAAACGTAAATGTGATCTTACATAAACATGTAAATGTAAACATAAAGATGGTGCATGGTATTGAGAACCAATGGTATTGACCCATGGTATTCACGTGGAATGTAGCCTATTTAAAGGGGGGAATTAAACCAGCATAGATCCATCTTTAGATGATCTACTAAGCCCCGAGAGGGATCAAAACATTTTTCACTCAAATATCCTAATATACAAACTAGTATAGAGTGAAAAAAGATTTGATCCCTCTCAGAGCTTAGTAGATCCAGAGTAAATATGGATCTATGTTGGTTTTATAAGTATTCCAATTTCATGCCACATTTCACACATAATACGTAATAAGAGTAAATTGATTTAATCCAGTTTCACATTTTGGTAAATAATAGTATATGAATTTTTATATTACAAATACAATTTAATCTAATATTTTTTGAGGAATAAAGTGTTGGTAGGTTTTATAGATGGGTGAGTTTGTTTTCACAATGTGAAGCCACACATAATTTACAAACAAATAATTTTATTTCATCTCTATAAATTATAGATTATATAGTTTAAGAATTTTGGAAGAACAAACATGTAAGCATGGTTCCTTCTTGGCTAAACAAATTTTTCTATACTTTATTTACTTTCATAATCGATAATATTATTTTGTAAATATGTTTTTCTGTAAAAAAAAATTAATTAAACTAATGTATTCAATATTATTCTTTATTTTTCATTAATTAACCGACATATATTTTTTTAATTTGTTTAATGTAACATTACGTGACATCTCCTCATATACTAACTATATAACGCAAATATCATTATTATTATTTAAATTTTTAAATAATTTTAACAAAAATTATATATTAATTTCAATATATTAAAATTTCTCAATATTTTTTTATAATAATAATTAACATTAATTTAAATTCTTATAAATCTATTATTAAATTGCAATATTGTGTTCCATTATAAAATGCAACAGTTCATATAAAATATCAAATTTACTTGCCATATTTATAAGATATCAAATTTACTTGAAATATTCTTTTACAGGGTGAAAACCTATCATTAATTCCGTTTTACTTGCTCTATATAAGAGACAAAATGACATTAAAAAAATATATTAAGACTTCTAATAGAAATCCAAATTGTTTATTAATTAAGAAATGGAATAGACATGAGCTTATGATGCAAGGATAAAAAGAGTAATTTATTCTGGAAAGAAAGTTCCTTATTTAACAAATTATTTGCCATAATCTTACCAGATATCAAATTTACTTGCCATATTTATAAGATATCAAATTTACACGGTGAAAAATCTATCATAATTCCGTTTTACTTGTTCTATATAAGAGACGAAATGGCATAGAAAAATATATTAAGATTTCTAATAGAAATCCAAATCGTTAATTAATTAAGAAATGAAATAGACTTGAGATTATCCTGGAAGGACAGAGAGTAATTTTTTGGAAAAAAAAAATTATTTCACACATTATTTGACATAATTTTATTGGAAAATCATTACTTGGATAACAAAAGTTTTTAATCAAGATCCAGAGGCATCTGGCAGGAGTGAAAGCTTGCCCCCTTACAGACCACTAGTGGGTTATTCTAGGTGGAGTTTTCGTTGAATAACGGTGATGAGTCGTGAAAGCTTGCCCCCTTACAGACCACTAGTGGGTTATTCTAGGTGGAGTTTTCGTTGAATAACGGTGATGAGTCAGCATGCATCCAGAGATGGTTGTCCTCACTGTTGTTGACAACTAAGTTATGATAGATTTTCCCACCTTTGAAAAAAAAAGTTTGTAATTTCACAAATTTTGACATTATAAATGAATTGTAAATTCTTATTATTATTAAAACAATGTCTTACTACAATTTCAATGATTAAAATGAATCTCTCTTTCTATATATACAACAACTTTGAGAAATTATATTATAATAAAACTGCAACAAAAAGTGTATAGCAAATGTTATATCGTTGTAGTGTTTTCAAAATTTTAAACTGACTAATGTTATTCATATGCACTCCTAATATAAGCCTTGATTTGGATTTATTGTTTATGAGCTAATGATTTGTCTTCATATAATATGAAATATCAAACATGACCAAAAAAATGACCATGAATAGAAATAAATAATTGCAAATAAATAAGAAGAACACAACAAGATTGATATTGAAGTTTACCTAGTGTGGGCTACGTCTGGGTCCGCTTCCAATGGAGTGGCCTCTTCAATTACAATGCAAAATGACTATTTTACATCAAATTCCTCAATCTCAAAAGTTGGTTCTCTACTCTGCTTCCAATGGAGTGGCCTCTTCAATTACAATGCAAAATGACTATTTTACATCAAATTCCTCAATCTCAAAAGTTGGTTCTCTATTCCGCTTCCAATGGAGTGGCCTCTTCAATTACAATGCAAAATGACTATTTACATCAAATTCCTCAATCTCAAAAGTTGGTTCTCTACTCTGCAATAGCCCAATAACCTCTAAGAACCCTCAAAATCACTCTCTCCTTTCCTTGATCTCCTATTTACCACATATATAATGATAAATTATAAATAAAGGGTTTGGCCTTTCTAACCACAAAAAACAATGTTGTGGCACATTGGTAGACATGCTAATTATAAAGCATTGGGGTGCGCCTTACCCAGGGTCGAACCTGTTGGCATTGCACCATTCCATTATACCCAACATGCATAAAGTTTATTAACAACTGTGTTTGGGCCTATTACAATCTCCATCGCGTGACGTATTAGTTAACCATTGTATTAGTTTTGGGGAGGTTACGGGGTCGATCTCGCAGATCTCCCATATCTGAGATATTGTTACAATAAAACTTTATAATTAGAATGTTTTGATTCCTTTTCAATGGACAAGCATTGATCTAATGATAAGTTGTTGTAATGGCTTTCATGAGGTTAGGGGTTTAATTCCTCTCGACCGCACCATCCATAAGTTTGTTTTTGGACCATTCTTAGCCACTCGAAGGCTACCACGTGGTGGCCTCTGATTGGTCCATGCCCTTCTTCCCCGTCAACCATACGACTTCAGATGCCATGCCATATGAGACATCACTCTACCACACTATTTGTTTTGCCATGTGTCACCTTCCTTTTTGCCTATTTTTGCAAAAACTTCATAACACAATAACTTTCTCATACGAAGTTTTTTGGATCCCATTCAAGTTGCGTTGGAAAGCTCTCGTCGAGCTATTTGTCATGACGAGCATTTCATCTCAATTTCAGACTAGTAAATTTTGAGGCATCTTAAATCCTCCCGGATCAAGCCTTTAGCACAAGTTAGCTTGATACTTGTGCAAAATAATCCATATTCCCTTGAAAATATATATGATATGGTAGATGCCTAAACTTATAACATATTAGTGATACATAAAACTTAATGAAGTGCAAAACCACTAGTTACATATTTCAGATTTGTGTTAATGAGTTCATTTTCCTGTTAAGTTGTTACAATATCCTCATCAAATTGATTCAATAATTCTTCTCCCTCGAATCCTCCTTTGGACAAACATATTGCCATCCTAGGAGAAGATGCTATGGATTGGTCATCTTTTCACATATTTAAAGCCAAGTTCCAAAGTAGACTACATTTTGCTTCTGTAGAAATTCCTTGTAGATTCAAACTGCAGATTGTAATATGCTAAAACAATTGACTTGAATCTACTCTAATCATCAATGGAAACACTAAACGACTGATGAAATCACGATGCATAAAAGAGAAAGAATTCAATCACACAAAACACGATAATTTTCTCCAGAAAGCCACAGCTAAAAACCCTTACTATCTGTATATTGCATTAATAAAAATATATGAGAAGATTACAAGGATTTTCTCAAGCCCGAGCAACCTCTGCATTATCTCAATCTATCTCACTACTTCCCAAACAAGCTCAAGCCAATACTTAGCCAATTCTGCTATCTGCCAAGCTCCTATTTCCTTGCGTAGTTTCCTAGGGAATTAGCCCATATTTAATTGGGAAATTCCACAAATATGAACTACGCAATCCTCATAGGCATTCCTCTGATTGCATGCACCACTTGTACAATTTAGATGATTATACAACTAATAGTACATTGTCCCTGAACTCCAATCTCAACTGGGTCTTTCTCTGATCTGACATGCATGAGTTAATTATGAGTGAATCTTTAGTTTATTGGTTGATCAGTGTTGGTTACACCTCACTATTGCAGGTTACACCCCACTATTGGATCTCCCACTAATTCCTCCAATAGTTGAACTAGTGTAATTGACTTTAACTCAGTTAAACTGAATTAAATAATTACAACTCAAATTAAACTCAACTAGGGATCCTAAAAAGTAGGAGACATTCTACATGACTCTAGTTAGACCCTCAACTCAAATTAACTGAGCCAACTAAGTCAAATTAACATAGTTAACTATTACAAGCTGTCACGAGATGTGGAATTACAATTTAATTCCTAATTTAACTCAAGGACAAAATTAAATTAGTATTTTCTTGTTGCATTTTCAACACTTCCTCTCAACAAGAAAGGGATTATCTGCTACTCCGATCCTGCCTCTATGAAACTCGAATTTGCATCATGAAAATGACTTTGTCAAAAGTTTGCATCCTACTCCTTTGTAGGAATGTACTTAAGCAACATGATTCTTCTTTGCACACAATCTCATAGATGGTGATACCAGATGTCGATATGCTTGGACTGATCATGAAAAACTGGATTCTCGTAGAGTTTGATACAACTCTAATTGTCACAGTAAATCACTATAGGATCAATCCGCTGACCAAATCACCCAACAAGAATCTTCCTCATCCAAATAGCCTCACAAGCTGCTTAACTAGCAACCATGTACTCTGCTTCTGCTGAACTTAGTGCAATTGATCTCTGTTTCCTGTTGTACCAAGAAACTGTTGTTGATCCAATACTGAAGATTCCCCTTGATGTGCTCTTTTTGTTGGATGGACTCCCTGCCCAATCTGCATCTGTGAAGCCTTGAAGCTTTACTCTCTCTATCCGTCTATACCAAAGACCAAACTAAATGGTGCCTCTGAGGTATCTCAACACATGTTTAGCTTCCTTCCAATAAAGTTTGGTTGGCTTAACCATCGCTTAACTATAGTAAGCCGGTTAACTACAAATCACATGTTCGGTCGTGTGTTCACCAAATACATAAGTGAACCTACAAGTTGTATATAAATAGAAGCCTCCACTACTTCACCTGAAGTAACATCTTCCTTCCTACAATTACTTGCTAGAGGAGTCTCCATGGGTTTTCTGCTCTCCATGTGGAACTTCTTCAGTATCTCGTTGGCGTACTTGCCCCGAGACACAAACAATTCCTCATCTCCTTGCCATAATTCCATAACAAGAAAATAATGTATGAGCCCTAGGTCCTTCATCTCGAATTCTCTTACAAGATCCTCTTTGCAAGATTTTATCAACTTCTCATCACCCGTTAGAATCAAATCATCGACATATAATACTATAATCAACAATTTACCTTCAACCACAATATGGTAAAGGTTTGCATCTGCTTCACTTTTGGTGAAGCCCAACCCGATGAAATAATTGTCAATTCTGGTGTACCAAACATGGGGTGCTTGTTTTAGTCCATACAATGCTTGCTTGAGTCTGCACACATGCGACTCTCTGTTGAAGGTCTCAAATCCTTCCGACTACTCAATATACACCTCTTCCTTAATCATACCATTGAGTAATGTTGTCTTCACATCCATCTGATGTATCTTCCATCCCATCTATGCTAACAATGCTATAATAGATCTGATTGAAGAGTACCTTGCTACTGGAGCAAAGATCTCATCATACTCAATTCCCTCCACCTGAGAGAACCCTTTGGCCATAAATCTGGTCTTGTGTTTCTCAACACTCCCATCTGTTGCTTGCTTTACCTTGTAAAGCCATCTTGAACTCACCATTGACTTGTCTTCTGGTCTTGGGACCACTTCACAAACACTATTTCTGATAATGGAGTCATACTCAACCATGGCATCAAACCATACTGGTTGCTACACTGCTTCCTTGAATGAAGATGGCTCGACCTCTACACTCTTGCTCATCAAAGCCATGTAACTAGTGTGTTGATTTGGTGACCTTCTTTGCCTACGTTGTGATGTCGGTGCTCCCACATTCTCTCTAGCATCATGCATTAATATGTTAGCCTCTCTGGTGCACTTCCTTCCATATCTAAAAGTCTCTGCATGAGTGGGTGCTTCCACTCTATGCTCCTCTGCATGTGGCTACTCCATCATCTTGAGGTTCCTCCTTTGGAGCTAAAAGCTCCTCATTTGCATGTAACTGAAGTTCCCTCTTAAGGAACATCTCATGGCCTTCTCTTCATCGAACTACAAACCACTGTCATACTATTGAATGACAGGTACACCCGATAGTTGTGAGTTGTATCACTGTACCCCACAAATATGCCCAACTCAGCTATTGGCTCTAGCTTTTTCTGTGCATCCTTGATAACATGACAATAGACTGATGAACCAAATATCCTAAAGTGTGCCACATCTGGTTTCTTACCTGAAAAATATTCTTCTGGTGTACTCATCCTGAGAATTCGATGAGGGCTTCTGTTCTGCAAATAAACAACTGTGTTGCATGCTTCAGCCCACAAGTGCAACGGTAGGACCTGATAATGTAACATCACCCGTGCAACTCCCACAATACTTATTTTCTTCCTTTAAGCCACCCCATTCAGCTGTGGGTTATGAGGTGCTATTAACTCTTGTCGAATGCCTTTTAATGAACAGAAGTTCTTGAATTCATTCGACACATATTATCCACCATTATCGCTTCTGAGAGCTTTAACTTTCCTGCCAGTATCTTTCTCGACAAGTGCTTTAAATTCACAAAATTTAACGAATGTTTGATCTTTCTTCTGCATGAAGAAAATCCAACATTTACGAGAAAATCATCAATAAATATTACATAATACCTGTGCTTGGCCATGGATGTTGTCGAGAACGATCCACACACATCTGAGTGAACTCTATCAAGGATTACTTGCGTTCCACTGTCATTATCATGAAAGGAATATTTGGTGTACTTCGCCAATGTACACCCTTTGCATGTGTCTATTTGCTCTAGTGTACCCTTGGGAAGTCATGTAGAAATTTGTTGCATGATATTCAAAGCTCCGTGGTGTAAGTGACCCAATCCTCTATGCCACAACTCATTGATGTGTTGACTTTGCACCTTCTCTGCTTTTGTGCTCAAAGTAACACAATCTTATACATCCAATTTGTAGAGGTTTTTCACCCAAACCCTAATCTGCTTCACCTGTCTTGAGGCTATGTGACGAAGGAAAGCCTTTCCCTTGTTAAATATTACATCATAACCACAGTCCTCCAACATGGCAAATGAAACCAAATTGTTCTTCAAACCTGGAACATACATGACATATTTTAATGTGAGAGGAGAACCTGACTCCCTATGAAAGGTAATAGTATCGATGTCGGCCGCGATATACCTCCCATCATCTCCCATCTCGATGTGCATCTGGAGGTCCTTCTCCTCCAAGCCACCAAAGAACTCTTTATTATTGGTCATATGGAATGAGGCTCCACTATCTAGGTACCGCACACTACCCATCACCGATGTCACCATGCAAGCGATGAGGGTGAAATCTAGTTCGAATTGTGAAGCAAGAGTTTCACTCTGCTACTCCTCTAGAGGGCTTCTTACCAACCTTCTTGTGTGGACAATTTGTGGCATAGTGTCCCAGCTCATGATAGTGAAAACATTTAATCTTCGATATGTCCTTATTGCCGCTCTGATTGGAATCTGTTTTGGAATGGGATGACTTCCCCTTCCCTTTCTTTTCCTTTCCATCTAAGGCATATTTCTCCTTATCATCATGCTTAGATGAGGATCCATATTTGGTGTTCCGCCGAATCTCTTCTTGTACCAAGTCAAACATAATCGCTCCCACTCCGGGAGCTTCTCCCTCCCATTAATTGAGCCTTGGTAGTTGTGCCAACTGTTGGGAAGGCTTAGAAGTGTTAGGCTCACCAGGTCATCTTCAACAAATATAACACCGACACTTCCAAGTCCATCTCGACATTGGGTGAACTTGGTCAAGTACCTTGGTATTGAGTCGCCCTTCTCCATCTTGATCTTTCTGAGCTTGTCCTTCAGTTCCAACTTCCGGTGGTCACTGCTATTTTGAAACAGGTCTCTCAAGGCCTTCCACATTGCAAATGGAGTTTCCTTACCGTGGCGGTTCGAGATAATATGATCTCAAACTCCTTCTAGGACAATTCTTCTCGTCTTTTCCATACACTTTCTCCACTCAACTGGATCTTGAGCATCAACTGGATTAGGAATATCTTTACCTATGAATTCCTTAAGCCCATTGTCTTCCAACATTGCCTCCATCATGTCCTTCCAAGCATTATAGTTCGAACTACCCTTAAGGGCATATTTGAGTCTCAATCCATAGAATAACATCCTATTGGCTCTGAAGTATGATAGTGCAAATTCAATTTCCCTTGCAAAAGACAAACTCATATTCTCTTCTTCTATAGTGATTTCAGCTCTGATACCATGTACAAATTCCTTATAGATTCAAATGCAGATTGTAATATGCTAAAACAATTGAATTGAATCTACTCTACTCATTAGCGGAAACAATAAATGATTGATGAAATCACGATGCATAAAAGAGAAAGAATTCAATCACACATAACACAATAATTTTCTAGGGAAATCAATAGTTAAAAACCCCTGCTATCTGTATATTGCATTAATCATAAAATATGAGAAGATTACAATACTTTTCTCAAGCCCGAGAAACCTCTACACTATCTCAATCTATCTCACTGCTTCTCAGAAAATCTCAAGCCAATACTTAGCCAATTCTGCTGCTTACCAAGTTCCTATTTCCCTGTGCAGTTTCCTAGGGAATTAGCCCATCTTTAATTGGGAAATTCCACAAATATGAATTGCGCAATCCTCATAGGCCTTTCTCTGATTGCATGCACCACCTGTACAATTTAGATGATTATAAAACTGATAGTACACTATCCCTGAACTCCAATCTCAACTGGATCTTTCTCTGATCTGACATGCATGAGTTAATTTTGAGTGAATCTTCAATTTCCTGGTTGATCAGTGCTGGTTACACAACACTACTGCAGGGTACACCCCACTACTGGATCTCCCACTAATTCCTCCATCAATTGGAACTAGTTTAATTGACTTTACCTCAGTTAAACTGAATTAAATAATTACAACTCAAAATAAACTCAACAAGGTCTCCTAAAAGTAGGAGACACTCTATATGACTCTAGTTAGACCCTCAATTCGAATTAACTGAGCCAACTAAGTCAAATTAACTTAGTTAACTATTACAAGTTGTCATGAGATGTGAAATTACAATTTAATTCCTAATTTAATTCAAGGACAAATTAAATTAGGATTTTCTTGTTGCATTTTTAACAACTTCTACTAATACTACCCACTTCTTTAATTATGGTAAAGATCCCAAAATTTGAACCATTTGAGTTGATTATGATTTTCCAAATCATGAAGTTTTGAGATCAAATTGAAGACTCAAGACATGTTACAATGCACATGCTCCTCACAACTTTTGAGAGCATGACAAATCACTTAGAGTTATTGAGAATCCATTTGACATCCAAAAAAATAAATCCTAAACAAAAAAGGAGGGCTCATTGCCTACAAAGACTGCAACTCTCTTCAAATCTCCAACACAAAATTGCTTTCGAGGATGAATAAACACCAATCGATTTGTTTCCCATTTTTTCCTCTTAGTGCCATCCTAGAAGCACTAGAGAATGCATGTTAAAATTTACCTAAAGGGGAGGTTCCCCTAAAATCTCCTTGGCACGAGTAAACTTTGAAACAAAAAACAATTTGCCTAAATACAAACTACAATAACGCTGACATGAGGCTACCACAAGAATTCACCATTATCCCATCACTATCTAGAGAAACAAGCTTTAACGAGAGATATGCATGTAAACTCAATGCTTAACACATGAGATGCTCAAAATCTTGTCTCTTCATATTACTATTTGTAGGATGAATGAAATATGGATGTTGCACCATGTGGCAACTTGTGATACCAATGAGATTTGTCACATGAAAATTTAATACCTTTAGACATGTCATTGCCCTTGAATAGATTTAGGGGATGGGGTGTTGTAAAGTGCCACTAATGACTAATTCCCCAAATTTTGACCTCCATAGTTGGCCCAATCATCTACTTCTTTGTTGAGTTCTTGTGAGACATGATAGATGGTAGAGGAAGAAAATAAATTCGTTTCTTGCCTACTCCGATCCAAGCTTGACATGAAAGCATGATCCATTGGCTTTGGATAATTCACCATATGGTTAATGATGACTTTTAAGATTTTATTATTGAGCCGAAAGGCTCATTCTACAACCCAGTATGATATGTAACTCTGTCCGTCCATCATCAAGTTGAAATTTTGCTCATGTCGGCCAAAATAAAAAATTTAAAAAATCTAAAAATTAAAAAATTAAATAACTATACAAAACATTTAAATAATATCAGCTCATAAAAAAATTTGCAAGTGAAGAAATTAGATCCCTTTCGACTCATATTAGATCCGTATTTAAGATAGATCTATGTTGATTATAAAAAAATACACTTTTTGAACATTTTAAGTCCTTACCACAAAATGTAAATTTCTATCTTATTGTTAGGGCAATACTAATACCCCATACATAATAAAATTTAGATATCCCTTAGAAATCCATTATAATACCCTATAATTACCATCCTAAATTAAAATTCATAATTTTAACATTATGTTAAAAACATTATTAAAAAAAAAGAATTTAAAAGACTATTTAAAAACTAAAAACCATTTACCATAAAATATAATGAGTCTTAAAATTTAATATAAAATTAATTACTAATTAATATTGAAATGCATTCTCACCAATTATAGTTCTTAAAAAATTAACAAAGTAGTCAATTTCACCAACACTAACTTTGAGGTTAAGTATCTAACATATCCACTATTCCTTTCTGTTAAAAAAATCTTTTAGGTCTACCCTCATCTTCTTTTTAGTAATTGACACCAAGGGAGAACACAATATGTTCTAAAGACAAAGTGGTGAGTTTGCCCAACACTAACTTTGAGGTCTATAATCATGAATTTCATAACAATTGTTCGAGTTGTTTTTATTGTGATTTTTTAGAAGTTTTTTCAGTGGGTTTTTCTGGTCTAATTTTTCTAAAATCTCTAAAATATGTTCTAAAGACAAAGTGGTGAGTTTGCCCAACACCAACTTTGAGGTCTATAATCATGAATTTCATAACAATTGTTCGAGTTGTTTTTATTGTGATTTTTTAGAAGTTTTTTCAGTGGGTTTTTCTGGTCTAATTTTTCTAAAATCTCTAAAATATGTTCTAAAGACAAAGTGGTGAGTTTGCCCAACACCAACTTTGAGGTCTATAATCATGAATTTCATAACAATTGTTCGAGTTGTTTTTATTGTGATTTTTTAGAAGTTTTTTCAGTGGGTTTTTCTGGTCTAATTTTTCTAAAATCTCTAAAATTCGATAGGAATTTATTGAAATCACAATTTTCATTGGTAATCTCTACAGAATCCCCAAGTGCGGTAAAGTTTTTTCAAGGCGTTGAATCTATATATACAATAAAAAAACCAATTTAAATAATAAAAATTAAGACTTCATCTCAATTTATCCTACCCAATTTCAACACCGGAAAATCTAAAAAATCACACTAAAAACAACTCTACAATTTTCAACCGAAAAATGGTAACCAAACAATAACACAATTTGAGATGTGAGATCTGATTCTTAGAGATGGGAACCACATTCCAAGGTGGTTTTGGTATTTCAAAATTAGTTGTAAAGGCAGGCACTTTTCAACCACACAAATTGATAAATCCCCTTCCAACACAAAATCTAATCCCATCATCACACCGCATAATTGCTACGCTAGAAAGGAGGGTAGAATATTGGTTTCTCATGGACAAACGGAACACAAAAATAGGCGTCAACTAACGCCAAACCGTGGGCCGCCGTTAAACCGAAAAAGCAAAAATTAAAAAAAGCCAAAAAGAACCCCTCTAAATAGCGGGAGGCTTTCGCCCCGTGTATTTGTTTGGCAGCGATCGTGTTCAGCATTGTATCTGAGTTTGCGAAGGGTTCTCCGAATAAGATTTCCGTTAATCGGAAGCAGGTCGCAGAGCAAACCAGGTAAGTCCGAGTTTATTTCTGCAATGAAATATGGAAAAGATACAGAAATTTGAATCATGTTATGGAAAAAAGGGTCACTTTTAAGGATCTTGTTAGGGTATGAATGGTTATTTTTGTTTTCTGTAGGTTTTCAGATTTGCAGGATATGTGGGATTTTTATTAATGTTTATTTTTATGGGGGGCGGGCTTGGGCTGGAGCGGGTCGGGATTTGTTGTATTAGAATGAATATTTAGAAGATTAATGGCGGAAGTTTTCAATTTTTGGCGTGCTCTTGTAATGTATTTATTTTAGGGTTTGAGTTTTTTTCAGGGGCAATGACGACGAAGGCGTGGAGTAGTGGTGTGGGGGCATGGGCAGCCGACACGGAGCGGGAGGAGGCTGAGCAGCGTCTCGCCGCTGTTGAGTCGAAGAAGGACGACGGTAATTTTCCCTCCCTCACAGAGTCGGTCACGGCCAAACAACCCAAGAAGAAAAAGGGCCAGACATTGAGCCTGGCGGAGTTGCAGTCTGGGAGACCCGTTGGCCCTGGCGGGAGGACCAAGGGTTTTACTGAGAATAAAGGGTTGACTACGGAGGAAATGTTGGTTCTACCCACCGGCCCCCGGGATCGAACTGGGGAGGAGCCTGAGTATGGTGGTGGGGGTTTGGGGGGTGGATTCAGGGATTATGGGCGCAACAGAGATAGAGCGGCTTTTGGCAGTGGCAGGGATGAGGGGAGGAAGGGTTACGGGGGTTTTGATGATGATAGAAGACAGGGGCAGCAGTCTAGAGGCGGCGGTGATAGGGATATGCCTTCCAGGGCTGACGAGGCGGATAATTGGGGCAGTGCGAAGAAATCCTTGCCACCTATGTCGTCCCCGGGAAGTTCCTTCGAACGGCGGAGATATGACGGGGATCGATTTGAAGGCGGTTCTAAAGGATTTGATAGCGGTTCCAGAGGATTTGATGGTGGTTCTAGAGCTGATGAAGCTGATAATTGGGGCAGTGGAAAGACTTTTGTTCCCAGCGCACCGCCAGATCGGAAGTCCATGGGCTTTGGATCTAGCTATAATCCGGCATCGGATTCGGACAGGTGGGGTAGCAGGAGCTCGTTTAAAGAATCAAACAGAGATGACGATCGTCTTGCTGAACGGCCTCGGCTCGTTTTGAATCCTCCAAGAGCTGCGGCATTACCTGCTTTGAGTCCAGGTGTTGATTCCGATGCGCCAAAGACAACGAAGCCAAGTCCTTTCGGATCTGCACGACCTCGTGAAGAGGTTCTGGCTGAGAAGAATCCAGAATGGAAAAAACATGAAAATGATATCGAAGAGAGAGCTGAGAGAAGGCATTCCAGCAGGCCTACTAGTGCACATTCTAGCCGTCCTGGTAGTCCCGATTCACAATCTGAAGTGGCCCCGAGGCCTCGAACAAAATTGAATCCATTTGGAGATGCAAAACCGAGGGAAGAAGTGTTGAAAGGGAAGGGATTGGATTATCGCAAGATGGAATTCGATCTAGATCACCGTCGCGTTGAAAGGTTAGTTGATTCCTCTCTTGTCTGTGCTGTTAAGACACATGCTGATAGGGTAACTCCCATGTAATTTTCTTTGGTGTTGTCTAACTTACTCTAAATATTGTACGTTTTGAAGTACTATTATTCTAGGTTTTGGAGTTTCTACGTTTTGAAGTACTATTCTAGGTTTTCGAGTTTTTGGCTGGAATCTGGTGGAACAATATTTGGTGTCTTTTGTTGTTGTTTAAAATTCGTTTTTTAAAATTCTTTTTCGAATCCACAAATGGATTCAGTGCCCTGAAAGACCTTCGGGGCGCTTGGATTATGTAAAGTTATAGATCAAACTTGTGACTCGAACAAATTCCTGTTGGATTTTAATCAAATTTGACAGGAAAATATGGCTAGAAAACCTACAAATATTCGGTTAAACCACGGCAATTTTTTTGGCGGGTTTGTTGGCATGTTTTTGGGAGTTTCATAAATGGGTTGCTATTTAAAAGATTAATCTTCCCAATTTTTATTGCATCGTTATTTTTTTTTTTTGAATTCCTTCATCCAAATATCTAGCATGAATTTGTTTTCTATGAATTTTTTTTTGCATGTTTGTTATTTCTTACATTTGTTATATTTTTTTGCATGATTGTTATTTCTTACATTCCGTAGCCTTGGGGTGTTTTTTTGCTTTCTTTTGCCAGATATATTTGCCAGCAGTTCCTTTACACTTAAATGTAGGACTATAAAACTCTTCATTATCCAATTTTATGATGATGAGTGGATTCCTTGGAGTCTGAACTCTATTTTTGGGGAAATATTGCTTATATATACTTACAGTTGTCCCTTTGGCTAAGCTAGTGCCTTATGAGGATATATTAATTCAAAATCACGGAGGACTTTAATGTATGCTTTTGTGATTGTTTGTCATGTTAATTAGCAGGCGGGTTGTTAATTAGTATCGCGTTTTACCTGTTGCGGGTTATTTGAATTGTTCTTTTCCTTCTATATTATGTTTTTCACCTAACATGAATTAGTTTGCAGACCTGAGACAGAGGATGAGGTTAAATTGAAGGAAGAAATAAATGCATTGAAAGAACTTGCTAAACAGAATAATGATGGTAAAGTTGCAGAAAATGGAAATGCTTCAGGTGAAGAAAATCAACAGACATTGTCTGAAACAATAATGAAGAAAGAAAAAGAGTTGGAGCTTTTGATTACAGAATTGGATGATAAAATCCGTTTTGATAATAAAAGGGGTGGTGATAGACCAGGTTCAACAGGGGGACGGCCTTTTGAATCTTTTGAGAGACCTGGGTCACAATCAGGGCGCTCGGACAATGGAAAGAATTTTGAGTCATTTGAGAGACCCAAATCTCGTGGCAGTGAAAGTGGAGGTGCAGATGTATGGACAAGGTCTGGTGAAGAAAGGAGAGGGATGTATGGAAGCAGAGAGAGGACTTTTACCAATCGAGAGAGGTTTGATTCTGCACTAAGAATTTATATTGAACATTTTTGTTGGGACTGTTACATACAGCATGGCATGTTTTAAAGGTTAAGGGCTGCTATTATACATATTTTTTTTTTTTAGTCTGAGGTTTTGTTTCTGTCAACCCTTGCAGGCCCGATTCAAGAAATAGATGGTGAACTCTTGGGCCTCTGCATCAAGAACTCTGGAAAATGCAGATATCTGGACCTCTTCGGGGCAAAATAAGTGATTATGCATTACCCAGTTCTTCTTCGGCATCTTTGGAATTTTTGCACTATATTATCTGAGAAATGGTTTCAACAATTTATAATTCAAATTATTCATATAACAATGTCTTATTCATCACCCTCAGGTGCTGTAACACTTGAATAGGTCATTTTGGTCAAGTTCTCATTGCTTTAAAGTTTAACCTCCTATTGGAATTTTCAGACTCCGAGAAGATCTACCTCTACCTTTGGGATTTTTTGAGGTGGCGTTTGCTTGAATGGCATGAGCTTTGATCTCAATGGATTGCAGTGAAGACTGTCAATGGGGGGCAGTTCATTGGCAGTTGGAGCTCATGATTTTGCATGTAGAAATTCTAGTATTTGTTTTCACTAGTCTTGTGGTGCCAGCTTTCTCTGGTTACCTAAACTATGAGATTGCTTCACTGGCTTAATATGGGTGCCAATAATCATGATGCAATTTCAACTCTGTGCCCAAAATGTTGCTGCGATTGACAGTCATTAGATAGATTCATGTTTTAAGATATTGCTTGACAGTTTTGTAGACTTTGTTTAGTGTTTTTATGCTGTGTATAGTTACAGCATCTTGTTTTTGTCATACACTCGAGCTTCTGAATTGTACTAAGCACTCCAGAAGTTCAGAAACTGGAAATGGTCCCCGTGATGAAGCTTATAGAAAATTTATTTATATGCTGCATCATGGCTATAAACTACATTTCGAGGCTCCTCTTGTAATCCAATTCTTGTAATATTGAGTAATTTGGGCTTTTACGTAATGTTGGCGGGTTCTTATTTTTATTTTTTAAAATCCTTTAATGAAAGTACAAAATTTGTCCTATGGGTAGTGGATTTGAGAGTTGAGAGGATTGTGTCTGTCAATGCAGTTTTAGAGATGAGCAACATTGAAATATGCTTTCTTAGCCATTGTTTTATTGATCACTGGATATGGTTGTGGATTGACGGAGTATCATCTGGGGTTGTCTGTTTAGTGGATGACTCCATTTAACTCTGGTCAGTGTTTGTCCAAAAGGCAGTGAATTAGCAGTTAAGCAGGACATGCAATTTTTGTTCAAATAATATTTATAGATAAATATGGAATGGAACATAGAAATTTCCGTTGTTTTATTGACTGTTGGATATCGTTGTTGTGCACATTGTCAAATGTTTTCTTTTTGTTTCCATTTACGTGCCGGTGAAGATTACCTATGCTTGTTCATGGTTTGTCGGCCGTGAGATGCTTAATGGTTTCAACTAGCAAGTATTTAGAATGCAAACCTGTCGAAAGAAAAGTATGGCTTCCGTCAACCATGAGATGTCCTGTTTTTAACTGGCAAGTCTGTTAATGCAGACCTGCAGCAAGAAAACCCATGTAATTCTTTTCTTTCGGCGAATCACATGTCCTGTATCCCAATATCTTTTTGAAATTAGTCGACTACGTTGGTCTATCCTAAATTCATGAGATGTCCTGTTTTTAACTGGCAAGTCTGTTAATGCAGACCTGCAGCAAGAAAACCAACCTATGTAATTCTTTTCTTTCGGCGAATCACATGTCCTGTATCCCAATATCTTTTTGAAATTAGTCGACTACGTTGGTCTATCCTAAATTATATATTTTGAAGTTTGTTTTAAAGGATTTTATCATTATATATTACTCCAACATGTTATTGATTCGCTATAGTAATATTAATTGTTTATTTCGAAATTTATTATTACTTCAACATGTTATCGATTCACTATAGTTTATAGTTTAAAAGTAGAAAAAACAAATATTAATTATTTATTTGGAAGTTTTATAGTTTATAGTTTAAAAGTACCAAAAAACAAATATTAATTAATTTGGAAGTTTGAAATTTTGATTCATTGTAGTCCGAAGTTTTAAAGGAAAATTGTTGATTCACTATACTTATGGTTTAAAAGTAGAAAAGTCAAATATTAATTATTTATATGAAGTTTTAAATGTTGATTCACTGTAGTTTGAAGTTTTAAAGAAAAAACAAATATGTAGTTTGAAGTTTTAAAGAAAAAACAAATATCAAATGTTTGTTTCAGAAAAATAAATATTAAAAGTAGAAAGTCAAATATTAATTATTTATATGAAGTTTTAAATGTTGATTCACTGTAGTTTGAAGTTTTAAAGAAAAAACAAATATCAAATGTTTGTTGCAGAAAAATAAATATTAAAAGTAGAAAAACAAATATTAATTATTTATTTGGAAGTTTTAAATGTTGATTCACTATAGTTTGAAGTTTTAAAGAAAAAACAAATATCAAATGTTTGTTCCAGAAAAACAAATATTAAAAGTAGAAAAACAAATATTAATTATTTATTTGGAAGTTTTAAATGTTGATTCACTGTACTTTGAAGTTTTAAAGAAAAAACAAATATCAAAGGTTTGTTTCTGAAAAAACAAAAATATCAAATGTTTGTTTCAGGAAAAACAAATATCAAATGTTTGTTTCAGGAAAAACAAATATCAAAGGTCTGTTTTGATTTTCATGATTTAGAGCCACGAATTAATCACTAACTAAAATTATATAGCTAAGACCTAGGTATAAATATCAAATGTTTGTTTCAGGAAAAACAAATATCAAAGGTCTGTTTTGATTTTCATGATTTAGAGCCACGAATTAATCACTAACTAAAATTATACACCTAAGACCTAGGTATAAATCTGTTAATAAATCTGTTAAACAATCTGTTAATGTTGTTTAGTTGGTTTATTAACTATTTTTGTAAAGAATAAATATTAAAATTTCAATATTAAAAATTAAATACATTGAATCTAATAAAATTATATAGCTGAGACCTAGGTTTAGATTTGTTAATGTTGTTTAGTTGGTCTAGGTTTAGATTTGTTAATGTTGTTTAGTTGGTCTATTAACTATTTCTGTAAAGAATAAATACTAAATTTTTAATAATAGAAATTAAAGACATTGAATCTAATAAAGTAAGGGAAATTACATTCTTTTTTGTTTACATTATGGCAAATCTCTTGTATTTACATGTTTGGGCTTTGGCAAATCTCTGGTATATAGCTGAGACCTAGGTTTAGATTTGTTAATGTTGTTTAGTTGGTCTATTAACTATTTCTGTAAAGAATAAATACTAAATTTTTAATAATAAAAATTAAAGACATTGAATCTAATAAAGTAAGGGAAATTACATTCTTTTTTGTTTACATTATGGCAAATCTCTGGTATTTACATGTTTGGGCTTTGGCAAATCTCTGGTATGTACATGTTTGGGCTTTGCAATAAAACTTGAGAGTGGACATTCCATGATATCTCAAAGTCATTAAGTCATAAGTTATTGTGATAAAATTTTTAAGAGGACATTCCATGATATCTCAAAGTCATTAAGTCGTAAGTTATTGTGATAAAACTTTTAAGAGTGGACATTCCATGATGTCCTAAAGTCATTAAGTCGTAAGTTATTGTGATAAAACTCTGTTATTGTGACAAAACTCTGGTATAGTTTGATTCCAATGGATTTGTTTGGTTTTTGTAGTAAGTTATTGTGATAAAACTTTGTCATAGTTAGATTCCAATGGAGATGGACATGTTTGGTTTTTGTAGTAAGTTACTGTGATAAAACTTTGTCATAGTTAGATTCCAATGGACATGGACATGTTTGGATGTTTGGCTTTTGTAATAAAATTTAGAATAGGTACCCCTTGTGATGGTTTGTGTTGTGTTTACTTGTATATCTAACTTGTGGACATGGACATGCTTGGATGTTTGGCTTTTGTAATAAAACTCAGAATAGGTACCCCTTGTGATGGTTTGTGTTGTGTTTACTTGTATATCGAACTTGTGATGATAAGATATACTTCTTGATTCATTTTGGTTTCAAAAAAACACCAATTTTTTTTTTTTTTTCAAGATTTAGGGGAATTAAAATCATTAACTAGAATTATCTGCCCAATATGTTTTGTGATTTATGTACCTAATATGTTTTGCAATTGCTATGGGTGATCTTGTAATTCATCTCAAATAGGGAACTTGGGACTTAATTGAGTACTAAGATGTTAGAGTTGGGATACATAACTTTTGAATAAAGATACAAAAAATCATTGATTAGTGATTTTAAGATGAGTAGTATGAATTAAATATATGTTGACATTGCAAAATTGAATATGATAAAAGTCAATGATTGATTAGGGATTTGAACTTGGGTAGTATGAGTTAAATATATGTTGACACTACAAATTAAACATGGCAGTGAATGATTGATTAGGAACTTGAACTTGGGTAGTATGAGTTAAATATATGTTGATATTGCAAAATTAAATATGATAATGTTTCAATTTAGAAATTTTGAGTACAAAAAACCAATATTTAATTAGGATTTGAGCTTGAATAGTACGAGTTAAATATATTTTGATATTGTAAAATTAAATATGATTATGTCTCATTTTAGAAATTAGGAGTACAAAAAGCTAATGTTTGATTAGGATTTGAACTTGAATAGTATGAGTTAAATATATGTTGACATTGCAAATTTAAATAGGAAAGTGTCTATTTATAATTTAAATGTAAACCTTGTACAATTGAATTGCATTGTAGGAATTCAATTATGTTTAAATGTAAAAACATGAATTTTGAAGTCAAAATGAATCAAAAGATGAATTTTATTGTCAAAATGCCTTTAAAAATGTTGAGATTTATTGTTATTATTTAAAAAATGCTGAGATTTATTATTATTATTTTTAAATTATTTGTGTAAACATGGATATTAATTTTTTTTTATTATTTTTAAAAATTATTTATTTGTAAAGATGAATATTAATTTATTTAAATGAAATATATAATTTGTTTGGATGATTACTTTTTATATATAATTATGTAAATAAATTACTTTTTATTTACAATGTGGGAAAAATAATTTTGAATTTAATGGAATTATATATATATAATTTGAAGGAATTAATTATTGATTCAGTTTTGTTTAAACTTAATTTGTTTTTGTTTTGTTTCATTTTTTAATTTTTATGTGGTTTAGTGTTTTTGGAGATTAGTGATTGCTATATTCACAAGATATTTGCATAAGGAAGATCCACTCAGACGGGTAACTTCTTGATGGCTCAACCACAAAACCTAACGCCCAGAGTGTTGAGAGAATTGAATCTGTGACCTTTCAATAACAAAGGTGCTTTAACCACAAGGACTTGACCAATTGAGCTATCGTTTGAGGTTGTTCAAATTCATTTTGTTATTTTAATTTCTCAATTATGTATAATGCCCTAAAGCAACGCCTTTGACATTCTAAGATTGAGATGACCCAAATTGAAGTGCATAATAAAATGATGTCTCAATTTGGGCCATCTCAATCTTAGAATGCCAAAGGCATGGCTTTAGGGTATTACACAATTGAGAATTTATAATAATAAATTGAATTTGAACATCCTCAGAAGTTAGCTCAATTGGTCAAGTCCCAGTAGTTAAAGCACCTCAATTGGTCAAATCCCAGTGGTTAAAGCACCTCTGCTATTGAAAGGGCCCATATTCAATTCCCTCAACACTCTCGGGGTTAGTTTTTGTGGTTGATCGTCATGCACTTCAATTTGGGTCATCACAATGTTAGAATGCCAAAGGCGTTGCTTTAGGGCATTATACATAATTGAGAAATTATAATAACAAAATGAATTTGAGCAACCTCAAAGGATAGCTCAATTTGTCAAGTCCCAGTAGTTAAAGCACCTCAATTGGTCAAGTCCCAATAGTTAAAGCACCTCAATTGCTCAAGTCCCAGTGGTTAAAGCACCTCTGCTATTGAAAGGTCCCATATTCAATTCCCTCAACACTCTCGGGGTTAGGTTTCGTGGTTGATCATCAAGCGGCAAGTTACCCCTATCTTATGAATGTAGCAACTACTAATCTTCAAAGGCACTAAGCCACATAAAAAAAATGAAACAAAACAAAAACAAATTAAGTTTAAACAAATCTTAATCAATAATTAATTCCTTCAATAATATATTCCTTTAATTAATTCCTTTAATTATATATTCGTTTAATTAATCTTGGTCAAATTCAAAATTATTTTTCCCATATTATAAATAAAATGTCAATTTCTCTTTACTTTAATCATCCAAACAAATTCTATATTTCATTTAAAATAAATTAATATTCATCTTTACAAAAACAAATAATTAAAAATACAAATTAACATATTTTTTCAAAATAAATCTTGAAATTATTTAACATATTTTGAAATTCTCATAAAAATATATTTTTATTAAAATAAATCTCAACATTTTTAAAAGCATTTTCCCAATAAATTCATGTTTTGATTCATTTTGAGTTCAAAATTCATATTTTTACATTGAGCTTAATCAAATGCCTATAATGCAATTCAGTTGTACAAGATTTACTTTTAAATTATAACAAAAATGATTTAACTACCTAAGGAATGATTAATTGAAAAAGTCAAAATCATATATGTTTAATGTTTTGTAAAAATAAATATGAGATGATTTTAAAAGTGATGGTTTTTTTTTGAAAAATATGATATTTGACATAGGATGAACATCACAAATTATTACATGGTTAAAACTCTTAAAAAAAATAGTACATGGTCTCAATCAACTCGATCATTTAAGCAATTTATTAATACGAAAGCTATCAATATTGAGGATAATAAGAATCATTGAATCACTTTGTCTTTGAATCACATAATTACAAATGTTTATTAAAGAATCAAATTATGAAGTACACTTCTACCTGAGACACATTAAACCAAGTTAAGTATATAAATATCTTCACAATTTGTTTCACTGATTTATAACAAGATAATTAACAATTATAATTTAGTAAGAATTATTTTGAACTTTGATGGTATTGTAAATATTGCAAAATATCATTTTTGTTTTTTGGTTGAGTTATGGGGAATCATTATTGACCGAAATTTTGGTCGTCCTAGGTTCAGATCTAGTTTGTTGACCATATATCCTAGATTAGGAGAAATACCCAATAAACCACACCTAGTAGGAAACTTGGGCCTCAATCTAAGGTCGAGATATCCCAATTTGGGTACATAACCTCTTATAAAAGAGACAATGAGCCAATGTCACAGTGGGGATTTGAACTTAAGTGGGATGAGTATGAAACTTAGATCCCCATTGACATTTGTTGACATTTTGAATTCGAATGGGTTAATGTCTCATTGTAGATATCAAATGTTACCATTGCACAATTCAATTGCAATACATGAATTTAAGAATGCTAAATCCACATTTACATAAAAATATTAAATTTGTTAATTAAAATTTGCAATTTTATAATAATTTCTTATTTAAATCAAAATGATGTCAATTTATTTTGTAAGTTAAGTTTTGTTTGTATTGCCTCCAAATTTCAAAATATGCCTCTTAATCACATAGTTCAAACTATCACTGATCTCAATCTGCCTCTAGGGAAATCACATCTATTGATAAGTAATTTAAGAGAGAGTATCAAAATAAAGCAATTGTATCCGATCGCAACAATACCTATCCAAAACTAGCTACACGAGAAAACAAAATAACTATGTAGAACCATAATTTGGATTGAAGAGGCAGTGGAAGTCATAGGAGCAAGGTCCAGTGCACTTGTACCAACTAGAGCAGAGGGCTTGAGCTCACATTGAAGATGGCTTTTCAAGTGAGTTAAGTGGGCATCCAATTTCTCCAAATAAGATCGTTAATTACGTTGCACCCTCCAGATCTTGTTCAAGGAAGAAATAATGTCATTTTGATCTTCATTCTTCTCTTTTAAGACTTACCCAAAAGAGTTTTGATCTGCCAATAGAGGGTAATGGAATGTAAGTATTGGATATGTCTTCCACTAGTGTGGCTAGGGCCAGGGATCCAATTAGATACTTCAAGAATTTTAGAGTTTGAGTATGCCTGGTGATCATTAATGACATAAGTTTCTAATTGATGGATCTCCTCCCGGATGTCAAGAGAAGTCACTGAGTGAAAAATAACAGCTGCTTCCTAAGCTTGAGCTTGTGTACGTGATCGACCTTATTGATTGCGACCACTAGATCCCCTATATCCGCACATTCATTGTCATGGCATGGTGGACCAATAAGGCAGAAACTGTACGAGAAACTAGAGCCCCAACTGATCCAACCAGAAAGAATTATATCCAAACAAGCCAAAATAGACTAAGAACCAAACATTACAGGTACATCCCGACAACCCTATCCAACATGAATAATTAGACTAATGCGCCCCTGACACAAAAGACCACTGCCATGCATACACCCTATAATCTAGGAAACCACATAACATAGGGAGCATAAAATTGTATTAATGAACAAGAAATCATCCAACCTATCCATACCAATGCAGAGAGTGTAGAAAATAATAGGGAGAGGGAGAACAAGAACCCCCAAAAGCCAGGAGGTCTAAAGGTACAAAGCACACAGATTTTGTGTATATTAAAAGAGAGCATCCATAATTGAACCCTACAAACACAAAGATAATAGAAATCAGAGGACAAGAGGAGCCAATATCCTGGAAACACTACCCTCATTTTTCGAAGACAACCAAATTTTGATTGCAAAAAGTTTAGATATAATGCCAACAATCTCCTCATATGGTTTCGACAATCTCCACGAAAAACACAAGAGTCCCTGCTCGTAGCACTGAACCACCACCCAAAATCCTAAGCAAACAGATTAGGAGATTAGATCCAGAAAGCATCTTAACTTGCATGCAATCTCGAGTCATTTCCACTGTAGCACCACAGGTAAGTGAGCACTACTAGTTGATAGGCCAAAAATCACTTCGGGTCTCTACCAACTTACCACTAGATGTTGACTCAATAGTATTAAGGATTTGAAAAGATAATCCCACCAACTATGGGGGAGGAGACGAAGTCGAACATACATTTTGTAGAATTTTCAAAAACTTTGCAAGACAAGCACCTTGTGGGAGGCGAACTATTGTGATATACAAAATTAAATTTCGTATGCTTGGTACATAGAGGGGGTTGGATACACCAACCCCCTTCTTAATTGCAGCGGGAGGCGGAAGGGTGGCATACAACCCTCCCAATGTCCATTGAAACATCTACAGTCACCTCGATCGGGGGGTTAATAGTCTAATATATATATATATATATATATATATATATATATATATATATCATAATTGAGATATTAATCAATTTGTTTTTTAAAATCAATTTATTTAATATCATTTTAAAGAGTTCGCTAGCCTTAATTGCATCAAAATACTTTGCCCCCATGTTTCTGATATTTATTAATTATTACATAATTATGATATTAATCAATTTATTTAATATCATTTTAAAGAGTTTGCTAGCCTTAATTGCATCAAAATACTTTGCCCCCATGTTTATGATATTTATTAATTAATTCTTAAGAAATGATGTATTTGATGATTTTGTTTTGTAAGGTGGATTCTATTGATCTACCATGAATGAAATATATCATCTATAATCATGACTCTTTTGACATAGTGTGCCATATACTGATTGGAACATTGCTAAGATGCATGAGACTGAAAATAACAAAGGAGACATAGAGGAACATAACAAACAATTACAAAGGAGAATAATATAAAAGTTGGGGCTAGTCCTTAGAGTGACCTTTCTTTCCTTTCTTTTTTCGAAACCTTGACCCATCCTTCCAAATGTTGGTTTATTAAGGCAATCTGAAGATTATCACGACGTGTTGATGGAGAATCCCTGCCAGAGTCTGAAGAATCCGACTCATGAGTTCACTTCAATGTGCCCGAAGAAACATTATTATTCACTATCTCTATGATTGCTAAAGGAACGTGGTTCACAACAGGGTCCTCAAGAGATGTTTAAGGATCTGAAGTTTGGACCTTGTCCATTGAATGCATTTCATCATCAGATCCTTCATCATCCTTGTCCAAAATAGAGGAAGCCTCATCCTCCATAGGAGGTGGGTCGCATAAATTCCAACTTTTAGCTTTGGAATTTCAAATATTTTTCTTCATTCAAGGTTGGAACAGAGGGTAATAATTCTATAAATGGATTATTTGCTGACATAAGTGGCAGCGAAAAGTAATATTCTCATAGTTCAGAGCTGGTCCAATTAAAATTACTTTTTAAATTGATTTGGTATGACAACATTTAACTGATATTGATTTAAACATATATTATGCTAAGGAGTCCACGAGAAGTATCAATTGCAAGGAAATAACCCAGGGAGAGTCCAATGCCTTGAAATACTAAGTAGTGCCACATGTGAGAAGACATATTAGGAAGCTAGACCCATATTGGTAGCTTGGTAATGACTTCTATAGAAGGGTTGAAATATGGAAACTAGGGGGTTAGGATCAGTCTGACATTGCCCCATAACCATGGCCTTCATATAAAACTCTCTGGTAGTCTTCTTGTTCAAAAAATAGCCACAATGAAGAAGCCTTTGGAGCAGAAAATGACCTTGCAACTCTTGGTGCATGAAGAATGGATCCATTGCTCAAGATATGCCAAGAGGGGCCATAAATGATTAAAACAAAAAATTAGGCCAAACTTTGCATAGATTTGATGGAGGTTCTTAAGAGTAGGTTGAAATATCTCCTCTAGATGGAAATTCCTCCTATTTTTCAACTAGAAATGACCTAAGAAATGCCTGGGATTGAGTTGCCTTTGGGGAGGGTTGTGCATGCAAAAATTCTTTATAAGAAAAATAAAGAGAGGGGGGAGGCTTTCCCATAGCATGCCCCCCTCCTTCATAAATGAAGGGCCCGAAAAGACAATGGCATCTTTACCAATATTATAGAATGGAAGAGGGGAATAATCGTCCAACTGCTTATCTTTGAAAAGTAGGCATTACATGACAAAGGGAATACCCACCCGAAGCTCTAGGGAAAGATTAAGGTCCCATACCAAATATGTGGCACAGACCCCAAGGAGTGGCAAATACCCAAATAAAAGTTTTGATAAAATCTGAAAAGAAATTTGAGGAGTAGGGGCTTGAGGGAATAAGAATGCGAAAGAGTAGGGTAATGACCTTTTTGTCACTGATGTATCCACCATCGCCCTAGCCACTACCACCTTCACTCCTACCATTGTATCAACCTCCACCGCCACTTCCACTGTTACCGTGGATAAAGGCTCCATCAGTGATCTGAGAAATTTTCATGAATTCTTTCAAACAAAAATCCCAATTATACAAGACATTTTACTCACACTTACATTTGCTTTGTGAAATTATGAGCAATGCATATTCTAACAACACTTTAGAAAACCATCAACATGAAATAAGGAACAAATAAGAAGCCATAATTATGAACAACCATAACTCAACAGTATGATAACAGAGTTTTTCCAGTGTGGACTGCGTCTCCGGGCCTGGTGTCAAGAGTGGGGATGTCGCTTCATTAGTTGCTGCAGGAAGATGATGAATACATAATGTAATCTTTGTCAATACAAGGAAGAAATCCTTTAACTTGAGTGGCATGTATCTCTCCCAAGAGACGTTCTTCTATAATAATTCTCACTCATAAAATCTCTCCTTTAGTATGTCAAAATAACAATCTCTCACATAAAGTGGCATACAAATATCCTCTCACAATGTAGCATACATGGATCTCAGAATCGAAACATTGTCTCAATAAAATCAAATAAGGACATGACAACAATGCACCTTATACCTTTAAGTCTGGGGATGGCTTGAAAATTAACTACTCAAATGGAGGAACATCTTGTGCCATCATGTTCCTTGCGAAAATCCATGAAATATGACTATAAACTCGACCCCCTTTTGGCTCGGTCAAATATGGGCCCCTCGAGAATCTCAAAGATTCCTCACAAGATTCTCTTCTTTGACACGTGAAAATTTTTTGATGTTAAAATAAAGAAATGGACTACGCCATTAGACTCCTAGCGAAAAACAGTTGATTCGAGTATAAAATCGCCATAGTTTTGACACCTTCAAAATCCTACCCCCAGGGAATCTTAAAGATTCCTCATAGAGTATTTTTTGAAATATTACCTAACATATGCTCTAACAATATTCCTAGAATCTTCTTGAGATTCATGACGTCATTGGCTTGCTTGTGCCCTCATCCCTCATGTATTCTCCATGTTTCCCTTTGAACCATTTGAATGAAATTTTATAACAAAATGTGCAGGTGAATAAAACAAAGTATGTGGTTGGCATAGTCATATTAAGTTAATTATTGTTGGAGAGGTTTTGGGTTCAAAACCCATGGAATCCCAATTTTGCTTTAATATGGTTTAAAAGCCCAATTTTGGTTTTTATATAGTTTTCAAACCATATAATATATGATATACGTATGTCCATATTGTAAAGACTTCCCAAACCATGAGAATAAGTCAAAAATGGAGGTTGCACCATGCCAAGGCCACTTGGGCCTAATTTGAGGTGCCATGTGGCACCATGCGGCAGGGTCTCATTGGTCCACATCATCTACCACCTACTTTCCATGTGTCAACTTGTGGTGCTGCCATGTCACCTATTGTGGTCCACCTGGTTTTCTGATTGGGCTGCCACATTAGCTTTGTGGGTCCCACTAGTCCTACTAAATTTGATTCCACATGTCATCTATACGTCCTTCCATGTGGCATAATGTTGACTTTGAATTTGACTTTTTCCCAGTTTGATTGAAACTTTGATTGAGCATAAATTTTGCATGCGAACTCAGATTGAGGTTCCATTTGCATCATTGGAACCAGGAAGATTATCTCCATGCTCTAGTCTTGGTTTTGACGAAATATGAAGAATTTGATTTTTGAGCCTTTCTAGAGCCACCTGGATCATTCCTTCCGAATAAGGAGATTTTGGTCCTCCAAAAGCCTAAACACAATATGCAATCTGATGTACTACCTCATATGCAGCACAACAAGTTCCCTAACAAACCACAATATCTTCTCCTTTACATTTGTACTTTAGAGCCATAAATGATGAATCGACACCTATACTCTATGCAAACCTATGGTACATATTGCAAAATACATGTTCAATTACATGACTTATCATGACCCAAGAAAACCCCATACTTTCCAAGATTTTATAACACACTCTTTGGTCAAGTTTACATCAAAATCACAACAAAAACCAATACCCCAAACTATCAACAAAAGGCCAAAAACATCATCATGTTGAATTCATAAGTGATGGAAAACACTTCATCACTTTTACAATCATTTCACAACATGTGATTTACAAAATGCAGCCATGAAAAACTACTATATCTAATAAAACCATCTCTCACTCAACAAAGTGAATGGATCACCTCCCTGTAGCTGATTTGCTTGTTGAACAACCTCACCGACTAGTTCTTGCACAGTCACTTTGTCCTTCTTGAGATGCTACTTTGGATGGAGCCTGCAATATGTGGCTCTCAGATGTCCACCTCGGTTACTATGATTGCAAAAATTATTCTTTCTCTAGACTTGCTTAACCTTTTTCCTTCCCTGATATGGAGAAGGGTTTACATGTCTTGTCTTTTTCCTTGCTACCATTCTCTTCCAGCACTTGACAATCACATGGTTATATAAGCAAAAAAAAACTACATGGTTATCTATGCCACAAGTTTTCTTCACTATTACCGATTTGCTTGTAATCAAAATGAACTTTAGAATACTAATACTTTTTATACCTTGTTTTAGCTCTCTCTGGATTGCTCACTTCCGTTTGGAAATGACTTGTAATCACGATCACTGGAGGATTGTGATGTACTCTCATCATCCTTCATTTTCTCAGACTTGTCGCCTAAATATTCTCTTGTCTCTTCCTTTCTGACATAGACCAATCCAACATGTCGTGGTAATTCCACCACTTGGATGAGATTCACAATGCCTTTCCCATTAGCTCCTAGGCCCTTGCCTTCATATCCCTTCTTCTTTATTAATCTTGAACGAATGACTGTAGTGTTCTTTTCAAAGGCACCCAAATCATCATCATCATGTGAAAATGAAATTGAATAATTACCAATACTATGTACCTCAGCTGTTGATTATGAAGCAGGTGATGATGGCTTTGCTGAGCCTTCATTGCACTTCAACTTTTACAAGGCTTCTTCTGTGGTTCGTAATTGATGCTACAATCTCTGCTTCTTGTATAAGTCTTCTCAATTCAACATTCTCTGCTTGAAGGCTCTAATTGATCTCCTCATTTGAATCATGAGAAGAAGATGAAGAAAAAAAAATTCACCTGAAGATGGAGATGGAGCATCATCCTCTGGTCTCTCTTTCTCCTGTTCCTATTTTTACATTTTCTCCTCATAATCTGCATACATTATATCTACCATGCATGCTATCTTGTATAAGTCCTCGTAGATATCTTTGTGATCTTCCATTTTCCTTCTTGTTACACGTTCAATTCACAATCCCTGACAAAAAGGTGGCATACAAATATCCTCTCACAATGTGCCATACATGGATATCAGAATCAAAACATCATCTGAACAAAATCAAATAAGGACATGGCAACAATCTGCCTTATACCTCCAAGTCTGAGGACGGCTTGACAATTGGCTACTCAGATGAAGGAACTTCCCATGCCATCATGTTCCTTATGAAAATCCGTGAAATATGACTTTAAACTCGACCCATTTCTGCCTTGGTCAAATATGATCTCCCCAGGAATCTCAAATATTCCTCACAAGATTCTCTTCTTGGACATGTGCAAAAATTTTGCTTCTCAGATAAAGAAATTGACTATGCCATTAGTCTCCTAGCGAAAAATCGGTTCATTTGAGAATAAAATCGACATAGTCCCGACACCTTCAAAATTCTGCGCCCAGGGAATCTTAAAGATTCCTCATAGAGATTATTCTTTGAAATATTCCCTAACATATGCTCTAACAATATTCCTAGAATCTTTTTGAGATTCATGACTTCATTGACTTGCTTGCACCCTCGTCTCTCATGTATTCTCCATGGTTCCCTTTGAACCTTTTGAATGAAATTTTATAACAAAGTGTAAAGGTGAATAAAATGAAGTGTGTGGTTGGAATAGTCATATTAAGTTAATTTTTGTGAGGGGGTTTTGGGTTCAAAACCGATTGACTCCCAATTTTGGTTTTTATATAGCTTTCAAGCCATATAATATATGGCATACGTATGTCCATATTGTAATGACTCCCCAAACCATGAGAATAAGACAAAAATGGAGGTTGCACCATACCAAGGCCACTTGGGCCTAATTTGAGGTTCCATGTGGCACCATGTGATTGGGCCATGTGGCAGGGTATCATTGGTCCACATCATCTGCCACCTACTTGCCATGTGTCAACTTGTGGTGCTACCATGTCACCTATTGTGGTCCACTTGGTTTGCTAACTCGGCTACTGCATTAGCTTTGTGGGTCCCACTAGGCCTGTTTAATTTGATTCCGTGTGTCATAAGTATGACCTTCCACGTGGAAAAATGTTGACTTTGACTTTGACTTTTTCCCAGTTTGACTGAAACTTTGATTGAGCATAAAATTCGAATACAAACTCGGATTGAGGTGCCCATGGCATCATTGGAATTAGGAAGACGAGCTCTATGCTTTGGTCTTGGTTTTAATGAAATTTGAAGAATTTTGTTTTTGAGCCTTTTTGGAGCCACTTGGATCAATGAGGCCCTGTAACATCTAGGGCCTCAGATCTTATGCCTTTTTCATGCTTGAATGCATACTTTATGACCTCTCCCCCGGCTCAAGAACGAAGCTTTTTGGACTGAATCGAGGTATGATGGACCAATAGGTCCTTGTTGCTCTTAGCATCTACCTTCCTACTCACTGTCCACTCAGGGTTTTATTTGCTGCCTAATTTATGTTGGGGATTGACACTGACTCCTCTGTTGAGAAGCAGAGGGTCCACATCCTTACGACCCTCGCAAGTGGAAACATGAAGGGTATTCAACGAATGAAATCTGCAGAGTTGACATCCATTCCTGATTCAAGCACATCCTTTATGGCTCTAACATCCCATCCATTGGACAGGTAGAGAAGTTGCACGCTCTCTTCCGCCGTCGGTTCCAAAAAGTAAATTTATATCGATGTATTTGATGAATTTATAAAAAGAAAAAAATCATATTCTTTTGTTTATAATTTAGTAAAATATTATTTTGATTTTGATAGTAAATATCAAATGTTTTCCTTTGTTTTGGTTGTTGTTGTTTTTAAATATTTAGAGGAGTCAATCACAAACCAATATTACTTCACCAAGTCCCATATTCAATTCTAATTCATTGCCACTTTAAACCCTAGTTTGTTTGCAATATTTGACAAGCCACATATAACATGTAACTTGGGCCTCAACAAAGGGTTGATATGTCCCAAGTCAAGGTACATAACTTTCAACAAAGACACAATAGGCCTATGTCTCATTGGGATTTGAACACGGGTGAGACTAATATGAAGCTTATTTTCCAACCATTCAAGTTATTTCCCTAACATATGTTGGCATTTCAAATTCAAATGGGTCAGTGTCTTGTTGTAAATACTAAATGTTAACATTGCACAACCCTATGGGAAACATAACCAATTTTGCATTAAAAATATCATTTTATTAATTAAAAATTGTAGTTTCAACAAAAATTTCTTAACTAAATCAAAATGATGACAAATTAGGAAAATTCAAAATTGTAAAAAGTTTAACCTTATTTTTAAGCGATTTTTTAATAAGTTGATGTTGTATAGCTTGAGTGGGCCTAATGGTTAAGAAAATGTCTTTCTTTGTAAGAGGTTAAAGGTTTAAATCCATAGTAGAGTATGTAACCTTTAATAGTCCAATCCGTGCGAGGGGACAAGTCCTTTGTCCCACAAATAAGGGGGTCTCATAGACCAATTTAGTGTTTGGCTTGGTTGTGACCTTAAAATTAGATTATTATTATTATTATTATTAAAAGAAAAATATTCTATTATACAAATGAAAATAGGATAATTTATTTTTTAAAACCAAATGATCTAATATCATTTAAAAAGAAGTATGCAAGCCTTACTGGAATTTTAAGGTTTAAATCTGGAAAAGTGTAGAGTACATACATCTTTGTATACTTTGGCAATCAAATCCATGTGAAGGGGTAGGTCCCTTATCCCACAAATAAGGGTATCTCATACACCAATTTGGCGTGTGGATTGGCTATGACCTTACAATTAATTTATTATTATTATTAAAAGTTAGAATAGTCCCCTCAAAGTATGATTGAGTAGTTGGAAAGATGGGATGTTATCCCCCCCATTCAGTGTCAAATCTCACAATCAGACATCTTTGGCAAGTTGCGATAATGCGCAAGGATTAGACTTCCCCACGCTTGTATGGTCCCAACTCTTGCTAAGTAATAAATTCTTGGTATATCTTGCTTATAGGCTGTTGGATATACTCCTGGTATTATAGTGATAGCTGCTAGGTTTTATCTTGGGCCTCACCTAGATTACTCCAATGAGTTGTTTATTCACCATGGTGAAAAGAAAGAAAAAGAAAATGTTCTATTATACAATTGAGAATATGACTAATTTTTATTTATTTATTTATTTGTTTATTTTTTTTAAATTAAATTATTTAATATCATTTTAAAAGGAGTTTGCAAGCCTTAGTGTATTTTTAACTTCTACAAAACATGTTTTTCCATCAATGAAAATATATTATAAATGCTCCCAAAAATATTTGAGATTCAATTTAATTATTGTTATTATTATTAATAATTTTTTATTTTTATTTTTATTTATTTTTAAATATTGTTTTACTTAAAAATAATACTTTCTATTTTAGTCAAAATTGAAATTACATTCCAAATATGGGTTGATTGCATCAAATCCTAAAAACTATGTTTTCCTTTCATGATATTCTCCCTCCTATATAGCTACGCAAAGATCATAATATAAAATCCCTTCAAAACATAAAAAAAGTTGGACTGCTTAGTCCCATAATAATGCCTAGAACAGATGCCATATTTTTGCAAAAGAATTAATTTAAATTGATTCTCTCTTTGGAAAAGAGGAAATTTCCCTAATTCTTCTAGCATTTAGAGTTAGGAGGAATTGAGAGATCCTCCAACAAAGATTCAACTAATGAATTCTGAGATTTATAAACATGAAAAAAGGATGCCCTAAAACAAACCAACAATATCATTTAATTGTAGTGAAATGACTTTTAGTATCAGATTTCAGATTTATGAAGTATCTTGCATCCAATTGATAAGTAGTGTAGAGTCCTTTTACACCTGTATACTATGGACATTCCACAAAATGGAAAATTTAAGTAAAGCATATGCAACTTTTATTTCTCCCATGTTTTTTTTTCCAAACTTGGTGATGGATCCCATCAATAGGTATATTATAAGGCCCATTTTCTATCCTCCAGCCTATAATTTCCTCTTTTGCCACATTAATTAACATCTTTTTGGCTATAATGTGCTTAATAAGGAGACTAAAGGATGTTTGTCATACTTCGTCACCTAATGTGGTTAATGTTAAGGAAAACTAACATTTTTGAGTGCATTTACTATGCAAAGGTACGTTGGAGGAAGCTAGAGGGGATGTAGGAGGATTTTCCCCTGCATATACTCTCCTACAACTCAATTTGATCCCTAAAATCAATCACCTACAACTCAAGGATCTACTAGCAGCCAAGGCACTCAAGGAATTGCAAGGATCTAAAGGAGTTAGATCCTTTTTTTCGAGACTTTGGAGGGAATCAGTCCTCTTTCCAAGGGGGATCCCCCTCAGTCATCTTTGTATAAATAAACAAGCCCACGGGCTCAATAGGATTTGAATTCTTTAACAGGGAAGAGCTACTAAGAGATAGGATCTTGAGACTTTCATTTTCACTTCCTTTGCATGATGTAGTTGAACTCTATTTTATGTCAATGAAAAGCTTACTATTGTCTTACATCTGAGTTTGTTTAAGAGGAATGATTCCCCTTGGGTTAGGGCCCAAACCAAAGGCTCTAGTATTTCTTTGTCTATCTTATCTATGCATTTCTTTTTGTAGTGAAATTTCTTCCTCTCTTAGTAGAAGTTTGCTTGCAAAAGTTGCTGGTGCAGGACTGGTTACCACCTCTCTTGTGGGAAGTGTGTTGAAATAATATGCATTAGAAATCCATAAATATGTGGTTATTTTATTTTGCAGTTGTTAGACCTTAGATCAATGCTCTTTTACATACTCTATTTTTTTTGCATATTTAGGAGTTAAATCACATTCTTCTTAAAGCTTTCATGGATGCAGGTTAGGTGCATGCCACAAGTTAGATTTTATTTTGATGCAATATAATTCAACTCATATTTCCTTTCACTTAGTTTTATAAAATTTGGCTCATCCTTTTTGATTTATGCCATTTTGTTACAATTTGATCATTTGTTTGACATCCTTTTCAAGTTGAAAAAAGGAGTGTTTGTTTGGTTTGTAGGTACTACCATTGGCTTGCAAGATTGGCATATTCATCCTACGCCCCCTATCATCATCAACCTCTCCCTTCTCATCTCACAACGCCCTTAAAACTCTACCACTGAAACTACATTTTTGGGTCATTGGACACCATGTGCACTTGTTTTTGTGCAAGATGAGCATTTGAGGGGTGATAGGCTTGGAAAAAGCTTCATACAAACTTCATATACCATTTTCCACCTTTAGAACACCTTTTCCACCCTTAGGATGCTCACAAATCCAATCGTGTAGCAAAATAGGGCAATCTTGTAGTAGTCCAGTAACATCCTATAACACCGTGTAAACTCGACCATATTTGCTCCGAAAGATTTATTTTTGTCTCATAGGATTTAATAATGACCCCTAGGCTCTGAAACCATGACCGAGGAAGCCAAATAACACTTTAGACCCACCTCTTTCTTCATTGCAAAACAATTTTTCAATTAGTGTTAGAGGAAGAATTTCCAAATTTGAAGAACAATGCTGACTTTCTTATGAAATTGTTGAAAAATACAACAAGAAATTCTTAATTTGATTTTGCCTTGAATTTAGAAAATTTGAATTTCCACATCAAAAGACAACTTGGATGTAGTTAAATTGTGTGACATGGCTTGTGTCACCCATTTTACTCAATAAATTCGAGTTGGAGGAATTAGAGTTGAGTTGAGCATGTGTGATTGCTAATTTGTAGCAATCAAAGTCAGTTATCTCAAGTTGTTTTCAGTTAAACTAGTTCCAACTATTGGAGGAACTAGTGGAAGTTTAGTTGTGCAGTGGAACTTCAGTCAAACCTAGTGATCATCGAGTTAACTGATCAATCAACCCAAAATAGCTAGTGCATCATAGAATTCGAGTTCCCCAGTTGTGGTGGAGATTCCAGGGTAGTGTAACATTAGTTGTAGACTAGTCTTGAGTGTAGATGTGTCGCATGCAGTCAAATGATCAACCTTGGAAATTGTGAATCCATTTTGGAGAAATTCCTAAATAATAGGGGCCTAATTTCTCGGGAATTGTGCAAGGAAATATGGGCCCAATCAGAGGCATACATTGACTAAGTCTGGGTTAGACCTTCTCAGTGAGAAGAGAGATAGGTTATTCAATAACAGGTTGTGCTCAGTTGAGAAAAGCAATTGTAATACATGTTTATTCAACAAATTAATGCCAGTAGGCATTGGGTTTTTTAGCAAATTACTTTCCCCAGGAAAAATACTAATGCATGTGTGTTATTTCTTATTGCACGTTTGAAATTTTTGTTCTAAATTGTGAATTAACTTCCGTAGAGCAACAAAGTAGGTTCGTGTATTGTTATTTTGATTAAAAATTCATGAACAATTGCAAATTTGCACCATAATTTCTACAAAAAATCCTACTGAACTCTGTCACTAAAGTTAGGTTTCCTTGAACAAAGTGATTAAAGGGCGATTTATCAATGCAAATTAGATTAGGATTACTTTCTTGAATTTATGACTCTTTTAGGGTTTCAATTTCAAGCACTGTTATTGCATGGGATAATTTCCTTTTCAATGAAACTTTTCACATTCTGCAATTAGACTAGTGTTTACCTTCTTGCAAATAGCTTAGAGCTTACATTCTAAAAATAGATTAATGTCTCCATTTCTTCAAGTAATATAGTTTTTACATTCCTACAACTAGGGTTAACATTTGCAATTAAATAAGTAGCATTCTCATTCCTCATTGTAAGTAGAATAATATTTCCATTTATGCAATTAGGGTAGAACTCTTTGTTTATGCAATTTCCTTTCTTGATTCAACTTGTAAAGTGCTCTCTGTATGCCTTGGTCTGGTCCATTGCTTGAAAGTGGCATGAGTAGAACTTAACCTACTGTGCATATAACACTGCCACCTCTTAAGTTTGTATGAACCTCAGGTTGATAATTAAAGTTGGTAGCCTTGGGAGTTGCAACACTCTTGTTGCAATACTGGGGCTCATCACTTTTTTGTGCCGTTGTCAGGGAAGTTTCCAAGTAAGTTCTATTTCTACTTAGAAGTTTCCTTTCTTTTTCATCTTTTATTTTGCATCAACATTGTTTGATTTGAAAAATATCCAAAAAAAGGGAAAAACATGAAGAAAACACAAAATAAATCATGCCTCGTAGGAGTAGGGATAATGAAGGAATTTTTTGCCAAAACCCCCCACCCTTCCAACAATAAAACATCACTCTTCTTTGGTGACTGTGAAATTTCCACTTTGACCACAAGGGAGTTAGAAAATTATTTAAGTGAGAAACCTAAATTTTTTGAAGAACCCATAGGGGAGGAAGAGCCTATATCACCTATCCAAAACATGGTTGAAAATAGGCAGAATGAGTTCTTTCCTATCCGAGAGATCAATGGGGAGGCCAGGATGAAGAATACAAGCACCACTTCTCTTTGAAACTTCTATGGCCTAGCCTCTGAGGACCCTGTCACGTTCATGTTTGAGTTTTTATGGTTTGTAGGAACTATGACTATACCTATGATGAATAGAAGTTGAAGCTGTTTCCCTCTAATATCAAGGATGTAGCCTTGTGCTGGTTTATGAGCCTTCCCGGAGGCAACGTCACTACCTTGGCACAAATGAAACAAGCCTTTAATGAGAATTACATGGATTTTGTAGGTACATGGATACAAAATAATAAGTCTTTAGGATGACCCTTAGGCCAGATGAGTTCTTAGAAGATTATGAGGAAAGGTTCCAACTCAATTATACTAGGGCTAACTGTACCCTTGACACAAAGTCACTCAAGATTGTACTCCTTTGAGGGATTAGGGAGGATGTGATGGAGATCGTTAATATGTTGTATGGTGGAGATATTTACCAACTGAACTATGATGACATAAAGACAATATTCAATAATCATTCTAGGGTTGTTAGGAAGAGAGGTAGGTTCAGTCAAGGCTTGGTCAACTCTTCTCCCTCCACCTCGACCATTAAACATGAGATAGGGAGTATGCTAGAAGACTTTAAGAGTGATATGTTGCATAATTTTTCCTTACAGATGGATATTATGCATATTAAAAGGAAGCAAGAGGAAGTAGAAAGGGAACTAGCTATATTTTTCCCTAAATGCACCAAGAGGCACCCCAAAAATGAGTGCCCACTATACATCATAGAGGTTTTCTCTATTTGTGAGGAAAACCATGCAATAGAAAAATGTACCTCTCTTCCAGGCCTAAAGGTTGCATACCAAGGGGCAGATAATGGCTTGGAGCAACTTTGCTTTATCAACCAGAGGAGACCACAAGGCCCTTAACAATATCAATAGGGCACGCAGGGTGCATAATATCCTCTTTACAATCCAAATCGGAATCCACCCTTCCAACCTTGGGATCCTTTAGCTCACCAATCATCATGGTCCATGCCCCCTCCTTGGTCCTATACTCCTCAATACCCTCCTTATCCTGTCAATCCACCTTTCTGGCCATATCAACCTCAGCCTCCTGAATGGGGCAACCCTTCATAGGGATGGAGGCCTCAGGTTGCCCAACCTCATGCCTTAATTCCTCCTTCGACACCTTAATCTCAACTACCCCACAATGACCCACATAAGCAACCTCAAATTCTTGCCCAACCCAATCCAAACCTGAACAATAAGTAGGGATAAAAGGTCTACAATGTTGAAACATCTTATCCTGCCTATGCTGTGAAAATCCAAGAGAACAACCTTTGGTCTGGAAAGGTACTTACAGATTCTCACCCACCTTCTCCACCTGAATATCTTGAATAAGATAACGAAGACAATATGCCTCAAGACAATATACCTCCCTATCCTAAAATGTTGGTTCAATAAAAACAACACACCCCATAAGAGGTTGCACTTATGGGAGAATCAAAGAATTTGTGTGTTAAAAGTACCCCTTCGCCAGGCTATCAAAGATTTCACCATTTACAACAAGCTCATCAGGGAAGAGTGTTTCATAAGGCTTTGGAGGAAAAATGTGCCCCCACTATAAATGTTTTTGGGAAGCTGTCTGATCTAATGCTTGGGAGGGTCATCTTCTCAAGGTACTTAGATTCTGGTAGCCTCGTAGTGTATGTGAAAATTAACAATATTGTGGTCCTTAAAACCTTGATTTACCTTGGGGCTAAAATCAATGTTATGACCAAGGAAACCATGCTAAAGCTAAACCTCCAAGGAGAAGTGAGGAATACTACCACAATGTTGCAGCTTGCAGATAGATCCACATTATCCCCTGAGGGAGTTATTGAAGATGTGATGGTATCTATTGACTCCTAGGGGTATCTCACAGATTTCCTTATCCTCTAGCCCAAAACAAAGTTTAATGGGTACCCTCTCATCCTAGGGAGACCTTGGTTGGCCACTACTGGTGTTTACATTAGTTGCAGAGCTGGGAACATGACAATTATGAATGTGCATCTCTCAAAGAAACTTGTATTATATCCCCCTTCTCAACCATCTTTTGAGAATGATTTACCCTTGTGGGTAGAGTGAGAGGAAGAATAATTCCTTTATCATTCATTCTCTACCCAGTTTGTACACTAGACACTACTGTAGGAAGTAGGAAGCTAAATGAGGATGAACTTATTGATCATCTATTACAGAATCAACCTCCTAATTCAATGCCAATTTATGAGCCGGTGGAAGAATCCTTAGAGAAACCTGAGAAAAATCCATGGAATGAATTGTTATCTACTAATTCTAACCTAGATCATGCCAATATTGTGGAGATCAATCCATCCAAAACTCTAAAAATCAACCCTTCGCTCTCAACTGAGCAAGAAGGTCAATTATGCATTGTGCTGAGGAAACATATTGATGCCTTTGATAAGGACTATAAAGAAATTAAATGGGTGCATCCATGTTTTGTGTTGATCATATCTACATCAAGGAGGTATGAAACACCATGCACCAACCTCAGAGGAGGATGAATCCTACCCTTAAGGATATTGTAAATGAGGAATCGCAAAAGTTGCTAGATGCGAGGTCCATTTACCCCATTTTTGATAGTGAATGGGTGTCCCCTGATGTCATAGTACCCCATAAAAATGGGAAGTGGAGGATTTATGTTGACTATCTAGAACTCAACAAAGCTACAAAGAAGGACCATTTCCCTTAAATTTCCTTTCATTTATCAAGTCCTAGATGGCCTTACATGGAAGAAGTTCTTTTCCTTCCTAGATTGGTTTAGTGGGTTAACCAAATTCAGATCAACCCCGAGGACCAATATAAGACCACATTCATGTGTCCAAGGGGGACATTTGACTATAGGGTCCTACCATTCGATTTGTGTAATGCCCCTGCCACTTTTAAGAGGGAAGTTTTGAGTATATTTTCTGACCTTGTTCATGACATTGTTGAGATATACATGGATGATTGCACCCCTTATGGAAGTGATTTTTGGGCAACTCTTTCTAATCTATGTAAATTATTAAGGAAATGCACTAAGATGAATCTTTCATTAAGTCCGTAGAAATGTGAATTTTTGATGAATGTGGTGAGCACTAGTATTGCAGCAATAATGATGCAACTCCTGGGCTTCCTACTTTACTTTTATCAACCCGGTAGTTCGTAACAAACTTGGAAGTGACGGTGCTGTATGCACAAGTACTAGTTCTTACTGCAGGCTGTCACTTGGTCAACTGGCGCAAGATCACTAGGAGCTCAAGCAAACTTCTTGGATTCCATAAGAAGCTCTATATGTGATGAAAGAAAGGAAAGCTTACTCTACACAGGCTATTATACTTGCAGAAAGGAAAAGAAGACTGAAATGTAAAGTAAACCTAACAAACCCTAATTAACCAACTAATTCTACTTTTGCAGAAAGAGAGATAAAAACATGAATTGAATGCCATTACTTAATCTAGGAAGTAAACAACATCTACTCAAGCTATTTCTAGAAGGAAATGAGAAAAAAACATCTTTTTGGATTTTTATGTGGAATTGTTATGCATGTAATTTATTTGATTGTGAATGTGGCAGCGAATAGGTGGCTATGGAGGGCGAATTTGGGATTTTCAGAGGTGTAGGATGATGTGGAGGGGTCCTAGGATAACTCAAGTGGCCTTCTGGAGGATTTTCCAGCAATCATACTTCAAAAAGAAGCCCACAGGAAAATCTACAGGAGGCTGCAGGGGATCTACAGGAGGATGCCGAGAGCAGTTTTGGAGGTTTTGAAGGTAGGAAAGTGGTTGGAAAGGGTAGCTGAAGGCTAGGATTATGTGTTAAGGCGTCTAGGGTCCATCAAGAATGATTGGGAGAGAGAAATATGGTCGGATTTGTTCAAGGAAAGAGAGGAAAATATATGGGAAAAGTGCAGAAAATTAAGGCAGATTTGTGAGGAACCTTGGATGACCTGTGAAGCATAGATCAATGAGAGGTGGTGATGGATGTTTGGCTAACTTATTTTGGGGAGATATTTGCTGCCAGAGAACTGAAAATCAAACACTGAGATTAAGCAAGCAAGGTAACTAAGTACAAGAAAAAACCAGAATTTTGCATCAAGCTAATCTAGATCATGAGCTATGGAAAGAAATGATGAAGAATGCTGAGATGAGAGAAAGCATGGAAGGAAACTTATTGCAAGACATAAATGAGCATGGTGAAAGAGATCTATAGCAAAGCATTAACCTTCTGACAATCTGCAACACTAGAAATCCTATGGAAAAGGAAAATCTGTGTTTTTTTTTTGTGGCAGCAAGAGGGTCTTGGCCTCAGTTCATGGTCCCAAAGGGAGGAAAGGAGGCCAAGGCTCTATTTATGACCTTTTTGTATTTTATTTCTATCACTATTCAACTTGCTACAGAAAACTTAAATGGAAACAACCATCTAAATCACCAAAAACAACCTATTCTTAATCAAGAAAGAAATTTATCTAATAGCAACTAATTCATAAAATGAAACAAAACATATAAATACAAAAAAGAGGAGCTTGGCTGCTTGGATTGGGCCCTAACCTAAGAGCTTCATCCCTCTGAGGTAACTCGGTGCAAGCTCAAAAAATACTTCATCTTTATTATCAAAATAATAATAGGATTACATGAAACTGTCAACAAATTAAGCTCAAAGTTGAGCAGAGCAAAGCTGCAACAAAAATTCGAAAATTTGACTAACTTCCAACAATTTAATGAGGCCCTAGGCCTCTCTACTTATACAACTGAATCTCCCAATAGCTTCCTTAAAATCATAGAGGCTTGGCTCCCAAAACTTGAGATAAACAGAAGTTATCCTCCACTTTCTCGGCTGCCTCTTTAGTGCATTGATGTGGTTGTTTGTGCTTCGAGCTGCATCATGGAGAATTCGTAGTGGGGAGTCATAAATGAGGGGGATACCCTCCTATAAATCCTCTCCCTTGTCTACTTTGAATTATTGTTGCCAATTGTCCATTAAGTATTTGACTTTATCTCCAAAATTTACCAAAAATATGCATTAAACACACATTAGACTCCATGGCATAACGACCAACCCAACTCACTCTATTAGCATAAATATAATCAAAAGCATGCAATAAAATAATGAGAATGGTGGATTAAGCTAAGATAGGAGGAAAAATGAGCCCATATAATTACCCATTTATGGGGCTCATCATCACCCCCCTATTGAAGGTGTTGCTCATTCTCTGAGCAACTCAATCCATCTCCTCATCTTTGATGGCCCTGATGGCCTCCCTGACATTCCATGCTTCTGATATGAGGTCCTCTTCTTTGTCATGGAATCTTGCCTTTCTTTCCATCTCTTCCCACTGTTGTTGTTCTTCTTCCCCTTTTCTACCTTCCAGCAGGCCTAGCAGCAGTGGGGGACTCAATTTGAGGCCAATCCAATTGACCTTAAAATTCTGCATAGAGAATATGTACAGTGGCACTCTCCTTAATGCTTCTTTTATCCTTGTTGGGGAGTGATACTCCCTGATTTGCAGGCTGTGTGGTAGAGTGTTCCACCTCCTCATACAAGCATGAATACAGTCTTCCCCAAGTAACCTTTACATGTCCTCAAAATGTGCAATGGTTTGAGCTTGATCATTGATATACTTAGGGTAAATTTGGGGATTATTTGCAAGCAGCTGGTGTGTGCTGATGAGAGCCATGGGGTCTGATCTCAGCTTTAATCATCAAGGGTTCATTCTACTTTTATCATCAACTTCCTTATCTCCGCTACCCTTAATTCCTCATGATTCATCCATGATGCCATGGCCATCAGCTGTAAGTCTCCTAGCCTAGCATTGGGGTCCCATATGTTCATATTGGTGAGGGCCATGTTATGCAAATAGAACTCTGCTATCTTTGCCTTGTCTTCTGCTGAAATTTGGTCACATAGGTCCATAAACTGTCTATAATCTTCGAAAGGCATTGTGCCTCTATGTGCCAAAGTCTTGATCTGAAACTGCAGCCACTGGTCCTTGAGGTATAATCCATATGATTTTGCTGGTGTTCTGCACTGCAGTGCCTCCACAGACCAACTGGCCATGCATGCTAGTTGTGTCTCCCTCCCATGGAGCTGTCCTCTAAGTAATGCACTTTCTGTTTCCAAGTGTGTTCTTGTGATTGCCTCTCCATGTCTTACAACACTTAACTCCCTGCCCATTTATTTAATCTTGTTCTCCATGTGGCCAATATCCTTTACCCCCTTGGATTTGGCGATTTGCATCCATCTATGGCTCCTTATTCTTTCTTTTTCCAACTCAAAGAAAAGTGGGACTGCAAATTTCTTTGGAATGATTTCCCCCCCAAGAAGATTGTAGTAAGAGCCCAAACTAGGCCGGGGATCAGGTTCTTGAGTCTCTTTTGCTTCCTCCTTCCCCTTTGACTATTCTTCTACCCTTTTATCAAGTTTTTCGGTCTCGTGTAGCTCTGTCAGAGTCTCCTGTAGAACAGTTTGTGCTTCCTGTAGAACTATTTTGGAGTGCTGTAGTTGCACTCTTTCCTTCCAGGTGGAAGATCTGGGACTTCCTCTTTCATATGTGATGGGTGTTTTAGAAGGAGATTCTTCCGCTTTTATAATGGTTGAATCTTCAATTATAATAGGCATTGTTGAAGATGGCTGTGGTTTTCCTATTTTTATCCTTGTGATTTTCTGAGCCCTGAAATACATTGATGTTTGCCTCTTCCTCTTTTGTTTTGGTTTAGTTGGGGTGCTGAGGGTAGTGAGGGCAACTGCTGCCTCTCTCTCTAGGGTCTCAGGAGACACTTCTGCCTTTTCTGCCCCTGTTTCCTCTCCTATTGTCTTTCCCGACTCTACTGGTTTTGTTTCCTCTTTCTTTGTTTTGGTCTCTTTCTCCTCTGGTTTAGTTTCCTCCTTCTCTTTTTTGGTTTCTTCCTTCTCTGTTTGTTCCTCAATTTCCTCCCCTTCTTCCCCTTGTTGCTCTTCCCCCTCACTATCAGAAGGACTGTGATCATATGTGAGGACCTTTATATCATCTTCTTCTGTCATGTTTCTAAATATTTCCCATGCTATGGGGATTGTGAAGGTATGGAGGGATTCTTCCACTAATAGTTTAATTAACCCATGGTGAGCCAACCGATCTGGACCTCCTGCCTTCAACTTAGTGTCGGAGTCTATAAGGGACTGTAAGAGAAAATAGATGATGCTGAGCTTCTGGGGTGTTGGAGTATCCATGCCATATCTCAGCTCATGGAGAAGTTTGAAATGGTAGCCATAAACTATGCTATACCTCCCTTCACAGGAAATATATTTGATAATCTGGTAACTGACCTCATCCCAAGGGTAAGGTATGCTTGTCCTCCTAATGCCATTTCTGTCTTCTACATGATGTTCGTTGTTTTGGAAGAAGGTTTTCTTGGCATACTGTCCAATTGGCTTTTCATCTTTGCTCCAAGGCAATCCAAGAGGAAGGGTGGTAACCCTACTGATAAATTCTAGGGTGATTTCAATGGAGAGACCCCGCAAAATAATAGTGGCATTGGTCCTTGAGTGAGGGACTAAAGAAAGGGAAAACTCCTGAGCCACTTCTTCATCAAACCCTCAGAATTTTTCAAAGAATGGCATCCAATTTGCTATGATAAAAATGACTACTATTTCGGGATGTTCATGCATCCTAGCTGAATTTGTGGGCTCCTTCCTCATGAATCCCCCTGTCATTTTTCTTATACCCCTTTTGAACACCCAAAATAGAGATGGAGACAAGAGTTTTGAAGAAATAGGAAAACAGAGGAAAAACTTCTCTCCTTCTATGGACTCAACTTCTCCTTAGAATTATATAATTTCTTGCACATATTGATAATCAAGGTGGGTATGCACAGAACCTACCTCCTCAAGCCACAAATTGAGCAAAAATCCTATGTTTTCTACTTAAAAGCTGCTTACTGCCCATCCTGTAGAATTGGCTGTAGGTGCTCCTGTAGAACCTGTTACTGCTCCTGTAGAATGTTGATAGCAGAAGGATGGCTGAAAACGATAGAGAACAATGGTTTCGAGGCTATGGAGGCGGTATAGAGCTTGCTGTAGCTAAGTGGACGAGGATGAAATGGAAGAAAAGGTGGTGAATGAGTTTCGAGGAGGAGTACGTATGTCTTCTTTGAGATATTTCCAGTGATGGGGTGAGCTGGAAAAGATGTACGTTGCCATATTTGGACCATTGGTCCCCACTGCCCTGTCATCATGGATCTTTCCTACAATCACTTCCCATCATTGCATCAGAGTTTGCATACCCTCCACTACCTGTCTTTTAGATTTTTCTGTGAGTTGACTAGGCACACGTGTGGTGGCATCTACGGATGAGTGCAGTCAATTGGATGAGGGTGGCTAGTTAACTGGCCACCTTTTCTCATTCAACCCTAACCATATCACTTGCTTATGCACACTTTCTAATTACACAGATGCAACAGAGGAGAGGGTTAGTCACTTACCTGAGAGTCGAATGTACGTGCTGTGAGGCTCTTTGGTTCCTTTTGCTGTTGCATGCTTGTATTTTAGTTGCTGCATGCGTGTATCTCCTTTGCTGTATGCTTTCTGCTCCCTGATGTGTGGCTTTTTTGCTTTGTGTAGGTATCCTCTAGCTGAATCTGGCTTCAAGTGTCCCCTTCAATCCTATGGCTACACCTATTTTGTTGCTGTGGCTTGATTTTAATGGGATCAGCTGCTATAGGGATTCCTACAAGAGATCCTGTAGCTGCTTCTCCCTTTAAAATTTTTAGCTGATTTTTGTGTTGGGAGCTGGAAGGATGATGCTAGAGATGCTGATGAAGATGGAGAGGTGCTTGGTAAGATGCAGGTGAGATTTGGAGGTGCTTCTCCCTTTATTTTTGTTTTGTTTTGTTTTTTTTTTTTTTTCTAAAAAAAACTAGTTTCTGTGTTTTTTTTGACAGGAAGGAAAAACATGATCATGATGAGGTGGTACAGGCGTGGGATGGATGGAAAGGAGGGTGGATAGATGTAGGAATCTCTTCATGCTCTTCATGAAATCTATCAGCCCCTCAAACTTATTTTTGAGACCATTTCTGTCTCTCTGTGATTTTTACAGGAACCTCCTGCAGAACACACAATTTTTGGAAAAAAAACACAGTGGGGTGGAATGAAGGTCAGAAATGATGGAGAAGAGTGTGGGGGATAAGAAATATGCTTGGTGACATCTTCTCTTGCTCCTATGGTCCACTTGTAACCTGCAATTCACATTAAAAGTCAATTTTCTTTTCCTTCTTTTCTCTGTTTTTCTTGTCTCTTTTTCTTTTGAAAGACAACTAGGGCGCCTCAAGGAGGTTTTCACCCTATTTTCCTGCCTTGGGTGCCTCCAAGGGAGGTTTTCACCCAGGGATCTTATTATATTATTCTTTTTTTTTTCATCACTAGGCCGCCTCAAAAGAGGTTTTCAACCCAATAATGGGACTCAAGCGCCTCATGGAGGTTTTCACTTGAGTCATTATTTTTTTTTTCTTCTGCTTCTTCAGTGAGTGGGTGAAGTGGAGGCTAAGACCTGCTCCACTACCATCACTGTCTTATTCAGATCTTTAATGAACTCTCGCTTGGAAAGGGGCTTCTTGTAAATTTTCAACCTATGTCCATTAACAAGCATGGGGATGGCTTCCTCATCAATTGTTCTGATAAGAATTGAACCATTGTCATTACATTTTTCCACAGTGTAGGGTCCTAGCCATCTTGTCTTCAGCTTGCCTTTGAAGTCTTTAAAACTTGAGTCATAGAGCAGCGCCTAATCTCCCTTTTGGAATTGCTTCTCATTGATATTTTGGTCATGCCATATCTTCCTCTGAAGCTGAACTGCCTCTATGTGGAGAAGGGCCTGCAATCTTTGTTCATCCAATCCATTGAGTTGGAGTAGTATTTCCCTCTTTGCATGGCTGAGGACTAGGTCTAGCTGAGCTGCCATTCTTAGTGTATTGTATTCAAATTCTATTGACAACAAAGCCTTCTTCCCATAGACCAGTTCATAAAGTGTGAACCCTGTGGTGGTCTTCCATGTTGTGTTGTAGGCGCAAGTGGCCTCAACTAGTCTATCTGCCCAATATTTTCTGCTGTTGCTCACTACCTTGGTCAGAATTCCTTCCAAAGCTTTGTTAGTGACTTCCACCTGGCCATTGGCTTGTGGATGGTAAGGGGTGGAAGTCCTATGGTTGATTTTATGATGTGTGAGCAAGTCTTCAATCAAATTGGAAGTGAATTGATTGCCTTGATCTGTGACCATTTCTCTTGGGTACCCGATCTTATAGAATATTTTCTCTCTTAAAAACTCAACTACTTTTTTCTCTGTTGCTTCCTTGATTTCTTTTCTCTCTGCCCATTTTGTCAGATAATCGGTCCACACAATGATGTATTGCTTCTGTTTCGAAGGAGGATTGATAGGACCCACAAAGTCCATGCCCAACTTTTCAAATGGCTCAAAGGTCACTTGAGGTTGCATGGGCATTTCATCCTTTGGAGTAGGTTTCCCCATCCTTTGACACTGATCACATTGGCTGGTATACCTCCTCACATCTTGATGAATAGTGGGCCAATAGTAGCCTGCTTGCAATATTTTGAAGGAAGTGCTCTTTGTTGCAAAATGGCCTCCACAAGGCCCATCATGACAGGTCAGGAGAATGTCAAAAACCTCCTCCTCCCTGACACATCTTCTCAAGATCTGATCTGGGCCAAGTTTGAAGAGATTTCCCCCAATCCAGGTGAAAGGGGCACTTGTCCTCACGATCTTTCTCTTCTCCTTTGAGGACAGGTGTGGTGGGAACTATACTGAAACCAAGTAGTTTGCTATATCAGCAAACCATGGAGAGAGTACTGAGATAGAAAAAAGGTGTTGATCTGGCATTTTATCATCCACCATTCCTCCTTCACCTGCGGGAAAATTTACTGTAGACAAAAAGTCAGTAACAACATTTTCTTTACCAGGCTTATCAATAATGGTCAAATGAAACTACTGTAGTAAAAGCAACCATCTAATAATGCGAGCATTTACATCTAGTTTGTTCATTAGATATCTAATTGTAGCATGATCGGTATGTACAAAGGTTTGATAGCCTGTGATGTAGTGTCTGAATTTGTTTAAGGAGTGCACCACAGTTAGAAGTTCCTTCTCGGTTACCGTATAGTTTAACTCTGCCTTTGACAAATTTTTACTTATAACGTAGATGGCATAAGGTAACTTTTTATCAATTTGTCCTAAGGCTACTACTATTGCTTTGTTCGAGGCCTCTGTGTGGATGTGGAAAGGCAGGGCCCAGTTTGGGCCTCTCAAAATTGGGGCAGTCACAAGTTTTCTTTTCAAGGTATCTAGGGCTTCTTGACAGTTTTCAGTCCATATGAAATCGACATCTTTCCCTAAAAGACCAAACAACGGAGAGGCTAACTTACTGAAATATTTAATGAATCTTCTGTAATATCCCGCTAAGCCTAGGAAAATTTGGACATATCTCACCTTTTGAGGAGGTGGGACCCTTTTGATGATGGCAATTTTTTTGGGGTCCACCTGCAATCCTTGTTGAGATATTGCATGACCTAGCATGGTCCCTTCAGTCATAAAAAATTCACATTTTTCCGGATTGAGGGACAGGTTCATTTCAATACACTTGTCCAAGAATTTTCCTAGGTTAGATAAGGCTTCCTGAAAGTTAGAACCATAAGGAGTAAAATCATCCATATATATTTCCACTGCATCATGAACCAAGTCAGAAAATATACTCAATACTGCTCTCTAGAAAGTGGCTGGAGCGTTACACAAACCAAAAGGAAGGACCTGATAAGCAAAGGTACCCCAAGGACAAGTGAAAGTGGTCTTATCTTGGTCTTCAAGGCTGATTTGAATATGACTGTACCCGCTAAACCCATCTGGGAAGGAGAAAAACTTTTTCCTTGCCAGACCATATAACACTTGATCTATGAAAGGCAAAGGGAAATGGTCCTTTTTAGTGGCTTTGTTCAGTTCCTGATAATTGACACAGATTCTCCACTTACCATTTTTCTTTGGCATTAGCACCAAAGGAGAGACCCATTCACTGTCAGAGATGGGGTAGATGAATCCTGCATCCAGTAATTTTTGCAATTCTTCCTTAACAATGTCTTTGAGGGCCGGATTCATCCTCCTTTGAGGTTGCCTGACTGGTTTGCAATCTTCCTTAATGTATATATGATGAGTACATACTGAAGGGTTCACTCCCTTCATCTCCTTATAACTCTAGTCGAAGGCATCTAAATGTTTTCTCAATAAGCTGCACAGTTCCTTCTCCTGGGAAGTGGACAGGGATGAATTTATTTTCAAGGTTCTTTCTGGGCTGAACCCTATATTCTTAACACGGAGAGAGGTCAGGTCGGCCACACAAAGATCAGTTAAGGGATTGTTTTGGGTTTCTTTCATTATATCTTCTAATGGCAAGGTATTGGGGGTTGGATTCTGGATTAAATTTTCAATGATATCATCCTCATTTTGTGGTTTTCCCCCCATGACAGTTCCTAATGCACAAAGCAGTGCAGAATAGACTTCATCCTCATCCTCCTCCTCCAACCAGAGAGGTAGATTATGTTTTAGCAAGGGTTGGGCAGGAGGGTATAGGATCAACTATTTGGACATATGCCTGTTCTTAATGGTCATGTTTCCAGCTCGACAGCTGATGTAGTCAAGTAGCCAACCAGGGTCTCCCTAGGATGAGAGGATACCCAGTGAGCTTTTCCTTTGGCTAGAGAACTAATAAATCAACAGGGTACTCCCAAGAATTAATGGAGACCATCACATCTTCCACAATCCCTTCAGGGGTCACGGTGGAGCGATCTGCTAGCTGCAGAACTATCGTGGTCTTTCTCAAGGAGCCCTGGAGGTTAAGTTTGAGTATGGTGTCCTTTGTCATCACATTAATGGAAGCTCCCAGATCAATAAAGGTATGTGGGATCATGGTGCCATTGATGTGGACATCAACTACTAGGTTTCCAGGGTCCAGATATTTTGGACAGATTATCTGCCCCAACATCAGGTTGGATAGTTGTCCTATGACATTGATGGTTGGGGCATCTCTCTTGCGCCTGCCTCGATGCCTAAAGAACTTCTCTTTGATCATCCTATTGTAATAGGCACATCTTTTATTGCTTGGAGAAGTGGTATCTTTACACATAACTGTTTCAATTCTCCCAGAAGTTCAGTTTCTTCTGGGGTGGGCTGTGTTGTCCCGAATAGTCTCTTAGGAAAGGGTGGAATTGCTTTAGGTTCACATTCCTCTTTATCTTCCTCAACCTCCTTGGGGGGAGGTTGGTTATCTGAGACAACAGCGTAAGTTGGGTATGATGGTTCCCCACTATATACTTGCTGAGCCTGTCTATTGTTCGGGTTCGGGTTCGGCTGGGCAGGCAATTAAGGTTTCCTTGGTGGAGCAGGAGGCAATAGTTTTAGTTGAGCAGGTGGTGGAGGCAAAAGAGCGGGAGGAGATTTGTACTGGGACCTCCACCCCTAATGAGTTTCATTCCACTAAGGTTGTGGTTGAGAATAGGATTGAAATGAATGAGCGGTTGGTTGGGCATGATACTGAGATGGATAGGACCAAGGAGGACGTGTGGACCAAGAAGGATGAGCAGGAGGACCGCAAGAATGTATGGGAGTGACTTGGTTCAGGTTGTAGTATGCTTGGGATGTCCCTTGCATCCCTTGCTGGTATGGCCTAGGTCCATGCGGTCTCCTCTGGTATATGAAATAGAGTGGTTCAATGGCTCCTTCGGCTCCTTGGTATACAACTTTAAGTCCGGGCAAGGAAGGGCACTTGTCTGTAGAATGATCTTCTTCACAGACTGAACAAACCTCTATAGAGTTCAATGGGCATTCGTTCCTAGTATGTTGCTTGGTGCACCTAGGATAAAAAAAGGCCAAAGCCCTCTCTGCTTCCTCTTGTTTCCTTTTGATATGCAAGGTATCCATTTGCATGGTAAGAGTCTGCAACATCTCACTCTTGAAGTCTTCCAACATGTTTCCAAGTTCACCTTTGATGGATGAATTGGATGAGAAGGTATTGGCTATGGGTTGACTCCCCCTACCTCTCTTTCTTGCTACTTTAGAATGATTTCTAAAGACAATATTTATGTCCTCATAAGGTAGTTGGTAGATATCTCCCCTAGCCAATAAATGGAGGGTGTTTAGAAGGTCTTCCGGAATTCCCCTGAGCAGGACCAACTTCAGATATTTAGGGTCAAGTGTACACCTGGCCCTTTTGTAACTGAGCTAGAACCTCTCTTCATAATCTTCCAAGGATTCATCACTTCCCATGGTCATTCAAAAGATTTCTTCCTTGGTGTCCTTTGACCTACAATAGTCTCGGTATTTGTTGTTGAATGCCTGCTGCATCTGAGCCCAAGTTGTGATGATATTGCCAGGTAACCCCATGAACCAGCGTAATGCTGCATCCTTGAGAATATAAGGAAATAGTTTCAACTTTTTCTCATCTTCTGCATAGTCATAGGTTCGACAGATGACAACAAACGCAAACAAGAAGGTGTCAGGATCTTCGGTGGTCAAGCCATGGAAGTGACGTAGGGATGAAGGGCTTAAGTTCTTCATTTTGGTGTCCCCATTGGCCTCTCGGATGGGAAAAGTACCCTCTACTCTTTCTCCATTCTCCCTGGCATTTCTGTTTTCATCCATTGTCTCAGGAGGGATGTCTTCTTCTTCTTCTTCTTCCCCTATATTTTCTTCAAATATCTTAGGTTGTTCACATAAAGGTTCTTTTTGATCACTGCCACCGAAGAAGAGACAAGGGTGGCTATGTGATGTAGTGGGGGTGTTGGGAAAGAATTTTCCTGAATTATATCTGTTCCTACGAGGCATGAAAGGAAATCTTTTTGGTTGGTTTTTGTTTTTTTCACTGCTTGTACCTGCAAAACTGAAATTGATTGAAAAAACAAATTGCAACTAACTAAAATGGAATTTCTAAAATGAAATTGCAGAACTGAAAGGCAAGCAAATGAAATGCATAACTAAAAGCAAGGAAATGACTAATCTAATTTTGCTGAGATGAAGTTGCTGAAATGAAATTGCAGAACTGAAAATGGAAGCAAACTATTCTAAAGCAAGGAAACAACTACTCTACTTTTGCTGAAATAGAAATTGCAAAATTGAAAAGGAAAGCAAGGAAATGCAGAAACTGAAGAAACAACTACTCTACTTTTGGTGAAATAAACTACTTGGTAGAATATTGCGATAGAGAAATAGAAGAAAGCAGTAATCAAAAAATACTTTAACGCTTCCCCGACAACAACGCCACAAAGTGGTTAGCACCAGTATTGCAGCAATAATGCTGCAACTCCTGGGCTCCCTACTTTACTTTTATCAACTCGGTAGTTCGTAACAAACTTGGAAGCGACGATGCTGTATGAACAAGTACTAGTTCTTACTGTAGGCTGTCACTTGGTCAGTTGGCGCAAGATCACTAGGAACTCAAGCCAACTTCTATGGATTCCAGAAGAAGCTCTATATGTGATGAAAGAAAGGAAAGCTTACTCTACAAAGGCTTACTCTACTTGCAGAAAGGAAAAGAAGACTGAAATGTAAAGTCAACCTAGCAAACCTTAATTAACCAACTAATCCTACTTTTGTAGAAAGAGAGATAAAATCATGAAATGAATGCCATTACTTAATCTAGGAAGTAAACAACATCTACTCAAGCTATTTCTAGAAGGAACATCTTTTTGGATTTTTATGTATTTTTATGTGGATTTGTTATGCATGTAATTTATTTGATTGTGAATGTGGTAGCGAATAGGTGGCGATGGAGGGTGACTTTGGGATTTTCAGAGGTGTAGGATGATGTGGAGGGGTCCTAGGATGGCTCAAGTGGCCTTCTGGAGGCTTTTCCAGCAATCAGACTTCAAAAAGAAGCCTACAGAAAAATCTACAGGAGGCTGCAAGGGATCTACAGGAGGTCTACAGGGGGATGCCGAGAGAAGTTTTGGAGGTTTTGAAGGTAGGAAAGTGGTTGGAAAGGGTAGCTGAAGGATAGGATGATGTGTTAAGGTGTCTAGGGTCCATCAAGAATGGTTGGGAGAGAGAAAGATGGTCGGATTTGTTCAAGGAAAGAGGAAAATCTATGGGAAAAGTGTAGAAAATTAAGGCAGATTTGTGAGGAACCTTGGATGACCTGTGAAGCATAGATCAACGAGAGGTGGTGATGGCTATTTGGATAACTTATTGTGGGGAGATATTTGCTGCCAGAGAACTGAAAATCAAACACTGAGATTAAGCAAGCAAGGAAACTAAGTACAAGAAAAAAACCAAAATTTTGCATCAAGCTAATCTAGATCATGAGCTATGGAAAGAAATGATGAAGAATGCTGAGATGAGAGAAAGCATGGAAGGAAAATTATTGCAAGACATAAATGAGCATGGTGAAAGAAGTCTACACCAAAGCATTAACCTTCTGACAATCTGCAACACTAGAAATCCTATGGAAAAGGAAAATCTGTGTTTTTTGTGGCAGCAAGAGGGTCTTGGCCTCAGTTCATGGTCCCAAAGGGAGGAAAGGAGGCCAAGGCTTTGTTGATGGCCTTTTTGTATCTTATTTCTATCACTATTCAACCTGATACATAAAAATTAAATGGAAACAACCTTCTAAATCACCAAAAGCAACCTATTCTTAATCAAGAAAGAAATTTATGTAACGGTAACTAATTCATAAACTGAAACAAAACATATAAATGCAAAAAAGAGGAGCTTGGCTGCTTGGATAGGCCCTAACCCAAGAGCTTCATCCCTCCGAGGTAACTCAGTGAAAGCTCAAAAATGACTTCATCTTTATTATCAAAATAATAATAGGATTACATGAAACTGTCAACAAAGTAAGCTCGAAGTTGAGCAGAGCAAAGTTGCAACAAAAATTTGAAAATTTGACTAACTTCCAACAACCTAATGAGGCCCTAGGCCTCTCTACTTATACAACTGAATCTACTGATAGCTTCCTTAAAATCATGGAGCCTTGGCTCCCAAAACTTGAGATAAACAAAAGTTATCCTCCACTTTCTCGGCTGCCTCTTTAGTGCATTGATGTGGCTGCTTGTGCTCCGAGTTGCATGATGGAGAATTCGAAGTGGGGAGTCATAGGTGAGGGGGATACCCTCCTATAAATCCTCTCCCTTGTCTACTTCGAATTATTACTGCCAATTGTCCATTAAATCTTTGACTTTATCTCCAAAATTGACCAAAAATCTATACTAAACACACATTAGACTCCATGGGATAATGACCAACCCAACTCACTCTATTAGCATAAATATAATAAAAAAACGTGCAATAAACTAATGAGAATGGTGAATTAAGCTAAGTTAGGAGGCAAAATGAGCCCATATAATTACCCATTTATGGGGCTCATCATCACCCCCCTACTGAAGGTGTTGCTCATCCTCTGAGCAACTCAATCCATCTCCTCATCTTTGATGGCCTTGATGGCCTCCCTGACATCCCATGCTTTTGATATGAGGTCCTCTTGTCATGGAATCTTGCCTTTCTATCCACCTCTTCCCACTGCTGTTGTTCTTCTTCCGATTTTCTACCTTCCAGCAGGTTTAGCAGCAGTGGGGGACTCAATTTCAGGCCAATCCAATTGACCTTCAAATTCTGCATAGAGCGCTTGTACAGTGGCACTCTCCCTAATTATTCTTTCATCCTTGTTGGGGAGTGATGCTCCCTGATTTGCAGACTGTGTGGTAGAGTGTTCCACCTCCTCATACAAGCATGAATACAGTCTTCCCCAAGTAACCTTTCCATGTCATCAAAATGTGTAATGGCCTGAGCCTGATCATTGATATACTTAGGGGAAATTTAGGGATTATTTGAAAGTAGCTGGTGTGTACTGACGAGAGCCATAGGGTCCGATGGCTCAGCTCTGATAATCAAGGGTTCATTCTACTCTTTTATCATCAACTTCCTTATCTCTGCTTCCCTTAATTCCTCATGATTCATCCATGATGCCATGGCCATCAGTTGCAAGTCCCCTAGCCTAGCATTGGGGTCCCATATGTTCATATTGGTGAGCACCATGTTATGAAAATAGAACTCTGTTATCTTTGCCTTGTCTTCTACTGAACTTTGGTCACATAGGTCCATAAACTGTCTATAATCTTGGAAAGGCATTGTGCCTCTATGTGCCAAAGTCTTGATCTGAAACTGCAGCCACTGGTCCTTGAGGTATAATGCATATGATTTTGCTGGTGTTCTACACTGCAGTGCCTCCATAGACCAACTGGCCATGCATGCTAGTTGTGTCTCCCTCTCATGGAGCTGTCCTCTAAGTAATGCATTTTCTGTTTCCAAGTGTGTCCTTGTGATTGCCTCTCTATGTCTTACAACACTTAACTCCCTACCCATTTCTTTAAGATTGTTCTCCATGTGGCCAATATCCTCTACCCCCTTGGATTTGGCGATTTTCATCCATCTATGGCTCCTTAATCTTTCTTTTTCCAACTCAAAGAAAAGTGGGACTGCAAATTTATTTGGAATGATTCCTCCCCCCTCAAGAAGATTGTAGTAAGAGCCCAAACTATGTTGGGGATCAGGTTCTTGAGTCTCTGTTGCTTCCTCCTTCCCCTTTGACTGTTCTTCTACCCTTTTCTCAAGTTTTTCGGTCTCTTGTAGCTTTGTTAGAGTCTCCTGTAGAACAATCTGTGTCTCCTGTAGAACTATTTTGGAGTGCTATAGTTGCACTCTTTCCTTCCAGGTGGAAGATCTGGGACTTCCTCTTTCATATGTGATGGGGGTTTTAGAAGGAGATTCTTCCACTTTGACAGTGGTTGAATCTTCAATTATAATAGGCACTGTTGAAGATGGCTGTGGTTTTCCTATTTTTAACCTTGTGTATTTCCGAGCCCTGAAATACATTGATGTTTGCCTCTTCCTCTTTTGTTTTGGTTTAGTTGGGGTGTTGAGGGTAGTGAGGGTAGCTGCTACCTCTCTCTCTTGGGTCTCAGGAGACACTTCTGCCTTTTCTGCCCTTGTTTCCTCTCCTATTGTCTTTCCTGTCTCTGCTGGTTTTGTTTCCTCTTGCTCTGTTTTGGTTTCTTTCTCCTCTGGTTTAGTTTCCTCCTTCTCTATTTTAGTGTCTTCCTTCTCTGTTTGTTCCTCAGTTTCCTCTCCTTCTTCCCCTTGCTGCTCTTTCCCCTCACTATCAGAAGGACTGTGATCATATGTGAGGGCCTTTATATCATCTTCTTCTGTCATGTTTCTGAAGATTTCCCATGCTATGGGGATTGTGAAGGTATGGAGGGCTTCTTCCACTAATAGTTTAATTAACCCATGGTGAGCCAACTAATCTGGACCTCCTGCCTTCAACTTAGTGCTAGAGTCTATAAGGGACTGCAAGAGAAAATAGGGGATGCTGAGTTTCTGGGGTGTTGGAGTATCCATGCCATATCTTAGCTCATGGAGAAGTCTGAAATGGTAGCCATAAACTATGCTATACCTCCCTTCACAGGAAATATATTTGATAATCTGGTAACTGACCTCATCCTAAGGGTAAGGTATGCTTGTCCTCCTAATGCCATTTTTGTCTTCTACAGGATGTTCATTGTTTTGGAAGAAGGTTTTCTTGGCATACTGTCCAATTGGATTTTCTTCTTTGCTCCAAGGTAATCCAAGAGGAAGGGTGGTGATCCTACTGATAAATTTTGGGGTTATTTCCATGGAGAGACACCACAAAGTAACAGTGGCATGGGTCCTTGAATGAGGGACTAAAGAAAGGGCAAACTCCTGAGCCACTTCTTCATCAAACCCTCAGAGATTTTCAAAGAATGGCATCCAATTTGCTCTGATAAAATGTCTACTACTTTGGGATGTTCAGGCATCCTAGCTGAATTTGTGGGCTCCTTCTTCATGAATCCCCCTACAATTTTTCTTATACCCCTTTTGAACACCCAAAATAGAGATGGAGACAAGAATTTTGAAGAAATAGGAAAACAAACGAAAAACTGTGTTTTTTTATGAAAACAAGCAAAAAATTCTTATGTAATTTCTCTCCTTCTATGGACTCAATTTCTCCTTAGAATTATATCATTTCTTGCACATATTGATAATCAAGGTGGGTATGCACAGAACGTACTTCCTCAAGCCACAAATCGAGCAAAAATCCCGTGTTTTCTCCTTAAAAACTGCTTACTGCCCCTCCTGTAGAACTGGCTGTAGGTGCTCCTGTAGAACCTGTTACTGCTCCTGTAGAACGCCGATAGTAGAAGGATGGATGAAAATGATAGAGAATGATGGTTTTGAGGCTATGGAGGTGGTATAGAGCTTGCTGCAGCTAAGTGGATGAGGATGAAATGGAAGAAAAGGTGGTGAAGGAGTTTTGAGGAGGAGTACTTATGTCTTCTTTGAGATATTTCCAGTGATGGGGTGAGCTGGAAAAAATGTACATTGCCATATTTTGACGGTTGGTCCCCACTGCCCTGTCATCATGGCTCTTTCTTGGAATCACTTCCCATCATTGCATCAGAGTTTGCATACCCTCCACTACCTGTCTTTTAAATTTTTCTGTGAGTTGACTAGGCACACGTGTGGTGGCATCTTTGGATGAGCGCAATCAACTGGATGAGGGTGGCCAGTTAACTGGCCACCTTTTCTCGTTCAAACCTAACCATCTGACTCACTTATCCACACTTTCTAATTACACAGATGCAACAGAGGAGAGGGTTAGTCACTTACTTGAGAGTTGAATGTACGTGCTATGAGGCTCTTTGGTTCCTTTTGCTGTTGCATGCTTGTATTTTAGTTGCTGCATGCGTGTATCTCCTATACTGTATGCTTTCTGCTCCTTGATGTGTCGCTTATTTGCTTTTTGCAGGTATCCTCTGGATGGATCCGGCTTCAAGTGTCCCCTTCAATCCTATGGTTTCACCTATTTTGCTGCTGTGGCTTGATTTTAATGGGATCAGCTGCTACAGGAATTCCTAAAAGAGCTCCTGTAGCTGCTTCTCCCTTTAAAATTTTTAGTTGTTTTTTATGTTGGGAGCTGGAAGGATGATGCTAGAGATGCTAATGAAGATGGAGAGGTACTTGGTGTTGCTCCCTTTATTTTTGTTTTTCTAAAAAAAAATTGGTTTCTGTGTTTTTTTTGACAGGAAGGAAAAACATGATGATGATGAGGTGGTGCAGGCGTGGGATGGATGGCAAGGAGGGTGGATAGCTGTAGGAAGGTCTTCATTCTCTTCATGAAATCTCTCAGCCCCTCAAACTATTTTTTGATACCATTTCTGGCTCTCTGTGATTTCTACAGGACCCTCCTGTAGAACACATAGTTTTCGGAAAAAAACACAGTGGAGTGGAATGAAGGTAAGAAATGATGGAGAAGAGTGTGGGGGATATGAAATAGGCTTGGTGACATCTTGTCTTGCTCCTGTGGTCAACCTGTAACCTGCAATGCACATTAAAAGCCAATTTTCTTTTCCTTCTTTTCTCTGTTTTTCTTCTCTTTTTTTTTTTGAAAGATAAGTAGGGCGCCTCAAGGAGGTTTTTACCCTATTTGCCTGCCTTGGGCGCCTCCAAGGGAGGTTTTCACCCATGGTTCTTATTCTCTTTCTCTTTTTTTTTCATCACTGGGCCGCCTCAAAAGAGGTTTTCAACCCAATGATGGGACTCAAGTGCCTCATGGAGGTTTTCACTTGAGTCATTATTTTTTTTTTTTTTTTTTTTTAGTGAGTGGGTGAAGTGGAGGTTAAGACCTGCTCCACTACCATCACTGTATTATTCAGATCTTCATTGAACTCTCACTTGGAAAGGGGCTTCTTGTAAATTTTAAACCTATGTGCATTGACAAGCATGGGGATGGCTTCCTCATCAATGTTTCTAATCAGAATTGAACCATTGTCATTACATTTTTCCACAGTGTAGGGTCCCATCCATCTTGTCTTCAGCTTGCCTTTGAAGTCTTTAAACCTTGAGTCATAGAGAAGTGCGCAATCTCCCTCTTGGAATTGCTTCTCATTGATATTTTGGTCATGCCATATCTTCCTCTGAAGCTAAACTACCTCTATGTGGAGAAGGGCCTGCAATATTTGTTCATCCAATCCATTGAGCTGGAGTAGTCTTTCCCTCTGTGCATGGCTGAGGTCTAGGTCTAGCTAAGCTGCCATTCTTAGTGTATTGTATTCAAATTCTATTAACAACAAAGCCTTCTTCCCACAGACCAGTTCATAGGGTGTGAACCCTGTGGTGGTCTTCCATGTTGTGTTGTAGGCCCAAGTGGCCTCAACTAGTCTATCCGTCCAATCTTTTCTGCTGTTGCTCACTACCTTGGTCAGAATTCCTTCCAAAGCTCTGTAAGTGATTCCACCTGCCCATTGGCTTGTGGATGGTAAGGGGTGGAAGTCCTATGCTTGATTTTATGATGTGTGAGTAGGTCTTCAATAAAATTGGAAGTGAAGGCAATTCTCTTTATTGCAAAATGGCCTCGACAAGGCCCGTCATGACAGGTCAGGAGAATGTCAAAAAATTCCTCCTCCTTGACACATATTCTCAAGATCTGATCTGGCCAAGTTTGAAGAGATTTCCCCCAATCCAGGTGAAAGGGGTGCTTTTCCTCATGATCTTGCTCTTCTCCTTTGAGGACAAGTGTGGTGGGAACTATGATGAAACCAAGTAGTTTGCTATATCAGCAAAACATGGAGAGAGTACTGAGATAGCAAACAGGTGTTCATCTGGCATTTGATCGTCCACCATGCCATCTTCACCTGCAGGAAAATTTACTCTAGACAAAAAGTCAGTAACAACATTTTCTTTACCAGGCTTATTAACAATGGTCAAATCAAACTGCTGTAGTAAAAGCAACCATCTAATAATGCAAGCATTTACATCTAGTTTGTTCATTAGATATCTAATTTCGGCATGATCAGTATGTACAAAGGTTTGATAGCCTATGATGTAATGTCTGAATTTGTTTAAGGAGCGCACTACAACTAGGAGTTCCTTCTCGGTTACCGTATAGTTTAACTCTACCTTTCACAAATTTTTACTTATAAAGTAGATGGCATAAGGTAAATTTTCATCAATTTGTCCTAAGGCTACTCCTATTGCTTTGTTCGAGGCATCTGTGTGGATGTGGAAAGGTAGGGCCCAGTTTGGGCCTCTCAAAATTGGGGTAGTCACAAGTTTGCTTTTCAAGGTATCTAGGGCTTCTTGACAGTTTTCAGTCCATATGAAATCGACATCTTTCCCTAAAAGACCAAACAACGGAGAGGCTAACTTACTAAAATACTTAATGAATCTTCTGTTATATCCAGCTAAGCCTAGGAAACTTCAGACATCTCTCACCTTTTGAGGAGGTGGGACCCTTTTGATGATGGCAATTTTGTTGGGGTATACCTGCAATCCTTGTTGAGATATTGCATGACCTAGCACGGTCCCTTCAGTTATCAAAAATTCACATTTTTTTGGATTGAGGGACAGGTTCATTTGAATACACTTGTCCAAGACTTTTCCTAGGTTAGATAAGGCTTCTTGAAAGTTAGAACCATAAGGAGTAAAATCATCCATATATATTTCCACTGCATCATGAACCAAGTCAGAAAATATACTCAATACTGCTCTCTGGAAAGTGGCTGAAGCATTTCACAAACCAAAAGGAAGGACCTGATATGCAAAGGTACCCCAAGGACAAGTCAAAGTGGTCTTATCTTGGTCTTCTAGGCTGATTTGAATCTGATTGTACCCGCTAAACCCATCTAGGAAGGAGAAAAACTTTCTCCCCACCAGACCAACTAACACTTGATCTGTGAAAGGCAAAGGGAAATGGTCCTTTTTAGTGGCTTTGTTTAGTTCCCGATAATCGACATAGATTCTCCACTTACAATTTTTCTTTGGCACTAGCACCAAAGGAGAGACCCATTCACTGTCAGAGATGGGGTAGATGAATCTTGCATCCAGTAATTTTTGCAATTCTTCCTTAACAATGTCTTTGAGGGCTGGATTCATCCTCCTTTGAGGTTGCTTGACTGGTTTGCAATATTCCTTAATGTATAGATGATGAGTACATACTGAAGGGTGCACTCCCTTCATCTCCTTATAACTCCAGGCGAAGGCATCTAAATGTTTTCTCAATAAGCTGCACAACTCCTTCTCCTGGGAAGTGGATAGGGATGAATTGATTTTCAAGGTTATTTCTGGGCTGAACTATATATTCTTAACATGGAGAGAGGTCGGGTCGGCCACACAGAGATCAGTTAAGGGATTTTTTTGGGTTTCTTTCATTATATCTTCTAGTGGCAAAGTATTGGGGCTTGGATTCTGGATTAAATTTTCAATGATATCATCCTCATTTTACGGTTCCCCCCATGATAGTTCCTAATGCACAAAGCTGTGCAAAATAGACTTCATCCTCATCCTCCTCCACCAACCAGAGAGGTAGATCATGTTCTACCAAGGGTTGGGTAGGAGGGTATAGGATCAACTGTTTGGACATATGCCCGTTCTTGATGGTCATTTTTCTAGCTCGACAGCTGATGTAGGCATCGGTAGTAGCCAACCACGGTGTCCCTAGGATGAGAGGATACCCAGTGAGCTTTGCCTTTGGCTGGAGAACTAGAAAATGAGCAGGATACTCCCAAGAATCAATGGAGACCATCACATCTTCCACAATCCCTTCAGGGGTCATGGTGGAGTAGTCTGCTAGCTGCAGAACTATCATGGTCCTTCTCAAGGAGCCCTGGAGGTTAAGTTTGACCATGGTGTCCTTTGTCATCACATTAATGGTAGCTCCCAGATCAATCAAGGTATGTGGGATCATGGTGCCATTGATGTGGACATCAACTACTGGGCTTCCAGGGTCCAAATATTTTGGACAGATTATCTGCCCTAACATCAGGTCGGACAGTTGTCCTATGACATTGATGGTTGGGGCATCTCTCTTGCGTCTGCCTCGATGCCTAAAGAACTTGTCTTTGGTCATCATATTGTATATAGGCACATCTTTTATGTCTTGAAGAAGTGGTATCTTTACACATAACTGTTTCAATTCTCCCAGAAGTTCAGTTTCTTTTGGGTGGGCTGTGTTGTCCCGGATAGTCTCTTAGGAAAGGTTGGAATTGCTTTAGGTTCACTTTCCTCTTTATCTTCCTCAACCTCCTTGGGGGGAGGTTGGCTATCTGGGAGGACCTTCCCAGATTGCAGGTTAATCTCATGAATCTCCACAACATAAGTTGGGCATGATGGTTCCCCACTATATACTTGCTGAGCCTATCTGTTGTTCGAGTTCGGGTTCAGCTGGGCAAGAAATTGAGGTTACCTTGGTGGAGCAGGAGGCACTGGTTGTAGTTGAGTAGGTGGTGGAGGCAAAAGAGTGGGAGGAGAGTTGTACTGGGGCCTCCACCCTTGATGAGTTGCATTCCACTGAGGTTGTGGCTAAGCATAGGATTGAAATGAATGAATGGTTGGTTGGGCATGATACTGAGATGGATAGGACCAAGGAGGAGGTGTGGACTAGGAAGGATGAGCAGGAGGGCCGCAATAAGGTATGGGAGTGACTTGGTTGGGGTTTTAGTATGCCTGGGATGTCCCTTGCATCCCCTGCTGGTATGGTCTAGGTCCATGTGGTCTCCTCTGGTTTATGAAATAGAGTGGTTCAGTGTCTCCTTCGGTTCCCTGGTATACAACTTTAAGTTCGGGCAAGGAAGGGCACTTGTCTATAGAATGATCTTCTTCATAGACTGAACAAACCTCTATAGAGTTCAATGGGCATTCGTTCCTAGTATGCCACATGGTGCAACTAGGACAAAAAATGGCCAAAGCCCTCTCTGCTTCCTCTTGTTTCCTTTTGATATGCAAGGTATCCATTTGCATGGCAAGAGTCTGCAACATCTCACTCTTGAAGTCTTCCAACATGTTTCCAAGTTCACCTTTAATGGATGAATTGGATGAGAAGGTACTAGCTATGGGTTGACTCCCCCTACCTCTCTTTCTTGCTTCTTTAGAATGATTTCTAAAGACAGTATTTATGTCCTCATAAGGTAGTTCGTAGATATCTCCCCCGGCCAGTAAATGAAGGGTGTCTAGAAGGTGTTTCGGAATTCCCCTGAGCAGGACCAACTTCAGAGATTCAGGGTCAAGTGTACAGCTGGCCCTTTTGTAACTGAGCTAGAGCCTCTCTTCATAATCTTCCAAGGATTCATCACTTCCCATGGTCATTTGGAAGATTTCTTCCTTGGTGTCCTTTGACCTACAGTAGTCTCGGTATTTGTTGTTGAATGCCTGCTGCATCTGAGCCCAAGTTGTGATTCTATTGCTAGATAACCCCATGGACTACCGTAATGCTGCATCCTTGAGAGTAGAAGGAAATAGTTTCAACTTTTTCTCATCTTCTGCATAGTCATAGTTTCGACAGATGATAACAAACTCAAACAAGAAGGTGTTAGGATGTTCAGTGGTTAAGCCATGGATGTGAGGTAGGGCTGAAGGGCTTATGTTCTTCATTTTGGTGTCCCCATTGGTCTCTCAGATGGGAAAAGTACCCTCTACTCTTTCTCCATCCCCCCTAGCATTTCTGTTTTCAGCCACTGTCTCAGGAGGGATGTCTTCTTCTTCTTCTTCCCCTATAGGTTCTTCAAATATCTCAGGTTGTTCACCTAAAGGTTCTTCTTGATCACTGCCACCGAAGAAGAGACAAGGGTTGCTATGTGATGTAGTGGGGGTGTTGGGCAAGAATTTTCCTGAATTATATCTGTTCCTACGAGGCATGAAAGGAAATAATTTTGGTTAGTTTTTGTTTTTTTCACTTCTTGTACTTGCAAAACTGAAATTGATTGAACAAACAAATTGCAACTAACTGAAATGAACTTGCTAAAATGAAATTGTAGAACTGAAAGGGAAGCAAATGAAATGCAGAACTGAAAGCAAGGAAATGACTAATCTACTTTTGTTGAAATGAAGTTGCTGAAATGAAATTGCAGAACTGAAAATGGAAGCAAACTATTCTAAAGCAAGGAAACAACTACTCTACTTTTGCTGAAATGGAAATTGCAAAATTGAAAAGGAAAGCAAGGAAATGCAGAAACTGAAAGAAACAACTACTCTACTTTTGCTTAAATAAACTACTTAGTAGAATGTTGCGATAGAGAAATATAGAAAAGAAGTAATCACAAAATACTCTAACGCTTCCCCGGTAGAGGCGCCAAAAAGTGGTGAGCACCAGTATTGCGGCAATAATGCTGCAACTCCTGGGCTTCCTACTTTACTTTTATCAACTCGGTAGTTCGTAACAAACTTGGAAGCGACGGTGCTGTATGCACAAGTACTAGTTCTTACTGCAGGCTGTCACTTGGTCAGCCAACTTCTATGGATTCCAGAATAAGTTCTATATGTGATGAAATAAAGGAAAGCTTACTCTACAGAGGCTACTCTACTTGCAGAAAGGAAAAGAAGACTGAAATGTAAAGTAAACCTAGAAAACCCTAATTTACCAACTAATCCTACTTTTGTAGAAAGAGAGATAAAAACATGAAATGAATGCCATTACTTAATCTAGGAAGTAAACAACATCTACTCAAGCTATTTCTAGAAGGAAATGAGAGAAAAACATCTTTTTGGGTTTTTATGTATTTTTATGTGGAATTGTTATGCATGTAATTTATTTGATTGTGAATGTGGCAACGAATAAGTGGCGATGGAGGGAAAATTTGGGATTTGTAGAGGTGTGGGATGATGTGGAGGGGTCCTAGGATGGTTCAGGTGGCCTTCTATAGGCCTTTCCAGCAATTGGATTAAAAAAGAATCCTACAGGAAAATCTACAGGAGGTTGCAGGGGATCTACAGGAGGTCTACAGGAGGATGCCGAGAGTCTTTTTGGAGGTTTTGAAGGTAGGAAAGTGGTTGGAAAGGGTAGTTGAAGGCTAGGATGATGTGTTGAGGTGTCTATGGTCCATCATGAATGGTTGGGAGAGAGAAGGATAGTCGGATTTGTTCAAGGAAAGAGAGGAAAATCTATGGGAAAAGTGCAAAAAATTAAGGCAGATTTGTGAGGAACCAATGACCTGTGAATCATAGATCAACGAGAGGTGGTGATGGCTATTTTCCTAACTTATTGGGGGGAGATATTTGCTGCCAGAGAACTGAAAATCAAACACTGAGATTAAGCAAGCAAGGAAACTAAGTACAAGAAAAAAAAACAGAATTTTGCATCAAGCTAATCTAGATCATGAGCTATGGAAATAAGTGATGAAGAATGCTGAGATGAGAGAAAGCATGGAAGGAAAATTATTGCAAAGCATTAACCTTTTAACAAACTGCAACACTAGAAATCCTATATAAAAGGAAAATCTGTGTTTTTTTGTGGCAGCAAGAGGGTCTTGGCCTCAGTTCATGGGCCCAAAGGGAGGAAAGGAGGCCAAGGCTCTGTTGATGGCATTTTTGTATCTTCTTTCTATCACCGTTCAACCTTCTATATAAAACTTAAATGGAAACAACATTCTAAATCACCAAAAGCAACCTATTCTTAATCAAGAAAGAAATTTATCTAACAACAACTAATTCATAAACTGAAACAAAACATATAAATACAAACAAGAGGAGCTTGGCTGCTTGAATTGGGTCCTAACCCAAGAGCTTTAGCCCTCTGAGGTAACTTAGTTCTATCTCGAAAAGGACTTCATATTTATTATCAAAATAATAATAGGATTACATGAAATTGTCAACAAAGTAAGTTCGAAGTTGAGCAAAGCAAAGCTGCAACAAAAATTTGAAAATTTTACTAAATTCCAACAACCTAATGAGGCCCTAGGCCTCTCTGCTTATACAACTGAAGCTCCCAATAGAAGAGGGGATGTCAGAAACTTCCTTGGATTGGTTGGATATTATAGAAGATTCATTAAGGAATTCAGTAAGTTTGCTTCACCCCTATTTGTATTGTTGGCTAAAGATTCAGGCTTTTTTGGATAGATAGATGTCAAGGGGAATTGAAAGAAATGGAAGAGAAGTTTACCACTGCACCAATACTTAGAGGCCCCAAATGGGAATTTACTTTCCACATCTACACAAATGTATTAGATAAATCTATAGGAGCAGTCTTAGGATAGGCAGAAGACAAATTTCCCTATGCCATATATTTTGTTAGTAATAACCTCTCTAATGATGAACTCAACTACACAATTACTGAAAAAGATGTCTTAGATATGGTTCACTCTCTAAATAAGTTTAGGAATTATATCACTGAATATCAAGTCTTTGTTCATACTGATCATGCAACCATTAAATATTTGGTGAATAAACCTAACGTCAATGCTAGAAGCATTAGATGGTTGTTATTGTTGCAAAATTTTATCTAACTATCATTGTTGACAAGCTAGGGAAAGAAAATGTGGTTACATATTTTTGTCTAGACTAACATTGCCTATAGGAAACAAGGAGATGGTAGATGATCAAATTTCATATGAACAACTATTTTCCATCTTGATGTTATCTCCTTGGTTTGCTGATATATAAAATTACTTGGTTTCTAGAAGGTTCCCTCCTAACTTATCCTCCAAGGAGAAGATCAAGATTATTAGAAAAAGTTCCCCTTTCACCTGGATTGGGGTAAAGCTCTTAAATTGGGGCCAAATAAAATTTTGAGAAGATGTGTAAGAGAGGATGAGGTATTTTAAATCTTCTCAGCATGCCATGATGGAACCTGTGGGTTCCATTTTTCTGCTAGGAGGACAACCTTCAAAGTTCTACAAACTAACTAATACTGGCTTACTCAACATCAAGATGCAAAAGGTACACTAGTAGATGTGATGAGTGCCAAAGGATGGGAAAGTATACTCCCAGGGATGAAATTCCCTTACAACATCAAGTGACTTTGGAGCCATTTGAGAAATGGGGCATGGATTTCATCGGGCTAATTTACCTTCTATCTAGGAAAAAGAGATATATCATTGTGTGCATTGACTACTTGAAAAATTGGGTTGAAGAAAAGGTAGTAAAGTAAAAACTGAGCAAAAAGTGGCTGAATTTCTAAGAGAGAACATACTCTACAAGTTTGGATTTACAAGGGAGTTGGTCACTGATGAAGGAGCTAAGTTTACCTCAAATATGATTGAAGGCATCATGGAGAAATACCACATCAAACATAGGAAATCCACTACCTATCATCCTCAAGAAAATTGGAAATTGGAGGTTGTTAGAGTCGGTCTGGTCAATCTTCCGTCAGAGATCAAAACTCTTTATGCATTTCATTTTTAGGGGTCCCGCTCCATTCACCTAGCTACATTCCGCTAGGAGCATGCCATAATCTGACGGAAAAGGTCATGCTAGTCATTTCCCCTCATGTCTGGCTCCTTCTAGCTTAGGTCTTTTGTCAATGATCACTAAAGTCCATGACAGTCAAGGTCTGGTCCTTTAATGGACAAAAGTCATTTTCGATAATTAGGTCTAGGGATTAATCAATTTGGTCTTCAACCATGCAAAATAAAGCCATGCAAGCCAGAGTGAGGCCCTTACAAAGTTATGATTCAGAGAGTTTCATCGTCATGTTGACAGATTACGACTGTTCTTCAAAACTCGACTGTTCTTCAAAACTCTGTTTTGAAGAAAAGTCAAACCGTGTCATTTGTGATAAAATTTTCAAAAAATTCGTCAGTTGATTTCTTCAGGTGCAGTCATGGTTTCCGTGGCCAAATGCCCTGTCATGCAATCCCTAAAAAGAGTGCCGAAAACTTCATCATTTGACCTAAAATTCCAAAGAGAAAAGGGAAATTCAAGTGTTGCTTTAAGTCAGTAAAAAAAAAGCCAAAATGAAACATTAGCAAAGTGGGTTTTTGGAGAAGAAAAAATTAAACCCATGACTTCAAAGCCTTTAAATAGAGGTTTCCACAAGCAAACAAGGTCATTGTGCAAATGAAGGTCAGAGAGAAATGTTGCAAAGTGATTAGGAGAGCAAAGTGCGTGTTTAAGAGTGACTGGGAGTCATTTTCCGGAGCGCGGCGCACACGCAGAGCACGGGGCACACAGAGCCACCCCACAGTGCAAAATTTCTATGGGCGCGGCACACACAACGGGCACGACGCACTAGGTTTGGCGCGCGGTGCACTGGGTTTGGCGTGCGGCGCACACCCACAAAGGCTCGAAACCATGCCAAATTTCTTCAAGTTGCCTGTGAAAACCCTCAAATCAACATGTAGGCTCTATATCATGGCTTGCTCATCAAATTTTGTGAATGTTATGGTGGTTCATGGCTATGTTTAATTGCAACAAAATTCATAAAACCAACCACAAGAAAACACCAAAAGCCATTGTTGCTAGGGTTGCATAATTGTAGTGTTGATGCCAAGGTTCCGTATCACCCCTCATTTTCCCTTTCTTATAATTTTTACCTATCCACCCCTATCCCATGTTTTCCTATTCTCCCTACCCTAAAATATTACCAAACCCCTATTCCTTATCCATCCACTCTTTGGTTAATATAAACCCCAAAACCCTACCTTATCAAAACCCCAAAACCCTACCCTATCAAATTCCCAAACCCTCCTATATATCGCTAAATAAAACCTCTCCCCATAACCCCTATTCCCATCATATTATTCCCCTCCTAATACTCCCTTTTTTTCATTGTTCCCCTTGGTGGCAGATATCACAACAACACCTAGTTTCACACCATCATCAAAGGGCAGCCCAAGTACAGTACACACAACAGTCATGGCATTTGAGCATTCATCAAAGTATGAGATGGAGACACAAAGTGATTCATCCTCGGAAGAACAGGCTCCCAGGAGACATCACAAGAGTGGAAAACATGTTAGGGATGAGCCAACCACCCTCACTGAATTGCAGGCCTGCCCTCTTGCCATGTCATGCTTCCAACATCTATCATGTTTTGAGTTTTGTCAAAGAGTGGCTAATGTTCAAGTTCATCATGAGTTGGCCCGTCTTTTTGTGCTTCACCTACATGGAGATCACTCTATCTTGGCTGGGGTCACCTTCACACTGACACCTGAAACTGTCCCATTAGCAACCTGTATACCGAATGTTGGAGAACCATGGCACAAGAAACAGAAAGTTGATCGGCAGCATTACGAGCCTTACATTAAGGCCAGTTTCTTGAGGCGGCTCACAAGAGTCTTTCCATTCAGATATTTGAAAGATGAATATGCTCCACTCATGAAGTTGATCATGAAGTACTTCAGCTGTGAGGGGAGGTTCTCTCGTCTATATGCCTATCAAATCAGGTTGCTCATGCACTTTACCAGGGTACGGATGATGAACATCCCATTTTTCATCTGCAGGAACATAGAGAGGATGAACACCTTCATGCAGCACAAGACCCCTCAGCAGCAACTTAACAGTGTTTATCACTTTGCTCTTATTAAGATTTTGGTGGTTCATCAGCTGGGATTGCAGGGCATTACTTAGGATGATTTCATCTCCCATGACCTCTTCAGCTCTTCACAAGTATTATCAGAGGTTAAGCATGAGGGTGAACCTTCTCGTTGGTATGAGCGCCATGAGACTGCTAGTGTGCCGGTTTTCATCACATATCAGAGGGGTGCTAGACATTTGTTTGCAGCAGCAAAGCGAGTGTTATCTCCACCCGGGGTGGAAGGGGCCTCGCTTCCGAAATCAACACCACAGATACAGGATAGAGGTAAGGAGCCAATGCATGATGAGGGGACTTTAGGTGAGCCATCAGGTGAACGAGAGACTGAATTCGTTCTCCTTCATGATGATATAGATACAGAACCGACAAGTGCACAACTTAAAGAGATCATCCAGGAGGAGCAAGCACAGATTCAAGCCTTGTACATTGATTTGGAAAGAGCCAAATGGAACATGAAATATCTGGAGTAGAGGAACAAACATCTGGAGGATCAACAAGTGATCATGGAGCTACAAAACATTCGTGATCATTGCCAAGCTGCACAAAGGAGAAGAGTTGAGCTCACGTCATTGGAGAAAGAGATTAATGAGGATCGGGAGGCCAATCTCGAGAGAGTTAACATGCACTTGGAGAGGCTGCTGGACAAGGTTGACAAGGACCATGCATTGCTAAGACACATGGCTTTCCACTACATGGCGCGAAACAAAGTATGCAAGGTCCGAATCAGGAATTTGAAGACGAAATTGAGGAAGGCAATCAAGAAGCAAAAGTGGAAAAGGGAGCTCGATCGACTTCAGATATTGGCTAAAGCCTCTTTGGCCTGGCATAACACTTGATAAGGAAGCTCCAACGCAAATTTCAAGAAATTTGGGGCAGTTTTGGTCACATGGCAAATTTTTGGCTACAACATAGGTTTTTTCTCCCTGTGCGCCGCACCACTGGCGTGACGCTTAGGATTGGGAGCTCCAAATCACAAATGGTTTGCATTTTTGGATTCAGCATGAAAAATCATGACTTCTGGTGATTGGAAAGGAAGTTTGGGCAAGTTTTGAGTCCCCAGGAGGTCAAAAACACTCAAAAAATGACTTCTCTTCCCCTATTTTGACACACAAGAAGCAGTCTTGGGAGAATGAAGTTTTGGAGGGGAAAATGAGCACCAAATTCATAAATTCCACTTGGGTTGGAAAGTAGAAAGGTGAGGCTTTCCAACAAGAACACTTGGGAACAATTTGGACTCCTGCAGGTAACTCAAAATCGCCTCCAAAGTTGCGCAACGCATATAGATTTAGGTGCGACGCATATAGACCCAAAGGCCAAAATCACTTCCGCTTTGCGAAATTTCGATTCGCGACTTTCTCCAAGTGGGCCCGCTCATTTACACTATATTTTTCTTGGCAACTTAGGATGTTTAAAAATTATTTTCACTAAAGGTGGTCTCCTATCCAAGTGGTAAAGGAAGGTGAGCAGTCACCCAAGCCATTTGTCATTTTTGTAACACTGCACCTGTAACTAATGGTTGGCTTTCCACTTCCACTTTGTAATGATTCGAAAAACTCCCCAACTCTAGGTCGTTCTATTTCCTCATGGCATAGTCTATTTATTGTATGCAAACCATTTGAAAAGGGTTGGCTTGTAATTTCTGGGAGACCGTGGGAGAAAAACTCAGTTCTTCATTGTATATTTTGACAGAGGATTAATGAAAGGCAACGACTCTGTTTCATGAGATTCATGTGGTTGTGAGTGTAGAAAATGTGTATCTTATGTTTCAAATGCATTTTGTAATGTTTCACTGTTAATTTCATATTCATTTCCAGTGAAATTTTCTAAGTTAGATAAGGTAGTATTCATTTTTATTGCTCTGCCTGTGGGAAAATTTCATGTTCAGTGTTCTTCTTCTGTTGAAAAGGATTCCTGTACTTATGCCCTTTTCACCCTCCTAAGCAATTCCTCCATTCTGCGTTATTTCAAACTAAATTGCTAGACTTTCCACTTGTCTTGCCTCACGAAGTAATCTGTGCCTTTGTATTAAATTCTCTGTTCATTGTTGTCCGTTGGTCCCATACCATCCCAGAAACTCAGTCATTCATAAAAAATTGCTTCTTGTATCCATATTTACTTACTAGCCTAAGATCAATATTTCACTGTTAGTCATCTCAGACCATTCCGTTTACTTATTCACTGAGCATGACACGGAGAGAGCCCTCTCCTGTTCTGGTAGGGCTAGCTACCAGACTGAGGTTTTTGGTTACCCTGAATTTTTCCTTCCTTTAGCCTAAGGCAGATTCAGGTGCTAACATAGTGGCGACTCCACTGAGGAACGAAAATGGTTTTCTTGAAGATTTTTTTGCCCCAGTACATATCTCAAGTTCAGAGCTGATTGTTGATAGTGAACAACGATCAGACATAAGAATGCTGAAATCATTCACCTGGTGACTCCATTCACTGAAGAATCCAACAATAAATCCTTCATGATGACTCCACTGCAGAGAGATCAGTAGCTTTGAGATTTTCAAAATGGAGAGGGTTGCAAGAAGATACGCTCCCATGAGCCGAGATCACATCCCAGGTTTTCCAAATAAAATTCCGAAGGTAGATTGGTCAAGGAATCTGCCTACGCTTAAAGACGATGGTAAGGATGACACTGCTTTACATCTAGTTCGATTTCACATGCATATTCGCAAGTTGAAGGTTGATTTTCCTGAAGATTGCTTGATGAAGATATTCCTGGCCACTCTGGAAGGTGAAGCCCAATCTTGGTATGAAAGTTTGCCGCCTGCTTGTATTTACTGTTTAAAGGATTTTCATGCCCTGTTCATTGAATGATGTCAATAATCTTATCCATCATTAAATCTAGTTCATGACTGTTGCAAACATGCTTCTACTTTTATTGAAAGCCTTGAAAAATACTATGAGGATGATAATTTTATGGATGATGAGATCATGGAAGCCTTGTACGAGAATCCATTTCAGCAACATGAAGAGAAACTAGAGGAGTCCCATCAAGATGCTCAAGAAACGTTGCAGCAGAATCAAGATCTTTGTACAGTGGAAAATGAAGGAATTTTGAATCTTGACAGTCAACATGAATTACATGAAATAGATCAGTAGGTTGAAGAGTTCCATATGGCTGAAAGTGATGAAAGAAAAAGTGGCGGTTCAGATCTGTCCATAGAAGAAGACAACATGCAAGGAAGTCCAGTTCTAATTCCAAAATGTGATAATGTCAAGTCACCCATTTCAGATTCAGATTCAAATTGTGATGACCAAGAAAACCTTGTACTAAGTCCCATGAAAGAGAACTCTGCTGTTAAAATCACTTGGAATGAAGAAAACAGAGTTATGAATCCAAATGTTCTCATGTCATCAGAACAGAGTCTTCATAAAGAGGTAATCCAGTCCGCTCATTAACAACAAGGTAAGAGCTTTGTTCAAGTAATTGAAAAAGTTTCTCTGGATAAATCGCTGGTAGATGATAGAAATGTCATGCTTGAGTTTCACGAAACATCTGAAGTTGCTTTTCTCATGATTGATGAATGTGATGAATGTATTGAGAATCTGGCTGTCATATCATATGAAGATGACCTACCATATATTCAGACTTCAGTAGACCAGACTATTCAGGATTCCCTTTCAGATTCTTCCTCATACGTGTCATGTTTTGAGATGTTTTTTGAAGAGGAAATCTGCTCATCCACTTGTTCAGAAATTTTAGAGGACCAGGACCACACTTTTTCTGAAGAACATACTCTTATTGAAGTACAATGTGAAGAAAGATCAGAATCAAAGGAGAAAGACATCTTGTTTCCTCAGCAGGAGGGAAATCTTCATGTTTTTCATGATCGAATGGCAAATCTGTTGTAGCCAGCAGTGAAGGTGATTATTGCAGTATTCAATGATGAAGGAGATCAGGGTCAATTAGCTTTCTGGGTGCCCAGTTACAAGTATCTACTATTGACCAGGAGATCTGATCAGGATAATCAATCAAGAAGGCATCTGCTTGATTGGTTATATTGGAAGACACATTACACATGATTGTACATATTGCATTAATATGCAGGTGGCTGTCATCATAATTTGAAACCCTCGAATCTTGATGGACTGCTGCCATTGAATAATTTTTGTCAGTTCTTGTTTTAGTTAAGTCAGTCATGAGTCATTTCCTTTTGCATTGAGTCAGTTTTTTCAGTCATGTTGGTTTCATAATTAATGTCGGTTTAAGTCAAGTTCCAGTCAATAAATGTGTCAAAGTCTTGTGTTGTTTGTCGAAATAATGACTCCATAGCCCAATGGACGAAGGCACTGTCTAGCTCTTCTAGAGATATACCGTTCTTGGCACCTCCAAGGAGCTACCATCCCCCATTGGAGCCAATGTTAGAGTCGGTCTGGTCAGTCCTCCGTCAGAGATCAAAACTCTTTATGCATTTCATTTTTAGGAGTCCCGCTCCATTCACCTAGCTGCATTCCGCTAGGAGCATGCCATAATTCGACGGAAAAGGTCACGCTAGTCATTTCCCCTCATGTGTGGCTCCTGCTGGCTTAGGTATTTTGTCAATGATCACTAAAGTCCATGACAGTCAAGGTCTTGTCCTTTAATGGACAAAAGTCATTTTCGATAATTAGGTCTAGGGATTAATCAATTTGGTCTTCAACCATGTCCAATAAAGCCATGCAGGCCAGAGTGAGGCCCTTACAAAGTTATGATTCAGAGAGTTTCATCGTCATGTTGACAGATTACGACTGTTCTTCAAAACTTTGTTTTGAAGAAAAGTCAAACAGTTTCATTTGTGATAAAATTTTCAAAAAAATTGTCAGTTGATTTCTTCAGGTGCAGTCATGGTTTCCGTGCCCAAATGCCCTATCATGCAATCCCTGCAAAGAGTGCTGAAAACTTCATCATTTTACCTAAAATTCCAAAGGCAAAAGAACAATTCAAGTGTTTCTTTAAGTCAGTAAAAAAAAATCCAAAATGAAACATTAGCAAAGTGGGTTTTTGGAGAAGAAAAAATTAAACCCATGACTTCAAAGCCTTTAAATAGAGGTTTCCACAAGCAAACAAGGTCATTGTGCAAATCAAGGTCATAGAGAAACGTTGCAAAGTGATTAGGAGAGCAAAGTACGTGTTTAAGAGTGAGTGGGAGTCATTTTCCAGAGCGCGGCGCACACACAGAGGGGCATGGCACACACACAGAGCGTGGCGCACACAGAGCCACCCCACAGTGCAAAATTTCTACGGCCGCGGTGCACACAACGGGTGCGGCGCACTGGGTTTGGCGCGCGGCGCACACCCACAAAGGCCCGAAACTGTGCCAAATTGCCTGCGAAACCCCTCAAATCAAAAGGTAGGCTCGATATCATGGCTTTCTCATCAAATTTTGTGAATGTTATGGTGGTTCATGGCTATGTTTAATGGCAAAAAAATTCATAAAACCAACCACAAGAAAACACCAAAATCCATTGTTGCTAGGGTTGCATAATTGTGGCGTTGATGCCAAGGTTCTGTTATCACCCCTCATTTTCCCTTTCTTACCATTTTTCCCTATCCCCCCTATCCCATGTTTTCCTATTCTCCCTACCCTAAAATATTACCAAACCCCTATTCCTTATCCCTCCACTCTTTGGTTAATATAAACCCCAAACCCCTACCTTATCAAAACCCCAAAACCCTACCCTATAAAATCACCAAACCCTCCTATATATCCCTAAACAAAACCTCTACCCATAACCCCTATTCTCATCATATTATTCCCCTCCTAATACTCCCTTTTTTTCATTGTTCCCCTTGGTGGCAGATATCACAACAACACCTAGTTTCACACCATCATCAAAGGGCAGCCCAAGTACAGTACACACAACAGTCATGGCATCTGAGCATTCATCAGAGTATGAGATGGAGACACAAAGTGATTCATCCTCGGAAGAACAGGCTCCCAGGAGACATCACAAGAGTGGCAAACATGTTAGGGATGAGCCAACCACCCTCACTGAATTGCAGGCCTGCCCTCTTGCCATGTCATGCTTCCAACATCTATCATGTTTTGAGTTTTGTCAAAGAGTGGCTAATGTTCGAGTTCATCATGAGTTGGCCCATATTTTTGTGCTTCACCTACATGGAGATCACTCTATCTTGGTCGGGGTCACCTTCACACTGACACCCGAAACTGTCTCATTAGCAACCGGTAAACCGAATGTTGGAGAACCATGGCACAAGAAATAGAAAGTTGATCGACAACATTACGAGCCTTACATTAAGGCCAGTTGCTTGAGGTAGCTCACAAGAGTCTTTCCATTCAGATATTTGAAAGATGAATATGCTCCACTCATGAAGTTGATCATGAAGTACTTCAGCTGTGAGGGGAGGTTCTCTCGTCTATATGCCTATCACATCAGGTTGCTCATGCACTTTACTAGGGTACAGATGATGAACATCCCATTTTCCATTTGCAGGAACATAGAGAGGATGAACACCTTCATGCAACACAAGACCCCTCAGCAGCAACTTAACAATGTTTATCACTTTTCTCTTATTAAGATTTTGGTGGTTCATCAGCTGGGATTGCAGGGCATTACTTGGGATGATTTCATCTCCCGTGAACTCTTCAGCTCTTCACAGGTATTATCAGAGGTTAAGCATGAGGGTGAAAATTCTCGTCGGTATGAGCGCCATGAGACTGCTAGTGTGCCTGTTTTCATCACATATCAGAGGGGTGCTAGACATTTGTTTGCAGCAGCAAAGCGAGTGTTATCTCCACCCAGGGTGGAAGGGGTCTCGCTTCCGACATTAGCACTATAGGTACCAGACAGAGGTAAGGAGCCAATGCATGATGAGGGGCCTTCAGGTGAGCCATCAGGTGAATGAGAGACTGAATTTTTTCTCCTTCATGATGATACAGATACAGAACCGACAAGTGCACAACTTAAAGAGATCATCTAGGAGCAGAAAGCAGAGATTCAAGCCTTGTCCATTGATTTGGAAAGAGCCAAATGGAATATGAAATATCTGGAGCAGAGGAACAAACAACTAGAGGATCAACAAGCAATCATGGAGCTACAAAATATTCGTGAGCATCGCCAAGATGCACAAAGGAGAAGAGTTGAGCTCACATCATTGGAGCAAGAGATTAATGAGGATCGGGAGGCCAATCTAGAGAGAGTTAACATGCACTTGGAGAGGCTACTGGACAAGGCCGTCAAGGACCATGCATTGCTGAGACACATGGCTTTATACTACATGGCGTGAAACAAAGTATGCAAGGCCCGAATCAGGAATTTGAAGGCGAAATTGAGGAAGGCAATCAAGAAGCAAAACAGGCAAAGGGAGCTCGATCGACTTCAGATATTGGCCGAAGCCTCTTTGGCCCAACATAACACTTGATAAGGAAGGTCCAGCTAAAATTTCAAGAAATTTGGGGCAATTTTGGTCACATGGAAAATTTTTGGTTACAACACAGGTTTTTTCTCCCTGTGCGCTGCGGCAGTAACACAGGTTTTTTCTCCTTGTGCTCCGCGCCACTGGCGCGACACTTAGGATTGGGAGCTCCAAATCACAAATGGTTTTCATTTTTGGATTTAGCATGAAAAATCATGATTGATGGTGCTTGGACAAGAAGTTTGGGCAAATTTTGAGTCCCCAGGAGGTCAAAGACACTCAAGAAATGACCTCTCTGCCCCTATTTTGACACACATGAAGCAGTCTTGGGAGGATGAAGTTTTGGAGGGGAAAATGAGCACCAAATTTAGAAATTCCACTTGGGTTGGAAAGTGGACAGGCCAGGCTTTCCAACAAGCACACTTGGTCACAGTTTGGACTTCTACAGGTACCTCAAAATCGCCTCCAAAGTGGCACGACACATATAGATTTGGGCGTGGTGCATATAGACCCAACGGCCAAAATCACTTCCGCTTCGCGAAATTTTGATTCACGACTTTCTCCAAGTGGGCCTACTCATTTACACTATATTTCTCGGCAACTAAGGCAATGTTTAAAAAGTATTTTCACTAAAGGTGGGCTCCTATCCAAGTGGCAAAGGAAGGCGAGCAGTCACCAAGCCATTTGTCATTTTTGTAATGCTACACCTGTAACTAATGGTTGGCTTTCCACTTCCACTTTGTAATGATTCGAAAAACTCCCCAACTCTTGGTCATCCTATTTCCTCATGGCATAGTCTATTGATTGTATGCAAACCATTTGCAAAGGGTTGGCTTGTAATTTCTGGGAGACTTTGGGAGAGAAACTCAATTCTTCATTCTATATTTTGACAGAGGATTAATGAAAGGCAACGGATCTGTTTCATGAGATTCATGTGGTTATGAGTGTAGAAAATGTGTCTCTTATGTTTCAAATGCATTTCGTAATGTTTCACAGTTCATTTCATATTCATTTCCAGTGAAATTTTATTAGTTAGATAAGGTAGAATTAATTTTTATTGCTCTGCCTGTGGGAAAAATTCATGTTCAATGTTCTTCTTCTATTGAAAAGGATTCCTGTACTTATGCCCTTTTCACCCTCCTAAGAAATTCCTCCATTCCGTGTTATTTCAAACTAAATTGCTAGAATTTCCACCTGTCTTGCCTCACGAAGTAATCTGTGCCTTTGTATTAAATTCTCTGTTCATTGCTGTCTGTTGGTCCCATACCATCCCAGAAACTCAGTCATTCATAAAAAATTGCTTCTTGTATCCATATTTACTTACTAGCCTAAGATCAATATTTCACTGTTAGTCATCTCAGACCATTCCGTTTACTTATTTGCTGAGCGTGACTCGGAGAGAGCCCTCTCGTGTTCTGGTAGGGCTAGCTACCAGACTGAGCATGGTTTGTGGTTACCCTGAATTTGTCCTTCCTTCATCCTAAGGCAGATTCAGGTGCTAACAGAGGTCACAAATAGAGCCTTGGAGAGCATTTTGACCAAGGTTGTCAACAAGAACATGAGAGATTGGGTAGATCAACTTGTAGAGGCCACTTGGGCCTATATTACCCCTTGAAAAACCACCAATGGATTGACTCCTTTTGAGTTAGTTTATGCAAAGAAGGTCCTGTTATCCATTGTGTTTGAACACAAAACCTTGAGGTTGGAAACACAATTGGATTTAAACATCACTATAACTCAGCAAGAAAGGATGCTCCAACTCAATGGTTTGGATGAGATTAGATTATAGGATCTTATGCACACTGAGGTAGTCCAAATATATATTAAGATTTGGCATGATAAAAACATTAGGGAAAGATCCTTCCAAGAGGGTGATTGGGCCCTTATATATGATTCTAGGTTTAAGGATTTGAAAGGGAAATTGATCAAAAAGTGGTTGGGTCCTTACCTGGTAGAAAAATGTTATGAGAATGTATATTTCCAAATAAGATCAATTGATGAGGAAGGTATTCCATTGATTTTTAATGGTTACCGGTTAAAGTTGTACAAGAAACCTCTACCAAAGGAGGAGTTTACCAACTCAATAAGAAAGGAGATAAATATAATTGAGCGTTTGTTACAGGTTATTTTTTCACATTCACTCAAATGGCCTAAAAACCATATCAATCAACATCCTTGACACCTTGCAATAATCCCTTTGAAAATCCTTGAGCATTATCTCTCCAAAAATTCCAAGTTTTTTGGGTTAATTAGCTCAAAAACCTAGTTTTGGACTCATCACACTTTCTCTTCTAGCAACCTACATTATTTCAGTTGCATAACTGAGCAACTACATTGACCAACGCATGTTTCCTTCACTGTAGGTGTTATAGCTCTTGAATTTCGGTAAAAATTAAAAATAATATCGAATCTTCGCTTTCAAGAATCTTCAAAAGTGGTTTTAACCATCTACTATTGATTGAGATCTCAAATTCCTATCCTTGAGGTCCTATTTATAATCCATATATCTTATCCTGCCTCATATGAGGATCTAAGTCCTAGATTGGTAGAACCCAAACTAACCCTTGTACCATATAAATTCACTGCTTCCCATAGAGTCTAGGTTGGCTTTTGGAGACTGTTAGTTATGCCCTCATGTTGCTACTTTTTGCTTAAGGATCCATTATTCATTCATGAATTTGGGTTGTGGTTGAAGGCTTGATTGTGGCTAAGGAAGGACAAGATAGTTATGGAGACATCTACAAGGTCAAGATCTATAAAGGGTTGTAATTATCTCCTACATTCATTAATACAAAAAGTGCTTTGTTTTCCTATATGTATGTCTCATTTATGCACATGTATTACAATGTCTTATTGACTCATTATTTAGAGATATTAGTATATGCTATTTGTATGTTGTAGTTATATCGCTTGTTTTAGTCATTTTGTAGGTTCCACTTATAACACTTGGAGTTTACAAGTGAGGAGAAGAGGAGAGTTTTCATTGGATAATAGGCAAGCCTTTCTTGCATGTTCTAATCTCTCTAAGGAAAACATAATTATTTTTGCTTATGTTGTTTCTATATCAAGCCACTAGATCTAGTGAGTTCACTTCAGTCCACAGAAGATAATAATCCATCAAACAATTTGGTGACTCCACTGGGGAAGGAGATGTTCCTATAGTGGTTTCCTTTGCCTAGTCATTTTATACCTTTCAATCTAACTCAATTTGACTTGTTTAGATGATGATTGGTCTTAAAAAAGTCTAATTCTAAGCTTGGTATGGTTTATGTTTTGTATCTTGAAAAAATTTATCCCCAACGCACTTTTTACTCTGAGACAGAGCGAACCAACGCACTTATCTCTCTCTTTGTATGCAATGCATCACATTGGTTCTCTTATATAGATTGTGACAGTTCCTATAGGATGAAAACATTTTCATTTTAATCCCTTTCTCTAAATTCTAATTTGATCCAGTGGATTTTCCTATCTTTGAACTATTCATTGTCTATGTAAATACATCAATGTGTTTATATTTTAGTTTCATTACCTTTTTATGAGAGTTTGTTTGATAATTTCTTTTATTTTTGTCTATTAGGGTTTGTGAACATTTGGCTTGATTCTTAATTGGATAAGAGGAATTTTCATATTACAGTTCCAGTCTCTGTGAGTTCTTGATCAATGATCTAGCTGCATTTCATTTGAAAATTGAAACGAAAATAAAAGAAAAAAATAATTTCTTGCATTGCATTTAGGATTTTGAATCAAGTTGGAATAATGCGTTGAAAGATTTGATCAGTAAGATTTTGTTTGATACATATTTGATTGATGCATCATTGTTTGTTTCTTCCTTCTCATAGATCATAGATATTCATTAAAAAAAATAGTTCTTTTATCATGCTAGTTGCATCATAGGAAACTCAGGTGAATTTGTACCTTGAGCCTTGAAATTGAAAATTAATTGAAGATCAACTTTAAAATTGATTCAATTAGCCTAAGGATCATTTGGAACATTAATGACACACAATGTTCTAGGCTAGAGAGGTGTTCTGACATTGTTAAACATATGAGATGTCATTAATTTTCTGCATTAGATTATGGGGATAGTTGATATTCCATGCATGTATGTATATCAAATCGTTCTCCACATACCCTTGGGTATATAAGATGGTGCTCCATGTATGAAAATTACATCGAAATACTTCCTATCGTACAAGTTGCATTAGACATCACTGCCACAGACTGCACTTCCACGTACCTTTGAGTATATTTTGGAAGTCCCCATTAAGATATAAACCAACCTTAGGTAACCAAGTCAGTTGCCTTGTTTATTATGATACACTGAACATAAAATCTAGGGAGATTTCTTGCATGTACTAAAAACAATATATTACATTTCACAGTGGTTTGGTAATCCTTATATGCCTAGTGACCATTTTTATTTTTATTTTGTGTCTTAATTTCTAAAATTAATTAATAAATCGTGGACCAACAACCTCGTCACTTGGATATAATGCAAAGATTGCCTCCTCTACCTCCTGAGGCAACACCTAGCCATCGAGTTTAATAAGAAAATGAAAAGTACCGAGGCTAGTAAATTAGAAGTTACCACTTCTAGAGCCATTTTTGAAGTTAACCAACTAGAGTCATCACTTCTTATTAGTAGCAAACTTGAGATTACATATTTGGAAACTAGTGAACTTGAAATTGAAGTAGTTGATACATTAGAACTTGAAGTAATTGAACTTGCATTTATTGAATCAGAAACCTTACAACCTGAGGTGATTCAACTTGAGGAACCACAGAATACTGAGCTAGTAACTTCAGAAATTTATACTCCTATTTCTTTACCTTAATCTAATCTCTTACCTTCATCTTCAGGTTCCGACGAAGAACAACTTCCATTTGAGAAATTATTGAGTATTGAGTACATTAATGAAGAAGATTCTCAACCTCTATCTCCTATCCATTTAAGAGGGACTACTTTTTACCAAGTTCATCCTTTTCCTACCCCTCATACTCGATCACAAGCTCCTTCATCTCGTGCTCCTCGATAAAATTCTATTTTGAATTCCCCTCACTCGTGTACTCTTTTGTGAATTTAAATCATGAATAATTCAATTTAATTCACTCAACCCATCCCTACCATCATGAGTGAGTTGATTGAAGTCACAACAAAATCTATGTTTTCTACATAGACAAAAACACACCTATGTGGTAGTACAAGTCAACCACAATTTACGTATCAATCGTACTAGAGACAGTATTAATTCGGTCCTACTGTACAAAACCCAGTTTATCGGTATCAACCGTATCCTGGCTATACTTATCAACAGCCTCAACAACCCCAGTTTGGTTCGGTTAATCCTGGTTTCCCAGGAGGTTATAACATTCCTAATGCAAATCCGATTCCAGGTTATCCTGGATATCCTCCTCCTGGAACTGGTCTCGCTACTCAATGTTTTCACGACCCTAACCGTCAGTTACCATTTATTACAAATTTGGATTTACCTGATTTGTCACGCATTACAAATGATCCAATTTACTATCTTTTGTATTGGCCGCCAATGCCTAGTAAGTTGCCTAGTGATATCCTGAAATTCGAGGGTAAGTCAGGAGAGGATCCGTCAAATCATGTTATGACTTATCACCTCTGGTGTGCATCTAATTCAATCATTGATGATTTAATTCGATTGCGTCTTTTTCAACAAACTCTTATTGGTCTTGCCACCAAATGGTACATTGAGTTACCACGAGCCTCTTTTTATAATTTCAATTAGTTAGCCACTACTTTCTTAACTCATTTTCAGTTGCCTGTCAGATATGACAATGGCACGGAACTGTTAAATTCACTGAAACAATCCACGTCCACATATATTTCTGATCATATTCAAGAATGGCGACGTAGAAGGCGTTTAGTGAAAGTTTTCATTTCGGATCAAATTTTAGCGGAATGGTTCATTAAATCGTTGCTACCTAAAATCACTTAAGATGTAGCTAAGGGAGGAGTTGTTACTAAAGAGCAAGTCATTGCTCAAGCTCAGTACCTTGACCTCATCTATACGTAGTCAGGTACTTTACATGAAAAAATCCTTGATCTTCCAAAACACGGTCAAATAACTGCAGCTCCTTCAGGATCTCACGCCGCTGATGGTATGATTGGTTCAGTTAGCACTAAAAGTAAGAAAAAATCTTCAAAGAATTCTTCTCCTATAATAACTTTACCTGATTCCCCAGCGGAGTCGCCAATTTTTTGGCCGGATAAATTGATCTTGTGGACAAGACCGATCTCCCTAGTATTAGAGGATAGTCTAGCAACAAACAGACAAACAAATCTATCTTTCTCTAGACATATGCAATTTACAAATAAAGACTATAAAGGTGTTAAGATCCTACCTTAGATCCAACGCTTGTTCGTTATAGTCATCCTTCAATCATTCGAAAGAGTTATATTTAAAGACCTGCAATCACAAACAAGCAGACATTAAATAGCACTTGCATAGAAAATATCATAAATCATGTCTATTATGGTGATCAAGGAATGCATAAAATAAACCATAAATGAACAGCTTATTGAGAAAAACTTAATTGTATTAACTTTGAAGTAGAAGAACCTTACAACCTTTTCAGCCTTGATGTTGAACAAGCTCTTCCTGGGGTCTGAAACATGAATTTCCTTTACTTTGACAAGCCTTGTACTCTTCCAAATGAGATCTTAGAGGTATGTAATCTCTCCTCATAAAAACTCAACTAAAGAAGACTAAGTTCCAGCAACATTTCACCTCAAAAATATTCAGCTTCCAACCTCCCAAGTAACCAGCCCAATGCTTCATTTTATAGTGCAGAGGAGGAGGTTATAGGTCCATCTATGAAGGGATAGAATCCTCCTTCAAAGGGATAAGCTCCTCACATCAAGGGGTTAGCTCCTTAAGGTATGGGATGCATGAACCTTAAGAGAGCGAACTTGCCACCTCAAGATTTGTTCCAGAAGATTCTAGAAATGACTGAAAGTGAGTTTTTTAGAATGTACTCGTGCCTTTTTAACTTTTACAGGGTCCGCACCCATAACACAGAGACAGAGCAGTCAGGTGCGCAGGGGATATGACCATTAGGTGCGGGACCGCAGGTAATGCAAAGAGAAAGTGCGAAACCAGAGTTATAGAGACTTTTGAGGGATTTCTTTTATTTCTAAGGCTTGATATGAGGAACTGAGGCTTAAGACTTGCAAAGGAGGAAAGTATGAGTGGTAATGGACTCACACAGATTGCAGAATGTCAAGGTGACAATTTTTAGTGCAACAATGTGGTGGTCCATTTGTACTACTTGGATGCCAGCCATTATTTGGAACTTTTTCTAGTGCATCGATTAGCCCATGGAATTCTCATTTTCCCTCATCGTTTGGAATATTATTTGGTGTATCTCCACCGAGCACTCAATAACCTATTCCACCTGTTGCACCCCAAACACCTTTGGAGCAACAATACGGTGCATTTCAACTACAACAACTTAATATATCTTATCTTGGATACCCTCCCGCCAGGGGGAAAATGCCTCCTTATTATTCTTATATTTCAGTTGGGGGGGAACCTGTTGGAATTTTCCCACCCTATGATCATATGTTACAGGGTGGTGCTCTGCCTATTGCTAGTCCTCTTACTAGAGGTTCTCCATTTATAGGAATCGATGCTGCCCCTTGGAATCCTACTTTTCCTGTTCAACCTGGTTCAGTCTTAAATGGAATCCCAACTTCTCAACCTTCTCTGCTATGCCCTAGGTTCCTACTTCTCAATTTGTATAATCCATGCCTCAACTTGACCAAGTTACCTTTCAACCAAGTCAATCTGTTCAGGCTATATCCCAAATATAAACTATTACAATGGTATATCGGATTTCTTAGATCTTATCTACCTAACCTCTTCAAGGTGCATTATAAACTTCACCCCTTGGTCATTCCATACCTTAGATGCAAGTAAATTATCCTGTGCATAACATGACACAAATACCAACCAATCAAAACAATATTGGAAGGATGCGAATTCCATCTAGGAAACCATTCCAAGGCATGCCCCAAGATCCTGTTCGTCAAACTACTATACCACAGATGCCTTATCAAGGCCAACAAATTGAAAATCAACCCTTCCAACCTTACCAAGGTCTTCATGGAACTGGGTAACTTGGTTATGGTTATCTTAGTTATCAAAAGACTCCTTATCTTGGAATGCAAATACCAGTTTCTCAACCTATTCCATCATATCTAGGATATCCTCCACCACCGATTAACCTTTATCCACAAGGTCAACCTCCACAAACGGATTTTAACAGATAATTACCATTTATTACAATAGTTGAGTTACCAAATTTGTCCCAGCTAACCAATGATTTTATTTGTCATTCTCCTTGGTGGCTGACTATTCCTATAAAATTTCCGAGTGACAGTCTGAATTTAATGAAAATCTTAGAGAAGATCCAACCAATCAAATTATGACCTATCCTTTATGACGTTCATCCAAATCCTTAAATGCTGATTCTATTCATTTATGATTTTTCCAGAGAACTCTTACCGATACGACAACTAAGTGGTATGTTGAATTACCACAAGCTTCATTAAACAACTTTAATGCCCTAGAAACCATGTTTCTAACCCATTTCCAATTACCTATTCATTACGAAACCGAAACCAAGCCTTTGAACTCAGTAAAACAATCTAAGTCCACCCATATATATGATCATATACATGAGTGGAGGCATCGATGTTGATTGGTTAAAACTTACATTTCCAATCAGTTGTTGGCATAATGGTTTATTAAATCTTTGCTACAATCTATAACTAAATACGTTTCCAAAGGCAAGGTTGTCAGTAAAGAGAAAATCACTGCTCATGCTCAATATTTAGATTTTGTTTACACTCTATCTAGCACTCTCTATGATAAGGTACCTAATGCTCTGTGCCCTTCACATACTATTACACTTTTTCCTTAAGGAATCCAATGGCGTTGATGGCGTGATTGGTTCTGCTGGTCAATAGTCAGTGGGAAATTATCCTATTCAAACTAATTCAACATATGCTCCTACTGTGACCAATAAAAACCCTCCCAATCCTACTTATGTGGGTATTTCATAGATAAATGTTGTTCAATCCAATAAAGGAAAAACTCAACAACTTGTAAGTAAGAAAAAGAGTAAAGGGAAGAATAAAGAACAAAAGCCTCCACAGGAAAAGTAGAGGAATCAGTTTCCCAATGAGAAGTGAAAGCCTCCTTATCCATGTCTTATTTGTAATGACAAAAAATTTACTGGGGACTTTCCACTTCGTGCAGAGATCAATATATTTTTGAAAACTGGACCACTACACCCATTGTTTTGACAGATCCTTTACCAAATCAGGAGACAAATATGGTTGCACAAGATCCATCCTCCTCTTCCCAGGTAATGATGTCAACTACTACTAGAAATAAGGACGATGTCTTGGTGGCTACAAGGAATAAGTAATTTGGAAACCCGAATACTTAGACTAGAAAGGCTAATGATCAACTTCTATCTCTATTAACCCTACCTATGGTTCTCTCTAGATAGAGAAACTAGTTGCTGAATTGACTATAAAACCTCCTAAAGTGTTATCACCAAAAAAATGATCACCTAGCCTAATTTACTAGATGGATCAAAGTACACCATGTAAAGCCAATTTTACCATATTAAAATTGCTTTTAATGTGAGAAATTACTGAATAAATGACCTTTGTTAAGTAATTTATAATTAAACCCATGAATAATAATTAAATAAATCACTATTTATTTAATTTTCTTCTAGGAATAATTAATTAAACCATTGTTCAATTGGATCAATGATCGGAGAATCCACAGTTTGAACATCTTTATACCAACGTTTCAAATCCCAAGTGGGATCCATCATCAGGGTTGAAGAATGGTTCAATTATTATTCCTTGTCATATTTGACCCAATTATGAAAAATAAACAAACAAATAGTTAATTATCTTATTTTTCTCTACGAATAATTAATTAATCACTAATTAATTATTATTCTTTGTCAAATTTGACTAAATCCATTAGGAATAATTAGATAAATCATTATTTGTTTATTATTCCTTAACCAATTCTTTGAGATGATAAATAAATCATTTATTTATTTATTATTTCTAAATAAAAGTTTAAATACTTTTTCCTTCCTAACCAAATATAATAAAATATTCCAAGTGGTTATTCCAAGAATGGGATTAATAATATTTTATTATTGCTCATTATTTGAGGATAACTCAATATTTTGTTATAAATAGAAGGGGTTTCCATTAATTATTCGCTTTTGATTATTTTCATTGTTGCACATCATATTTTTGCTAGGTTTTTACACATTATAGAGGAGAGAGAATCTACACAAGCTGAAGACATTTGAGGATAGCCAAGAACCCATCCCATAGAGGGGGACTAGTAACATTTATTCATTCACTTCACAGTTGTTATAATAAAAACTATTCTTTGTATATCTGGTTTCCATTGGATGATTGGAGTTATTACTATTTCTTTTTCGCTATTTAACTATGATTGTGGCATAGATCAGTATTTTGGTAGGTTTTGTTTCTATCAGTTGTTGCAGATCTACAATGTTTAGCAGCCATTTATATTGTTGAGATTGTTTGTCATCCACAATCTTAAGTTGGTTCTTTTCGTACATATTTGAGAAGAAAACACAACAAAATTGGCGACTCCACTGGTTGTATATTTCATATACAGAACCCTGGGTGACCTTTAGTTTTCGGCTTAGGGTTTTTTTGTTTTTGTTTTGTTTTGTTTTTTGTTTTTTGTTTTTGTTTTTGTTTTTGTTTTTTTTTTTTTTGCCTTTTGGTTTTTTTGTTTGTTATTTGTTTTGTTATTTGTTATTTGTTTGTTTGTTTTTTTGTTGTTTTTGTTTGTTTGTTTGTTTGTTTTGTTTGTGTGTTTGTTTGTTTGTTTGTTTGTTTGTTTTTGTTTGTTTTTGTTTTCGTTTTTGTTTTTTTGTTTTTGTTTTTGTTTTTGTTTTGTTTTTTTGTTTTTGTTTGTTTTGTTGTTTTTGTTTGTTTGTTTGTTTTTTATAGTCTCTTAATGATTCCTAGCCTTTTAACCTTAGACCTGTTAAATTTCCGACTTTCGCAAGTTTTCTGGTCTTTTCCGCATGTCACAGGAACTAGCCACGACAGAGATGATAGTTTTTCCCGAGATCTTTCAACCGAGAATCAAGAATAAAAAATCGTAGTTTTTAGTCAAAAAAGTGAGATCTGGAGTCCAGAGCACACCTTTCATCCCAAAAAGTGTGATCTCACCTGAAAATAGGTCAGTAACTGCGATTTTAGGGTTTATGGGTTTTTATCAGATCTGTTTCTGGGTTTTTCCGAGATCTGTCTCCTGGGTTGTTTGACCTCTGTCTCATCCCGTTTAGGCGTTGATCTACTCTGATTTACTCGTCGAAGTGGAATTTGGCCCCCTAGGGCTTCTAGTATGCTTCCACTTTTATAGGAGGAGTTTAGTTGAGTGAGTAGTCTGAGTTTTTGCAACACTTTCAGCCGAATTTTCCAGATATGTACCCTTTTGTTTCATATCTATAAAGATAGGTTGTCACAATCCATAGTTTCATATTAAACCTTGTTTGTTCATTGGCCTTAGGGTCCCATCGGTTGCCCTAGGTGTTTCACCCATCTCCCTATCTTTTTGCAACGATCTTCCTCTCTGGTTTTTTGCTGTTGCTGCACCACTTTCCAATAGCCTAGTGTCATTTGATCCCGGTCACACCGACAACTAGATCTCTTGATATTTTTAATGTGTTTTCCATCGATTTAGTCACCAACTAGCACAATGTTTGCAAACCCAGTTTGGGTGGGGTTTAGTTAATTGTTTTGTTGTTTATTTTATATTGTTAATTTTAGTTTATTTTCAACAAGATTTTTTCTTTTTTTTACAAATACGATCTGGGCTTAATTAATAAATACACTTGCACACACAAGCACACCTTAAGCGAAGGGTGCTTCGTTCACACCGCCAAGCCAAGACTTAACATAATAAAATTATCTCCTCTCATTGAGACAAAGACATATTGTTGATCTCCCTTCACCATTTTCGTGTCACTTGTGTCGTATCACCGTTGCACCACCAAGGCGTTTTTCGCAGAGACTATTAGGCCTTCACCCCCAGTTTTTTCTTGGGCATATTACCCATCCCCGTCGGGTTCAAGTTCATAGCCCTTCGAGTCCCAATACCGAATCTTCTCCTAGTTCATCCAATTCCTCGTCTGATTCTGAGCCTCCTTCACCGATTATCATCACCATGTCTGGACCCACAGCTGGTGCAGGAACCCAACCTGGTGTTGGCTTCGGTTCTATCTCGGTGGTCACATCAAGTGGAATAGTCTCAAGAACTGTTTGGACAACCCCCATGCTCCCTTTTATGGCTGGGTTAAGTATACCGAATTTTATCCAGTTGATAAATGACCCACAACCCCCATGCTCCCTTTTATGGCTAGGTTAAGTCTACCAAATTTTATCCAATTGATAAATGACCCCATACACCACGATGCTGGTTGATCTTCTATGCCGACTAAGCTTCCCTCAGACATCCCAAAGTTTGAGGGTAATGCTGGAGAGGATCCTACCAACCATGTCTGCTCCTTCCACATGTGGTGTTCGTCCAACTCCATTTCCGATGACTACATTTGTCTTCGAATGTTCCAACGCACACTCACTGGAGACGTTGCAAAATGGTATGTAGACCAGCCTGCCACATCTCATTCCATTTTCGAGACGCTTACTAAAGCGTTCCTCTCATATTTCCAATTACCTCTTCGGTATGACACTGGTATAAATTTATTGACCTCATTCTGTCAGTCCTCCACCACTCGCCTTTCCGACCATGTTCAAGAGTGGAATAAAAGGAAAAGCACATGCAGTGCCCCACCCTTTGAAGACCATGTCTATCTAGATTGGTTTCTTAGGATCCTTTTAGCACCCATCAGAAAAGATTTCGCATCCCATTTTCCTTAGACAAAGGAAGAATCTCTCAAAACCACTTTAAGAAATGACTTGATTTATGTGAAATCTGGTTGTATATACCGTCATTCTAGACCTTCCCTATCTTGGAAGTGCCAATGCATCAGGGGCATCCCACGTCACTGACGGTATCGTTAAAACCATTTTACACCCTTCGCCATATACTCAAGAAAGTTATGGCTGTCCACAGGGGGGCACAGGTTCCTCTAGCACTCATGCCCCTCTTGCTAGCAACATGTTTTTAGGGCCCCAACCTGTTTACCAAATCGTTGCTCCTCCTTATGCATAGCCAAGCGCTCAAGCCCCTCAAGCGATAACGTCGCAGCCTCCCATGCATCCTCAGCCTCAGTAGCCACCGCCCCCTCAGGGTCAAGTGTTCGTGCAACAGAGTGCGACCAATCCCCAAAATTCGAAGAAAAAGAACAAGGGGAAGGGTAACAAGGGTAGAAAGGGTAATCAAGGTAATCAACCTAGTGAACCCCAGGGGAACCAGCCTAACACTAACAACCAACAACAGGGCAGCCAGCCCAGGCAGAACAAGGCTATTCGTATGAACAAGCCTTATGCATGTTGTGGTGTACATGTCCATTATACATAAGGGTGTCATCTCTTACCCCAGATGTGCCAAATGTGGGAAGCTCAAGCAGCTTCTAGAGGTCAAAAATCGTCACAGAATCCTGCACCATCTCAACTGGAAGTTCTTACAAATCCTTTCCCTCAGCAAGGATTTGTTGCTGCTCAACCTGAGTCAGGTCAAGCAGCCCATCCCCCCCAACCTTCTGTTCCTAGTGACTACCAGATCCTTATGATGACTCTTGATGAGGTTAACCCCTCCGATATCAACTTGCAAACTCGGTCGCGTAAATATGAAAAGCCATCGACTTCGTCCACCACTGAGTCCAAAACCAAAGCATCTACTGAGCCTCTTAAAATACCAAATAGTCAGCTACAGATCCCTCAACCTAAAGTTCAAGCCATTCCCAAGATCCCAAGGGGACCATTACACCATAACACGACTTCTAACTGAGCTTCCCATACATACAATATAGTAGAGAACTTGGCGAAATCACCTGCCACCATGCCAATGTTGGAAGTGCTCAAGTCGTGCCCATCTCAAAAGAAATCTCTAGTAACTTCCTTGGGCATAGTAGATCCTTTTGATGATCGTTTGATTGTCTTCCCTGTTGATACATCAGAACATCCCCCATTGCCTTCATTTGTTGCTTTCCAGATACCAGTTCGAGTCTTTAATACCATCGTCTCTTGATGCATTATTGAAGAAGATGCATCCAACTGTGTGATGTCTGTTGCCATTTGGAAACAACCTAAGTCACGTGAGTTGTCCCCCTCCACCATCAGTTTGCGTGCTTGGGATGGACACTCCTCCCAGCCCATTGACATGTATCGCAACTGTCCAAAGGCCCTTTCGGGCAAGACTGTTCATGTCGACATTGAGGTTATTGATGCCCCTTTGGATTATAACATTCTCTTAGGTCGTAGTTACACATATACCATGTCAGCTGTCGCATTTGCGGTTTTTCGCAAGATGTACTTCCCCCATGAAGGGAAGATCGTTACCATTGATCAATTGACTTACTATGAGTCAACATCCGTGACCTCCCCCGAATCCATTATCTCATCGGTGTCAAATAAGCAGTCTCCAACTCCTCTCACCGGTGTTTCACCCGGAGTCTATAAATATTCCTCATTTTTGGGTGCTTTCCATGGTCCTCCCCCTCTCATCTTAGAGCCTAACTCTATGAGTTTTTGCATGTTATAAGCGTCATGGGCTACTCTCAAGCAGTCTGGTACATCCGACCAACAACCAAATCCTCAACACCCTGTTGTTACCATCCCAGATGAGCCCTCTAGATCCACCCCCCCAGGACCTCCTCTGTTTATCGGTGCCTCTCCTATGTTTCCACCAGGACTTGTTCCTCCAGGTCTCAACAATCCAGGAGATATTCCACTGGGACATTACCCTGCAGGCTAGATACCTTTCTTATTCCCCCCCTTTGGGAGTATTTTCTATTCCTGTCATGGCTTCGCTGGTCCTATCTAACATGACTTTGGGGATCCTAGTATGGTACATTGATCCCCTTGCAAGCATTCAACCCGGTCAGCTAAGACTTTATCATGCTTTGACCTTGGTCCAACCAGTCCCTATGACCCCTGCTGCTGCTTCAGTTCCATCACAACCTCAATAGAAACCCATTCTTGTTATGCAAGCATCTAGACAAGGGGGCAAAGCTAAAAGGAAGGAACATAAGGACAAGGCTCCCCAATCTCCTCTAGCCCCTAAGGCCCCAAATCCGTCACCTCCATGCGCTTTGTGTAAAGTTGGTGGGCACGCCACCAATAATTTTCCTGAGTGTCCTCATCTCAAACCTTTGGTTCATGAAACGTTCCTTGAGTAAAATATCCTTGAAGTCCATGTTAACTTTTTGGGTCCACCCAAGAAACTTAGAACATTGCGCACAAACCACCCTTGTGCCTTGTGTGATCATCATGGTCACTATTCCAATTGTTTCCCTCGTCTCGATTAATTTCGAGATTGCATTGAAGTGCTTCGCGAATACGAGGCCACTCGTAGTGGAACCCCTATTCCTCTACCCATGGATTCTGGTACCCCTAGTCAACCAGAACAGGGGGAATTTGGTTCCACCATCATGATCCCTCCCCACAATGTCAAGATGACGGACACCACAGGGCATATCCTTTACCTGTCATCATCCTTGAGTTCCTCGCAGGAAAACCTTTCTGAGATTTCTGCACGCGCTTATATCGAACGTATTTCGACAGAATCCCAGGTCTCAACATCTATAGATCCTAGATCTAGCAACTTGTCGTCTACCATTCAAGATGATACGTATGTGAAATTTATTTCTTAGGTTGACACGCCAGGTACTGCCACCGCATCATGTAGTCAGTATTCCTCCTGTCCACCCATCTTCCATTCGGATGAGGACATCATGGAAGCTACGTCTACCATTGATTACCCTTGCACTTAGGCAAGGGGGCATATTTTTTGGAGGATTCTGAAGGCTATCTCCTTCCTGATACTCCCAATGCACTCTACCTCAATAAATTTATCTCATAGAATATCTCTTTGATTTGCGTGTCTTTATTTCTTCCATGAAGATAGGTAGATTGCATCATCTCATCCATTGTCTTTTGTACCTTTCAGATGGATCCATCATCCACACTGTATATCGGTCATGCCGACGGTGCGAGTCGCTTCTCCAGGAATCTAGCCTTGGTAGCCTGGGCCATTTTTACCCCCTTTCATACATTAGTCCTTTCGAATGGCGTGTGCATTGGATCTGCCACCAATAACCAGGTTGAATATGATGCAGTGATAGGTTTTTTAGTCGATGCCCTCGCTCATCGCATCCTTCATCTTCATGTTCGTTTAGATTCCTTGCTACTTGTAATGCAATTGAATGGTGTGTTTCATATACATAAACAAGTCCTATTTAGAAAATATCTACGAGTTACACTGTTGGTACATGAATTTGAAACCATTAGTTTGAGTCATATTCCTAGAGCCCAAAATAACTATGTAGATACCATTGCAAATAACATTCTAGATTGACATTTCTCACATGTATACCACATAAGACAACCATAAACACATCACATGGTGAACCATCATCGTCATATAATAATGCATAATCATATTATGTATCATATAAAACATATATGTATTTGGAGTCCACCACTCTAAATACATCCAGTACTCCCATAAAATACTGGGGGGCACATAGGCCCCTATGTCTCCTTATCATCCTTTGGAGGATCTCATGCCAAGTTGGGCAAATATGCTTGAATCCATTTTTCGAGCACTCAGAACATAGTGGCTCTCCACAAACTCCTCCTGCTAGGGGGAATCATTCCCACCTATGCATACTAGATCATTCCACTCCATCACAAATGCTTGAGGGTAGTATCCCATGCTTGGGGGCATGATGGTTTTCCCCTGGCCATATTCTCAATTGATTAACATAAGTATTAGCCTAGATCCCACTGGATCTAGGTATTGTCGATTATCCTCCCATTCCTTGGATAGTTTGTCCTACCGTCCCCTCCGGCGACCCATATGCACATTGCATATCATAGACGTTTGATACCATATCTTCAAATATTCTACTCTATGTCAATATAGTCCCCATGTTTGACTTAGTGGGTGATAATGATTCTAGACTTCCTCTATAGTTCATTCTCGTTTCCCTCTTCCCTCAATTCTTCACTAGGAACCATCATTCCAAGAAGCATTAAGGCCATCTTTAGACAAGTAAGGCCACTTGCCTGAAAGTCACAGATCCCAATTTTGATGGTTAGTTTTTCCGCTACGATCTCCACAAGATTTAGGGCCTTTTTCTCCTCTCCAAATTCACAACAGCTCACTAAGAAAATGAATTCAAATTGGAGGGAAAACGTCCTTTGATAGAAAAATCCACCATTTTCTGTCGTACATTGCGACCAAACCGTAGCTTAGTTTTATGAACCGTAAACACCGTTATAAATATCTCATTGAGTATTATAATGGGTCTTCCTCAGTTTTTGATGATTTGATACTTCACTAGGAAGTCATTTTTCCAAGAAGGGTCACTTCATCGCCTCTCAAAATCGAATTTCTTCATAAAGAGACACTTGTAATTTGAGGTCCACCTCCTCTTAATACTTTTCATACCATGTGTTGATTTTCTTCATGAGTAACCATCATTTACTCATGTTCTCATGGTCCCCATTAAGCCTATTTTGTGTGGTTGTGCCATCGAGTTACCCTTGTTCAGAGCATTCGCGATGAGTCACCCTTGCATCCATGGAGTTTGTTTCACATCCCATTATATAATGTCATAGTATTCCATCCATATTTGCATACCATTCATCCCGTGTTTCCTATTTTGGCCTCCGTCATATTGTCCCCATCCCCTCCGGAGTTGAGTTAGTCGCTCCCAGGTCAACATGCACTTTATGCTCTGACAATGGAAGTTGTCTGTTTGTCCCTCAGTACCACTTTTCCCATTATCCCTGGTGTAAGTCCATCAATCAAGTTACTATTTTCCCTCATGCCTTAGTTGAGGATCCTCATTGCCTCACCTATCGTGGGCCCTATTCTGTCGACATCAACTCATTTATTCCAAATAACGGCCTAGAGGGTGATGTATATTGGTTCTAGCTTCCATTCTTGTTTAGTGCCTCAGATTGAGCAGAGGGACTCATTATTTCCCTTTGAATTGGTTGTTTCATGTTCGTGATTCATAAACTTGATGGTCCAGTGATGCAACAGATTGTACCAGTGATTCCCGGTGTGTGTGAGATGTTTCAGACCTCATGAGGGGGTGGCCCTTCAGGTAGCTCCCCACATGCCCAGATGCATTCCTATTATGCTACAACCTCAGATGTAGCTCCACAGAATTTATGGGTTTGGTTCCTACCGATCGTAGTGTTCATATCACGCACGTCTCCTTCAGATGATCCATTCAGTTTTGTAGAGCCCGTCCTTGTTCAGTAGGGATTCTCCGGTTGTTCCACCCTCCCTCCCACCCGTTTTGAGGGAAGGGTAATTATATCTCATGTATTTATATATTATTTTATTCAAACCTGACTCGTTTTTCTAGGAGCATTATGTATATGGGACACATTGTATTATTTTCTAGCTTTGTTATGTAGCATGTCATGTACCATTCAACATGCACTTCATTGCTCAATTTTATGTTTCTGGGCGCACCATTATTTTTGTACCAAGTTATCTCGGGGGGGGGGTATGGGTATGCCTCCCTCGCCTCATTGAGGTCCGGTACCACAACATAAAAGGAAACTTATATTGGCCTCGCCCCCTCTGTCCATATCCTCTCTTGCTTCAACTTTATTGGTCTCTATCCCTCTCCCTTTGACTCCATTGTGTTTTTTAGTGATTTTGACTTTACAACGTCCTTCGGTCATACATTTTCTCCTAACACTCGTACATTGGGGGGCAAACTGTTATCAGTAAAAAAATTATCATCTAGCCTAATTTACTAGATAGATCAAAGTACACCATGTAAAGCCAGTTTTACCATAGTAAAATTGCTTTCACTGTGAGAAATTACTTAATAAATGACCTTTGTTAAGTCATTTATAATTAAACCCATGAAGAATAATTAAATAAATCACTATTTATTTAATTTTCTTCTAGGAATAACTAATTAAACCATTGTTCAATTATTATTCCTTGTCATGTTTGACCCAATTATGAAAAATAAATAGATAAATCATTAATTATCTTATTTTTCTCTAATAATAATTAATTAATCACAAATTAATTATTATTCTTTGTCAAGTTTGACTAAATCCCTTAGGAATAATTAGATAAATCATTATTTGTTTATTATTCCTTAACCAATTCCTTGAGATGATAAATAAATCATTTATTTATTTATTATTTCTAAATAAAAGTTTAAATACTTTTTCCCTCCTAACCAAATATAATAAAATATTCCAAGTGGTTATTCCAAGAATTGGGTTAATAATATTTTATTATTGCTCATTATTCGAGGATAACTCAATATTTTGTTATAAATAGAAGGGTTTTCATTCATTATTCACTTTTGATTATTTTCATTCTTGCACTCACTATTGTAACTCTGATTATTTTCATTGTCGCACACCATATTTTTGCTGGGTTTACATATTATAGAGGAGAGAGAATCTACACAAGCTGAAAATGTTTGAGGATAGCCAAGAACCCATCCCATAGAGGGGGAATGGTAACATTTATTAGTTACCTTCACAGGTGTTATAATACAAACTATTATTTGTATATCTGGTTTCCATTGGATGATTGGAGTAATTACTATTTTTTTTTTTGTTTAACTATGATTGTGGCATAGATCAGAAGTTTGGTAGGTTTTGTTTCTATCAGTTGCTGTAGACCTACAATATTTAGCATCCATTTATATTGTTGAGATTGTTTGTCATCCACAATCTTAAGTGGGTTCTTTTCGTACATGTTTGAGAAGAAAACACTACAACATAAAGGAATTTAATCATTGTGAAAAAGATGCATAAAATTACAACATAGTTGAGGATTTAGCTTAGACTCCTTTAACTATGTAAACCCTTGAGGTGTTACAGCGTTATCCTATCCAAAATAAATATTTACTAGCAACGATTGGAGGAGTAGATCCTTCATATGAAAATCTTGTTGTATTTGATCACGTGAACCATACTCATAAACTTCTGCTCCAACTGGCATTTATGATTCAATTTATCATTAGAAGTAAAACAATCCACCTCAAAATCATAGATGAAGGTGCCTTAACTTACATCATGTCTCTTTCATGTTGGAAAGCCATTGGTTCTCTGCAGCTTAATCAATCACCAAAAACCCTTAATGCTTTTGGTGGAAGAGGATTTAAACCTTACGAGATCCTAAATTCATTGCAAATAGAATTAGCTGGAAAAATAGTCTTGGTAGAGGTCGAAGTCATTAACATACATTTATATTATAACCTATTACTAGGTTTAACATGGATTTATGCCATGGAAATCATGGTATCAACTTATTTTAGGATGATTTCTTTCCCTCACAACGGGGGCATTGTGGCCATAGATCAACTTGCATTTTTTTCTACTGATTCCAAAACTACTGGAAGCATTCCAATTGTGGGTGAATCCCCACACCCTTGTCAACATGTTGGGATAGGATTTATTAAAGATTAATCCTTAATGGGAACTTTTATGCTCCCTCGTCTTGAAATTACCAATCCGATTTCCCCTATCAATATGGTTTTGTATTGTACTATTCCATCTAATCCATGGATAGTACCTGATAGGTCTAACATTAACTCTTTTAGCGACCATATGCCACTTAGCCCCGTCGAGCTAGAGTATGAAGCAATTTATTCGACCTCTTTGACAAATTGTAATATCGATACCTCAATAAATTGGGTTGATCATTCCCAAGATCCAGGTAAAACTTCTGACACTTTCAACGAAATATTTTTCTACTGATGAAAACATCATGGAGATCATGATGTTAGACAAAGCACCATGTGACGATAATCGTGATAGCTCCTCATTACTTGAAACCCTTGAGAATAATCTTGGAGACTTTTACTCACCCAATATTACTGATATATTTCAGGATTCTATCTCCATTCATGAGCTGAATTCTGAAAAGAACTTAGAAAATATTGAGGATACCATTCCCCTCGATATTTTGGTTAAATTTGAAGTTATTGAAAATGCCCATATTGGCACATCTTGTTCTCTCGATGAGATTAATATTTATAAGGCCCCTTTTTCAAGAATTACATGATGTTTTCACTCGGACATATGAAGAGATTCCATGCATTGATTCAAATATTTTGGTACATGAGATTAAAACTTATCTGGATGCTAAACCAGTGAGATCATGTATACACCCAAGTCACTCGAAGAAAGATGTGCGATTATAGAAAAAGTCAATTTTTTTTCTCCCTGGTTTTATTTACCTTGTTCCTTTGATTGATTGGGTCTCAAACATAGTTTCTGTAATGAAGAAATAGGTAACAATCCAAGTATGCATCAATTATCAGGATATTAACCGTGCTTGTCCCAAAGATAATTACAAAACCCGTTTTATTGACCAAATTGTTGATGACTATGTTTGGAGTGATTTTTTTCATTTATGGATGGATTCTCTAGCTACAATCAAATCAACATACTCCCATATGACCAGCAAAAAACTGCGTTCATTTTTCCATGGGGTACATTTTCCTATCGAAAACTTCCTTTCGGTCTGAAGAATGCAAGCACAACTTTCCAAAGAGAAATTACCTATGCTTTCCATGATATTAAGAATATATTACAACTATAACTTGATGATTTTATTGCCCACTCTAAACACCATGAATGTCATCCAATGCATCTCAGAGTGATCTTTCTATGTTGTCAACTTTATAATATAAGAATGAATCCGCACAAGTGTGTATTTTGTGTTCAATCTGGTTGACTTATAGGATTCTTAGTGTACAAGAATGGGATCCACATCAATCCTATGAAAGTCTAGATAATCATTGATTTTCCTGCTCCCTCCTTATTCGTTCAGTTACAACGACCTTTAAGGGAAGGCTAAATTTCTACACAGATTCGTCCCTAACTACATAGAACTTACAGAAGGATTTACTTGCTTATTGAATAAAAATGGTTCCCTTCCATTGAGATCATGCTGCTCAAAAGGCTTTTGATGCCATAAAAAATGTTTTAGCTCAAGTATTCTTATTATATCCCCCTAACTCTCAATGTGACTATTTCCTCTAATTAGCTACGATAGTTACCACCATTTCTATGGTGTTTTCATAATAAGATGACTCAGGAGACAAACACCCCATATATTACTTGATCCAAAATTTGATTGAGGCTGAAGGAAAGTACTCACACGTTGGAAATTTAGCTTTGGAAACTGTGCAAGTTGTATAAATATTTCACCATTATATTCTACTTTGGAAGTATCTTGTGGTTCCTGATTGAAACTCGATGGCATACATCCTATCACGAAAATTGTTGGGGGTAAATACTTGAAATAGATAGTTATCCTCTAAGAGTTTGATTTGGAATTCATAAAATCCAAATCTAAGAAATATTTAGTCTTCTCCGTACTGATTTTCTACCTTCTCTCCTCTAAGTTAGAATAAAAAATTGATGATTCTATTCCAAATGAAACATTGTTTCTAATTAACTCTTTTGACCCTTGATATGGAGATATCATCATTTATCTCCAGACCAAAACTTTATGGCCTAATATTACTTGTTCTAATCAACATCGAGTTCCATACCAAGCTAGCCAATACATCATAATTGGTGACACTCTTTACCGACGTGGTGTCGGCACGATCTTTCAACGGTGTCTTACTCATGAGGAGGTTGAGAAATGTATTAATGACTGTCATGTTAGAGCATGTAGAAAACACATGTCTGGGTATGTGATCGCCCAAAACATATTACTTGCTGGTTACTTATGGCCAACCATGTTTCAAGATTGCATCCTCGTGGTCCAGAAGTGTCATTCATGCCATATCTATAGTAGGAAAGCCTATGATCCACCTGCTCCTATGCATCCAGTCATTTCTATTGGAACTTTTTCCATTGGGGCATTAAATTCATGACATTTAACCCTCGCTTCACTGGGGGGCATGACTACATTATCGTTGTTGTAGACTACTTTACTAAATGGGTCGAAGCGATGCCTATATATGACAACAACACAAAAACTACTGCATTGTTCCTTTTTAACCATGTTATTACTAGATTTGGTGTGCCTCAAGCCATTGTTATAGACCATGGAAATATTTTCGAAATTACATGATGTCTGAACTTACTGCCAAGTTGGCCGTTCAACATGATAGATCAAATCCCTATTACCCACAAGCTAATGGACAAGTAGAAGCCATTAATAACGTTTTGAAAATGATGCTCCAATGCATGGTATGGATTCATAAGATGAATTGGCATACTATTCTTTTCTCCACTTTGTGGGCATACTGAATGACTTTCCAAACTACGATTGGATTCACACCCTTTCAGTTGGTGTACGATATAGACGCAATTCTCCCAATTGAATGTGAAATTCCATCTTGAAATATTTCCATTAAGCTTCTTCCTGCAAATTGCATAGAATAAGAATGTTTTTTGTACCTAGCTCACGTATATGAGACCCAATGCGATGCCACAATGACCAACAAGGCTCACAAAAAACATGTCGAAACACAATTTGACCTAAATGTTAAACCTCATGCCTTCTTGAAAGTTGACCCAGTCATTTTATATGACTAGGAAGCTGACAAATTAGGAGTTGGGAAAATTGAACCATTGTGGTTACGTCCATATATAGTCAAATGGGTACTAGCTAAAGGGGCATATGAGCTCGTTGAATCTGATGGAATTCCCTTGGTGCAACACCAAAATGGGTTGTACCTAAAAAAATACTATGCTTATATTTCTTCTGAATATACTTGTACATATTGTATAAGTTTGCTAGTGTGTTCACAATATGGTTTTCTAGAGTTTTCTACCACCTATGCTCATTTTGGGACTACATTGATTTTCAGATATCAGCATTCCCAAAGCCATATGTTGGTTATGCTGATAGCGCTAGTTGTAGTAATCAAAACCTTTCCTCCGCAACATGGGAAATATATGCTCTCGATGACGAGTTAGTGAGTCTACAAGGAATTTGTATCAATTGCTCGACTAATAACATTATTAAGCATAGTGCAGTGATTGAATTATTATCTGAAGCTATTTTACGCAGAATTCTCCATTTAGTTGTCAAAATTGATTCACAAGTTGTGGTACAACATTTAAAAAACATCTATTCGGTAAGAAGTCCAAATTTTTTATGCATGTTTTTAAGGGTTCACCTCTTAGAGAGATATTTTGATTACATCCAGTATCAACATGTTCCTAGGAATCTCAATACATTAACAGATGCATTAGCAGATTATGCATTAAAAAAATGTTTGCGACATATGTAAAAATACACAGACCATTGTCATACATTATGCAAGAGAGTAGAATAAAAGTAGAAGACATCCATAGATAGAAAACTGTATATAATGTTTGATTTTGCAAAAATTGCGTCCGAGACACATATGGCCACATGACCTATAATATGAAAATACATGTAGACCAAATATGGCTGAAAATCCTCTTAGGAGACTAATACATGCGATGCTCTAATAACACACAATCATGTGGGTGAATTTACACAACAATCGACTGATACGATTTGGCACTCCTATAGTGTATCACTGCAAACAAATAGGGAATTCATTAATCCCTATGTCTGACACACTGTAGGTAAAAACCTCGACATGGTGCTCAAACTCAACAAGTGTCTCAGCTATGCTGGGATCAACCATCTCTTCTTCTGCCCCTGAAACGGCTCCAACATGTACAAGCTGCAGCTATACATGTCATTGAAGAGATGACATGCCTAGTGGCCACACCGGTCCAATATTTGCATGTGAAATCAATAGTTAGTCTCAGATACATAAAAAAATAAAAAATTATAAAATCAAAAATCCAAAAATATTCAAAATGAGAGCGTTCTTACCTGCATCACCCCATTTCTCACCTTTAGGTAATACAAGCTCCATGTTTCCGCTGTAATAAACTCTAGCACACATGTAGTCCTCAATCATAATCAACTACACTAGCAACCATATAAAGAAAGTAGGGGTAAAAATCATGATAAGTGCTCCCACATGACGAGACATCATGTATACCCATTGCATCATATGAGGCACTCTAAGTCCAGAAAACTCATAAGATATCCGATGCGGATGAAGTAATGGTATCCTCTCTAAAGCGAAGGACACAATGATAGAACCATATTCGAATTTCTTCAATTGTTTGTTCTTTTCTTTATTGAGGTATTTTTTTAGATTGAGTAGAACAACTTCACACTAGTTGAAAACAATAGGTTCCAAGCATTCCAAGGCATACTGCATTTGGAACTTAGTAATTAGATGTAAAGCAACACTGCCAGCCAATCGGGCTATGATAAAAGGGATCATCTAGAGGGGAAGTTGAATGAAATCATTTATTTCTATTCTCCCATATTTAGTTGGTTGAAAGAATGGTCGACAATGGGAAGTTATGTAGTCTTTCACTGTCTCACCGCTTCTCCTCATGCCAGATAATGAAATAGGAACCCATCTATGAGAAATCCATTTTAAGAACTAGATGTATTTAACATATATTGTAACAATTTTTTCTCCAATCCTGAACTACTGTCCCTATATATCTTAAGCTATGAACAAGTACTCCAACAAATCTAGTTGGGTTCTCATGCGTGGAATCAAGAAAATCTTGAGAAGCCCACCATTTCTTAAATCCTGAATTGTTGTTGGGTGATTAGAACAACCATAACTTGAGCCTCATGTTCCCTTTATCTCCATCTTAAAACCATTTTTATTCCAGTAAATATCTACAAAATCACATAAAGTTAGCAATGTGAAAAAATGTGGGATAGATTTGACTTGAAACAATTTTTTTCAAACCTTTACTGTGCCCATCACACTTCCCTTTCATGCACAGAGTGACCCATCTTACATAAAATTCTTGGTAAATGCACTGGTCTACTCTAACCAGTGTTAATCTTGCAGAGACAATGCACCTTCTGATATAGGGAGGGTGTGATGGACCTAGGGAAAACTCTACGTCCTAAAAAATGTCAAATATCCCAAAAAGATTCATCAAAAGAGAAATAAAAACCATGAAAATGATGAGAAAGGATAGATATCCTATTTGGAATGGATGACATGAGAAATGGTCCACCAGATTGGTTGCAATCACCTACTGAAGATTGAAGGTAAACACTACTCAGAGCTCAGTCAACTTGGTAAAATGAAATGGTAAGAAATGAATTTACTTTTTCACTTTTTATGGTCAAATTAGTCATTATTTTAATATTTTTCGATGTTTTGACCTAATTTTTACCATGCATCAAGTATATTTAATCTATTTGTGGTGTTCTAAGCAGTTTTAAAAGGTAATTGAAGGATGCTGTTAGGTCCCTATAATACTAGTGATTACCCCATTACTATTGTAGTTATATCCCTTATTAATATTGTTGTGCACCTATTGTCCCCATATTGTTATTACTGTGCCCCATAGAATCCCTCTATTGTTATTTTTGTGCCTTTATATTATCATTGTTAGGTCGGCTGGGTTATATTGTGACTCCTTAGACTCCTATATATAGAAAGGAGGTTTTGTCATTTGAATCATCAAAGAATCATTCATTTGTGTAATGTAAAGGAGGTTTCCCCCTCGAAGAGGCTGAATTCTAAGGTGTTGATCTATCTTTTCTATCTTTTTGTAAGCTGGTTTCATAACATTTGGTATCAGAGCTTTGGATTCTAGGGTTTCGCTGCTCCAAATAGGTCATCGTGACATTTTCGCTATAATTTTTTTCTGCGACGTTTCAGAATTAAAAAAAAAACCCATTTGAGACAAAATCGTACTAAACCTTCGGTCCAAATTTCAGAGATTTTCGAGCTATATTTGCGGAGATATGATCTGAGGAAGTTGGTCTTTTTGCAGACTCCTGAATTACATTCCAAACAGGTGACCTAGGGAAAATAGTCATAACTTTCTCTCTGAGCATCGGATTGAAGTCTCGTAAGAAGGTACAGAAAGAGGACGGACTGTAGTTTCTTGTATATACCTTTTAGAGCCAAATATCGAAATAGGGACATGTGGCATGTCGTACAAGTTCGCTCTACTAAACTAGTCTATAATCAGGTCGCTGTGGGATATTTGGCATTAATCTTCCTTGGAGAATCCAATTTGGATCAGATTGGTGGAATTAGAAAGAGGACACAGAGGGATACTGTAGGTCACAATTTCAATACTAGAGGATCCAAAATTACAAAGATATATCAGAGGCAATATTGAGATCCTACAAAGTGAAAAAAGGTGTGTAGATTCTTTAAATTTTTGCTTAAGCTTGGTTTGAAAAATTATTTTGAAGGAATTCAAAGGGCATAGTAGAGCATTATTATCGGGAACTGATGCCTCGAGGAAAGAAAATTCAAACACCTAGTAAGCAACCTAAAATCTCTAGCATGACTAATGAAGAAGAGGAAGAAATACTACATGATATATCAAAATTACAAGACCAAGTGCAACAAATGTCACTCTCACAAAAGCTAACAGAAGCTAAGATAAATGGCGTGGAATCTAAGATAAAGGGTATGGAAGCTAAGATGGATGATTTGAAGAGAGACATGGCAGATTTGAAGACAGATTTGACAAATTTTGTACAAGAAATACTTACTAATGGTGAAAGGGTAGTAAAGGAAACTCATGATGCAAACAAAATAAATGTTAATCATGATTTCATAGACTCTAATGTTGGATCGAAGACCCACTATATTCCAAAAATTGATATGAGGAAGTTTGATGGCAACGATCCCTCAACATGGATATTATAGGTGGGGCAATTTTTCAATCTCAATAATGTGCGAAACACACAAAAGGTACGTATTGCAACTTTATATTTGGAACCAAATCAGTTTGTATGGTATCAATGGTTTTGCTCTCGTAAAAAATTATCACTTGGGCAACTTTTACGGAAGAATTGACAACACATTATGAGGATACAAAAAGCAACACTTTTTTTAGACAATTGATAAGTCTCAAACAAAAGGGTTCAATAATGGAGCACATTGAAGAGTTCCAAAATTGAACATAAGGGTAAAAAATATTCCAGAGGAGCATAGGATTGATGTGTTCATAGGGACTTTAAAGGATAATATCCAACATGATTTTCGCCTTTGGCAACCTGATTCATTAGAGAAGGCATTCAGGTTAGCAAGAAAAATGGAAAGCAAAATTATGGAAACCAGGAAGCATACCACTCACAACTATAAAGATGGAAGTGGTGTTGCCCCTAGTCTTCCACAACCTATAAGGTTGACACCACAAAAATTGGAAGAAAAAAGAGCAAAAGGGCTTTGTTACAGTTGTGATAGCAAATACACTAAGGGTCATAAGTGTGCTGAGAAGAAATTATTCTACATAGATTGTGAAGACGAAGAAGAAAAGGAGCAAGAAAGGTCAAAAGAAGAGGATATACTCCAAAAACAAAGCCTAGATAAAGAAGAAATGAATCTGACCATATCTTGTAATGCATTGGTCGGAATTACCACTCCTCAAACCATCAAGATATAAGGACAAATCAAGAAGAAAAGGGTAATAGTGTTGATTGATTCAGGAAGTACCCACAATTTTATTCATTGTAAGGTAGCAAAATAATTGAATTGCTTCCTATATCCAACACCAGAGTGTCAAGTGATTGTTGCAAATGGAGGAACAATAAATTGCTCTGGAAAGTGCCATAATATCAAGCTATCCATGGGAGAATATGTATTGACTAGCCCAATGCTTTCCATTCCAATGGGAGGTGCTGATGTTGTACCAGGAGTCCAATGGCTACAATCCTTGGGTACAATAGCTTTTAATTTTCAAGAACTTTTCATGAAATTTTCTATGGAAGGAAAGGAGGTTGAATTAAGGGGTATTGCAGGGAAACCGGGAAAGATAATCAGCTCTAACGGCATGACAAAGCTTCTAAAAAAGGAACAAAGAGGTGTAATTGCACAATTATGTTCGCTAGATGTTTCCACATCGAAATCATCTATTTCTCTAGATCTACAAAAAGTATTGGACAATCATTCCAATGTATTTGAGACTCCCAAAGGTCTCCCACCTATTCACGATCATGATCATGCTATTCATGTTACCCCAAACATTAGGCCGTACAGATATCCCTATGCCCAAAAGACTGAATTGAACGTATGGTTGCAGAAATGCTAGAGGCTGGTATAATTCAACCTAGTCAAAGTTCTTTCTCTGCTCCAGTAGTATTGGTGCACAAGAAGGATGGATCATGGCGCATGTGTCCAGATTATAGGGGCTCAACAAGCTCACTATTAAAGATAAGTTTCCCATTCATATCATTGATGAATCACTGGATGAATTTCATGGATCAATTTACTTCACCAAGTTGGATCTTCGTTCAGGATATCATCAAATCAGAATGAAGACTGAAGACATTCCGAAAACAGTATTTAGAACTCATGAAGGTAATTATGAATTTTTGATCATGCTTTTTGCCTTACCAATGCACCTTCTACATTTCAAGGTTTGATGAATTTCATTTTCAAACCCTTCCTTAGAAAATTTGTGTTAGTATTTTTTGATGATATACTAATCTACAACAAGTCTTGGAAGGATCATGTTGAACATGTTGACAGGGTGCTACAACTATTGGAGGTGAAACAATTATATGAAAAAAGATCCAAATGTTTCTTTGGAGTACAAGAGGTGGAATATCGGGGTCATATTGTATCTCATGAAGGAGTTAAGGTAGACCCTAGCAAAATTAAAGCCATTAAGGAATGGAAAATTCCCACATCCATAAAGCATCTGCGAGGATTTCTCGGGTTGACAGGGTATTATCGTAAGTTTGTTAAGAATTATGGGAGAATAACAGCACCTCTAACAACTTTATTGAAGAAAGATGCATTTTCATGGACTCTAGAAGCAACAAAGGCCTTCGAACATCTTAAAGAGGCAATGTGCCAAGCACCGGTCTTAGCTAAACCGGACTTCACAAAAACCTTTATTGTGGAATGTGATGCTTCAGGAAATGGAATTGGTGCTATTCTAATGCAAGATGAAAGACCCATTTCTTTTGAAATTCGTCCAATCAAGGGAAAGTTTTTACACAAAGCTATTTATGAGAAGGAAATGTTGGCAATACTACATGCACTTAAGAAATGGCGACCCTACCTAATGGGAAGGCACTTCAAGGTAAAAACGGATCATGATAGCCTTAAATAATTTTTAGAACAAATATTATCCTCTAAAGAGCAACAAAAGTGGGTCACAAAGATGTTGGGTTATGACTTTGAAATCATCTACAAAAAATGGAAGCAAAATGTGGTGGCAAATGCACTCTTAAGAAATGATGAGGATGTGGAAGCATTGTTGTGCGCCATTTCTATTATCCAACCAGATTGGATAAACGAAGCAAGGGAGGAATGGAAGAATGATGAAGAAGTGTGGGCACTTATTCAAAAGTTACAACAATATTCCAGTACATCTGATACATTTAGCTGGAAAAATGATTCATTATGGTACAAAGATCACTTATACCTATGTAAGAATTCCCAACTCAAACAAAAGATTCTTATGGAATTGGACACTTCTCCCTTAGAGGGCACTCAGGATTTTTAAAAACTTACCACAGGGTTAAGAAGGAATTTTTTGGAATGGCCTTAAATCGGATATTTAAAAGTTTGTGGCAGAATGTTTGGTTCGCCAACAAAATAAAGTTGAAACAATTAAGACCCCGAGTCTATTACAACCTTTATCCATTCCAAGCCAACGTTGGGAGGAGGTTTTAATGGATTTTATCACAGGTTTACCCAAGTCTGAGGGAAAGAGTGTCATCATGGTGGTAGTTGAAATAATTACCAAGTATGCACACTTTTGTGCATTATCACATCCATTTAAAGCCAGTACAGTTTCAACTGCATTTTGGAAACAATTCAAAAGCTACATGGAAACCCAAAGATTATTGTAAGTGACAGAGATCCCATTTTCATTGGAAATTTTTGGACAAAATTATTTTCTTGTCTCGGTACTCAGTTTGCTCATAATTCATCTTATCATCCTCAGTCTGGTGGGCAAACTGAGATAGTAGACAAATGTTTGGAAAGATATCTTCGTTGCTTTGTATCTGATAAATAAACACAATGGGTCAAATGGTTGCCTCTGGCTGAATGGTGGTATAACACTTCCTTCCATACAACAACAAAAATGAACCCATTTATGGCACTTTATGGATATCAGCCACCATCCATCACATCATATTTAAGAGAAAATTCTAAGGTTCAAGCAGTGGAACATCACATTGAGCATCAACAACAAGTCCTCCAACTCTTAAAGGATAACTTCGTGTTGGCATAGAATCGAATGAAACAACAGGCAGATCAACATCGCAGTGAAATAATTTTTGATGTAGGTGATTGGGTATTCCTACGACTACAACCATATAAACAAATGTCCCTCAATCAAGCTAAGAAGGATAATAAATTATCACCAAAGTATTATGGTCCGTACAAGGTGTTGCAAAACATTGGTACTATGGCATACAAATTGGAGCTTCCTGCAGCTTCTCGAGTGCACCCAGTTTTCCATGTTTCATGTTTAAAGAAGGTTATAGGTGACAAGCTCCCAGTTCAAACAATATTGCCAGAACTTAACGAGGAAGGAAAAATTATATTGGAACTGGAAGCAGTCACAAAAACAAGAACTCAACAACTATGAAATCGATCAATTTCAGAGTATCTCATCAAGTGGAAGAACTTATTCGCTAAAGAGTCCACATGGGAGGATGAGAATTTTATACAGAAGCATCCAGAACTACTCAAGCGTTGAGCACAACACTTTTTTGAAGCAGAGGGGCATGTTAGGTCCCTATAATACTAGTGATTACCCCATTAATACTGTAGTTATATCCCTTATTAATATTGTTGTGCCCCTATTGTCCCCATATTGTTATTACTGTGCCCCATAGAATCCCTCTATTGTTATTTTTGTGCCTCTATATTATCATTGTTAGGTCGGCTGGGTTATATTGTGACTCCTTAGACTCCTATATATAGAAAGGAGGTTTTTTCATTTGAATCATCAAAGAATCATTCATTTGTGTAATGTAAAGGAGGTTTCCCCCCGAAGAGGCTGAATGCTAAGGCATTGATCTATCTTTTCTATCTTTTTGTAAGCTGGTTTCATAACAGATGCAATGTAGATTATAAGTTAAATGGAAGTCATTTTTATGAATGAGCACACTTTATCACTTTTTCAGGTTCATTAAACTTACAAAAAAGGAATCCCCTGAAGTCCTCTTTAATCTCTTTTCAGAATCCCAAAATATGAAAATATTGCTGAGCATTTGTCTTTTCGAACTCGTGAAAATAAATGAAAATACATCTACCTAGTATAATTTTAACCCTTTTCCAAACTGGGATAGGCTATTTATGAAAAAGTAATACTTTAGTCAAACATGGCTAAAAGGTTCTCTTGGGTCTTTTTTTTATGCCTTTTTGGGCCCAAGAGATTAAATTTATGAAAGGAACTTCTGGAGTTTTCTTTTTTTCCTCTTTTTCAAACTCTCTAAACATGAAAAATAAGTCGAGTTAGACCTTCGCTGGGCTCGTAAAACTGCCAAATTGTGTTGGACTGATCTAGCTTGACGAGACCAAACTACTACTTATCAGTGTTCGTTAAAAATACTTAGAAGGATTCATCCAAAGGATGAACTTATAAATCAAGCATATGTTATCCTCGTAAAGCTTGTCAAAAATAAAGAGGTGCTGGCCATCAATGGTTGAAAAATTGGGAAAACATAGTTTCACCAGCCTCATAATTTCCAGCCTCAGTACCAATAGCAGTTCTATCAGCACCAGTTGAAGGAGCATGATTCCCCATCAACACCAGTTTCACCAGCCTCCTCAGGATCATTTCTAGAAGCATAAGTCGAAATGAAATGATTTCAATAAGCAGAAGCAGGAGGATCAAAATCCCCAGAAGCACCAATTGAACCGGAATTTCAATAAACAGTTGAAGGGGGCATCATTGAAATGAGCAGTTGAAGAAGCATAATTCGCAACAGCCCAATAAGCATCCCCACCATCAGCAGCACTAATTGAACCATATGCGTAAGCCCAAGCATCACAAGTTGAACCAACATCAATTGAATAATGGTACTCTTTCACTTCATCTCCATGATTGCTTTGGGTTTAGACATCTTCTTGCCTCTTTGATTGATCATAAATTGCTTAAAAACCTCCATAATTGGTTTTGAGTCAATTATTCCAACTCCATAAAGTGTTTCCGATATGTTCAAGATAAATCCACCCTTAGTTGACATCTGCTACAATACCTCAAGCCTTACTTCATGTTTTCCTCCCCTGAACTGACTTTTAATCATCGTTATTCTGTGTCAAAACTTGATACCCATTTCATGTTGTTGATGGGGGATATTTTAAGGCCCTCCTGCTATGGGTTGCCTCCTGTTGACATTAGCTCATTATCCAAGATGTTGAATTAGAAACTCCCTTCAATGACTTGGAGCTTGCATACCTCAATGGAAAGTTTCCTTGCTTTCGATGAGAAGTTTTCATCATTGGCCTTCAACAAAGATATTCTGTGTGGTGTTTGAATTCATCTCATTCATTCACACCTCATGGATTGCACTGTAGTACCTTGAGGGCCATTATCATTATCGGTGGTTCCTATCACATCTATTAACAACTTATATCATTGGATGGTTATCATCTGGTGTCTACCATATTTTACTCCAACTCTTTTATTCCCATGGTTATACTCATACTATTGAGTGATGAGGCAGAAGATCCCAAATCTAGTTTCATCTATCTGGGTTGTGATTTCAAAATTCATACAAGAATACAAAGTATGATGGCTATGATCATTCAGTCATCAAAGCAAGGTTCCATAATTTATCATCAGTGGATGAGACTTATCATTGTACATGTATATTAGATTATATGCTGAGTATGGGTATGCCTACCTCAATGATGATATCATGATGATAATATGTATTGTAATAGATGATGATCTCAACCAATATATTCTCGATCCAGACCAGTCACATGGTAAAGCACTTCAATCCTTAGCCACTACTTCTGAATTTGTAGTTTAGGGGGAAATCTGTTACAGGTTTTTTTGTCGCATTCACTCAAATGACATGAAAACTAAATCAATCAACATCCTTGATACCTTGCAATAATCCCTTTGCAAAGCCTTGAGCATTATCTCTCCAAAAAGTCCATTTTTTTTGGGTTAATTAGCTCAAAACCTAGTTTTTTACTCATCACAATTTCTCTTCTAGAAACTTGGACTGTTGCATGTTGCATAACTGAGAAACTGCACTAACCAACCCATGTTTCCTTCATTGTAGGTGTGATGGCTCTTGAATTTTGGTAAAAAATAAAAACAATTTCGAATATTTTCTTTATATAATATTCCAAAGTGGTTTTAACCATTTATCGAATTCCTATCCTTAAGGTCTTATCTCTTATCTCTAGAGCATATCCTCCCTAATATGAGGATCTAAATCATATATTGGTAAAACCCAGAATACCCATTTTACCCTATAAATTGACTGCCTCCCATTGAGTCTGGGGTTAGATTTTGGAGATTCTTAGTTATGCCCTCATGCTGCTGCTTTGTGCTTAAGGATCCATTATTCATCCATGCATTTGGGTTGTGATTGAAGGCTTTCTTTGTGGCTGGAAGGAAAAAATATTTGGGGAGACATCTACAAGGTCAAGATTTGTAAAGGGTTGTAATTCTCTCCTACATTCATTAATATAAAAAGTGCTTTGTTTTCCTATATGTGTGTCTTATTTATGCATATGTATTAAAATCCATTCTTTACTCATTGTTTAGATATATTAGTATATGCAATTTGTATGTTGTAGTTCTCTTGCTTGTTTTAGTCGTTTTGCAGGTTCCACTTATAACACTTGGAGTTGGAGCTGGAGTTTACAAGAAAGGAGAAGAGGAGAGTTTGTGTTGGATTCCAGGTAAGCCTTTCCTCCATGTTCTAATATCTCTGAGGAAAACATAAGTCTTTTTGCTTCTGTTGTTTCTAGATCAGGCCACTAGATGTAGGGAGTTCACTTATGTCTACATAAGATAATTATCCATAAAACAAGGTCTCACACTCATTTCATCCAGCCTCTTATCAACAAAAGAAAAAAAGAAAAAAGAAAAAAAAAAGAGGAAAAAAGAAAAGAAAAAAAGAAATGAAAAAAAGAGAAGAAAAGAAGAGGAAAAAAAATTCCTAGGTGAAAACCTCCATGAGGCACTTGAGGCCAACTCTAGGGTTGAAAAACTCCATGAGGCAACACAAGAGAATAAAAAGAGAAAAAATAAATGAAAAGATCACTAGGTGAAAACCTCCTTTGAGGAAGTTGGGGCAGGCCTGCAAATTGAAAACCTCTTTAGAGGCAGCCTGCAAGCCTCATAAAAATAAAAACACAAAAAAGTGAAAAAATAAAAAAAGAGGAAGAAAAAAAGCACAGAAGCAAGGGATCCCTTACATTAGTTTTGCTAACTAGTTTTTTGCAGGGTTGTAGTCGTGGTCAAAGGGACAATAGTCAAAGGAAGAAACCTCCACATTCCACTTTTCCACCTCCCAAGCTATCATCCTACATGTACTTCATCATTCCACCCATCTCCCTACATTCCTCCATCATGAGGCAACCTATCTAACTCAATTATTCCTCAATCTTGTAGTGCTACATGATTGTCATGAACTGCTAAAGGATTGACTAAAAGTGCTACAGAATTGTAATAAACATAAGGAAAGGGGTCATATATCATGTTTTCCTTGGGGGAATTAAAAAAAAATTCCAACACACCTCCATCATCCCTCATCCACACAATTTAGCCATTTTTCCATCCAAAAATTCATCTCTATTCATGAAAAAAGTCCATTTCCACCCCTTCTTCCACAACTTTCACCACGACCAAAGATTTTAGTCCCTGTCAATAGGCTCACCATGAATTATCGGAGCCTATGGATACATTTCATGAAGGATATAATTTTTGAGGGGTCTGTGTGATTGCTATAGGAAATGATCCAATCTTGTAGCAACCTGCACAAACCCTATAGAATCACATTTGAAGACACTTGACAACACTAGAGTGAAGACTTAGCCATCTTGAAGCATTGAAGGACCATCCTTGTGATCTTGGGAAGCCACACCACTCTCGAGGAGATGCTACAGGGCCACTGTTAATCTCCAATAGTAGCAAATCGATCCACGATTTGAAGAACCTGCATCAATAGAATTCGCTTAGTCAAGCACCTATCAGAGAATATCTACAAAAATATTTTGTTCAGAGGAAGGACCAGTGCATGAAACAACTAGCATGAAATATAACACCTCCATAGGCCAACAAATAAATCACTATCTTGAAGTAGCATGCAAGCATTGAAGAAACAAGAAACCATCAGGTAGGCATAAGTATGAAACTCCTCACCTCATCCTTTAAGTGCATGGTAGCTTGAAATTATTTTTAATGAACGAGGAATGAGTTTTATAGGCTGGAGGTGGCCTTTAAACTTGACCACTCTCAAATAGTTGAAGTGTAGTTAACTCACTCATCCATGCAACATGGGAAAATTAAAAAATAAGGGGGTGATGATTATGAGGAGTGGGGCCAATGGTCCAAAATATGAAATACGTAGATGGTACGTGGGGGTGAACTCACAAAGCACACTGAGGCCACTACCACAAGAACAAATGAAAAAGACAAGTCTGATTTCATTTGTACTAAGAAGCTCTTTACTAAAATGGTAAGAGAGGCCCACTAATATAATTATAGGTGATCTATATATGAGAAAGGGTCCCCTATGGTGCTATAAAGAAGCTATAGGGTCGAATAATAGGTGCTTAGGATCAGAAGTAGCTATTACAAGATTGCATAAAACTGCTACAGGATTGTAGAACAATGCTACAAGATCGGGATGAGAGGTGAAAGAGGGTTCAAATTGACAAGAATTTTCCTCAAAACCCCCAAAACCATGAAGGAATCATCTAGGGAAGGGTAAGTGGAACACTCTTCTCATCTCCCATGATCAAAGAAATGGAATAATTTGGTTAAAAATTCTGCCTATACAAACATCTTGTTGCAATCCTAGCAGAATTAAATTTATTTTCTAAAAAAAGACCTTTATTTCATATGATAGAAGTAAGGTGGCAACAAAGTTTGGAATTTGGAATGAAATTATCCTCCCTTTGGCCAAAATAAGAGTACCAACCCTCTCAACTCTTTCTTGAAATTCTAGGATGCTCTGAACACAACCATTCATAGAAAAGTCTCTTAGAAGCAGAGAAAACAAGAGCAACAGGTAAGCCTATTAGGAGGGGATGCAAAAAAATAGGCAGGTGCCACCCTGGTATCCCTTAGCACACCCAACGAACCCAAAAGAAGGCAACCCAAGTAGGGCACCTTGTAATTCAAAAGGAGGAAGATCACTAGTATCAAACAAGCGAAGCCTCAACCTCCCTCAACAATCTCAATTACAATTGAAGAATATGCTAGAAAACAAGAAGGAGAATTAGGATGAGGAAAAGGGAAAATTGAGGAAGTCACATCCCTCAAATCCAAGGGAAATAAATCTCAGACATACCAAGGGATAGCAACCACTAGGGTACCTAAAGTAAAGCAGTTACAAGAAGAAACTGCCTTGCTATAGGAAGAAAGAAAGATGCTACAGTAAAGGACATAATTGCTACAAGATAAGGATAAACTACTACAGGAAAGAACAAAGATACCTCAAGCAAGACAAGAATTTCCATAAGAACTCCAAGAGCCTGATCCATAGTTCTATCTTGGATCATATTACAAGTTTATTGAATCAAGAATGATTATACCTAAAAATTTTGCAATCCCCATCCTCTTTGAGTTAGAAAAGGAGAGAAGTCGAACTCACTGGTGGATGCAGATTTCCAAGTCAAATAAAGTTGAGGATGTAGGTCTCATGGAGGAGAAGATGAAGAAAATGGGTAAATAAATGGCTGACTTGAGATTAAAAGAATAAACCATGAGGGAGCAGTTTCAGTTGGAAAACTAGAGGTTAAGAGAGCAGCTATAGGAAAAGGAAGCACAACTTTCCACCATGGAAATCTTGTCCATGGAGGCCATCTAGTGTAGAAAACCATCCAAATCATATGCTACCTTCCTCAAAGAAAAATGGATACAATTTAAAATCAATACATTGGGATAATATGGCTCTACTCCATTTCAGGACTATAGGAGGTTCATTGACTTCTGCCAGCAAGTAAGCATTGAAGATAGGGCCAAATTAGCTGAATTCTACATGCATAATATGATCCTCATAGACATGAACTTATGGGACCCTGATTCAAGGTTGGGAAATGCACAACTAGTGGCCCCAGCCTCTTGTCTTGTCCATGAGGAAACAAGTGTTGAGGAAGTAAAGAAGGTTATGGCCAGGGAAGCAAGTGAGCCCCTATACACCAGAGCAGAGTTAACAAGTCCCAAGGTTAAATAAGCAACCATAGGATTATCTCTGCAAACACTAAATTGGGCCCAAGCTACCTAGAGAAACAAGAACAAGGTGTTCTCCATTTTAAATACATATTTAGGCTATTGGGGACCAAGAGTTTGCAGGCCTTCCAAAGGAGGTGGAATTCTCTACCCCACAGTCTGCAAATTAGGGAGTACCACTCCCCTAAAAGGTTGAGGAATGCCTTAGAGAGAACCCTTCTCTACAAAATAATTGTTCAAAGGTTAAATACCAATTGGATAGGGCTAAATACTAATCCTCCATTGATATTAGGCTTATATGAGAGAATATATCAAGAAAAGGAACAAGGTAATGGGAAGCCATAGAGGAAAATGTAGGATTCTATACACAAGAGGTCACACTATTTTAGGTGCCTTGGGATGTCGGAGAGGCCACCAGGGCCATGCATGAGCTGCAAATCAGTGAGTAAGTTGCTTAGAGGGTGAGAAACACCTTCAACATGGGGTTGATGATGGGTCCTATTAATAGGTATATTATAAGGTCCATTTTTCTATCGTACAACCTATAGTTTCCTCTGTTCTCATATTAATTTACATCTTTTTGTCTATAATGTGCTTAATACAGAGACTAAATGATGTTTTTCATACTTCATGGCCTATTATGGTTAATGTGCAAGAAACAATGCATTTTTAAGTGCATTTACTATGCAGAGGCACGTTGGAGGAAACTAGTGGGGATGTAGGAGGCTTGTCCCATGTATTTACTCTCCTACAATTCAACTTGATCCCTAAAATCACTCACTTGTAGCTCAAGGATCTACTAGCAGCCGAGGTACTCAAGGAATTATGAGGATCTAAGGGATCTAGATCAACTTTTTTCGATATTTTGGAGGCAAGCATTCCTCTTTCCAAGGGGGTTGCCCCTTAGTAATATTTGTATAAATAAACAAGCCCAAAGGCTCAATAGAATTTGAATTCTTGAGCAGGGAAGAAATACTAAGAGCTAGAATCTTGAGACTTTCATTCTCATTCCGTTTGCATGATGTACCTAATTTCTATTTTATGTCAATGAAAAGCTTACCGTTGTATTACATTCTAGTTTTTTCAGAGGATTGAGTCCCTTTGGGTTAGGGCCCAACCCATAGGATCTAGTCTCTCTTTGTGTATCTTATTTATGCATTCCTTTTTTTAGTAGCATTTCTTCCTTTCTTAGTATAAATTTGCTTGCAAAAGTTGTTGGTGTAGGACTAGTTACCACCTCTCTTGTGGGAAGTGTTGTGAAAGAATATGCATTAGGAAGCCAAAAATATGTGGTTATTTTATTTTGCAGTTATTAGACCTTAGATCAATGCTCTCTTACATACTCTACTTTTTTTTGAATATTTAGGATTTAAATCACATTCTTCCTAAATATTACATGGATGAAGGTCAGATGCATGCTGCAAGTTAGAATGTATTATGATGTAGTAGAATTCAACTCATCTTTCCTTTCACTTAGTTTTATAAAATTTGACTCATTCTTTGATTTAGTCCATTTTGTTGCAATTTAATCATTAGTTTGGCATCCTTTTCAAGTTGCAGAAAGAAGTGTTTGTTTGGTTTGAAGGTACTAACAGTGGCTTGTAGGATTGGAACATTCATCCTACCTACCCCCTATCATCATCGGTCTCTCCCTCATCTCATAGTGCCCTAAAAAATTTGCCACCGAAACTACATTTTTGGGTCATTGAAGGACACAATATGTATTTATTTTTTTCGCAAGATGGGCCTTTGAGGGGTGAAAGGGTTGGAAAAATCTTCATACAACCTTCATATACCTTCATCTACCATTTCCCACATTTAAAACACCTTTTCCACTCATAGGATGCTTACGGATCCAATCTTGTAGAAAAACAAGGCAATCTTGTAGCAATTTTGTAGCATCTTGTAGCATCTTGTAGCACCATGTAAACTCGACCAAATTTGCTCCAAAATATTGATTTTTATCTCTTAGGCTTGAATAAAAACCCCTAGGTTCTGAAACCATGACCGAGGAGGACCAAAGACCACTTTATACTTTCCCTTTTCTTCACTACAACACCGTTATGCAATTAGGGTTAGAGGATAAATTTCTCAACTTAAAGAACAATGATTACTTTCTTATGAAAGGCCTATTGAAATATGTCATTAAAGCTAAGTTTCCTTGAACATAATTAAAAAAGGGTGATTTATCAATGCGAAGTAGATTAGGATTGTTTTCTTGAATTTATGCTTCTTTTGGAGTTTCAATTTCAAGCACAATTATTGCATTGGCTAATTTCCTTTTCAATGCAACTTTTCACATTTTGCAATTATACTAGTGTTTACCTTCTTGAAAGTAGCATAGAGCTTACATTTTAAAAATATATTTGTGTTTCCATTTCTTCAAGTAATAGAGCTTTTACATTCCTGCAACTAGGGTTAGAATTTGCAATTAAATAAGTAGCATTCTCATTTCCTTTTTGTAAGTAGAATAATATTTCCATTTATGCAAATTAGGGTAGAACTCTCTATTTATGCAATTTTCTTTCTTAATTCAACTTATAAATTGGTCTCTATATGCCTTGGTCTGGTTCATTTCTTGAAGGTGGCATGAGTAGAAATTAACCTACTGTACATATAACACTATCACCTCTTAAGTTGTATGAACCCTGGGTTGACAATTAAAGCTGGCAGCCTTGGGAGTTACAACACTCTTGTTGCAATACTGGGGCTCATCACTTGATATTTGCTTTTATGACAAGGAAATTACTATCAAATATATTTTTAATGAAACTTAACCGAAATATTGGCTCCCCTCCTGGTTAGTTCCATTGAAATATCACCATGGCCAAGAATGATTAATTTTAGGGCCATCTAAACTAATATAAACCAAAGTAAATTTATAACTCGTTAGAGGATCAATATAGATTAAGGCCATAATCAAAAACAAGTATAGAGAAATGGAACTTGTTTTATTACAAGCCCATGTAATAGGTCCATAACCAAGAGTGAAGACATAACTTGCAGTAGACTCCCGATCATGAGGGTCACCAACCCAATCGGAATCAATGAAACCAACCAATAGAGGAGATGCTTTTGCACTGTAATGAATCCCAAAATGAACTATACCTCGAACATAATGAAGCATTCTTTTAGCTGCTTTCCAATGAATTTCATGTGGGTTTTTCATAAACCGAGAAATAAGGCCAACAACAAAGGAAAGGTTAGGACGGGTATGGGTCAGATACAAAAGTTTTCCTACAAGCCAACGGTATAAGCTACCATCAACTTCAGGGGAAGTACAAGTGACTGAAAGTTTGGCTTGAGATTGAAAGGGAGAAGGGGCTGGATTATAGTCTTCCATGTGAAAGTGGCATAGAAGATCACAGGCATACTTGGATTGGGAAAGGAAAATTCCTTCCTTGGATTGCAAGACTTGAAGACCAAGAAAATAATGAAAGTGTCCTAAGTCTGTCATTTCAAACTTCTTTTTAAGGCTAGAATTCACATGGTTTATAAGGTTGGGATCATTACCAGTAAGGATAAGATCATCAACATAAAGAAAAAGAATGATAAAGGACTTACCCACTTTCTTGATGTAGACGGTATTGTCAGAATGGCACCTAGAAAAGCTAGTATCTAAAAGAAAGCTATCCATTTTGGCATACCAAGACTGAGGGGCTTGCTTCAGACCATAAAGGGATTTCTTAAGCTGACATACAAGGTTGGAGTTTGTTTGTATAAAGCCAGTAGGTTATTCCATATAGATTTCTTCATGCAAGTCCCCATGCAAGAAGGCAAATTTAACATCCATCTGATGGACTTCCCATTTGAAAGAGGCAATAAGGGAAAGAACAAGGCAGATAGAGTTCATTTTGGAAACAGGGGAGAAGGTTTTAGTATAGTCAACGCCTTCAACTTGTGAAAAATCCTTTTCAACAAGACGAGCTTTATGTTTATCAACTTTTCCATCTGGTCCAAACTTGGTTCTATAAACCCATTTGCATCTAACAAGTTTTCGTCCCTTTGGAAGAGGAACAATATCCCATGTATCATTTGCCAATAATGAATGATATTCTTCATTCATAGCTACTTCCCAATCTGGATGGCCTGAAGTTCTGGAAAGGTGTCAGGATCATGATTCGTTGAAGCTTGAGCTAGTAAATAAGAGGCTCTATTGAACTGAGAACGTGTACGTCGCTGATCTGTAGGATCACCTACAAGATCACCTACTGCATCCCGAGTAGCACAGACCCATTTTAGAAGCTGAGGAGTTGAAGGAGGATCCTAAGAAGGTGGGGGAGGATTGTCATCCTTGCTGTCATCATCTAAAGAAGAAATGTTTTCAAAAGTATAATGGATAGAGAGAGGTGGCACATCCGTCGAACTAGGCTCGTATGCCGATATATTTTCAACAAACTTTACATCTCTTCTAATGATAACATTTTTGGACTTAAGTGGAATAATTCTATATCCTTTGACATCTTTAGAATATCCAACAAAAATGCATTTTTCATTCTTAGGTTCTAAAGCTGTATGTTTCTCATCTAGAATATGGGCCCATGCTTCACTTCCAAAAACACGAAAGTGACTTACATCCGATTTAATTGAGCTCCATGCTTCTTCTGGAGTGACATTCTTTAAAACCTTAGTAGGAGTGCAATTTACTATGTAATTTGCATAGTTAATTGCTTCTACCCAAAAATTAAGACTAAGTCCTTTAGATTGAAGCATACAATTAGCCATTTCCTTTAAGGTGCGATTCTTCCTTTCAGCTACACCATTTTGTTGTGGAGTATATGGAACAATATGTTGCATTTGAATTCTATTCTTAGTGAAAAAGTTGATGAATTTTTTATTAACATATTCTCTGCCATTATCTGATCTTAGCTTAAGAATTTGATGTCCAGATTGTTTTTTAACAAAGGCCTTAAAGGCCAAGAACATGTTAAATACTTCACTCTTGAGTTTTAAGAAGTATACCTAAGTGCGTCTAGAGAAATCATCAATGAAAGTTAAGAAATACTTGTAGCCAGAGAATGAAACAACTAGAAGTGGACCACATAAATCACTAAGCACAAGTTGTAAAGGGGCTGAGGCATGCCAAGAGGCACGTTTTTCAAAACTATCCGGATGATGTTTCCTGAGTACACATCAAAAACAAACACCATCTCTGCAAGATACCATAGGATGACTTGCCACCATATTTTCTTTACATAGATTTTGAAGGGAGTGATAGTTTAAGTGACCAAATCGCTCATGCCAAAGTTTGCTCACTTCATCATTATGAGAAACAAATACTGAGGGAAGAGTTGATGACCCAAAGTTTTTAAACTTATACAAACTTGTTGAATCATCAGCAATGCCTGTAGCTAAAATCCGTCTAGGATCTCTTAGGTCCTTAATTACAACATCGTGAGGTGAAAATTCAACGGTTTTACCTTCACCTGAATGAGTTATCTAATATACAGATAGAAGGTTGCAAGATAACGTTGGAACACATAGTATATCATTAAATTGACCATTGTCTAGATGAATAGTTCAAGTCCCTACAACACTAAGAGATCTATCATCAGAAACATATATATTTTTGGTGTTACAATCATTTAAAGAAGAAAACATGGCTTTGTTTTTGGCCATGTGATAAGAAGCTCCAGAATCAATAAGCCACTCATGAGAATGAGAAGAAGAAGATACATTTAGTGCATAACCAGACTAAGATGCTTGACAACCAGATGCAAAAAGTGCTATTCTTGAAGATGAAGTTGAAGTTGAAGAGTGCTCCAAATGGATGTTATGCTTCTTCATTGCTGCTTCCAAGGCTTCCATACTCGTAAAGCATTTGGATTCAAAGTGGCCATCTTGATTACAAAAGTTGCAATGACTTTCAGTGTTCTTCCCTTTGCTTTTATTTTCCTTATCATTTTGTTGAATTGACTTCTTAGGACCCTTGTTTGATTTAGGACCATTTTGTTTAAGATACTGCTTCTTAGCATTATTTGAATTTGGTTGTTGTTGGGCGGCTAAGGCTTTCTTAGAAGAGTTTCCAAGATTAAGCAGACCAAGATGTAAGAGTTTTTCTTGTTCTCTTATTAGAGAATCAAAAAAGGCATCAAAAGAGGGGGACTTATATTCTTGTCCTTGAGAAATAAAGGCTTCTCTAGTAGAATGGAAGGTGGAAACAAACATAGAGTAGGCTAGTCCCACCTTAGTAAGAATGGAATAGATAAGGTTTTCATCTTCTTTATTAACCTTAATACCTTCCGAGAGAAATCTAAGGGTCTTGAACTTGGACAAAAAATCTTTAATGGAAGAAAAATTATTGGGCTCCAACGTAAGCAACTCATTTTTGAGTTGATGGGCTCTAATTTCATTTTTCATTCCAAAAACTTTAGTGAGCTGTTTCATTGCTTCATTAGGGGTATAAAGTTCTGCGATATGAAATCTAAGGTCTGGAGAAATAGACATCCCTATCAACCCACGTGCTTGATCTTGCCTATTTTCCCATTTGGTTGCCTTATCTTCATCTTTAGGTTTAGTTTCTTGGCCTGAGGCTATTCTGTAAAGACCTTTACTTCTAAGTAAATCCACAATGTAGGAACACCATTGGAAGTAGTTGGTGCTGTCAAGAATAAATTGGCATGGACTTTCCATTTTAATAGAAACTGAAGCTGTAGATGCTGAAACTAAGTGTTCCAATGGAAAGATCTGGAAAAATTAGGCCGATTCAAAAAAAGCGGCCCTAAAAACGACTTCTGGATGAAGAAGTTATGGCTTTTTGAAGAAGCGTTGTTGAAGATGTCGACGAAGTGTGTGAATGTGCGGAAGTGAATGATAATGTTATATTTAAACACCCCCCCCCCCTTCCAAACTTAATCTAATTAGCTCACTTTAAAAAATATTTTATGTGACCCACTTTTATAAATAAGTGAATGTCACTTTTACAATGGTACTTTATGAGCTACTCACTAAATTGTAACTTAAATAAAAGATAAAGAGACTTTAGAATTATAAGTGACTCACTTTTTATAATGGGTGAGAACAATTTTACATAAAGTAACTTTAAAACATAAGTTACATGTGCTGTTTGAAAAAATAACTCAACAAAAAGAAAGACTTGAACCAAGTGAGCTAGTTTAAAAAGTTAGTAATTTTTGGAAAAGAGGAAGGGTGTTTTTTTTTTTAGTCATTGAAGCTTTGGGGTGCATGCTTACTTGAAAAATATCTTTTTTCCTACAAAACAAAAAACCACACAACCCAACATGGACATGCAAAAAAATCCAAACCTTATGGCTTGAAGTTAGATTTCATCGGAAACTAAATATTTTCCTTAATGTTTCAAATTTTCCGAGATCACACTAAGGCACCGCGGAAAGGAGCATACACATGAGAAAAATCCTTCCTTTCTGTTTCTGATTTGCCCAGATCGCACAGAGTCGCAAGGCAAAGAGCATACACAAAAATGAAAGGTATAGATCTGGTAATAAAAAACAGAGAGCTAAATAAACTGAAATAAACAAAGAGATGAATAACTAAAATTGCAAATAAAGTCTGTATACCTCCAAATCTTAAAAATGACGTAGCTAGGGTTACCGGAAACCTTTTTGCATGAAACGAAAGGGGTTCCTCATTGGAAAAAATGCTCCTAACATAATAAAGTAGTTCTCTCAGCCTAAAAGCAGTTAGAAAAAGTAGATCTAGGAAGCGACATTCGGATGCAGTTGTACCGGCTTCAGATTTGGATCACCCACAGATGCGACCCTCAACTTTGCTCTGATACCATGTAGGAATTTACAGGGTAAGTTCCTTAGATAGAACACCAAAGGACACTGCTCACAAATAGATCATAGATCAATACACCAGTATTCTTGACGTGGTTAAAACCCTCAAAGAGGGAAACAGTCCACAACCTGAGCCAGAGCGACCACTTCAGGCAATTTATTAATAAAAGAAAGAAAATTTACATAAGCTTCTCTCATGAATGGTCACCCTAAAAATGACCCTCCATGCTATTTAAATAGAGATCATGGACCAATCAGGTGTTAAGCCATGGATCAAGTGTCAGTAATACCGAGGAGAGAATGAACTGTCAGATCACTTCATTTCTAGAACATATCGTGACCGTCAGATTGTAAGTTACAAATGTACATAGTAAAGAAACACACTTTACCTAACTCTAGACTAGACCAAGTTATACTTAACTATTTCCTATGTGTTACTTCAAAAATTTCCTTATCCCTTCATTTCCTACCAAAATTCTTTACATTTACAAGTATACAAACACCAAAAAACTAAAAGGATTTAAAAAAATTTACACTTCATAAAAAAATTAACAGTGGCAGAGTCCCAATCCTTGTCTCCTTTGAGAAATAAGAGGGCTAAAGATTCAAATCTTGTAGCACTTTCTCTATCTTATTGGTGCATTGATTGATTAGTCTAATTCTTATGTAGGGAATGCTGCAAATATTCAATTTTTTGTCTCATAGAGGCCATTTCATCCTTAGTTATCCGCATTGTTGTTTTGTGTTCTATCATAATCTCCATTGTGGATGTGATGCTAACAACCATTTTATTATATCTAAGTTGAAGAGTAATGATTTCATCTTGGATTTGATTGATCCTCTCATTTATCTCCTTGATATTGAACTCTAAATTCCTTAGCATGACTCTAGAGTGTTTACTTTCATAGTTGAACAAGAATCAAACACGAACATTACAAGTGACAGGAACTAGACTATTCCTTAAATGGATTGGAGAAGATGAGGAACATAGGTTGGACCTGGGTTATGTGATGATTGCATAGATGAGATTAAGGGAAAATTTATTAGAACAAAAGGACTAAATTTTTTTTTCTGAAGGGGCTCTAAGTCAAAATTTGGCCCAAGGGAGACATAAACGGTTAGCCTCAGAAGTAGAGGTGGACTTGGAAAAATAGAGGATAGCCTAAGTTTGATGTTGGTCTTGAGGGAAAAAATCCAAAAAAGAAGACAAGAGGATAAAAGGGTCACGACATCATCTACAAGAGAAACAGGGGAGGGAGATACCAGGTGTTATAACATTAAAAATGTTGGGTGCAGTAGACAAAGTTTTATGGTTTATTTATGTGGTAGAAAAAATAAATAATTATTAAATAAGTGCTTTTTCCACCCATTTTTCTCTTGTGTTAATCATCACGAAAATTTTCAAGTGTATTTTAGGGTCATTAAAGTTTGACAACGGAAAAGGCATGTTTGGGCCCCCTGAGTGCTCCATAGTCAATGTAACACAAGGTGGGTGGAGGGGGTAGGGGTATGAAGTTATATTTGAGTGATATACCATCAGGACACCTGTGAATGAAAGAACCATATTCTACCCCCCCATCTTGTTTTAAAAAAAATCAACCTACCCGCTTGATATCATGTAATGATGTAACCTGTGGGACCCCTGATAGACAATGGAGCGTGACATCGACTAACGGTAGAGGTGAAGTGGTGGAAAAATGATGTATAAGTGAACCAACTGGCACAAAATCATTGGTTCATGTGTCATAAGCATATGAATGACGTCAACAATAATAAATAAGAAAGAATTAGCTTGTATTTTTCAAAATAAAAGGTGTTTGTCCAATAAAATTTTGTCGCATATCTCTAAACGACCAGAAAAATCAGTAAAGGGTAAAAATGACTTCTTTGTCTCATTTGTCTCAAAGTGACCCATGTATTTTGTCTCCAAATCCATTTGATAGCTTACACAACCAACTATAGTAGATTATTAGGTAAAGTATGAAACCTTTCCTCTATTTATTTCAATAAAAATAGATATTAAAGTGAAAAAAAACCCAATCTTTATATTCTTCCCAAATTTTGAACTTTGAATACTTGTCAATCATTGACTGAAAAGAAAATACACACAAAACTCATTGTGAATTCAACTTGTATGAGCTCAGGAAGTGGGATTTCAATGTTTTCAAGACCAGTAGGACATGTCCTTGGCTTGAGAGTCATATTTTACTTAGTTTATCATTCCTTAGACCTACCATTACCTTGAATTCATCTCTTAGTGTGTTGAGCATTATTTACCCAATAAAAAAGCCATTGTATGCCATAATGGAGTCGTTTTGTTCCATATAAACCCCACATCTATTCAAGAAATGTTGAAGATATCAATTCCCAATTAAACAAAACCTTTTAAGGAAAATTTCTTGATCCATACTTACAAAGAGTTGATATTTGAGGAAAAGACTACTACCCTTGAATCTATATTACCTTTGAATTCTTAATTACCAGGGAATGCCCCTCCTTACCCTTCAAACATATTCATTGGAATGTCTAGACAGATCATATCCTGATTTGTTGTTGCTAGGAAATGATAATGACCAGTCTATAGATGATACATTATTAGATTTTTTAACTTCTTGTTCACCTACCAAAAAGTCATTTTTTAGATTCCATTTCAGTTAGTATTTGGATGATTTCATTAATTTCCAATTAGACCATTATGTTATGGCTAAGTATTTTAGGTATCTGTCTGTCATTGTATATGTTTTTATTTATTTATAGATGGAAAAATTTACAAATCTACATCTCCATAATAAATGTTAGAATGGAAATGCTATCTTTATTATTAATTGGACTCCAGTGGTTAGAATACATCCCCAAAATTTGGGTTTTGTTGAGTTTTTCAATCAATTTTTATCAGGTGCATATGGTTTACTGTTTAATGAGTTCCCTCCCATAGTGTTTCTAGAAATTAAATTGATTTTCCAGTTCATCCCAAATATTAGAGTTAGAGAATGGTATTTGTTTATAGATTTTGCATAGATTAGGATCTATAATGGTGAATACCTCCCTACAGGCTTATAGTCCTCTTTTTCATAAGGATATTTGCACAAAGTTTATCAGAGAGAGCCTTAACTCCAAAAAAAATTATTTTGTGTCAAATAAATGTCTACCTATGTTAAAATTGAAGAAAAAAGTGAGACCTATCATAATTAATACAAAAGCAAAATCATAGGAGTTTTGAGGAAATGACGAAACTAATGAAATTCCCTTAGGGAGAAGTGTGGAAATTTGATCCCCACAAGATCATATCAGAAAGACGAGTAGAACATGGATCTTCCAGTTGTAAACATGTGCTTAAAACAAACATAGAATAATTTTCAAATAGAGATGTTTGGGAACAAGATACAATGTAGATTATTCAGACTTGTCAGGAAGCAAGTGAAACTTCACAATTAATTATTCTGGATACTCCCTAGCCAAAGGAGACATACATCAAGAGAGGATTTGTAGAGGAAAAAAAATCATTGTTAGTTTTAAAGATAGATGATGAAGAGAAAAGAATTAAAAAATAAGAAGAAGCTAGAGTTGTTGAAGAAGATGTCTTAGTTTCAATTCAAAGCACAAAGGAAGTTAGATCAAGCAAGGCTATGTTCAACTAGGAACTCTTGCCAATAACTTCTTGGTTCAAGAGACTTAATCTTCAAGCATGTCACTTCAACAATAGGGAAGAAGGACAACATCTATTTGTTGTTCATGGAAATCAAGAATAAGAATATGAAAATGAAACAAGATGATTATACAGAGTTATGGAAGCAAGGTTCAAGTTATTCCCATACAATGTTATTGTATTCTTTATATTATGAAAAGGGACAAATAAACATGGTAGTTTTGGAATTTAAAGCTCAAACCATAAAAAATGCAGAATATTATGGGGAAGCCAAGTTCACTATAAATTTGAAAAAAATACATTTAGTGGATCATATAGACTTACATAGACATTTTGGAGAGATGATCTTCAAGATTTTAACAAATAATACTATGAATGCTAGAAACGTTAGAAACCATTATTAAAAAGTTGACCAATCAATTGAAGTAGTAGAAGATTACTATAAAAAATAAAGAGATGAAAATTGATGACTTGGAGCAATGTATTTTTACACTGGTGATAGGCCCAAAGGATTATTCTTCCATATAGGTGTTATTCAAGTCTAGGGACACAAAAATTTATGTGTTAAGAAGAAATCTAAACATTCCAACTATTGAACATGTACAAACACCTAAATTGGAAGCTGCATAATAGAGAATAAATAATTATTTCCCCTAATAATTAAATAGATTGAGAATTATGTGTAGTAAATTGAAATCTTGGAAAAGGAAAAGACTGAACATGTATGCCCATAAACTTCCTTAATGTCATAAAAACTAGTTGATCCTTCTAAGAAGTTGGCTAAAACAATTTTAACTTTGAGTATAAAAGATCTTGAAATTAAAAATCTCAAGGAAAAACTCACAGTGTAGAATTTAGAGATTAATAATCTTAGGGATGAAATAAATAAAATAAATGCAACAATCCATATAGATCAATACTTGAAAGCAAGATCACAGAAGGAATTGTATTGGTTGAAGTATCAAATAGTGGGAACACAACCTTTGATTGAAGCTAAGAAAAATATTTGGGTAGAGATAGTGATGAGTATTTCAGAAATGTGAGGATTGATCAATATCATTGGGGATGAATCAAACTTAGTCTACAACACTAGACAAACTATTGAAATAATTTAGACAAATTTAGGAGTCAAGCCTCAGATTGCCTCCAAAATAATGAAATTTCTCAACTCCAGGAATCTAGAATAACTAAGAAATCTGGGCGTTGAAGAAAAAACTTATGTTATAATGGAGTTTAATAAAGTTTCAACTAAAATAAAATTTGTTCAACAAGCACACGCTAATTAAAGGCTAGTAAAAAATGAGGTAGACTTATTCAATTCAAGATGTAATGTTCTAACAGAAATGGTTATGCCTCTTGTTGGGATCAGAATAATATGTTGATGTCTCTAGATGCATGCAAAGACGATTTATGAAGAACTAAAGAAAATTCAAATAAGTTTTTAGACATGAGTGGAACATTGAAGGGGCCCATTATATTGGATAAATAGATCGATGACTTTTACATTCAATGTTAGGTTAAGATATTATTCTCAACTACTCCAACCTATCATAAGTATACATATTTGGATGTCACATATAAAATAATGATATCATTCAACTATCCAATTATGTCATATTGGGAGTGGTTGGCTAAATTTTCTACATAAATCTTTTCTATTCCTATAACAGAATGCAGTGGGAAAAGGAATGAGTGGATAAAGACCATTTGCTATTTGTAAACTATTTCTATTTTTATTAGTTAGATCCTAAAAATGTGTGTTTTCAGCAAAAAATTATAATAATTTTATAGAAAATTGAAGAAGAACTTAAGGAAAGGCACATAGTTTGAGAGATAAATTGTATAATAGTATATAAGGACAATGTTGCTACAATTTTTAATCAAATCATTCTTCTTTTAACTATTGACAATGTGTACTCTTATGTTATAATTTTTCTCTTGTAAGTTATGCATTTTGGTTTCATCTGTGTAATTATTTTAAGTTATATGATATATCTTAAGAGGCTAAGAGCCCCAAGGGATAGCTCAAATGGTTGAGTTCCCGTTGCTAAGCACTTTCCCAGTTGGGAGGTCACGGGGTCAAATATCCTCGACGCCCTCGGGGTTAGGTCTGATATGGCCGACCGGCAGATCCCTTCGGGTGGAACTGCCCCGCTTCTCTACGTGGATGTAGCGGCCACTCATTGAGTGCCCGTGAACCACATTGAAAAAAAATAAAAAAATCTTAAGAGGCTAAATTGAGGATCAATTTCCCTATTTTATGGCAATGTTTTTTCCACAGAGGCTTATGATAGAATCTATTTGCTTTTATTATACTTCTGATTGAATGGTTAGATTATTTTCCAATATTTCATATAATAAAATGGTTGCTGTGTTATGGAATTGATGGAATATCATTTCCACATGCTTTTCTTAGTGATAAACATTGAAGTATTCATTGAATAATGAAAACATATTACAATTTTATTTTAATTATTCTATAATCACAATCATGTCAATCAATTATTTGCCTTAGTTGGAAGATAGCCTATTGATTAGACATTTGAAATGTAATTCCTATAGTCCATTAGACAAGATATGAATTGAATAAGAACCTTTCTTTTAAAAATATTACTAGTGCCTTGGCATAGTTTTCTAGAAAAAAAAATATATCTAGGATACAACACTGGGTAGAGGGGAACATATGCTTGACACCGTGCAAGCAAGAGCCTATACAAATCACTTTTGTTCACACAGTCCTTGAAGCATGAACCTTGCAACTCACTAGACTTACATACAAAAACTCCTTGTTGGATTGTATTATAACAAATCATACTGCGCTATGGGTGCCTACTTAATTATTGATCTTATACCTCATATGTCCATCAATGAGGATATTCTCTCGACCCTCACCAATTCATGTTATCTTGTCACCTAAGCTGAGGATCATTGCAATTGAGGAGAACCATCATAGGAATGGGGTTGATTTTGTGCATGCTTCTACTCATCAGTACAACTCCTTCCATAAAATTTCCTGCCTACAACATCAATTCCACCACCTTACTCTGCCCAACCCTGCCTTGAGTCGCGATTGTGCTAATGATCAGGTGATCAATTTTATGCTAAAAAGTGAAAGTTCCCATAAATTCTTGAAACTGGCACCAAATCAAAGTGCCCATCGTTTTGAATCCAATGGCGTTCCTTTCACCTCAATCCAACACCGGATGCTCAAGTTATTGCACACTGACCGTTTTCTCAAACAGGTAAACAAATGGAAATTTGGGTGTTTGACTATGTTTTTTAGGGCTAGTGGCAGGTTGCCACTTGACCTCTCTCGAGTGGTCAAATTTTCTTGAGTTCTAATTGGTTTTTGGTGTTTTTCATGGGCCAATAACTGGGATCCACATGGGCCAATGGGTGACTTACACATGGCCTCCCAAGGGGATATTAAAATGATGTATGGGCTAAACTGTCCCCCATAGGAGTCGAACACGAGACCGTTGAGCACAAGTCAAGTGCCTTACAATTAGGGCACATGGTGGTTCTTAATTTCCATAACATTCAACTTCTATTTAAGGTTTGTAAAAATGTTGTTTGGGGAAGGGGGCAAGGGCTAAGCCCTAGTCCCAAGCCACCCCATGCCCACGAGACCGAAAATAGGGGAGCCAAGGGCTAGGTCTTAGCCCCGACCTCAGGTCCCAACGCCCAGAGAAATACAACCCACCAGAGTATACCCCAGATCCAATAGAGTGGGGGTGGAGGAAAGAGCCCTAGCCCAGGGTCATAACCACCGCATATAACCATAGGCGCATGCTTTGGAGCACTAGGAAGAAGGCATTTCGACGGGGGGACAATTGTAGGTCTGATGGAGCATAAAGTGACTGCGTGCTAGAGGAAAAGGGGACTAGTAGGAAGGGAGGATGGTTAGCCAAACCCTAGGTCCCGTGGAACCCCATGTAACCATTCGACGAAGTTAAGGGCTAGGCCGACAGAAGCGGGCATTAAGGCCTAGCTCGTGATCATATGTGCCCACATGACCTTAATTTTCGGTCTCAAGGGGTTAAAGGACGAATTAAAGTTCCAATAAAATGTACCAGCAGAGGGCAAAAATGTCATTCCGTTAGCGATTTTCAGGGTGGATTTGTGGGATAGTTAGCTAGAAGGGAGAATTTGTAGGATGGTTAGTAGTCAAGTTCATGGATGAGCTTGGAGCTCATAAATTTTTGAGTTTTTATCCAAATTGAGCTCAGAAAGAGGCTACTTAGGGGTTTTTGGATGTTCTTAATACATTGGTAACCTTTAATTTCTGATTTTAGCACATATAACTAGTATTTTTGAAGGTTTTAGACTAAAGGTGTATGGATTAGTCTGGGTTTGGAAGAAGTTATAAAAGATATTTTGACATGGAGAAGACCTTATAGGGGTATCCTCACTTTCAGAAGGCTACTGCAGTAGCTCTAACCAACAAGGATGATCTCAAGTTCAAATTCTCTTATCATGAAGTTTTCTTTATGTGATTCAATTTGGAATTGAAGTGTTCACATTCTTGTTTTAGATCATTTTAGTTGGAGTATGTCATCTTTGTAAGATATGCTTTGAGTTACTGCTGTCATGAGAGTTATTTGTAGGAGAACATTACCTTCTAGGGGTAATAGCCACATATTTACCTACAACAAATGCTTATGTACTTCATTGATATTGAATATATGAGTGGTATAGTCATGTTGACAGGCCCACAGATGTAGCCCAGGAGGGGTGAACTCCGTTAAAAAACATTTTGTTTTTCTCTCCTTTATGCTTGCATGGATTATGTGTTGTTATGTTCATTATGTGAAATTACATATGAAGAGTAATTTATGATGAAAAGAGACATTTGATAAACCTGTTGTTTCAAGACCCATTTTTAACCTTGCAAAGAATTGACACAGTCCTAAGTTTTGTTTTATTTAATTTTGGAAAAGAGTAAGAAATCACCTAATCTAATTCAGATCAACTAAGGCTTGCTTGAGATGAATTTTACTTTTCCACCATCACCTCATCCTAGATCTGATTGAGATTGGAAATCCAATTCATGATCATTTTATTTCTCTGGTTCTTTACATGATGTGAGATATCCCTCAAGGACATATGGATAATTGATTTAATGGCCTTATTAATGAGGATAATATAACTCATAATATTGCTCCTAAGGGAGGGGATTAAACTCTTCATTTTCATTGATTAAAATTTTCCCAACTCCAAGAAATCACTCTTTATTCACTTGAGTATTTTCCTTACTGTTAAATTGTCTCAAGATTTAGTTGAATTTATAGAAGGAGAAATGGTTCAATACACCCCATATTTTTTTGAAAATTTCCTTTAACTTATTAGTTGACAACTTCTTGATATTTTAGGTCCTGCATAATCATCTTGCTGTCTCCTAGGATTAAATTCCTGGTGATGCTTGCTTATTTTTCTATATGAAGGCCTACTAATAAGGTGTAAGATTCAGTTTGGTTGTTTCTTCTCATTCCTAAACCCAAAGCAAGGGTCAATTCTATAATTTCCTTAGGCTAAAAATAACCCTTCCCACTCCTGCCACCCTTAGATTATTTTTTGATGTTTTGTCAAAGAAAAGAGTATGGAATTTTGTGAAGTGAATTGAATATTGAACTTCATTATGAGGTCTTTTGATGCAATAACTACGTTTTATAGACATCCTATTTTTTATTTGTAGAGTTGTCCCACTATAATGATGAAACAAATAGCCGAACCATTCTTCTTCATTACTATCGAATTCATTCCCAATGGAGAAAGGGTCTTCTTACGAAATATAAAATTCCACCATCATTGTTGCAACTTTCCAAGCCACTTCTTGCTGCTTGGGTTTAATATTTTCAAAGATGCTTATGTTTCTTGCTATCCATATCTTCCAACAAATGAATCTGGGGAGAGAAACCCATATTTTTCTGAATTGTATCTTCCCTTAAAATGACCCTATATAGTTTTTTTTTCAAGCCTCAAAGAATTTATGAATAAAGTTTGGCTAGTTTAATCTTAAAAATAGACTTTGCAAAGCTTGGCTGTAGACAACCTTGGAAAAAATTTAATTTAGGAAAATATGAGAAATATTTTCTTTAGCTTTTGAGCACATCTGACATCTTGAAGGCCCATGTATTCCTCTCTTGATAAGATTTTCTGTTGTTAGTATATTTTTGTGTTCCAAGAGTCAACAATTATTTATTTATTTTGGGGATACTGTTGGGGAGTGAAACATTTTTCCTTAATTTTTATTTGGGCAGTTGTCCTTGTGGAAAAAGTAAGGTTCGTTATCATGTTGAGACATTATATTCTAATTTCTTCCAGCCCCTTGAGTCCTCTTTGCTGGTTTTAACCTTGTACAAAAATTACTTGCATACGAATTCTAAAAAAAGAAAATAAACAATGGTGAGAGAATAAAACATAAAACATATTTTCATAGAGAATTTCCCCTGCATCCCAAAACTGGGACTATCGGACTGATTTTTTATTATATTCCTTTCAATGTTACAATACATATATATACATGCCGAAGCATCCATAAACCCCAAACGATTAACCCTGGATTAGAACATAACCATAGTTCCCTTAGCTGGATGTACAAAATACCATGACTAGAAAACCATCATGCCCAAAACCATGTGCAAAAACCATGCACAAAACCATAGGTAGGTCCACCCACCTAATATAGGGTCCATTTTTTTTCCCCAGGGCACTGCCCCGGATCCCGTAGAGGGGGGATCCCACCCCCTTAAACCCCCGATAGAGGGGGTTGCTTCCCCCCCTGTGACCCCCCTGCTATGCCCGACGCAACGAACATGGGGGCTATCGCCCCCCCTGTGACCCCCTCGCACAGGGCTAGTAGTGGAAAGAATATAACACACACCCAACATTCTCCCACTTGTTTTTTTATTTCCACGGGGGACCACAAGAGAGCTTAGTCATTGATCCATTCCTGCAATGCCCATTGTTTCTCTACACCAAGAAAAATTATTAGTGCTCACAGACTTCATGAATGCATCTACATCATTCTTCAAAGTGTCCACCTTTACCAAAAACACCTTTTCGTCCTCAACCATATCCCTCACAAAGTGATACTGAATATTAATGTGCTTTGTCTTTGAATAATAAGTAGGGTTTTTTCCAAGGAAATTGCACTTCGGATGTTGCAATCTATCCTTATAGCTTGCTATACCAACCTCATACTTGAACAAAATATCTGTAACCAAACTGCTTCCTTGATTTCATGAGTGGTTGCCATATATTCTACCTCTATAGTTGAAAGTTCCACTACAGATAATCTATTTCTCATCCAACTGAATGCACCTCCAAACAGGTTAAATACATACCAACTTATAGATCTTCTCTGATCCAGATCTTTAGCCCAGTCTGCATAAAAAAATCCATGGATGTTTGAAACTCTATCCAATCCTGGTCTTCCTTGATAGCACATACCATAATCACTAGTGCCACGCAAATACCTGAAAACCCGCTTCATTGCTACCCAATGCTCCTTCCCTAGTTTTTACATAAATCTGCTCAATACTTCCATTGCATGTGTAATATCTGGTCTAGTACAGGCCATTGCATACATCAAGCTACCTTTTGCACTTGCATATGGGACATGGAACATGTCCTCTTCCACTTATTGTGTCTTGGGACACTGTTCAACAAATAAATTTACACCTACAGGAATAGGAACCTTCACTGGTTTACTATCCTGCATATTAAACCTCTGCAGTATTGTCTCGAATTACTTCCTCTAGTTTAACCAGAGCTTCCTCTTTGCCCGATCTCGTTTAATTTCCATGCCCAAAATATAATTTGCAGCACCAAGATATTTCATGTCGAATTTGGAGGACAATTGGGTCTTCAATTCATGGATAATTTCTTTGTTATTTGCAATCAACAACATATCATCCACATGCAAGACCAAATAAATAACATGATCACCAATTAATTTAAAATACACACAATGATATGCTTTGCTTATGATGAAGCGAAGTCCCCATATATATTTATATCAAATTTCTTAATCCACATCCTTGGTGACTGTTTTAATCCATTCAAATACTTTTTAAACCTACATACCGGTTCTTTCTTACCCTTCACCACAAATCCTTTAGGTTGTTTCATGTAAATCTCTTCTTCCAGATCCCCATGAAGAAATGTTGTCTTCACATTCATCTGTTCTACCTCAAAATCAAAAGCAACAACAACAGATAAAAGTAATCTAAATGAAGCTGCCTTGGAAACAAGAGAAAAAATATCACCAAAATCAACTCCCGACACCTGGGAATAACCTTTTTCTATCAACTGAGATTTATGTTTCTCCACCTTGACTTATGCATTCATATTCTTCTTAAACACCCATTTTCTTCCAATGGGTTTCCTTCCAGCCGACAACTCCATGAGATGCAAACCCTCATTTTTGTGCAAAGCTACCATTTCATCAACCATGGCCTATTTCCAGAGTTTTCCATCCTCGGAATCTACTACTTCTCTAATAGTTCTAGGATTATCATCAATAATAGATAAAGAAAAATTTGGACATAAAGAAACTGGACTATACCTTTCTGGCTGCCTTCTTTATCAAACTGACCTTCTCATAGCTGGATTTTGTGGCTCTTCATATTCAAATTCCTCTTCTGCTGTGGATTCTAATTCATCCTCCTTTAGATCAAACTCTATCTTCTTAGGTTCCTTTGGTAGGAATTCATGTTTAATAAAATCTTTCACCTCTCTAAACACCACATCACGGCTGTGCACAACCTTATTTATTTTTGGGTTCCAAAGCTTATAACCTTTTAAACCATCCTTATACCCAATAAAGATGCACATTTCAGATTTACTATCCAACTTGGTTCTTTTCTCCTTTGGAACATGTACATATGCATCACATCCAAATACCCTCAGATGTGAAAGAGAGGGTTTCTTGCCAGTCCATATCTCTTGTGAAGTTTTATCCTTCAATGCTGATGAAGGTGATCTATTGATCATGTAACATGCAGTCTCCACTACCTCTATCGAGAATTCTTATCCTAACCTAACACCACTGAGCATGCTTCTTACCTTTTCCATCAACGTCATGTTCATTTTTTTTTCAACTCCATTTTGATGAGGTGTGTATGGAGAACTCTTATGCCGATATATACCACACTTCTTACAGAACTCTTCAAATTCCTTCTTTCAAAACCCTCCACCATTATCTGTCCTCAACACATTTATCTTCTTCTCTGTCTAGTTTTCCACTAGAGCCTTAAATTCTTTAAACCTGTCAAAGACTTAAAATTTCTTCCTGAGTAAATATATCCATGTATTCCTTGAGAAGTCATCTATAAATGATACATAGTTCACATAATTACCCAGTCATGGAACCGACATAGGTCTAAACACATCATTTCGCACAAGCTCTAATATCTGTTTCGCCCTCTTAGCACCAGAGGGGAAACTCACCCGATTCTGCTTCCCATATACACAATTTTCACAGAAATCAAAATCCAGAGAGAAATTAGACATACCTTCTACCATATCATTACCATGAAGTATTCAAAGGCCCTTCTCTCCAATATGTCCAAGCCTTTGATTCCATAGCATGGTCTTTTCTCTAGAGACCACTAGATTTTTTGCTCCACTTTCAGGAACCACAGAACTGTTGCACCCATCAATAATAGTGCTACCTTGAAGCTTGTAAAAAGTTCCAATCCAAACTACCCACTTCAATACTAGTGCTCTCCGAAGAATCTTGTAGGTATATTTCTTGAACACTATTTTTACACCTGCATCATCCATATTGCTTACAAAAATCAAATTTCTGGCCAATGCAGGAATATGTAGAACACCTGGAAGTGTTCTAATCCTTCCACCTTGCAACTTCAACTTGAATTTTCCACGACCGATGATTCTAGCCTTCCTATCATCCCCTAAGAAGACATCACCACCATCATATTTATCATACTCGCAGAACCACTCCCTGTGGGGAATGAAGTGATAGGATGCACTTGAGTCAATCAACTATGCCTCATGATCTACATGTGTACTTGAAAAAGAAGCCAAGTAGACATCCCCACCTTCATCTGAGGTGGTTTTTGCCTATGCATAAGGAGCATCATCAAATCCGTTTCCTTTCTTAGGAGCTTTAGATCTACAATCCTTTTTGAAGTGCCCTTCTTTACTGCATTTCCAGTACACCTTTACAGGTTTTCCTGGAGATTTAGATCTCCCTCTATATTTAGGTCTCCCACTCGAGGATTTATTTTTGTTTCTATTTTGTGGCTATCCTCATATAGATAAGGCGTCACCATTCTGGCCCTCCGTATTTTTCCATCTCATCTCCTCTGATAGAAAGGATGAGACTATTTCATCAAACTGCAAGGTAGTCACATTACTACCTATTGCAACAACAAGACTATCCCATGAATCTGGTAGAGAACACAACAAAATGATGCACTTATCTTCATATGATTTTTTTTTATCAACAGATAACAACTGGATTACCACAATATTAAAGGCGTTTAGATGCGCTGTCACCAAGTCTCCATCCTTCATCCTCAAGTTATACAAATTTTTCCATTGGAACCATTTATTTACCAGAGGAATATTTTTAAAAAGTCCCTAACTTGTCCCACAAAGCCTTTGCCAAAGCTTCCCTTGATACATTCAAAAATACTGAATATGAGATACACAACCATATTGTGATCTTTTCCTTCAAATCCAACTTTGCCCAGTCTTCAGCTGACATTGCCATTGGTTTAATACCCAGGTCTACTGCGATCCACTGATCTTTATCCACCAATAGATCCATTGAGTTTCCAGAACTCAAAACTATGAACATTAAATTTCTCAATCTTTATCTTTCCACTACTCGCCATCTTCTTTCGCCACAAGAATTGATCTTGCAAATCTCCCACTGAACAAGGTCTACCACAGGCCCGAGAAAAACCTCTTAGTATCAAAGGCATCCCCTTGAAGCCAAAACAACTCTAATAACAAATTTAGGTTTTAACCTCGTACATAAATTACCTGCACACGAATTCTAAAAGCAGAAAATAAACAATGGCGAGAGCACAAAACATAAAAATAGATATACACAGATATTTTCACCTGGATCCCAAAACCGGGACTACCAGTTTGATTTTTCATTATATTTCTTTCAATGTTACAGTACATATATATACATACCGAAGCATCCATAAAACCCAATCCATTAACCTTGGATTAGAACATAACCGTAGTTCCCTTAACATGATCTACAAAATACTATGTGCATAAAATCATGACGCCCAAAACCATGTGCAGAAACCACGTACAAAACCATAGGTAGGTCCACCCACATAATATAGGGTCTAATTTTTTTTCCCCGGGGCGCTACCCCGAACCCTGTCCCTCAAACCCCCTGACAGGGGGGGTTCCGCCCCCACCCCCGCGCCTTCTCGCCCACCCTCCCCCCTATGACCCCCCCATAGGCTAGTCAAGGAAATAACATAACACACACCAAACACTCTTCCTCTAGATGTTTTGGAGCACATTTCGAGAGATTTTCAAGTAGTAATGATTTTTCTTTTCTTAGCTGAATTGAAACCTAGGAGGTTCCAATTCATCCACCTCCCATCTTCATCCCATGAAAAAATATAAGCTGATGTGCCCTAGAAATGGGTAATTATATGGGCTCATTTTGCCTCTTAATTCGACTTAATCCACCATTCTCATTAGTTTATTGCATGTTTTTAATTATATTTATAGAGTGAATTGGGTTAGTCATTATTCCAAAAAGTCTAATGTGTGCTTTATGCATATTTTTGGTCAATTTTGAGACAAAATCAAAGGTTTAATGAGCATTTGGCAGCCAAATTCAAGGAAGAACAAGGGAGAGGATTGTAGGAGGGTGTCTCCTTCATTTATGAGCCCTTCCCTCAAATTCTCCATCAGAAACTCGGAGTACAAAGGCCCACGTTGATGATTCCAAGGGGCAGCCGAGCACGTCAAGTAGGACTGTTGTTATCTTCAGTTCTAGGGAGCCAAGTTCCTTAATTTTAGGAGGAACGTTGGGAGTCTCCATTTGTATAAATAAGAAGGCTTAGGGCGTCAAATTTTTTAGTCAGATTTTAGTTAGATGTGAGCCATTTGATAGTCTATTTTCGCACTTTAGTACAACCTTGTACTCAGCTCATTTTTGAGCTCTTTTGCAGACAATTTTGTGATGTAACTATTATTTTTTGATCAATAAAGAGGAATCCAGCTTTGGACCAGCACTGATCTTTCCTAGGGGGCTGTAGCTCTTGGGGTTGGGCCTAACCCAAGTGCCTAGTACCTCCTTTGTGTACCTATATGTGTTTTTCTTGCATTCATAGAATAATTTCTATTAAATCTTGCTTTCTTACTTAGGTTGTTTTTGATGATTAGAATAGTTGTTCTTGCTTTAGGTTGATTATATAGTTTGATAACAGAAAAAGATCCACAAAAGGCTACCAAGCAGGCATTGATCTCCTTTCTCCCTCCTTGGGACCATGAATTGAGACCAAGGCACTCTTGCTACCACAAAAACATTGTTTTTGCCTTCCAATGCAATTGCTAGTGTTAGATTTCGAGTTGGAAAAGTTGATATCAGTTGTGTTTACATGCTTAGATCTGTTTTTGCTCAGTTCCATAGCTTTCTTGCATAAATTTCTGTCCATAAATTTCTGTTCAACACTTTTCTGGTTTTTAGGTCAGAATTAGGTCAAAATAGGTAAAACTCTATTTTCTTACTTTTTGCTTGGGTTACTTTTGAAAAGAAGTGTGAAAAACACCTATAAGACACTCTAGCATATCCTTCCTCCAACATACAACCTGCTCTAGTCCCCCTCTCAAGATTTCCTTCACTCATTCCGCATACTTTCCCAAACTGCCCTAATTTCTACATTCTTGTGTAAAATTGCTTCCTTGACCTTTGAACAGATCCAACCATCTCCTTCACTCCTGATCTTCAGTTACAAGGTCCTAGACCTCTTAACATCCCTATCCATCCTTCATTTCCACTTTCCCACCATTTTTCCAACCCTCTAGAAACCACTTTCGGCCTCTTCATGTAAAACTTCCTATAGATCCCCTGCAGCCTCCTGTAGAAGTTCATGCGAGCGATTTTTCGAAATCTGAGTGCAGTGGAAATCTCCAGAAGGGTGCCAGGGACTCCTTAGGTCCTCTCCACACCTTCCCAACCTCCTGCAAATGCCCACTCCATTTCCTTTCGCCACTAAACCTGTGCACAATCACAAAAAGTTAAAACACAAGCATAACAATTCTGCATAAAATTGCTTAAAAGTACAAAAAGATGATTTTTCCATATTTTCCTTCAGAAGTAGCTTGAATACATGCATTTCACCTTTTCAATAGTCAATGGCATCCATTTCAGTAGTTTCCATCTCTTTTCTTGCACAAGTAGGGTTAGTGGGTAAAACTAGGGTTTGCGTTTCCTTTCAGTTTTCATCTTCTTTCTGCAAGTAGAATAACCTCTTTTGAGTTACTTTTCTTCCATCACAGTTAAAAGCTTCTTCTGAGAACTTATAGAAGTTGGCTTAAGCTCCCAGTGAACTTGTGCCAGCTGATCAAGTGACAGCCTGCAGTAAGAGCTAATACTTGTGCATATAGCACCGTCGCTTCCAAGTTTGTTACGAACTACCGGGTTGATAAAAGTAAAGTAGGGAGTCCCAGGAGTTGCAGCATCATTGCTGCAATACTGGAGCTCACCATCTTTTTGGCACCGTTGCCGGGAAGCGTCAAAGTATTTTGTGATTATTGCTTTTCTTCTATTTTTTACTGCAACATTATGCTTAGTAGTTTATTTCATTTAAATTCTGCAAATTTCATTTCAGCAAGCGTAGATTAGACATTTCCTGCTTTCATTTTAAATTCTGCAATTTTCATTTCAACAAGCGTAGATTAGGCATTTCCTGCTTTGATTTCAATTCTGCAATTTCCATTCCAGCAAAGTAGATTAGTTATTTCTTTTCTTTCATATTAATTCTGCAATTTCATTTCAGCAAGTTCATTTCAGTTAGTTTCAATTCATGGTTCAATCAAGTTCAATTTTGCAGGTACAAGCAGAAAAAAACAAAAAATTAACCAAAAAGAATTCCTTTCATGCCTCGTAGGAATAGAGATAATTCAGGAAAATTTTTGCCCAACACCCCCATTGCTTCACATAGCCAACCTTCTCTCTTCTTCAATGGCTGTGATCAAGAAGAACCCTTAGGTGGACAACAAGACATATTTGAAGAACCTATAGGGAAAAAGAAGAAGAAACCCATTCCTTTGGAGCCCATGGCTGAAAACAAAAATGTTGGGAGCAGTACCTTTTCTTCCAACTCATCTATTGAAGGTGAAATTGGAAACATGTGGGTAGATTTCAAGAATGAGATGAGGCAGATGCTTGCCATGCATATCAAAAGATATCGAGAGGAAGCAGAGAGGGATTTGGCCATCTTTTGTCCCAGGTGCACTAGAAATCATCCTAGGAACGAATGTCCATTGCACTCCATAGAAGTGTGTTTTGTCTGTGAAGAAGACCATCCTACGAATCAGTGCCCTTCCTTGCCCGGAATTAAAGCTGCATATCAGAGGGCCAAAGGTGCCACTGAACCACTCTATTTCATGAACCAAAGGAGGCCACATGGACCCAGACCATACCAACAAGGGATGCAAGGGACATCTCAGGCATACTACAACCCCAACCAAGTCACTTCCATGCCTTCTTGGGGTCCCCCTGCTCATCCTTCCTGGTCCACACCCCTTCCTTGGTCATATCCTCCTCAATATCATGCTCAAACAACTACTCATTCATTTCACTCCTATGCTCAACCACAGCCTCAGTGGAATACACCTCATCGGGGGTGGAGGCCCCAATACAACACTCATCCAGCTCTTTTGCCTCCACCACCTGCTCAACTGCAACCATCACATCCTGCTCCACCAAGGTGATGAGCCCCAATTTTGGTACAATTTGGGCTCATTTTGGCCTATTCTACTTGCTCAAACCATTCATTTTTTACTTCTTATGCATGCATTTCTTAGTTTATTCATGTTGTTTGTAGGAAGAAGGGTAGGCACTCTATCTACGTGACTAATGCAGTGTGATTCCAGGTTTTGGCATTAAAAGGGAGCAAAAGACAACGAAAAGGAGACAAGGAGACAATGAGGTGGACATCCTCTCCTAAAAGTCAGCAGTGCCACCTCATTGTCTCCTTGTCTCCTTTTCGTTGTCTTTTGCTCCCTTTTAATGCCAAAACCTGGAATCACACTGCATTAGTCACGTAGATAGAGTTCCTACCCTTCTTCCTACAAACAACATGAATAAACTAAGAAATGCATGCATAAGCAGTAAAAAATGAATGGTTTGAGCAAGTAGAATAGGCCAAAATGAGCCCAAATTGTACCAAAATTGGGGCTCATCATCACCCCCCAGCTGAACCATTTGCTCATCCTTGAGCAACTTAGTCAAGATCCTCATCCTTCATGGCTTTCACTGCTCCCCTTACATCCCAAGCTTCTGTGGTGATGTCTTCTTGGTCGATATGAAACCCTGCTGTGTTTTCCACTTTTTCCCATTGTGCCTGGTCATCCTTTCCTGTACTTCCTTCAACCAATCCTAGCAGCAATGGAGGGCTGAGTTTAAGGCCAATCCAGCTGGCCTGAAGTCTTTGCACGGATTTCTTGTAAAGGTCCACTCTTGCCAATGCTTCCCTCATTCTGGTTGGGGTATGGTATTCCCGGATCTTCAAACTATGTGCCAAGTCATGCCACCTACGTGCACAAGCCTGGGCAACAGTTTCTCCCAATAATCTGTCCATGTCTTCAAAGTGGGCTATTGCTTGGGCTTGCTGGTCCATAAATTTCAAGGAAGCTATGGGATCATTGGATAACTGTTGGCGGGCTGAGATGAGGGCAACCGGATCCTCTGGTTCTGCCCGAATGTACAGTGGCTCATTCACTTCTCGGCTCATGACCGATTTTTCTTCAGTGGCTCTCCCTTTTTGTTGGAGCTCCAACAAAAAGGTTGTTAAGGCTCACTGCCATCTCATCTGGGATTGGAGTGCAGTCCATGACTAGCCACCAAAAATACGCATTTCTTTGTTCCATGATTGCTGCAAACACAGTCACGTTATGTTAGATGCTTCCACATGGTTCACACCTGCACCACACTCCTTTACCACAGCTTCATGCACATTCTCCTTCGCGTTTAGATTGTTGTTCATTGAATTTATAAGCACAGGTAGTCTAAGTTAATGCATTTTTGGTTTGGTGATAGTCACAAGCATTTGTTCCATTTACACTGCTTTCTCTCATTCCATTACTTCGTCCTCCATCTTGATCACACATGCAAACACATCTTTGACCTCTGCTCCGCTCTGTCATCTCCCAAAGTCTTTCACTCCTCACGTACTTCCATTCTCTAGCCCTTTCATTGACCTAGCCCTCTATCTTCCAACCTACTCCCTACATTCACTCCCTATCCTATTCCTCCACTTCTACAGCCATCACCAGCCTCATTCCTACCTTACACATCTCCCCCTACCATTTCATCACTCCTCCATCACGCCAAACACTCACGGTAGGTCATCCTGTAGCCGTTTGTAGACATCCTGTAGAAACCAGAGTATCCTGTAGGATCCCCTGCAGACTTCCTGTAGGAGGCCACTCACTCGGTTGCCGAGCTTCTGAATGCGAGGAACCTCTGTGGATGGATGCTAAGGATCCCTAGGGACCTCTCCTAGCCTCCCCAACCTGTCCCACGCTTTCCTTCCTTCTCCATCCCATCTGCACAATCAAACCCTAGTTAGCACAAAATCACAATCATTCCACACACTTAAGGGAAAAATACAAAAACATATCTTTCATGATGCAAGTAGTTTAGATCCATGAATTTGCACTTATTAGAGGTAACAACAGCATTGGTAGAAGTTTCATTCACATTTCTTGCATTGTAGAGGTTAGACTAGTTAAATTAGGGTTTCCTAGGTTTACATGCTTTGATTTGCTTTCAGTCCATTTTGTCAAGTAGAGTAGTTTTCCTTTGAGAATAGCTTTCGTCCATCAATTAGCAAGCTTCTTCTGAGAGCCTATAGAAGTTGGGTTGAGCCCTAGCGGACTTGTGCCAGCTGACCAAGTGACAGCTGCGACAAGAGCTAGTACTTGTGCATATAGCACCGTCGCTTCCAAGTTTGTACGAACTACCGGGTTGATAAAATGAGAGACAGGAAGCCCCAGGAGTTGTAGCATTATTGCTACAATACTGGAGCTCACCACAAGGCAGCCCCAAATGCCTGCTCAACCGAATCCAAACCCAAATAACAGATAGGATCAGCAAGGATATAGTGGGGAACCACCATTTCCAAACCCGCACATTGAAGTAGCTCAACCCAATTACAATGCTGAGGTACAACACTTCCAAACAACTCCTCTTGAGCTCAATGATATTCACCATAGCTCAGGAAGAGTATTGAAAAAAAGAGATTATATTGATATCATTGAAGGACCACATCCAGCAAAAGAAGATGCAAAAGAGAAGATCAAAAAACCATGGGTTGCACTTGACAAAGAGAAGACAACAGAATCAGAGATCGAGAGAGCTCCCTCATGGTTACCATCAAATCCTCCATGTATTCATGAGAAAAATTAGCAAAAAGAGGAAGATATGAAGGTCATGGTAGAAGAAGACATGAAGAATGATCCAGATCAACAGAAAGGACAAGGACATCATAGTTATATTGAGATATGGTTTCAGACGGTCACTAAGTTGCAGCAGTACTCTCTTCCTCAACTATGCTTGATCCCTTCAAAGTCAAATCATTTGGTCTCTGAAATCTGAATACCTGTCAAAGTATGCATTTCAAGCCTCCACATTATTTTGTCTATCATCTCGATGTGCACTTGGCTCCATTGGAAGTATTCTTATACTTGAAAATGATTTTTTTTTTCAAGTAGGGTAGGGTAGAAAAAAAAGAAAAAAGAAAAAGGAAAAAAAATGAAAAATAAGAGAAAAATAAAAAACTAAGGTGAAAACCTCCTCGGAGGCGCCTCAGATTGGCTCATTGATTGAAAACCTCCATGAGGTAGTCAATGGGTTGGAAATAAGAGAAAAGAAAAAGGGAATAAGATCCCTGGGTGAAAACCTCCCTTGGAGGCGCCTAGGGCAGGCAATTAGGGTGAAAACCTCCTTGAGGCGCCCTAGTTGTTTAAAAAAAAAAAGAAGAGAAAAAGAAAAAAAAATGAAATTCCAGTTGTATTGCAGGTCTGCAAGAGAACTTCAGGAAGTAACAGCAAGTGCCAAGAAAGCTATGAAACCAATAACAGCACCTATCCTACCTTCCCTCACCCTTCTCCATCATTCTTGACATCCTTTCCACCTCACTGTGCTTCTTTTCTAAAAACTATGTTTTCTACAAGATGATCCTGTAGAAATTACATAGAGCTAGAAATAGACTTCAAAAGCAGCTTGAGGAACAGGGAAGTTTCATAAAGGGTTTATAAATCCCCCTGCAATCTTCAAACCTCTCTCCCATCAATTCCAAGTCTGCATTATAACCCAAGCTCATTTTTTCTTACTGTGCAAAAACTGCAGAATGCTCTGATACAAAAATACATAGAGCAGAAATGTGTTTTTTCCATAACTTGAAAACCATGCATCCATTTAAAAAACTATTTCATGGGGAGTTGTATAGGGTTGATGACAACATGCCCAAGCAATTTCAACCAATTCTAGTGCACGGTTTCCAAGAAATCAACCTATCCATCCATTTAAAAACCTGTTTCATGGGGAGATGCATATGGGTGATAGTAACCTGCCCAAGCAATTTCAGCTAATTCCAGTGCAGGTTTCCAAGAAATTGACCTCCGTCACCTTCAGCCATTTTCAGTTTTTTTCGAAATCTATGCATCCATTGACCACAATTTTCTATGGGGGGTGCATAATGATGATAGAAACATGCTAAAAAAATTTCAGGTCAATCCAGTCTATCGTTTGGGAGCTATGGACAAAACAAGTCCCTGTCCTACAAAAATTTAGTATCAGCAGCATGTGGGTGCAAATTTGAAGGTTGAAAAAGACTCCTGCAACTTAGATCTAGCTAGAGGGTACCTGCACAAGAAAAATAGCCACATATCAGACAACAAAAAGCATATAGCAGAAGGTATACATGCATGCAACAATTGAATATGAGCATGCAACAGCAAAAGAACCAAGCAACACGGACATTTCGACTTACAGGTAAGTGTCTAAACCAGTTCCTCTATTTGCATCTGTATGATTCGAAACTTCATAAACGAATGAAATGGTTGGATTAAGCCAGAAAGGTGGCCATTTAATTGGACACCCTTAGATAGTTCGATCGCACTCATCCGGAGATCACACTGCACGTGTGTCTAGTCAACTCATGTAAAAATCTAACGGTCAGGTAGTGGCAGCTGTTTTGAGATCAAGCACTAATGATGGCAAGTGATTATGGGTAGAAAACATACAGTTTCATAATAGAACTACAGTGGGGACCAACGGGCTGCATGGGGCCAACGTACACTTGGCCAACTCACCCTCCATCACCGGAAGTCTCCATAAACAACTGTAAGAACTCCTCTTTGAAATACTCTCACCACCTTTGCTTCCATTTTACCATCGTCCCCGTAGCTGCAACAAGCTCTATACCACCTCCATAGCAGTGAACCAGTCGTTCTCTACCATTTTTCAAAACCCTCCTGCTTATCGGGTTCTACAGGAATGACAAACACAGTCTACAGGAGCAGGAACACTGTCTACAGGAAGATTTCTACAGGAAGGGCAGAGAGCAGCCCTACAGCCGGAAAATTCAAGATTTTTGTCAAAAATCGAGCTTGAAATGAGGTAGGCTTGGGAAAACTTCTATGTATATGACCTATTTGCATAAGGTGGTGTATTAAAAACATAGTATTGGGTTGAAAGAAAGGAAAATGAAGCTTAAAAGTCTGCCTGCATATTTTCTCTGAGTTCTACACAGTTCTCTGTTTTTTTTCTCTGCATTCGAAGTCTGTCTTCTTCTTCCTCACATTCTTCTAAAAAAGGGGATGCAACCATAGAAACCAGCCTGTGAAAAAAAAAATGAATTTGCAAGTCTGTCCACCCTTTGAAGAAAAAACAATGTGTTATAAGTATTCTCTGTTCTGTCAAAAGTATTGATTTTTCTCAAAAAATGAGAAGCAAATTCAGGTTGGAAATAGTTTGAAGGGAGGGGAATTGCAAATTGCTGTTGTGAAAAAACATGAAAACGTTCCCTCTCTGGTTCCAAAAAGACAAACCCCAGTTGTTCCTCTGTTTTTGGTCTTGAAATTTTGTTGCCATCCTCCTCACCTGAGAATTTCCAGCAGTCACTAAACATTATGACAGAAGGATTCATAGACTCCAGCATTAAGTTTAAGGTAGGGAGTCCAAATTAGCTGGCTCACCATGGGTTAATTAAAATTTTAGTGGAAGAATCCCTCCATACATTCAGACTCCCTAATTGGGAAGTCTTCAGAAACATGACAGTAGAAGGTGACATAAAAGCCCTCACCTATGATATCAATCCTTCTGACAGTGAGGAAGAAGAGTAGAAAGGGGTAGAAGATGAAGTAACTAATGACTGAGTAGGACAAAAAAGGAGAAGGAAGAAACTAAAAGAGAAGAGGAGAAGGATGAAGAGACAAAACATGAAGAAACATAGCAAACAGAGAAAGAAAAAGAGAAGAAGGAGGAGAAAAAGAGGAAGTAGAGGCAAAACCAAGAAGAGGGTCCCTTGAGACTCTGGAAAGAGAGGCAAGAGCTGGTCTCACTACCCTGAGCACACCAATTAAGCCAAGAGAAAAGAGAAAAAGGCAGGCCTCCATGTATTTCAAGGCCAGGAAAAGCACAAGAATTCAAACAAGTAGAATAGGAGGAGTGGTGTAAGGACATGGACAAGAAGGAAGAATTTTATGGCACACATGAGCAGACCACATCAAAATCTTGGGATGATAGGGAGGCCACTAGGACCATCAAAGATGAGGAGATAGACTAGTTGCTCAGAGGATGAGCAACACCTTCAGTAGGGGGGTGATGATGAGCCCCAGAAATGGGTAATTATATGGGCTCATTTTGCCTCTTAATTCAAATTAATCCACCATTTTCATTAGTTTATTGCATGTTTTTAATTATATTTATGCTAATAGAATAAATTGGGTTAGTCATTATGCCAAAAAGTCTAATGTGTGCTTTATGCAGATTTTTGGTTAATTTTGAGACAAAATCAAAGGTTTAATGAGCATTTGGCAGCCAAATTCGAGGAAGAACAGGGAGAGGATTTGTAGGAGGGTGTCCCCTTCATTTATGAGCCCTTCCCTCAAATTCTTCATTAGAAACTCAGAGTACAAAGGCTCACATTGATGATTCCAAGGGGCAGCTGAGCAAGTCAAGTAGGACTGCTGTTATCTTCAGTTCTAGGGAGCTGGGTTCCTTAATTTTAGGAGGACTTTTGGGAGTCTCCATTTGTATAAATAAGAAGGTTTAGGGACTCAGTTTTTTAAGTCATATTTTAGTTAGATGTGAGCCATTTGATAGTCTATTTTCGCACTTTAGTGCAGCCTTGTACTCAACTCATTTTCGAGCTCTTTTCCAGACAGTTTTGTGATGTAACTATTATTTTCTGATCAATGAAGATGAATCCACCTTTGGACCAGCACTTATCTTTCCTAAGGGGATGTAGCTCTTGGGTTTGGGCCCAACCCAAGTGCCTAGTACCTCCTTTGTGTACCTATATGTGTTTTTCTTGCATTCGTAGAATAATTTCCGTTAAATCTTGCTTTGTTACTTAGGTTGTTTTTGATGTTTAGAATAGTTGTTCTTGCTTCAGGTTGATTAGATAGTTTGATAATAGAAAAATATCCACAAAAAGACTACCAAGCAGGCCTTGATCTCCTTTCTCCCTCCTTGGGACCATGAATTGAGTCCAAGGCACTCTTGCTGCCACAAAACGCTGTTTTTTCCTTCCAATGCAATTGCTAGTGTTAGATTTCAAGTTGGAAAAGTTGATATCAGTTGTGTTTACATGCTTAGATCTATTTTTGCTTAGTTTCCATAGCTTTCTTTCATAACTTCTTGTCCATAAAGTTTTTTTCAGTACTTTTCTGGTTTTTAGGTCAGAATTAGGTCAAAATAGGTAAAACTATGTTTTCTTAGTTTTTGCTTGGGTTAGTTTTGCAAAGAAGTGTGAAGAACACCTGTAAGACACTCCAGCCTATCCTTCCTCCATCATACAACCTGCTCCAGTCCCCCTCTCAATATTTCCTTCACTCATTTCCCATACTTTCCCAAACTGCCCTAATTTCTACATTCTTGTGCAAAATTGCTTCCTTGACCTTTGAACAAATCCAACCGTCTCCTTCACTCCTGATCTTCATTTACAAGTTCCTAGACCTCTTAACATCCCTATCCATCCTTCATTTCCACTTTCCCACCATTTTTCCACCTTCAACCCTCTAGAAACCACTTTCGGCCTCTTCATGTAGAACTTCCTATAGATCCCTTGCAGCCTCCTGTAGAAGTTCATGCGAGCGATTTTTCGAAATCTGAGCGCAGTGGAAATCTCCAAAAGTGTGCCAGGGACTCCTTAGGTCCTCTCCACACCTTCCCAACCTCCTGCAAATGCACACTCCATTTCCTTTCGCCACTAAATCTTTTCACAGTCACAAAAAGTTAAAACACTAGCATAATAATTCTGCATAAAATTGCTCAAAAGTACAAAAAGATGATTTTTCCATATTTGCCTTTAGAAGTAGCTTGAATACATGAATTTAAAATTTTCAATAGTCAATGGCATCCAGTTCAGTAGTTTCCATCTCTTTTTTTGCACAAGTAGGGTTAGTGGGTAAAACTAGGGTTTGTCAGGGTTTGCATTTCCTTTCAGTTTTAATCTTCTTTCTGCAAGTAGAATAGCCTCTTTTGAGTTAGATTTCTTCCATCACAGTTAAAAGCTCCTTCTCAGAACTCATAGAAGTTGGCTTAAGCTCCTAGCGAACTTGTGCCAGCTGATCAAGTGACAGCCTACATTAAGAGCTAGTACTTGTGCATATAGCACCGTCGCTTCCAAGTTTGTTACGAACTACCGGGTTGATAAAAGTAAAGTAGGGAGTCCCAGGAGTTGCAACATCATTGCTGCAATACTGGAGCTCACCATAAGCCAAGAAATTATTTTTTCATTGCACTAAATAGTATTTGAGAGATTTAAGAGGTGGAAATGAATTCAAGGGTGGGTGTCCCATGATATTACAATTCCACAAATTTATTGATTTCTCATTTCCTAGGACCCATTTAATATGGTTGGATACCAATGTGGCTAGAAATTAAATTCCAAATTAAAGAAATACTTATAAATGAAGGAGGAAATATAGAAACGTTAACCTATGTCAATTTAAGTATTTATGGGCGATAACCTATTTCTACCATTCATCTTTAGAATAAATGAGTCTCCAAACAAGTTTAGTACCAATGTCGATATTCATTAGGTAAGGATCTCTGATTCTGAAATTGCCACGACTCTTAGGAGTGCATACAACAACCCACTTTCGGAGGTTGACCTTTTTTGTCTTTGAATTCCCCCCTTGACACAAAATTTTTCCAATAATTTGTGTTATTTAAAGAATTACCCCAGTAGGGGCTAATAGATCGAAGAACTGAAATAGAGGGAACATTGAGAGAATTGATTTGATTGAAGTTACTCTTTGTATCGAGTTTATTTTGGGTTGTGTTATATTCTTTCCACGACTAACCTACGTAGTGAACCGGGGGGGTAGAGGGGCGGCAGAGCCCCCTCTTTGTTGCGTCGATTGCGTAGTGGGGGGGTCACAGGGGGGGTGGAATCCTCCCCTATCTGGGGGGTTTGAAGGGGGCAAACCTACCTATGGTTTTCGGTCCATGGTTTTGGACGCGATGGTTTTCGGTCCATGGTATTGTATACTTCAGCATGTATAAATATGTGTTGTAACATTGAAAGGAATATAATGAAAAATCAAGCTGGTAGTCCCGATTTTAGGATCCAGGGGAAAATATCTGTGTATATGTATTTTATGTGTTATGCTCTTGCATTATTTATTTTCTGTGTTTTAGAATTCGTATGCAGGTAATTTTTGTACGGGGTTAAAACCTACATTTGGTATCGAAGCTGTTTTGGCTTGAAAGGGATGCCTTTGTTACTGAGGGGTTTCGCTCGGGCCTGTGGTAGACCTTGTTCAATGGGAGATCCGTGAGATCGATTATAGTGTTGAAAGAAGATGGCGAGTAGTGGAAAGATAGAGATCGAGAAATTTAATGGTCAGAGTTTTGAGTTGTGGAAACTCAAGATGGAGGATCTGTTGGTGGATAAAGATCAGTGGATCGTGGTAGATCTGGGTACTAAAACAATGGGAGTGTCTGATGAAGAATGGAAGAAGATGGATCGGAAGGAAAAGAGCACAATACGATTGTGTGTCTTAGATTCAGTATTTATAAATGTATCAGGGGAAGCTATGATGAAGGATTTGTGGGAAAAGTTAGGGAATTTGTACCAATCTAAGTCTCTGGTGAATAAACTGTTCCTACGGAGAAAGCTGTATAACCTGAGGATGAAAGATGGAGACTCGGTGACAGAGCATCTGAATGCATTTAATACTATGGTAAGTCAGTTATCGTCTGTTGATATCAAAATTTCAGATGAAGATAAGTGCATTAGTTTGTTGTGCTCTCTACCAGATTCGTGGGATAGTCTGGTTATTGCAATAGGTATCAATGCAACTTCCTTGCAGTTTGATGAAATAGTCTCATCCTTGCTGACGGAGGAGATGAGACAAAAAAATATGGAGAGCAAGAATGGTGATGCATTTTCTGTATGAGGATGGTCCTAGAACAGAAACAAAAATAGGTCATCCAGTGGGAGATCTAAATATAGAGGGAGATCTAAATCTCCAGGAAAACTTGTAAAGGTGGTGTGCTAGAAATGCAGAAAGGAAGGGCACTACAAAAGGGATTGTAAATCTAAATCTCCTAACAAAGGAAAGGGATCCGATGATGCTTCTTTTGCAGAGGCGAAAACCACCTCAGATGAAGGTGGGGATGTGTACTCGGCCTCTTCAATTACACATGTAGATCATGAGGCATGGTTGATTGACTCAGGTGCATCCTTCACTTCACTTCCCATAGAGAGTGGTTCTGTGAGTATGATAAATACGATGGTGGTGATGTCTTATCAAGGGATGATAGGAAGGCTAGAATCGTTGGTTGCCGAAAAGTAAAGTTGAAGTTGCAAGGGGGAAGGGTTAGAACACTTCCAGGTGTTCTGCATATTCCTGCATTAGCCAGAAATCTGATTTTTGTAAGCAAGCTGGATGATGTAGGTGTAAAAACATTGTTCGAGAAGGATACCTGCAAGATGGTTCAGGGAGCATTGGTATTGATGCGGGGAGTTTAGACTGGAACTTTGTACAAGCTGCAAGGTAGCACTATTGTTGATGGGTGCAACAGTTCTGTGGTTCCTGAAAGTGGAGCAGAAAATCTAGTGGTCTCTGGAGAGATGACCATGCTGTGGCATCAAAGGCTTGGACATATTGGAAAGAAGGGCCTTCGAATACTTCATGGTAAAGGTATGGTAGAAGGCATGAGTAATAACTCTCTAGATTTTGATTTCTTGAAAATTGTGTATATGGGAAGCAGAATTGGGTGAGTTTCCCCTTTGGTGGTAAGAGGGTGAAACAAATATTAGAGCTTGTGCACAGTGATGTGTTCGGACCTATGAAGGTTCTATCACTAGGTAAGTCTATGTACTATGTATCATTTATAGATGACTTCTCAAGGAATACATGGATATATTTCCTTAAGAAGAAATATGAAGTCTTTGACAGGTTTAAAGAATTTAAGGCTCTGGTGGAAAACCAGACAGAGAAGAAGATAAAGGTGCTGAGGACAGATAACGGTGGAGAGTTTTGCAGTAAGGAATTTGAAGAATTATGTAAGAAGTGTGGTATAGCATGGTAGAAGACTACTCCATATAGACCTCAACAAAATGGAGTTGTAGAAAGAATGAACAAGACATTGATGGAAAGGGCAAGAAGCATGCTCAGTGGTGCTGGTTTAGGACAAGAATTTTTGGCAGAGGTGGTGGAGACAACATGTTACCTGGTCAACAGATCACCTTCATCAGCGTTGGAGGATAAGACTCCAAAAGAGATATGGATTGGTAAGAAACCCTCTCTTTCACATCTGAGGGTATTTTGATGTGATGCATATGTACATGTTCCAAAGGAGAAACGGACCAAGCTGGATAGTAAATCTGAAAAGTGCATCTTTATTGTGTACAAGGATGGTTTAAAGGGTTATAATCTTTGGAACCTAGCAACAAGCAAGGTTGTGTACAGCTGAGATGTGGTGTTCAAAGAGGTGAAAGATGTTATTAAGCATGAAGTCCAACCAAAGGAACCTGAGAAGATAAAGTTTGAGCTAAAGGAGGAAGAATCAGACTCTACAGTAGAGGAGGAATCAAAAGATGAAGAGCCACAAACTCCAGGTGTAAGAAGAAAAGTTCGAGAAAGAAGGCAGCCAGAAAGGTATAATCCATCTGCTTTCTGTTCAATTTTGCTTTATCTATTACTGATGATGATCCCAAAACTGTGAAGGAAGCAGTAGATTCAGAGGATCAAAAACTCTGAAAAGAGGCCATGGTTAATGAAATGGAATGTTTGCACAAAAATGAGGCCTGGGATCTTGTGGAGTTGCCAGCTGGAAGGAAACCCATTGGCAGAAAATGGGTGTTCAAGAAGAAGAAAAATGTAGAAGGAAAGGTGGAGAAATACAAAGCTCGGTTGGTAGCAAAAGGTTATTACTAGGTGCCGGGAATTGATTTTGGTGATATTTTTTCTCCAGTTGCCAAGGTAACTTCTATTAGATTACTTTTTCCTGTTGCTACTGTTTTTGATTTTGAGGTAGAACAGATGGATGTGAAGACAACATTTCTTCACATGGATCTGGAAGAGGAGATCTACATGAAGCAACTTGAAGGCTTTGCGGTGAAGGGTAAGAAAGAACTGGTATGCAAGTTAAAGAAGTCTCTGTATAGGTTAAAACAATCACCAAGGATGTGGTATCAGAAATTTGATACATTTATACAGGGACTTGGCTTCAACAGAAGAAAAGTAGATCATTGTGTGTATTTTAAATTAATTGGTGACCGTGTTATTTATCTAGTCTTGTATGTGGATGATATGTTGCTAGTTGGAAATGACAAAGAAATTATCTAGGATTTGAAGACCCAATTGTCCTCCAAATTCGACATGAAAGATCTTGGTGTTGCAAAATATATTTTAGGCATGGAAATTAAAAGAGATCAGGAAAAGAGGAAGCTCTGGTTAAACCAGAGGAAGTATGTTGAGACAACACTGCAGAGGTTTAATATGTAGGATTGTAAACAGGTGAAGGTTCCTATTCCTGTAGGTGTAAATTCATTTGCTGAACAATGTCCCAAGACACAAGAAGAGGAAGAGGATATGTCCCGTGTTCCATATGCAAGTGTAGTCGGTAGCCTGATGTATGCAATGGTTTGTATTAGACCATACATTTCACATGCAGTGGGAGTATTGAGCAGGCTTATGTCAAAACCAGGGAAGGAGCATTAGACAACAGTGAAGCGGGTTTTCAGGTATTTGCGTGGCACTAGTGATTATGGTTTGTGCTACCAAGGAAGACTAGGATTGGACAGAGTTTTGGATATCCGTGGCTTTGTTGATGCAGACTGGGCTGGAGATTTGGATCAGAGAAGATCTACAAGTGGGTATGTGTTTAACCTATTTGGAGGTGTAGTCAGTTGGATGAGTAAGAAACAATCTGTGGTGGCACTATCAACTACAAAGGCAGAATACATGGCAACCACTCATGCAAGCAAGGAAGCAGTTTGGTTGCAGAGATTATGTTCAAGTATGGGGTTAGTACAAGGAGCTATAAGGATATACCGTGACAGCCAAAGTGCAATTTTCTTGGCAAAGAACCCTGCTTATCATTCAAAGACAAAGCACATTGATGTTCAATATCACTTTGTGAGGGATATGATAGAAGACAAAAAGGTGTTGTTGGTAAAGATGGACACTTTGAAGAATACTGCAGATGCATTGACAAAATCTGTGAGCTGTGAGAAGTTCTCTTGGTGTAGGGAAACAATGGGCATTTCAGGGCTGGAAAAATGACTAAGCTTACTTGTGGCCCCCTGTGGAAAGAAAACAACAAGTGGGAGAATGTTGGGTTGTGTTATATTCTTTTCATGACTAACCTACGTAGTGAACCAGGGGGTTAGAGGGGTGGTGGAGCCTCCCCTTCGTTGCACCGATTGCATAGTTGGGGGGGGGGGGGGGGGGGGGGGGTCACGGGGGGGCAGCAGCCCCCCTGTCGGGGGGGTTTGAGGGGGGTAGACCTACCTATGGTTTTTGGTCCATGGTTTTGGACATGATGGTTTTCGGTCCATGGTATTGGATGCTTCGACATGTATAAATATGTATTGTAACATTGAAAGGAATATAATGAAAAATCAAGCTGATATTCCTGGTTTTGGGATCCAGGGGAAAATATTTGTGTATATGTGTTTTATGTGTTATGCTCTTGCATTATTTATTTTCTGTGTTTTAGAATTCATATGCAGGTAATTTCTGTACGGGGTTAAAACCTACAGTTTAACGAAATAGCTCCCCAATGGTCTATTTTTTCCTTAATTTTTAAAGAATTGGATTCCATGAAGGATGAAAAAAGGGCTTGATACAAAGGGGCATGCCTAAATATTTAAGTTCACACCAATTTTCCACTGCTTTGAATCCCAATAATTTACTTAATTAAATAAGATTTCTTTTTCTAACATTCTAGGCATATATTTGGCTTTTTCTGAGTTTATCAGTCCTCCTAAGGTGATAATAAACTTGTATAAAATGATTTTGAAATATCTTGCAATCATATTTGAATCTCTCCCGATTAGAAGGGTATCATAAATAAATTAGGAACGATTAATATTTTTAACATTTGGACCATATCTTATTCTTGGGAACACTTCGATAATTCTTTCATGTTCTAACCATTTATTAAGAGCATCCACAATTAGAATGAAGAGCATTGTAGATAGCAGGGGGACCTTTTATAACACCTCTCAAAGTTTCAATGAAGCTCCTTGTTATACCATTTACCAAAGAAGTAATCCACAATATTATGATAAAGGAAACAATTCATTTAATAATTCTATCATCAAAACCTCACTTCTTTAAAATCTCCAAGAGGAACTTATGATCCACCCTATATAATGCATTATCCATATCAAGTTTAATAATCACCTCCCCATCCCTTTAATTTACATCTTTCTTGCTTGGAAAAAAATAGATATTGATTCATAATTCACCATTAATGATGCTCTGATCAGTTTTCCAAGTTATATATGTTTTCATCTTTAGAACAACATTTTGGAATTCATCTATTGTTTGATGATCCAATTTTCTTTTCCTTCACTTATTATTATTTCACCTTCCTCAATAATTTAATCTAAAACCACCATCAAATCTTCCTACCTTGCCTCTATGGAGAAACCTTCTATTTTCCCATTTTCTCATTGGACAAAAAAAGGATTTTGAACATGACTCCATGCCGAATGGTTTTCCTCATTTTATCATCAAGAAATACTTAAAAACGATACCCTTTGAGCTTAATACCTAGGGAAATATCATATTTGTTGAGAAAAATAAGTGAGAGAGCCCTCTCTGGGCCAGAAGGGATAGATTTTGTTCCAAAAGAGGTTTGTGGTTACCTCTGCAATTTTCCTCCTCAACCTAGGAAACTACAAAGTGCTAACACACCTCATGGCCAAACCCACCATACCCATCCACCAAAAATTCATACAAATCTATGGGAACCCTTGCATATATTGGGATCTAATTAAAGAGAAGCCATTCTGAATTAGCGACATAACCCCAGTTTATAGATTTGATACACCTCTAGGAGGTACCATAACCCAGTGTACATTGATCAAACCTTTCTAGAGAAAAAAACAACGGACAAATGATCATATTTACAACTACCTTAAACAACCCCACTTTGTTCCACACCAAAAAATGGTTCTAGGAAATCCCTCCCACTTAAGTAAGCTAGAAAGTTGTTATGGAGTAAATCAATGTTAACATTGGAGATGGGGACTGAAAACCCTAATCGGCTTTGCTTGTTCAAAAGAAAAAATTGTCCAAAATATTCAACCGCCAACTGCTCTGCATGTTGAGGACGAAAATTGTTTGTAATCGCCAGAATTGATTCCAAATTTGGGAAGGAAGAGTAAACCCCATCCTCTGGACTACCATATGGTGGCCATGCATCCAAATCATTTTCCCTAGGTGGCTTGTCGTGCCAGATGGAAACACCCTCAAAAGGGTCCAGGGTGTAGTTGACCTTGTCATCCATAAGAATATCTCCGCAAACCCTAATATCCTCATAATCGCTACCACTAAGCTTTGAGGAGATACCACCTTCATCCTCGTTGCCGCCTTTAGAATAAATCTCATCGCTTCAACTAGAAAAGGTCGCCTTGGATAGAAAGCCAACAACCTTATGAGCCTTATCCTCGATGTGTATGCATAATGTAAGATTGTATGCCAACATTTTTTAAATGTTGGGAAAATATATATAGAAAAAAATAAATGTCGGCTTCCTATGTTTTAATTAATATTCAAATAAAACATATATAAATATAAATATAAATGTTTTAATTAATATTTAAATAAAACATATATAAATATAAAATGTAAAATGTAAACAAACATCAAATAATTCTACTTGACATTGAGCTATTTCGGTCATATTAATTTTAAAGTAAATTTAAGGAACAAAAATTGATAAATTGGATAAATATAAAGTACAATACCATTGTCTATACCAAAACCGTGGGAAAAAAATAATAGATTAACTAAATATAAAATACAAAATGATCACCTATAACCAAACCACGGGCAATAACTCTTTTCTCAAAAGCTACTTTAACACAATCAAATCTAGTGACTAAAAATGAACGGTTTAGTAAGTTATAGACTCAAGTGATATTTATATATAACATTTAATTTAATAGAAATTTAAAAATTTATTATTTAATAATATTTTAAAATCAATTAAGATTAATGAAAAATAATTAATATTAATGTAGAGTAGCTAAATTTGACCATCAAAATTTAACATAGTAATAAATTTATCATACAAATTATGTGTGTGGTCCATTAAATTAACTAATATAAAATCCAAGTATATAATAATGACTTATTAAATGAAAATACAAATTGAGAGACTCATTAAACACTTTAATAATAATCATAGTAAATAATATATATGAAAATGTCCATCTCGATTTATAAGTAAAAGTAAAAAATTATAAATAAATAAATCAAGAATTAAACACTATAATTTATAAATGGATTATTAATTAAAGATTGTGACATCTTTTATCAAGATTATGAATTGAGTTTGGGTAGTCTAATTAATTACGAGTCGTGTGTGGCCATGGAAAATTTGTTGAACATGTAATTATTCTGGTCATTTTAAATATGTTAAATATGTCTATGATTAATTTGGTCATTTTAGTTTTAAATTTGCTTAGTTATCTTAGTTTGTTGAGATGATAGAGAGTGTTATGAACTTTAAAGATAAAAGAATGATTAAATAATTTTTTTTGAATGCAAAATGATAATGTAACAATGCTGAATGATAGAAAATGTGAATAATACAAATGTAGTCAATTACAAATAGTCATCATTGTGATCAATTTCAAAGTAGTTTCTTCTATTGTTCTTATTCCCACATATGTTATTTTTTCCTCCTTTTCATATTGACCATATGAAAAGGGAATTTTAAATCATAGACCATTCAAATCTTTAACTCGGTCTATTGTAGTAAACATCATATCTTATCTCTCTTGCTCTCCAATATTAATAGTATCTTTCTCCAGTGTCAATCATTGTAACCTATGGAGTGTTAAATCCCAAGTAAGTATTGATGGTAGATGTTTTAAAACATACTTATATATGAATAAGAGAAGCCTACGTTCTGAGATAAAATATAAAATTAATAATTACAATTATAATTAGTTATAATTAATAATTAAACCAATTTACCCAAAATTAATTCATAATATTGATAAAAGATGTCATAACCTTCAATTATTAATCCATTTATAGATTATAAGTGTTTATTTCTTGATTTATTTATTTATAATTCTTGAATTTCACTTCTAAATTGAGATGGAATTTTTGATATATATTATTTACTATAATTATTGTTAAAGTGTTTAATGGGTCTCTAGATTTGTATTTTCATTTATTGTATCATTAATATATATAGTTATATTTTATATTAATTGTTTTAATGGACCATACACATAATTTGTATAATAAATTTATTACTATGTTAAATTTTGATGGTCAAATTTAACTACACTATATTAATATTAATTATTTTTTATTAATCTTATTTTTTTTTTAAAGGAACGAGTATCTATATATTTATATTGGAAAAAACAAAATCTGGAGAGGGCCAACACCATTACATAGAAACTACGATACATCATAGATACTTCGGGGAAAATAAGGAATACACTAGTTTTCATAGAATATTTTGCAACTATAGATCTTACAAAAAGATCCCAATAGTCTTATGCATTTACAAAAATTCATTATAAACTAAGGAAAGGAAAATAAACAATCTTGCCACAAAAACATGTGAAAAGTTCCATAGTAAGCCAACACTCGGACTGCCTTCATTAGAGTCATGAGGACAATGAAATCTTTTCAAAATAGCAAGAGAAATAGCCACAATGTTCTCTTTACTAGAGCTTCTGCCAAACACGGATTCAAAGACCAAAAAATCCAACACCCTCTTCAAGAGAAGAAGCATTTATTCTCTAATGTCATCTAGTGAGTCCTCTAGATCTGCATGATGAGTGAGAATTTTCATTTCCAGGAAAAGTTGAAATGAGTGTCACTACCGCTCCACCATCACTTCGAGCATGTCAATGGAAGCTAATAGAGCCTGCGCTGCATTGACCATTCTATCAATAACCTTAGCAATGCCCAAAAAGTCTTGGGGGTTCACCATCTCATGAAGAGAAGGGAAATTGAAATTACAATGACTCGAGAGAAACTTGCGATTGCCACAAAGAGATTGCTCAATATTCGTCTGCATAAACTGGAGACCGGGGCCATTATTAAAACAATATGGTGTTGAGCCTTGCATGAGTCTCCCTGCAATGAAATGATTGTCTTCCCAATTTTGAAGTTACTCACTCTATGTATATGAGCATTTGGGACAGACTGAAATGAGGGAAATAAATATTTACCCAACCAAGTTGCTCCAACCTCCCAACAACAAATGGAAGATTGATTACAAATAGGCTTTTCATAATTAGGATTTGACTAAGGTGATAATAAAAGTAATGGCTTGGAAGCCACCTGCCCCCAATCATTAAATACTTGTTAACCATGTTTGAATAGTGATGTAGAAATAGGGAAGGGGAATTATGGGAGGAGGATCCCAATGACCCATTATGTCATCTAGAGTTAACATTCACATCCTGTCACTCTTGGAATATGAGATGCTCCTTCTTTGCATTCTAAGAGGTTGGGATATGGAAGATCCTTTAATTCATATTAATAATTGCTTGAGCCATCAACGAACCTTTTTTCGCAAGTGAATCAACCTCCAATTTCAAGAGGCTCAAAATATGAAAAAAAATGCACAACTTCAAACTTAGATAAAGGAAAGGATTCTTTGATTGGTTGGGGCCAAGTCCTTGATGATTAAAGTTATTCTTTTTGTAAATTGTCAGCTGAGAAATAAAGAGTCTCCACAAATATTTAGCTTAGGGATTTTATGATCCCCTGCAATATCTAGCCCTCTCCATATTCCAAAAGCTCTGCTTGATTGTTGGTGGTTCTCACTAGTCCCCACAAAAATTATGTCACCATTTGTCCTCCAGGATAAAAAACGATTCCTCTCGCTCCAACCTCCTCCAATTTTAAAAATTATTATTAAATTATAAATTTTTTAATTTCTATAAAATTAAATACTATATATAAATATCACTTGAGCATCTATAACTTCTATTCATTTTTAGTTGCTTGATTTTATTGTGTTAAAGTAACTTTGAATAAAATTGTTATTTTCCATGGTTTGGTTATAGTTGATAAATTTTAATTTTGTATTAATTTAAGGCATAGTCTAACTTATAGACGAAATGACCTTTTTCACGACATTTTTTCTGGTTAATTTTAACCAAAATCATGCAAATATTTTTAAGAACTTGAGTTTAATTTGTAGAATTCTAGTTCCCCGAGCATTTGTTAGGGTGTTGAATCCATTTATGCATTCAAAAATGTATTTTAAAGAACAAAATATCACATTCTTACTTGAAATTGTATTGTTGAATTTTGATGAAAAATGCTATTTCGTCTATAAATAAGACTACACCTATATTTAATCTATTAGTATTTCCCCATTGTTTTGTTATATACCCGATCTAGAATTTATCCAGGATAAAGAATTAAAGGTATTATAGACTCATGTGCATGGATGTGCCTATGTTACTTATGCAATGGATTGATAAGATTGTGAGAATACATAGACACTGAGGCAATTTGAGAAAACATAACAGTCAAACATGTAAACAAAATAAGTTTAATAAGGAGTTCACCCAATGCTCCTGGGCTATGTCTCCTGGTCCAGCCTTCAGTGGTGGCCTCTCTATTATGTTTTCAAGCAGTTTTTTTACAACAGTGAGCTCAATTCGAGTCTCACTAACAGATAACGGTCAGTAGGAATGGAGTGCACAGACTCTCCTTACTGAAACTCGACCTTTGAGGGTCACAATTGTATGACAGGCCTATGCCGAGGAGTTTGCTTGAACTTCTCAAGCCTTCAATAGAGTACAAAGACTCTCTGACTCTCTCTGGCTCTATCTGGCTCGATGCTGCCTTCAGGTCAGATCAGTTTCTACTCTCTGTTCTCTACTATGGGCTTTCTACGTCCCTTTTCTATCTTCCTCTGTGTGTGTGTGTTCTGCTTCTGTCAGTTCATGGCTTTAAAGCTAGTCTGCCTTCGGCTGCTCGTTTCCGCTTCCCGGCGTTCTGGTTCCCTGTCCTCTATCCGTTCGAATCTCTCTGCTCCATGTCATCATCGCTGGGTAACACCTCGTAGGTAGGTGGCCACCTGTTTTCTAACGAACCGGGTGTCAGATTCCCTAAAACATACTCGAATGGCAGTTAATTCTATTTTCCAACTCATCGTCCACGTTGGACTTTAAATCCTCTGTCATCTTGCTTTTTAACCTGTCAAATCCGGTCAGTCATCAAGACAAATCTCCACCGTCGATCTGGCTCCTCCAGATCCTACGGTCGTCCTTCATTTAGGGCGGAAAAGTCACACGACGTTTACCTGTCCGATGCGGGCAGTTTTCTCTCTCTTCCACTGGACGCATGTCGCTCAGTGTGTGGCATCGGGAGGAACTTAGCCAAAACTGCTTATCGCCTCGAAGCCTTCTGATATCCTGCCGGTTTTGGGGAATCCTGCGCTATGGAACCGAAACGGTTACTTTTCTAGATTTTCTAGCGTTTTTGGGTTCGGGCGCTTCGGGACTTTCCTTCACTGAGGGGGACACCCTGCGATACGCAATTACCGCTTTAGTGCTAATCACATATCAGAAACCACTCCCCTTTCTTGATTTGGCCTCCCGTTTTGCTAGTTTTGTGCCATCGCGCGTTACCATGGGCCAACGGTTTGTGCGCTTAACCGAAGGTCCACGTTGCTCCACTCTGGCCATAACTGCAACTATTACGAGGATTCCTTCTGATAGCTTTAATGATTCTAAGACTTGAATTTTTTTAACATAATTTGAAACAATCATGAAAACTTAGAGAATGTTTAGGATCTAATTTGGATCACGACCTCCCCATCGAAAAATATTTTGGACCACCAAAAGTTGGTTTTCTTTTAAGAATCAATTAAGTGAGGGTATTGCTTCCTCGCTTGCTCAATTTCTATCCTTTTCACACTACTTGGATTTGAACCTTTGAGTCCAATCCTGAGGTACTCAACATCTCCTTTGCGTGTGGTTCTTACCTTCCTATCCAGAACTGTATCTTCCTGCAATTCATTAAGATATTCAGGTAACAAATCATCAATAGAAGGCAATTGACTCTGCTCTTCAGGATCTTCAATTAATGAAGGTTCAAAAAGTCTCATGCTGTCTGCATTAACGACTGAGTAGATGTGCATGTAAGCTGGTAGATCAAGGTGAAAAGCATTCTTATCAATTTTCTCAAGCATCTTGAAAGGTCCATACCTTATTGGCTTCAGCTTCTTACCTTCACCTTGCATTCTGTCTTTGTTGATATACAACCAAACTTGATCACCAACTTGGAAACTATGCTCCATCTGATGCTTGTCATGCCTTGCCTTGTACTTGGCTTGGCTCTTTTCCAGTTGTTCCTGTACTGCTTGGTGAATCTCTTGGATTTATTTAATGAACTTGGTTGCCTTGTCCACATCACTATGTCCATCAACTGCTATGTCTTTATTGAAGACAAAGTCCAAGGGAGACCTTGGTGTGAAACCAAAACAGGTCTCAAAAGGATATCTCTGTGTAGAAGAATGTTTTGCTCGGTTGTAAGCATGCTGCACATAAAATAAATGTTCATCCCAAAGTTTGGGATGCTTGCTGCAATGGCCTTTGAGCAACTATATCACTGTCATATTGACCACTTCTGTCTGGCCATCTATTTGCGGATGAAAAGCTGTGCTCTTTTTCAGCCTGGTGTCCATCGTTTCCCACAAACTTGACCAAAATTTCCCAACAAATCGGGTATCTCGATCAGATATAATGGAAGTGGGTAATCCAAAATGAACCCATACATGTTGAAAGAACAAATTTGCAGTTTGTTCACCTGTAATCTGTTTGTTACAAGGTATCAAAATACACATTTTACTGAACCTATCCACAACAACATATAAATAGTCATGACCTTTCCTAGATTTAGGCAGTCCTCCAACAAATTCCATGGAAACACTTCCCCAAGGGTGAGAAGGAACTGGTAGTGGAGTGTACAAACCTAGTTTTCTATTGCTGGGTTTGCTTTTAGCACACATGGTACACCCTCTTACCTATCTAGAAACTATCTCATTCATTTTTGGCGAATAACAAAATCCTTGCAGTTGGGCAACTATTTTACTTACACCAAAGTGACCTGATATTAGAGAAGTGTGTGCCTCTCAAATTATCTTTACTCTTTTAGTTTGTGGAATGCATATCTTTTCCAAATGATACAAGAGTTGGTCCTTAATATGATAATCCAATTCTTCTACTCGTTTGCCTTGACTTAAAGTTGCATATACATCTTTAAAATCTATATCTTGAGCATATTGTTCAATGTATCTCTCATGCAATACTGAATTATGCTTAAGTATAATAGATGCACTTATAATTGGTCTAGACAAATTTTTTGAAAATTCAACAAGATGATGGAGCTTAGTGGAAAGAAGTTGCCTTCACTAAGAGGGCCCCCAGGCTATTTTTGGCGCAACATCTATTTTTAGACTATGTCTATTTTTAGACATATGGATCATGATCTATGAGTTGCAGCATACTGTTTATGGATGATTGGTCATGTTGGGAAAAATAGATGGAATTCTATTTTTGGTTCACAACGAAGTGATCAGAGTCTATTTTTAGACTGCCAGGAAAAAAATAGAAACAATCAAATATTATTAGCCCTTAGTAATATTTGGACTATAAACATTATCTTATCCTCTTGGAGCACTTCAGTTTGAGCTACAGATGTGGCACATGCAATTGTAAGAAGGAAATACGCTTTCTTTGTGGTTTCTTATGTGTTAGTTGAGCTATTGCATAGAGGACTTTAGTTAGAACTCATGCGTGTGAGTTCTGTGGAGTTGGATGTGGAGTTGTGTTCAGTTTGACTTAGTTGAACTAGTTGTATTTTAGTCTAACTAAAGAATACACTAGTGATGAGTTGTGTGAATTAAATATTAATTAATTCACTAATTATTAACTCATAAAGCAACTAAAGAATACATCAGTTAACTCAGTGCATGGACAGTTCAACGGAGATAGGTGTTAGAGGTAAGTGAAATGGTGAGTTGTGACTATCAGTTGTGCATGAGATTTTGCAAATGCATGGGATTGAGTTATGCCAATGAGGATTGCACAGTGTGGGCCAATATCAAAGCCAATTGTAGCTCATGCTCATGTGATTCTCTTGCACAATTGTGCAATGGAGGTAGGCAAAGCAGCGGAGGAGATTTGAACCTGTGACTTGTTCGGATCTGAGCTAGTTTTGTGCGTAACAGGTGGAGATAGTACTGAGTACTTGTGAGGAATATTGTACTATGTATTGTTACATGTTCTCAATCATTATAATATACAGATAGTGTGGGGTTTTCAGCTGTATGCTTTCCCCGGGTTACATACTGTGTTAATGTGCACATGCGATTGATGTTTCATTGTTTTTAATGCTGCTAAATTGATGATCAACATAGAGGAGGTTATGTATTATGCATGTATTTCGCAATAGTGTATAATCGGGATAATCTCTGTGAATAAGTGTTTATTATTCAAAATTTCTACGTGGTATCAGAGCTGGTTGATTTGTAGAAAAAGTTCTACAAGATATCAAAGCGGGATTGATCATCAGATCTATTATTCAGAAAATGTTTAAATTTTATTTCTTCAGGCAGAGTATGTAATTGGGCCAGGTAGCTTCTGGATTCATCCTTCTTTTGGAAGGTGAGATATCCAATGAATGCCCATATAGTAAATATATGTACGAGAAATACTTTGTTCTCACGAATTCTAGATCAGAGGCGGTTGAGTTTGGAGCTGGTGGAATTCGAATTTGTAGCAGTGTTTTCTTGGTGTCAAAGTTGAAATGTCTTTCATCAGATTGCGATTGGAGTATGCTCTTGAAGTTTACTCGAACTATATTTCATGAAAAGACAGGATGGAGGCGGCGTTAGATGATAATGGGTTTAAGGATTTCATAGAGGCTGAGGTCCCAAAACCTACTGATGCTGCTGAAGCTGTGGTTTGGCAAAAGAAGACAACAAAGTGTCGAAGGATTTTGTTGGAGGGCGTGAAGGATCACATTGTGTCCAGCCTGCATGGAAAGGCTTCTCCATACTTGATGTGGAAAGCGTTGACAGATCTATTCCAAAGCAAGAGCGATCAGAGGAACTGGCGCTCAAAGATAAACTCAGAAACATCAAATGTGAGAAGGGAGACAGTATACCCAAGTATCTCACGAAGTTCACTCAGTGCAGGGATGAGCTGGGAAGTGTGGGGGTAACTGTCGATGATGAGGACTTGGCGAGCTTGGCTCTCCTTGGTATTCTGAAGAGTTGGCATTCCTATTAGGACTATGTCAATGGCCAGGAGAAATTGCCAGGATGGGAGTTTTGGTCAGATCTTGTGCAGGAGGAGATCAGGCGGAATACCAGGGACGGATCTTCATCAAAGGCACCTGATGAAGAAAATTGCGCTTTGGCTGCCAAAGCAAAGAAGGGGAAGAACAAGAAAGCTTCTCATTCCGGTGTGAAAGGCAAGAAGCAGGACATGTCCAAGGTGAAGTGCTTTCACTGTCACCAACACGGACACTATGCCACTAATTGTCCGCAGAAGAAGAAAAATAAGCAAGTTGTTGGATATGCAGTGGGAGAGGCCTTAGCCTCGCAGTTTGAGCTGGATTTTTCGCTGATCGCATGCTTGGTATCAAGTGTGATGGGATCGGTATGGTTCTTGGACAGTCGTGCGTCTTCTCACATGATAGGAGATCGAGATTTGTTTTCTAATCTGGATGAGAAAGATCTTGGAGTGCACATCAAGATGAGCGCTGATGGTAGATACAATGCGACCGTTTTCGGTACCATTTCCTTTGAGAGGGAGTCTGGTAAACCCTTCAGATTGAAGGAAGTGATGCATGTTCCAGGATTGAAGAAGAATCTTATCTCTGTGGCGATGTTAGAAGGCAAGGTATATGATGTTGTCTTCAGTGAGGGAAAGGCTTTCCTGCGCAGTAAGACAACTGGAGAAACCCGGAAGATAGGGGTTCGAGTCAGGAACCTTTATCAGTTGCATGTAGATGCATGCAAAGCCTTGAGCAGCAAGGAAATTGATGGAGACTTGGTGTTTGAGAGGGAGGGTATATTACCTCTCAACATGCAGAGCCAGAAGAAGTCTCAAAGAATTGTGGAGGAACCACGATTGGTGCAGCAGCTTCAGGAGGTTGTGGAGCAGCCACAACAAGGGAAGTTGAGAGCAGATCGAGTAGAGACATCTACTCATGCAGAAACCTCCAGTAGGGGGAAACTTTGAGCTAGGTAGGCTGAGGGATCACATGCAGCCATACCTCTAGGTAGGAGGTGGGGTGATGTGGATTGATCGTCCCAAGGAAGAGGGGCAGGATCCTTGAGGTACCCAACCTCTTGGATGAGACCTTGCTATGGGAGCCCCAATGTGGATTAGCAGGAACTGACTGATTGGGTAGAGACATATGCGGATGGAGCGGCAAAGAGAGCAACAGTGCAGGGAATCCCAGGACAACGCATAGCTAGCAGGCTACAACAATGCGAGAGGCACAAGTGTTTTGCATAGTGCTAGGTGGCACAGAGAAGTGTGCAATGGTGCGAGATGCATGGAGATGTTGCAGTAGCGCAAATTTCATAGAGGGAGCACTTGTCAGCAACAGGTAGAGCTTCAGCATCAGAGTATGTTCCTAGCCCAACAGAGTGGTCAGTTGGGAGTGCTTTTGTTCCAAGTGTTGTTGGAGCAAGTGGACCGGGCAAATGTGTTGCATGCAGAACATTCCAGAGTTACATGATAGGGGTTGCAGATAATCCATATCTTGTTGAGAGGGAGTGTTGAAAATGCAACAAGATGATGGATCTTAGTGGAAAGAAGTTGCCTTCACTAAGTGGGCCCACAGGCTATTTTTGGCGCAAAGTCTATTTTTAGACATATGGATCATGGTCTATGAGTTGCAGGATCCTGTTTATGGATGATTGGTCATGTTGGGAAAAATAGATGGACTTCTATTTTTGGTTCACAACGGAGTGATCAGAGTCTATTTTTAAACTGCCAGGCAAAAAATAGAAACAGTCAAATATTATTAGCCCTTAGTAATATTTGGACTATAAACGTTATCTTATCCTCTTGGAGCACTTCAGTTTGAGCTACAGATGTGGCACATGCAGCTATCATAAGGAAATACACTTTCTTTGTGGTTTCTTATGTGTTAGTTGAGCTATTGCATGGAGGACTTCAGTTAGAACTCATGTGTGTGAGTTCTGTGGAGTTGGATGTGGAGTTGATGGAGTTGTGTTCAGTTTGACTTAGTTGTATTTTAGTCTAACTAAAGAATACACTAGTGATGAGTTGTGTGAATTAAATATTAATTAATTCACTAATTATTAACTCATAAAGCAACTAAAGAATACATCAGTTAACTCAGTGCATGGACAGTTCAACAGAGACAGGTGTTAGAAGTAAGTGAAAGGGTGAGTTGTGACTATCAGTTGTGCATGAGATTTTGCACAAGCATGGGATTGCGTTATGCCAATGAGGATTGCGCAGTGTGGGCCGATATCAATCCAATTGTAGCTTGTGCTCACGTGATTCTCTTGCACGATTGTGCAGTGGAGGCAGGCAAAGCAGTGGAGGAGATTTGAACCTGTGACTTGTTCAGATCTTAGCTAGTTTGGTGTATAACAGGTGGAGATAGTACTAAGTACTTGTGAGGAGTATTGTACTATGTATTGTTACATGTTCTTAATCATTATAATATACAGATAGTGTGGGGTTTTCAGCTGTATGCTTTCCCTGGGTTACATACTGTGTTAATGTGCGCATGCGATTGACGTTTCATTGTTTTTAATGCTGCTAAATTGAAGATCAACGTAGAGGAGGTTATGTATTATGCATGTATTCCACAATAGTGTATAATCGGGATAATCTCTGTGAATAAGTGTTTATTATTCAAAATTTCTACTACAACTTTATTATGTATGCCCTTTTTATATCTGATGACTAAATGAAACTGTTGTAGAAAACCCATCCATCTATAGTGTCTTGATTGCTGCAACTTAGTTTGGGAGTGTAGATATTGAAGTGATTGATGATCAGTATGTATAACTATCTCTTTGCCCATTAAATAATTTTTCCACTTTTTCACACTTTGTACTAATGCATACAATTCTTTATCATATGTGGGATAGTTAACTACTGTAGAATTAAATGTCTCAGAATGAAACATATGGGTTTATTGTGTTGCATCAACACTGCTCCCATGGCATAGTCACTGGCATCAGTCTGAATCTCAAATGGTCTTTGAAGATCAGGTAGTTCTAGTATTAGTGCTATACTAATATTTTCTTTCAAGGTGTCGAAGGCTTTCTGCTATTTGCCTCCCCACTGAAACACCTTGTTCAATCCTGTTAAAGCATGCAAGGGAGCTGCAATTAAGGAAAAGTTAGAAATAAACTTTCTCCAATATTGTGCTACTCCTAAGAAGCTTCTAACTTCTGTAGTAGATTGGGTTTAGGCCAGTTCACAATGACTGCAACCTTAGAGGGATCTATCTTTAATTCACCACCCCCTACTATATGTCCTAAATAATTCAAAAATGTTTTGCCAAATTCACATTTTGAGAGTTTAGCATAAAGTTTTTCTCTTTTCAAAACATCTAGTGCCTGCTTAACATGCTTTAAATGTTCTTCCCACGTTTTGCTGAATATAAGAATGTCATCCAAATATACAATAACAAAATCATCAAGAAAAGGTCTGAGTACATCATTCATTATTCTCATGAAAGTAGCAAGAGCATTAGTTAAGCCAAAAGGCATAACCAGCCACTCATACAATCCCTGCTTTGTTTTGAAAGCAGTCTTCCATGCATCTTGCTCTGCAACTCTGACCTAATGATATCCACTATGCAAGTCTAACTTGGAAAAATAAGCAGCTTCTTTCAACTTATCTAATAGATCATCTATGCAAGGAAGGGGATAATGATTTTTGATCGTTATCTGATTCAGTGCTTGGTAATCAATACACATTCTCCACGAGCCATCTTTCTTTCTCACCAAGACAATTGGAGACCCACATGGTGATGTGCTAGGTATGATGAACCCCTTCTCGAGCAACTCCTGTACCTACTTCTTGAATTATGCATTCTCTAAAGCGGACAACTGTACATTCCAATGTTAGGCAATGGAGCATCTTGCTGCAAATTAATATCATGCACTATTTACTTTTTGGGTGGCAGACCTTTAGGTTCTTGAAACAAGATATCATATTTTGAAACGACTTTTTCTAAATTAGCTTGCTGTTTAGCATCACAACCCTCAAATACATTGGTTTTATCAAGTTTCTTTTCCTTTACAACCATCAATAAAAATTGTTTGCATGAATTTACAATTCATTTTATTTGCCCTAAGTTTATGAGAGTACAATTATTCTTGAGCTTATGATCTCTTACAATATAGTCAATTCCATTTTTAATGAGTAGATACTTGTTCTCAGCTCTATAGAAAATAACTTTTCTATCATACAAGTAAGGACTTCCTAAAAAAATTCCACATATATCCAAAGGAACTATATCTAACTCAACCTCATCTACAAATGCTGACCCAAAAGAAAACTTAAGTTACATTGTCTAGTCACTTGTAGCTGTGCTTTATCACATAACCAACCTAATGGATATGGTTTCTTGCGAGGTGTGGTTAGTAATCCCAATTTCTTTACAATTGCTTTAGAAATTAAATTTACTAGTGAGCCACTATCAAACAAAGTATTAATCTTTTGATGATGGAAATAACTCGAATATGAAAAAGCTCATGTCTTTTTCTCTCATTTTCTTCATTATGTGTAGAATTACTAATAGATGCTTCAGAATTTTTACCTTTTATACTCGTGGCTGCAATTTTTGCTTCATCTCCTGAGTCTGACCCCAAATCTCTTTGAATAGCTACAACAATCTTTTTCTTCTTGCCCTCGAACTTCTTAGGTTTTAGCTCCGGATGCAGAATCCAACAGTGCTCATCATCATGCCCATCCTTCTTACAATGAGTGCACGAAGACTTGCTCTTTTGTATAGTGTTTGTCTTCCTCTCTTTCCATTTTTGTTTTCTTTTCTCCTTATCTTTGCTTGCAGTGGGTTTGGATGATTCCTCAACTTCTAGGTTCCCATTCTTTCCTTTGGCTTCTAGATGCCTAGCTTGAACAAATACCTCATCTATACTAGTGTGATTAAACATGAGGATAGTGTGCCTCATGTAGCTGTGTAGACCACCTATATACTTCAACAGAGTCTCAGGTGAGTCTAAAGAAATTCCTAGAATCAAATCTCTTTTCCTAATTTCTTGAGTGTAACCTTGTACACTTTGCCCTTTTAGTTGTCAAAGAGTTTGCCAGCTTATCATGGCTTGCTGCATGTAGGCTAGTGGATAGAATTGCTTTTTAATTGCAGAAACAAATTCACTCCAGACAGAAAGAATCTTACCATGTTTCTTCATGTCAGCTTGTGTCCTGCCTTCCCACCATACCAAGGCAGTGCCTCCCAGGCGTAGGCTGGCCAGCTAAATCTTACTCTTGTCTGAGTCAATGCTCTGTACTCTGTAATAAACATCAATCTGTCTTATCCAATTATCCAACTTCCCTGCATTCAAATCCCCATCATATATTGGTAAATAAAATTTAACATCTAATTTAATCAAAGATGCCTTCTTTTTATTTTCAGGGCTATTAGGAGGTGTGAGAAATCTTTCTTCCTTCCCTTTGCCTTTAGAGTTGTCATAGAGGAGAGATTCTTCTACTCTTTTGCCTTGTTTGGAGCCTGATGAATCTTCATTTGTATGTTTCTTAAAGTCCCTATACATTTCCTCCACCATGGATTTCAGGGTTATAAAACTATCCATGAATTGGGAATCTGGTTCCAAGGGATTTTCTTCTGACATTTTCCTCTTAGAATAGACCCTTCCAATTTTTGGGTTAGTTTCAGTCAAATCTCCTTCTCCTAATTTAAGCTTTGGTCTAGTAACATTCAACAACAAAATCTAGCACAAGCTTGTCTAACCTTAGTAAACTTGAGCTCTGATACCACTTGATCTGGAATTTATCCAGGATAAAAAATTAAAGGTATTACAGACTCATGTGCATGAATGTGCCTATGTTACTTATGCAATGGATCAATAATATTGCAAGAATACATAGACACTGAGGCAATCAAAGAAAACATAACAGTCAAACATGTAAACGAAACAAGTTTAATAACGAGTTCACCCAATGCTCTTGGGCTACATCTCCTAGTCTAGCCTTCAGTGGTGGCCTTTCTATTATGTTTTCAAGCAGAGTTTTTATAACAGTGAGATCGATTCGAGTCTCACTAACAGATAACAGTCAGTAGGAATGAAGTGCACAGACTCTCCTTACTGAAACTCGACCTCTGAGGGTCATAATAGTATGACAGGCCTATGCCGAGGAGTTTTCTTGAACCTCTCAAGCCTTCATTGGAGTACACAGACTCTCTGACTCTCTCTGGCTCTACCTGGATCGATGTTGCCTTCAGGTCAGCTCGACTTCTACTTTCTATTCTCTGTTATGGGTTTTTTGCATCCCTTCGTTGTCTGCCTGTGTGTGTGTGTGTTCTACTTCTATCAGTTCATGGCTTTAAAGCCAGTCTGCCTTCGACTGCTCGTTTCCACTTCCTGGCCTTCTGGTTTCCCTGTCCTCTGTCCATTCGAATCCCTCTACTCTGCGTCATCATTGCTAGGTAATGCCTCGCAGGGAGGTGGCCACCTGTTTGCTAACGAACTAGGTGTCAGATTCCCTGAATCATACTCGAATGGCCATTAATTCTGTTTGCCAACTAATCATCCACATCAGACTTCAAATCCTTTGTCATCTTGCTTTTTAACCTATCAAATCTGGTCAGTCATTGGGACGAATCTCCGTCATCAATCTGGGCCCCCCAGATCTTACGGTTGTCCTTCATATCAGGCAGACAAGTTGCACGACATTTACCCGTCTGATGCGGGCGATTTTATCTCTCTTCCACCAGACGCATGTCACTCGGTGTGTGGCATCGGGCGAAACTCAGCCAAAACTGCTTACTGCCTCGAAGCCTTCCGATATCCTGCTGGTTTTGGGGAATCCTGCGCTATGGAACTGAAACAGTTACTTTTCTGGATTTTATAGTGTTTTCGGGTCCAGGTGCTTTGGGACTTTCCTTCACTGAGGGGGACGCCTTGCGATACGCAATTAGCACTTTAGCACTGATCGCTTATCAGAAACCACCCCCGTTTCTTGATTTGGCCTCCCGTTTTACTAGTTTTGCGCCATCGCGCGTTACCATGGGCCAACGGTCTGCGTGCTCGATCGAGGGTCCTCGTTGCTCCGCTATGGCCATAACTACAACTATTATGAGGATTCCTTCTGATAGATTTCATGATTCTAAGACTTGAATTTTTTTTAGCATAATTTGAAACAGTCATGAAAACTTAGAGAATGTTTTAGGATCCAATTTGGATCAATCCCATGGTTTTGTATTTTATATTTATCGAATTTATTATTTTTAGTTCCTTAAATTTTCTTTTATAAATTAAGATGACTAAGATAAATCATTGTTAGGTGGAATTATATATATATATATATATATATATATATATATATATATATATATATATATATATATATATATATATATATATATATATATATATACACTGCTAATTGTAACTTAACAAAACAATAAACTTGAATCTACTCAACTCATTAGTGGAAACAATTAAATGATTGCAAAATCATGAAGCATACAAGAGAAAGAATTCAATCAACACATTACACAATGATTTCCTGGGGAAAGCCACAACGAAAACCCCCTGCTATTTATATATTGCATTAGTTAGAAAATATGAGAATATTACAATGCTTTGCTCAAGCCCGAGCAACCTCTGCACTATCTCTATCTATCTCACTGCTTCCTAGACAATCCTAGACCAATACTTAACCAATTTATTGATTTCCCAAGCCCCTATTTCCTTACGTTGTTTCCTTGGGAATTAGCCCCCTATTAATTAGGGAAATTCCTCAATTGGAATTGCGCAATCCTCATAGGCCTTCCGCTGGTTGCATGCACCACCTATACAATTAAGATGATTATACAACTGACAGTTCATTGTCCTTGAACTCTAATATGAACTAGGTAACTCTTAGATCTGACATGTATGAGTTATTTATGAGCGAATCATCAATTAACTGGTTGATCGCTGCAGGCAAACACCCCACTACTAGACCTCCCACTAGTTCCTCCAACAATTGGAACTAGTTTAACTCACTTTAACATAGTTAAATTGAATTAATTAATTACAAATCAAAATAAGCTCAATCAGGGCTCCTATAAAGTAGGAGACTCTCTACATGACTCAAGTTAGACCATCAACTCGAATTAACTGAGCCAATTAAGTCAAAATAAATTAGTTAACTAATACAAGTTGTCATGTGATGTGGAATTACAATTTTATTCCTAGTTTAATTCAAGGACAAAATTAAATTAGAATCTTTCTTGATGCCATTTTCAACAATTCTTTTTGAAATTTTCAACACTCCCTCTCAACAAGAAAGAGATTCGTATCTATCTCGATCCATTACCTTTGGAATGTTTTGTATGAAATTATTGTCATTGTTGTTATTGCTACTGCAACATCTACAACTAGAAGGCATAAAAAAAATAAAACAAATTGAATCCACTGTGTCTCCAACTGCCTACTGGGAAAAGTTGTGCTGCTATTGACTCTGCTACTGAGCCTCCTACTCTACTATTAACACTGCTCTACACTCCTCAATATCTGACTGACATTGATCCTCCTCCTACTGTATATTGTGGGCCCTTGTAGCAAGGTAATTGTTGAACCTCAGAAATACCCTCTCCTTGACATTTTTTCTCACATTTTTCTCTCACTTTATCATAAGATTACAGACCCAATCAATGATAAATGCTAGGTTTTGTCTTAGGGAAAGCATTAAAATGATTGCCATATTATATTTTCATGTTCTTGCTATTTGAATATATTTTTGCAAATTAGCTACAGAACGCAAACTATTTTGCAGCTAACTGTGGATTCCATAGCTACTCTCATGGTTTTGGAGGTTCAAGGTGTCAAATGAAGAATTGGGCCACATGGGAATTTATAGAACCATCTCTACATGGATTCTATCATATTCACTAGGTCCAGATCGATGGAAAAGCAAGCCTAAGGTCATGGTCAAATATGGAGTCAAAATATGTTATTCGGAAGCAGTAGGATTCTTGATTTTCTCTTTCGTAGCTAATCAAGAGTCTAATAGTTCGGTTGCAAATTTAATTCAAATTATCCACCTATAACTGATCATAAGTTTAAACAGTCCTATTGCAATTCGAATTAGCCACCTGCAGCAAGTTTATCTCATAAACAGTTATGTTATTTTCCTATAAATATCGGTTGCATGGAATCGAGAAGTAGTTAGAAGTTAGAAGGAATTACGTTAAGCTCAGGCTTTTTGCTGATACTCTGTATTCAGACTTTGTTTTGTTCATAATACAAACTTCGTGTTGTCAAAGATCATTTAAAGTGCATCCTTAACTAGCTAGCATTCCATCCACATCAGTTGCAAAGGGCCCCTGCACTGAAGGAGGTTTTTCATTTGTTGTTTTCAGTTTAATTTCCATTACTCTATTTTCAAAAAATCTATTTTCTAATTTAGAATGATATTTCATTTCAGTTTTTAACCAATAGCATAAGGATAAAATCAAAAGTGTGCAACCTTGTTCTTCTTAGATATTTCGTGGAGAAAAATGACTTTGTTTCCAAACTAAATTAACATTGAAGTAATAAGAATACATAGTTGCTTATTTTTCTTACTGTTTTGTCATTAATTCTCTTAGAACATAATTTTCAATTAATTGTGTTAATGGATGTTTTCAAAAGCCATTTCAAGATGATGATGATCCTAAACTAAATGGTTAAATGTCTAATTCATATAGTGATTGAATTTACTCAGTACATTGTTATTTTTACATGCTTTTACCTTTTTTCTTTCAGATCCTTATTTGAATCATTGATATTCCCAAATATCATTTCAAGGAGATTGATTTAATCATATTCCAAAATTGAATGGTGTATGTTTAATGAATGCAATTATTGAGTTACCTTCTGCATCAATTTCACTCTTGGTTTTGAGAATTAGATCCATGGATTAGGACTAATGATAAGATAAGATAGATGCTATGTTTTCTTATTAGGTTCTAACTAGCCAACAATTCTTGGTCCATTTTTAGGAAATTAGATTAACTTAGGAACATTTCCTTTCCTTTAAAATTCATTAGATCCACTTAAATTTTCTCATAGTTTCAGGTTGTACGTTCTTAGATATCAAAGAACAGAAACCCCCAAAAACAACATAAAATACAAAACAATGAAGTAAGAGAAAGGTTAACTAAGCACATATAGTGCACCACACTAAATCAGTTTACAAACCTCAGTTGATAATTTATGCATGAAATTTAGGACACTAAATTGACTAAAAATTTTGGCGCCATTGCCGGGGAAGTGTAATTAGGTAACCTCATCTCTTACATCTAAAAAAATGATATGCATAAAGAAAGAGACTGTAGGGTTAGATTCATAGCTAGAGGCAGGAGTTTAATTCCTAGAACACCACTTACTCCACCAAGACTAAGAAGAGATACGCCTCCATCTCAAACTCATATTCCTAGCCATAGACTTCCTGAAGTTCTAAGGTCAAAAATCCAATTAAGAGGATCTCCTACTTCATCTACTGAGAGAGTCCTAGAGGAAGAGAATATTGGATCTCCAATAGAAGGAGTAGCCTTTTTCACCTCTACAGGGGAACATATTTTAGTTGAAGAATTAAGAATTCCTAGTGGACAGGAATTCGAACCTTTCTTTCACATATCATTGATAGAGGAACTAGAGGAAAAGAAATTAACCTTGCAAGTTGAATCTTATATTAACTCTGAAGAAACTATAATGGCAGGAAGAGAAGAAGAAGGAGAGGATGGATAATTTACACTATTTGGAGGAGGAAGAGGTAGAGGAAATAATGGAGAAGGTAGAGGAAATAGGGAAGTTGATAATTCTTTTGGATTCCCTATAGTTGATGAAGAAACAAATGCCACAATGAAAAATATCTCACCTTTTGTCTTCCCAAATTTTCATGGATTAAAAAGTGAAGATCCTGAAACCTTTTTATTTGAATTTGAAGTCTTGTGCAAAACTTATGATTATTTACAAGACTCTCAAAAACTTAAATTGTTTCCTTCATGTTAGAAAAATTATATATGACAGAGAAATGAAAGACATATAATATGCGGAAAAACACAAACACATAAAACCAGAGAGACAGAGATATATGTGGTTCACCCAGTTTGGGCTACGTCCACCCCAAACAGCCAATCCTTCCTTTCTATTAGCCAGCAAAATGAAGAGACACAACCTACAACAGATCTGCTATAATATCCTCTGTTTTCTCTCACAGTCTCACCTCTCTGTTTCTTGCTCTGAGAATACACACATATTCCACAGCCTCAATACAATACCCTCATACAAGGAGAGGGGTTTCCTTCTAGGGAAAAAAACCCTAAACTAAACATAAATTCTACCATCAGATCATCCGCCTAATGAACGACCTAGATTGACTTGAAATTACTATACTTTTACAAGGCAATTATACATATGTTTTTAGCTTCGGGGGCACTGCTCTCGAAGCCCCCGCCGGGGGACCGCTGGCACTGGGACCCCCCAGTCGGGGGGGATGGCCCCCTCCCGAACCCCCGCTGAAACAAAGACCTCTAAATTAGGATGATAGTCATGCTCCACAGCCAACACTTCAACATTAAAAGGAGCTGATTTAAAATGGTTCGTGGGATTGGTCACTCAATCTATTAGAACATGGAATGACATGAAGAAAGTGTTTTTGGACATTTATTTGGATTATTGCATTCCTATCAATCACAAAGATGAAGTGTTTAAAATGATGTAAAGAGAGGATGAAAATTTGGAGGATTTAATTGAAAGATTCAACTATAACTTAAAAAGAGAAAAAATGTATATCTTAGATCAAGATACTTTAAAATATCTTTTATTAAAAGATATTAGAGATGAGTGGATAGACATCCTTAACATGATGGGGAAGGGAGATATCTCTCAACTCCCATTAAGTGACATTGGAGAATTATGTGTTCATCTCTCAAGGGGAAAATCCAAAACTGGGAAAGGTCCAAGAGATCCTTCTCTTGTTAGAGTGAATAAATCTGCAACTGGATCAATGAGTAGGGCAGAAATTGGAAACATGCTTGATGAATTTAAAACAGATATTCTAGGGAGCCTTAGTGAACAGATAGACACCCTTAAATTACAAAACAAGCAGAAAGCCAAGACTGTTGCCTTAACTATTTTCTGTCCCAAATGCAAAAAGAAGCATGCTTTAAGAGAATGCCCTTTGGATGTAAATATCATAGAGACTTGTGTGATTTTTTTAGAAAACCATGTGACCAAGAGTTGTCCTTCAATTCCTGGTCTTAAGGCTATTTTTCAAGAGGAAACAATTTCAAATCCAGCAGAATCTCATTGCTTTGTCTCTAGAAGACCTTGGCAGGGGCCACAAAACCAGGGTTTTAACAACCGAATGTATATTCAGCCCCCACCAAATTGGAATTCTTGGCAGCTACCTTGGCCTCAATCTCAATCTCAATCTCAACCTTGGGCTCAAGGAATGCACAATTCTTATGGAAGATTCTCTCAATACTATAAATATTCTCCATCATATCCAAACTATCCTCCCCAACAAATTCCTAAACAAAATCAACAGCCCCAACTTCAAAACCAAAATCCTCAACTTTCATTGCCATTCCCACAAAGACCAAATCAGTTACCTACCCAACTATTACCAAACCCAAACAATAAAAATCCTCATAATACCTATATGGTGGAAGGACAACAATTTCCAACTTATATGATCACTCCTTTAGATCTCAGTGATGTCCAACTAAGATATGGTAGGATATTAGAAAAGAAAAAGCCTTATGTAGTTATTCAGAACAAGACAATGCCGAGGAAGATTCTCTACAACCAAATAAAAGTTTTTAAGGAACATCTCTTCAAAACTAGAATACTGAAAATGAAAAAAAAAAGAACCAATAAACTCAACTCCTATCATAGAGCAACCACCAGTATCCACTTCTACACCTCCTTTTCCTAAAAGATTACAAGTTGATAGAGGGGTAGAAAAGCATATTATGTTTCCTAATTATGATTTTCTAGATGAATTGAAAAATGTCTGTATCAAACCCCTTGTTACAAGCCATTAAGGAGATTCCAATTCTAGCTAAATGTTGGCTTATAGGGGCCTGAACGAGGTTCGGAGGTGATTTAGCAAAACAAATCCCGGTACTACTGGCCCTTTTGGCAACAGTCCGTGGAGCGTGGACTGAGGTCTCACTCGAAGTAGTATGGGAGGGTGCTAGAACCAGGTTTCTGCACCCTGGAGATGTCTGATGAGTTCAAGAGGTCCACGGTTTGACCCTGCGCGCATGTCGCTATGCGCGCTTTCCCTTACCTCGTAGCCTAAGATGATGCCTTCATCCAACCCTACTCAGGGGTTGAACGTTGTTATTACCCAATTCCTTACTTGTGCTTTAATTTATACTTATCAAAAAAAGGCATTCATATGGGTGCACACAGTAAATAGACAATATATTTTTGATTTACATCAAACATGCATTAATCCAAGAATAGATACACAAATTGGTAATAAAAAATTTCTTTATTAATCTCTTCTTCGGTTACAGACTCGACTCCACATTGTGCACTCAACTGCAGAGCCTTCTCCTACTCTACGACCCAAGACACACTTAGTCACTTAGAATCGATCTTCTCTTCTTGCTTCCTTCTTCCTATTAGTTCTATTTTACACTTAGAGCCTCACTCTATTTATACAATCCCATGGTCCGCGGACCATGGGTAGGCCAACATTATATTACAAAACTAGGGCGGACAACCTTGCGACTCTATCATACATTTCGCGCTACGTGCACGCAATACGCGGGGTATTTACAACAATATTAGGTCAAAACTTGGGCTTTGAGCCCAAAAACATGCCTTGGGGGGATTCCATGCCCAACAGGCTCCCAACACAAACATCATGACTCACCCTCAAGTCACTCTGTCAGCGCGGCGATCTTTGCACGGAGTCCCTCCAACTTTTCTCAAACTATATTGAGGTTTGCAACACACTGAGATGCTGCTTGCTGAATTTGCTACATGCGCTGTTTTGAGACCTCTGTGTCTGAACTGTTTCCATACTTGCGTGCTTTAATTTATACTTATCAAAAAAGGCATTCATATGGGTGCGCACAGTAAATAGACAACATATTTTCGATTTACATCAAACATGCATTAATCCAAGAACAGATACACAAATTGGTAACAAAAAATTTCTTTATTAATCTCTTCTTCGATTACAGACTCAAATCCACATTGTGCACTCAACTGCAGAGCCTTCTCCTACTCTACGACCCAAGACACACTTAGTCACTTAGAATCGATCTTCTCTTCTTGCTTCCTTCTTCCTATTAGTTTTATTTTACACTTAGAGCCTCACTCTATTTATACAATCCCATGGTCCGCAGACCATGGGTAGGCCAACATTATATTACAAAAATAGGGCTGACAACCCTGCGACTCTATCATACATTTCGCGCTACGCGCCCGCAATTCGCGGAGTATTTACAACAATATTGGGTCAAAACTTGGGCTTTGAGCCCCAAAACATGCCTTGGGGGGATTCCATGCCCAAATGGATCCCAACACAAACATCATGACTCACCCTTGAGTCACTCTGTCAGCGCGACGATCTTTGCACGGAGTCCCTCCAATTTTTCTCAAACTATACTGAGGTTAGCAACACACTAAGCTGCTGCTTGCTGAATTTGCTACATGCACTGTTCTGAGACCTCTGTGTCTGAACTGTTTCCATAAATCTGTACCGGTATATGTTTATAGTCCTGTGCCTTTGTCTGGCTCCTTGGAGCGCGAAGAATGTGCTTTTGCTGGCTAGTCATATAGTCGACCCACTCATGTAAGGCTTCAAGCGGCTACCATTCACTTTGCTTGGGAAGGGTTCTCCATTTAGTTTGACTAATTGGACCGCGTCTCTGTTTGTGATCTCCTTAACCATGTATGGTCCCAACCAATGCATTCTGAATTTTCTCAGAATTTTTTCAAACTTACTATCATACATCAACACTAAGTCATTTACCTTGAATGTGTGCAACTTAATATGGCGATCGTGCCAGAACTTTTCACGCTGCTTTTGTACCCGTTGATGAAAACCAACCAAGAACCGTTCCTCCTCTAGTTCTTCCAATTGTGAGAGCCTTTCCTTGAGAGGTTCACGGTCCGTCATTCCTGTGAGCGTTGCTATGCATAGACTAGGCATGATATATTCCATCGGCATTATAGCTTCCACGCCATAAACTAATTGAAAGGGTGTTTGTCCCATCAGTTTCTTGCACGTTGTCCTATAAGCCCATAATACTACAGGTACGCGCAGGTCCCAATCGTTTTGCTGCATGTTTCACACTTTGGTTAGCGCAGTCTCCAGTATTTTGTTGAACGCTTCTACTGTCCCATTGGCATGTGGGTGATACGGTGTGCTTTTCTGATGATACATCAGGAACTCTTCTGTGAGCGTGCTGATGGTTTCATTAAGTAAATGTGTACCGTGATCACTAATTAATATCTTCAGACATCCAAATCGGGTCAACACGTGTTCAAACAAAAACTTCATAGCCGTAGTGGCCGTGCAGTATTTGATCGGCAGTGCTTCTGTCCATCGTGTCACGTACTCCGTCATGGTGATGATGTAGCACGTGCTCATTTTTCCCTGAGTTTTGATAGGTCCCACAAATTCGATTGCCCATTTCTCGAACGGTTGCAGTGTCATTTGGGGATTCAATGGCATCTCGTCCCTCCGCGATGGTTTTCTGGTCCTTTGACATATATCGCAGGCCTTACAGTGTGCTTTCGAATCCTGGTGAAGGGTTAGCCACCACAACCCTGCGCAAAGAATATTTTGTGCAGTCGCTTGTCCTACATAGCGTCCTCCTTCAGCGCCCCCATGTGCTTCCATGAGGATTTGACTTTGTTCAAATTTAGGTACGTACCTTCACAATATCTCATCATTTCCCATTTTATATAGGTTCCCCATGATGATAGAAAAGTCCGTCACGCGCAACACCAATTACTTCTTATGTTAGATAGAGTATTCCTTCCTCCAAACTAGTAGGTTCCTCGCCTATCTCAATACGTGACAAGTGATCCGGTCCTACGTTCAGGCGTCCAGGGTTTACCATGACCTCAAAGTCATATTCTTGGAACAATAAGAGCCACCTACATATGCGCCCCCGCAACACAGGCTTATTGACCAAGTACTTTAGCGCGGAATGTTCTTAATACATTTTGAAATGTCCTCCTAGCAAGTAGTGCCGCTATTTTTGGAGCGCATACACCATCGCCAACCCCTCATGCTCAGTTGTGGAATAGTTCTTCTCAGCTTTGGATAATCTATGACTTGCAAACATGATAGGGTGATCCAAGCCTTCTCCACCTTCTTGTGTGAGCACTGCTCCTAGCGTAATACATGACACGTCAACATGGACATGAAACTCCACATCCCATTTTGGGAAGACCAGGATTGGAGCGGAGGCCAATTTCCCCTTTAGGACATCTAGGCTCTTCATGCAATCATCATTCCAAAAAAATGTGACATCCTTTTTCAATAATTTCTCCATCGGCGCGGTGATTTTGGCATAGCTTTTGATGGACTTCCTATAGTACCCTATGTGTCCCAAGGTAGCGCGCATCTGTTTAACACTTTGCGGTGCTTCCAAATTTAGAATCACTGCAATCTTCATAGGGTCCACCATCAGTCCCTTTTTGTAGACCACATGTCCCAATAGGTTCCCAAAGGGAATGAGGAATGTGAAATTCTTAAGGTTCAACACAAATTGGTGTCGTCAAGTATCGAGAATCAAGCGTAAGCTTGCTATGTGGTGTTTAACCAATCCAAAGATAGTCCAATCATCTAGATATACCTCTAGGAACTTGTGGATGTATTCTTTGAATGCCACAACAACGATGCATGAAAAGATGGCTGGCACGTTCTTCAAGCCAAAAGGCATAACGATGTATTGAAAGCATCCCCATTCCGTCACGAAGGTTGTCTTGCTCCTATATTCCGATGCGATTTTTATCTGGTGGTACCTTGAGAACCCGTCCATGAAAGAGTATGCTTCTTGTCTGCCAACATTTTCCAATACTTCATCTATGAACGGTGTCAGAAATGGGTCGTGTACACAAGCGTTAGTCAACTTCCTGAGGTCCACGCATATTCTTATCTCACCCTTCTGCTTTTTCTCTTGCACTACCATAGGGCTCACCTAGTCGGATTCTTCCACCGGCTCAATAATTCTGGCTGTGAGCATTTTGTCTAGTTCTATGCAGGCCTTTTCCTTATACTTCGGATTCAAGCGGTAAGGCCTCTGCTTAACCGGCTTTGCATCGGGTTTCAGAGTGATATTCATCATTCCTAAGTCACCAACGATCTCTTTTAAGTCCGTAATCTTGGTCAGGAATAAGTCTTGGTGCTCGTGGAGTAACTCAATGACCTTATCGACTGTGGCAACATCCAAATAATCACCAAGCGTTGCATATTTTGGTTCAGCCTCCGTCCCAATGTTTACCTATTTTGTTTTTAGTGGCACAATGATGTCAGGATCTTTGATCAATGGTCCTTGAACCTCGTGACAGCCTTCAGTTTCTGGAATGTTAATTTTCCATGGATCCTCATCATCCTCCTCAATATTTACATTGTAACACTCTAGTGCGTAGCTCAGCTGGGTTTCCCATTTCGGCTGAAGCACTTCCATTGGCTCCTAGGGTATTTTGAAGATAGCTACTTTTACTTCTTGTAGCACATCATCAACAGTATCCCACCAATGATCCTCAAACATGAAGGTTAACAGGAATCCTTTGTGCAATATATCCCATTCGCTCGTGCCATGGCAGAGCTCCATCTTAATATACCAATTCATGGCTATGATATCCAGGGTATAATAGAACAAATGCACCCACTCAGGTTGTTGCTCTTCCCCATAGACCTTAGTCCATTTTGCGAGGTGCGTACGTGGGTCATCCCATCCATCATACTTGTCTGTTATCCGCATATGAGGTTTCCCAAATCATAGGCATATCAATCGCCTGCATTCCTGCCAGTCCTAAAAATTCTGCTGGTGCGTACCCCCCCACCTTGCGGGCGTAGTGCACAGTGCCCATTTCAGAGCATCAAAACGCTGCTGTTCTGATACTTCTCTTTCAAATTTATTCAGGAAATCATCTACTGCGATCATTCCGTCATACATAGGCAGGTCTCTTGCCTCTTTTTCTACATAACACAGTGACCTTATCATCATGTTGCAGTTGAGTGTGGTTCCCTCGTGTAACTGGTTCTACCATCCTTCTATCTCCTCATCCAAGTCTGATGTGTAGGAGCTTTCGCACTCCCACGAAATCCTGCCATCTGCCGTTGGATTTACCCAATCCTGCTCTCACGTGGTTATCTTGTAGATACAATCTAGATCATTGTTGCTATCGTAGTCACGCACTAGCTCTGTGTAGCGCAATCCTTCCGTAGGATTTAGAGGTACCACTATGCGTAGTGACTTTTTCTCAAAAATCATTTTACGCTTCTTTAGATTTATCACTCCATTCATGTCAGTGGCCCAATCTATTCCCAGTAGCACAAGATAGGGATTTTTGTCATCAACAATCTATACCACTTTGAAATCTACAAGCGCGCTCGCACCTTCGATATCTACCATTATTCCCTGTAATATTCCCATTGGTAGGATCTTTTGCTGGTTTGCCATTATCAATTGAATAGGAGACCATTGCAACGCGGGCTTGCCCATGTGATCCCATGTATGCTTTGGCAGAATGTTTGTGTCCGACCCTAGATCCAAAATCACTTGATCCATTTCATATTCCCTAATTTGCACAGTCAATCACATCTCCCTTCCTGTTTGTGTTGCGTGTTTTCCGAGCTTCCGGACTATGCGTGGTTCTCTAGGTCCCATACATCTAGTGATGAGTTCTTGCAGCCCTTTTAACGTTTTTTAGTTGCCCAAAAACTTCATGCATGTCTCTAGAAAGGTAGTGAGCATTGATGGGTCCATATCTGGCGCTAGTTGGCCTTTACTACCTGAAGTGGAGGCCTTTGTGAAGCTCTTCTTAGCTTCCATGAATGTCTCCTTCGCGTGCTCCAAATCAAACTCTGGTTCCTTTGTTGGAGCCTTATGAACCCAAGCACTCTCTTCGGGTTGCTTGCCCTTGTCATCTCCTTTCGTGATACCACTTCAGAGAACGATGTTTACATTCGGGTCCTCCTCGCGTGGCTCAAACCTCATCATTTGCAAGTTCTAAGTCGGGGAAGGTTGGAGTGTTCCTTTATTGCACAACCTTGCTATCAGTGTGGGGCAGTCCTCTGTCTCATGATCAAATTGGGTACAATATAAACATGATGCCCTCATCGGATTTGTACAATCACGGGCATAATTCCCTGGCCCTCCACAATTGTAATAGATCAGCTGTCCGCGACCCCTTCCTGGTCCCATTCCACCTCGACCTCGTCCGCGCCCTTGAAACCCAGTGCGCGCCATCCCTGCATTTTGATCGAGGGCTCGCATTTTGGTCTGAACTCTGTAGGTAGGAGTCTGATCCATCATCAATTCATAACTTCTACAGGTACACTCATCATGGCCTACTGACCTGCAGAAATTACAGGACAACTACTGAGACATCTACGTATACTTCTGTAATAGATGACAATTATCTATAGCATGCTTCCCTCTTATATGACAAATCATGCACCATAATGCAGGTGGCACGCTCGGCCCTGCTTGTGCCTCTGGTCTCAATGACATTGGCCCTCCTCCCGCCAGGTAGTTTGTGAAGACTGGACAATGGTCCTTGTCATGTCCATGGCCTTTGCACTGTATGCACCATACCTCCTTGCGCGCTTTTGGGTGAGCTGTCCTATCTTGTTTCAAGCTTTGCATCTCAAGGCACAAGTTTTTCAACTGCACATGGATCTATTGGACTCCTAAATTAGGATCTTATATCAGGGTCTCGTGCAATCTCATTGCGATATTCAAAGCCTCGGCTTGAGTTGACAGCTTCTGTTGTGACAACGCATTCCTTAGATGCGGCGTTAGTGACAAACCGTGCGCGGTGTTGCCCATGCGTCAAGGTCATGTTGGCTTCATCAATCATACACTTCAGTCTCTGATCCAGCTCCCTGGGGGTCTCACTTGGAAGCACCATGATTTCCTTAAATCCGATAATCGACCGTGTCTCTGATTTTGGCCTGCTAAATTCCCTGTTTAGTGCAGCTTGGATATCCGTGATCCCTGCATTTGGATTGTCATTGAAATGCTTAATGTACCATGTCAGTGCGTGATCCTGCAAGGTGCTAACCAGTGTTTCCTTCTTGATATTATCATCCGTGACTCCTTGCGCTTCCCATACAACCTTTACTACGAACCAAAATTGGTCCAGATCTTCATTCCCTACTCCTTTGAATATCGACAATTTTATTGCGCTCTCCATATTGAACTGTGGTGGTGGGGGAGGTGGTGTGGGTGAAGATGGGAGTGAAGATGGTGAAACTTGTGGTGGTGGAGGTGGGGGTGGTATGCACGGGATTCACTACCTTATCAGATTGATCGCACTTCTCGGTGAAACTTTCGTGAGCTCTTCCTCACTTTCTCGTGGAGGTGAAATCAAGGGATTAGTCTCTAATTCTTTGCTACCTTCATTTCTGTAGATTCTCCCACTTCGCGTAGCCCAAAGCATCAATTTATTCGCATAACCCACTTTTCACACAGTAGCATTTTAATCCAAGTGTTCAAAGATTTAATGTACTTACCTTGCGGTCCTTTGAGGAAGCGTCATTCCTCCTTGCTGTCGCTAACTGACGTATCTACCATGGACTCGGTGATAAACCCTCCTATAATTCGATCGAGCCACTGGTCCATAGCGCACATGATATTATCTCTTGATGCTTCTAGTCTGCACACCAACTCTGGAGTCCACACAATAGGTTTGTCGAGCCTACACCTTCCTTGACTGTCTGCTAGCCTCGCGATCCACTCATATAACTCAGAGGAGAAGGATGCAAAGAAAATTTCATGGATTTCCGTATCTAATTAGCGCTCTAACCACTGTTGCTTTGATACTCACAGATTCCTATTTTCCTGTGCAATGAACTCGTGAATCTTTTTGTCCAACCACCCTTCAATTTCTTTCTTTGTCGGATTCCAACGCCACAACATTAGACATCTCTTATGCAGATCTCGGTCCCGGCAACAGAACCATTTTTTGGCTTCTAGGGGCCTGACCCAGGTTCAGAGGTGATTTAGCCAAACAAATCCCAGTACTACTGGCTGTTTTGGCAATAGCCTGCGGAGCGCGGGTTGAGGTCTCACCCGAAGTAGTATGGGAGGGTGCTAGAACTAGGTTTCCGCACCTTGGAGATGTCTTATGAGTTCAAGAGGTCCACAGTTCAACCCTGTGCGCACGTCACTATGCGCACTTTCCCTTACCTCACAACCTGAGATGCTACCTTTGTGCAGCCCTACTCAGGGGCCGATTGCTGTTATTACCTAATTCCTTACTAGCATTCCAATGTTAGTTGATTATTTTAGCCTATTTGCGTGCTTTAAGTTATAATTATCAACAAAAACCATTCATATAGGTGTGCACAGTAAATAGACAGTATATTTGTGATTTACATCAAACATGCATTAATCCAAGAACAGATACACGAATTGGTAACAAAACTTTTCTTTATTAATCTCTTCTTCGATTACAGACTCGACTCCACTCTGCACACTCAGCTGCGGACTACTAGGCTGTTGCGCACTCAGCTGCAGAGCCTTCTCCTACTCTACGACCCAAGACACACTTAGTCACTTAGACTCAATCTTCTCTTCTTGCTTCTTTCTTCCTATTAGTTCTCTTTTACACTTAGAGCCTCGCTCTATTTATACAATCCCATGGTCTGTGGACCATGGGTAGGTCGACATTACATTACAAAACTAGGGCGGACAACCTTGTGACTCTATCATACATTTCACGCTCCGTGCCCGTAATTCGCAGAGTCTTTACAACAATATTGGGTCAAAAATTGGGCTTTGAGCCCCAAAACATGCCTTGGGGGGATTCCATGCCCAACACTAAAACAATAAAGGAATTAAGCATGAAGAAACCATGGAGAAAAACAAAAGAAGTAAAAAAAATTAGTTGGTAGGAAAAATAGCAGACATAATGATGGGAAAAATTTCCATACAAAAATATGTAGATCCAGGAAGTCCAGTTGTAAAAAACATATCAATGGAGTTGAAATTTCATATACATTGATTGATTTAGGAGCAACAATAAACATCATGAGCAAACAGACCATGGAATAGCTCAAGCTTCCTAATATTCTTTATACACCTATATTACTGCAATTGGCAGATAGATATGTAATCAAATCAAATGGTGTGTTAGAAGATATTTCAGTGTGCTTAGACTCTTGGGAGTACCCCGTTGATTTTATGATCTTAACCCCTAAGAAAAATCTAGGAGGACATCCACTTATATTAGGAAGACCTTGGCTGGCTATAGCTGATGCTTTCATTAGCTGTAGATATGGTGATATGTATATCTCTGATGGTAACTCAACTAAGAAATTCACTCTATATCCTCCAGCAATAACAATCACAGATATAGATGACAAAGAATGGATTGATGATGAAAATGATATTCAACCTCTCTTTACTATTTCAACCATTAGTGAAGATATTCAAATCTTAAATATAATGGAAAATTTTGAATCATCTCCAGAATATGAACATGATCAATTTCAAGAAAAATCTAATACTGAATATTTTTTATCTAGGCAGATGTCTCTTTATTCTATGGAAGAATTTGGTAGCTCTACAGTTGAAATTTTTTCAGGAAAAACATTGAACATAAACAATAACTTGGAAAAATTACAACAGGAAAAGCTAATCAAAACATTACAACAACATTCTTCTGCATATCCATGGGAGTGCACTGACATGAAAGGAATTAGTCCTAAGACTTGTATACATCACATCTACATTGAGGAAAATTGTAAACCTATCAGACAACCTCAAAGAAGGATGAATCCAAATCTTAGGGAAATTGTGAAAGAGGAGTTGCAAAAATTGCTGAATTTAAACTTCATTTACCCAATTTCAAACAACGAGTGGGTTTCTCCTCTTGTCATTGTGCCTAAAAAGAATGGTAAATGGAGGGTATGTACTGATTATCGAGAATTGAATAAATCTACTTTAAAAGATCATTTTCCTTTGCCCTTTATATATCAAGTGTTAGATACATTAACAGGTAAGAAGTATTTCTCATTTTTGGATGGCTTTAGTGGTTATAATCAAATTTAGGTAGCACTTGAAGATCAAGATAAAACCACATTCATCTATCCATGGGGAAATTATGCCTACCATGTACTTCCTTTTGGATTGTGCAATGCACCTGCAACATTCCAAAGAGTAGTAATAGGAATTTTTTCTGATCTAATACATGATTGTAAAGAGGTGTATATGGATGACTTTACAGTTTATGGGAATACATTTGAAGAAGCTTTAAAAAATTTGGAAAAATTTCTTAAAATATGTAAGGAAGCAAACCTTTCACTAAGCCATGATTTTTTTTTTATTTTTTTATTTTATGATGTTTACAGAAGGGATTGTTTTAGGACATCACATTTTAGGAGATGGAATTAAAGTTGATAAATCTAAAGTTGAAGTCATCTCTAAACTATCAATTCCAAGTTGTCAAAAGGATGTTAGAAGTTTTCTAGGATTCACAGGATACTATAGAAGGTTTATAGAAAATTTCACTAAACTAACATCCCCACTCTTCAAATTACTCACCAAAGAATGTGAATTTAATTGGAATCCTAATTGCCAGTTGGAATTTGAGACTTTAAAAGAATTTTTTTTGAAGCACCCATCTTAAGAAGTCCAAATTGGAAACTACCTTTTCACATTTCAATAGATGCTTTAGATACAACTTTGGGAGTTGTATTAGGACAAAAATATTTGATCCCCTATGCCATATATTACACAAGCAAGAATTTGACTCCCACTAAGTTAAATTACATTGTAATTGAAAATGAATTCTTAGCTGTTGTTCATGCTATCAACAAGTTGAGACATTACATAATAGGCTATGAAACCTTTTTTCATACAGATCGCTTTGCAATTAGGTACTTAATGAATAAACCTATTACTAATGGCAGAGTTACATGGTGGTTATTACTCCTACAAGAATTCAACATCACTGTTCTAGAAAGACCTGGAAAACAAAACATAGTTGCTGATTTCTTGTCTAGAATTCAAAATATCAAAGATGCCACTCCAGTTGAAGATAAATTTCCTGATGAATATCTTTTTGCAGTAACTACTCAGACCCCTGGTTTGCAGATATTGCTAATTACTTAGTCACAGGAAAATTACCTTCACATTTGTTTCCTAAGGAGAAAAGAAAAGTCATTCAAACAAGTGCAAGTTACTCATGGATTACTAATGAATTGTATAAAACAGGTCTAGGTCTCATGATCAAAAGATGTGTTCGAGAATATGAAATGCCTGAAATTCTTAAGGCATGTCATGATGAACCTTGTGGTGGACACTTTGCTGACAAGAGGAAAACCTATAAAATCCTTCATTTAGGATATTATTGGCCCTCCATCTTCTAAGATGCCAAAGAATATGTCAAAAGGTTTGATAGCTACCAAAGGGTAGGAAAACTTGCTCATTCAGATGAAATGCCACTACAAACTCAGGTACTCATTGAACCTTTTGAAAAATGGGCCTTGGATTTTTTTGGACCAATTAATCCTCCATCTAAACAAAAGAAGTATATTTTGGTATCCACTGATTATGTCACTAAATGGGTAGAGGCTAAAGCATTACCTTTTGCTAATGAAAAATATGTAGTTAATTTTCTTTTTGAGGACATCTTCACTCGTTTTGGTGTTCCAAGAGAAATTATGACAAATCTGGGATCTTAATTTACATCTAAAATGGTGGAAAGGCTTGTGGAAGATTACAAGATCAAACACAGAAAGTCTACTCCTTATCATCCATAAGCAAATTGTCAAGTTGAATCTACCAATAAGGTGATTGAAGGAATTCTCACTAAGAATGTACATCTACACATAAGAGATTGGGCAGAAAGGTTTCTTGAAGCCTTATGGGCCTACATAACTACATGGAGGAACACAACATAGATTGGAGCAACTCAATGAGCTTGATGAAATTAGGCAAGATGCAGTTCAAAGAATCAGTTTCGTCCAGTAGCAAAGGGCTAAGTTTCAAGCAGGGGATTGGGCACTTTTGTTCAATTCAAAATTCAAATATTTTCAAGGAAATTTTCAGACTCATTGGCTTGGGCCATACGAGATTGAATAAGTCTTTAATAATGGAGCAGTGAGAATAAGGACAATAGATGAAAGAAAGGTACCTCTTCTTGTGAATGGTCAGCAGTTGAAGATATATCATAAGCCAATTTCAAGAGAGGATTTTGTCAAGATTTTCCAAGATAACACTGAAATGAAGTTGGTGAAGAAGAATTCTTCTTCTCCACTAATTTAGCTTTTATTTTTCCTGTATAAATACATATATAAAAAAAAAATCATAAAAAAACATAAAAAAATAATAAAATGTATAAGTGTGAAAATCAATTATTAATTGGCATACTTATAAAGAAAATACAGGGTGAAAATTAGAGATTTTTGACATCCTATATTTTCCATTTCCTTTCTGTTATAAGTAGTGACATAAAGCTACATTCATTTGGAGTTCATAATCTAGAAATTCATTTCATTTTACAGTTTCATTTCATCTCACTCCACTTTCATTCCATTTCACTATCATATTCCATTTCCATTTCATTTCACATTCATGTTCCATAGCCATACTTCATTTTTATCATGTTCCACAACTGATTCCATTCTGCAGCTAATTTTATTCTGCAGCTATATCTCCTTCAGTAGCTCTCGCATAATTATACAACTTACAAACAAATGATGATTGTAGGAAATTGAAGAATCTTGTTTTGAAGACCAATATGATAAAAGGGTACCTATGGATCAACACCAAAGAAAACAACAAACGAAAAGGTTAAGTTCTAAAAGGTAAAGTGCAAAAATTTATTTTAAATAGCAAGGTTAAAACATAAAGCATATATAATATGGATATTCATATGTTTCCTTGACGAATCATCATTTGATTTGATTGCAATCTCCATCATACTACATATCCACCACATCCTCCATATTTTGTCACATAATGGTCCATAATTAACTCCCTCGTTGTTATTAACCATCATGAATATGACGTGACATACTTGTCTACGTTTATCCAAAACCCATGCCATCTACTGATTTCAAACAAACCTACAGTTCCTTTCACCATATTCGTAGTCAGTTCATTTCATAAAACTAGGAAGGGTAATTTTGAAGGTTGAGAAATCTGCATAGTAGAGGGCATGGGGCTAATTTTCATATCAGAACTGGTAGGAGAAAAGTACATGGAAGGATACCCACAACTCAAAGAAATGTTGCAGAAAGCTGGATAGCTTAAAGTCATTGAGAAATTTGATGGTTTTCATAAGGAGATTACAAAATCCTTTGCTCGATATTTTGATGGCACAAAGGTAGAAATTGGAGATATCAAGTTTGCAGTGACAGAGTCCTTCATAACCAAGGCTACAAAACTTCCAAGGCATGGTGAAATATGGTTCAAGAACAAGGAGTTCCACAATAAATCATAGAAAGTAATACTCAAAAAACCAAGTATGGATGTCTATATTTTTAGAAAAGGAATTCCCATTTCAACTCTTAAAAGTGAGTGGAGGAACATGCTCTTGATATTACAAAATTTTATCACTTGTGAGGGGAGATTTGGTTGCATGTATGTCTACCATATCTATTTACTGATGAATTTATTAGAAAATGGAGAAATCAATATTCCTTTCTTCTTGCTAAATAGTTTAAGAAGGATGGCCTCAAATGTGCAAAAGAAAATAGATTTCATAGATAAAACCATGTATCATCATGGGCTGATAAAGATATTGATTGAGTTTCATTTAAAAAGCATAGGAGATACCTGGAGAATTTCCTTATTAGAAACCATTTCCAAGAAGCACTAGAGTCCCCTAAAGAAGATAATGTCTGAAGAAGTAGAAGAAAGAAGACTGGTATAACTATTGAAAACAAACCAGAGTCTTCATTACAGAAAGATGATGAAAAGTTAATCTCTGAAGAACTGACAGAAATCAGGAAGCAAATCAAGGCAAGAGGGAAGATAATAAAGGAGAAAAAAGTCACAAATGAGGAGAATGTAAGTCCTCCACAACTTAGAAGAAGCTCTAGACTCCGAGGTTTGGTAAAGAAAACATCATCAAAAGGGACAAAGTTTATAAATTTAGATGAGGAAACCCCAGAAACATCTCTTGTTAACATCTCTTCTGCACACAGTCCTCAAAATTCTCCTGTTCATCATTTTGAAGGTAGCCCAAGCAAAATATCTCCAGGCATAGACCTAGTGCAGCAACAAATATATGATTATATAGAATCAATGGAGAAGAGAAGTGCCTCAATGAACCCAGAACCTTCTGTCAATCCACAAGAACCTCTAATTGATACTCTCAAACAGGAAATTTATGAATTAGAGATATTGAATAGACATATCAAATAGGAGAATGAAACCTTGAAGGAACAAAATAAATTGGACAAGGCAATTCACGATAATACCATTTTGCATCTAGGACTGTGGTATAAGAAAAATAGGAAATTGAAAAGAAAGAATAAGATTTTGAACAGAGCAACCATTAACCTTAAGTACAAGCTTCTTATGAGAAAGCCCAGAATGATAGTCACTTAAAAGAAGAGCAAAAGAAGGAAATTGGATGTACTAGTGGAGGTGTCTGAGCAAATGCATTAGGGAGGAAGAACTCACATTTTTGGCAAATTGCATGAGGATATGCAATGATTTTGCAGTGGGGGTATGTTGAACCTCAGAATTATCCTCTCCTTGACATTTTTTCTCACCTTTTTCTCTCACTTTCTCATAAGATTACATACCCAATCAATGATAAATGCTAGGTTTTGTCTTAGGGAAAGAATTAAAATTATCGCCATATTATATTTTCATGTTCTTGCTATTTGAACAAATTTTTGCAAATTAGCTACAGAACGTAGCCTATTCTGCAGCTAACTATGGATTCCGTAGCTAATCTCATGGTTGGCAGGTTCCAGGTGTCAAATGAAGAATTGGGCCACATGGACATTTCTAGAATCATCTCCACATGGATTCTATCCTATTCACTCGGTCCAGATCGATGGAAAAACAAGCCTAAGGTCATGGTCAAAGATGGAGTCAAAATACATTATCTGGAAGTAGTAGGAATCTTGATTTTCTCTTTCATAGCTAATCAAGAGTCTAACAGTTTTGTTGCAAGTTTAATTCGAATTAGCCACCTGTAGCTGATCAGAAGTTTAAATAGTCCTATTGCAATTCGAATTAGCCACCTCTAGCAAGTTTATCTCATAAACAGTTATGTTATTTTCCTATAAATATCGGTTGCATGGAACTGAGAAGTAGTTAGAAGTTAGAAGGAATTACATTAAGTTCAGGCTTTTTGCTAATACTCTATATTCAGACTTCGTTTTGTTCATAACACAAACTTCGTGTTGTCAATGATCATTTAAAGTGCATCCTTAACTAGTTAGCATTCCAGCCACATCAGTTGCAGAGGCCCCTGCACTGAAGGAGGTTTTTCATTTTTTGTTTTCAGTTTAATTTCCATTACTCTGTTTTCAGCAAATTTGTTTTCTAATTTAGAATGATATTTCATTTTAGTTTTTAACCAATAACGTAAGGATAAAATCACAACCGTGCAACCTTGTTATTCTAAGATATTTCGTGGAGAAAAATGACTTTGTTTCCAAACTGAATTAAGATTGAAGTAATAAGAATACACAGTTGCTTAGTTTTCTTGTTGTTTTGTCATTCAATCTCTTAGAAAAAAATTGTCAATTAACTGTGTTAATGGATGTTTTCAAAAGCCATTTCAAGATGATGATGATCCTAAACTAAATGGTTAATTTTCTAATTCATACAGTGATTGAATTTACTCAGTACATTGTTAGTTTTACATGCTTTTACCTTTTTTCTTTCAGATCCTTAGTTGCATCACTGATATTCCCAAAAATCATTTCAAGGAGATTGATTTAATCATATTCCAAAATTGAATGGTTGAATGTTTAATGAATGCAATTACTGAGTTACCTTCTACATCAATTTCACTCTTGGTTTTAAGAATTAGATCCATTGATTAGGACTAATGATAAGATAAGATAAATGCTCCATTTTCTTATTAGGTTCTAACTAGCCAACAGTTCTTGGTCCATTTTTAGGAAATTAGATCAACTTAGGAACATTTCATTTCCTTTAAAATTCATTAGATCCACTTAAATTTTCTCATAGTTTCAGGTTGTACATTCTTAGATATCAAAGAACATAAACCCCACAAAAACAACATAAAATACAAAACAACGAAGTAAGAGAAAGGTTAACTAAGCACATATAGTGCACCACACTTCATCAGTTTACAAACCTCGGTTGATAATTTATGCAAGCAATTTAGTACACTTGACTAAACAATAATGATCCATGAGACAAAAACAAATGGATCCTTCCAAAATTTATGCACACGTGGGAGTATTGTTTCATGTCGCCGCACCTCTTAGCTGGAGGTATGGTTGCATGTTCTCTCTCGACCCACTTGGATCAAAATTCCCCCCTACTGGAGGTATCTACTTGGGTGGATGTCTCCACTCAACCTCCTCTCTGCTTCTCCAATTGTGGCTGCTCCACAACTTGTTGAGGCTGCTTATGAGGCTGCATGTTGAGAGGTAATTTATGCCTCCTCTCAACGAGCAAGTCTCTAACCTTTTCCTTGATCCTCAAGGATTTGCATGTATCTTGTACCTTAAGTGCATATAGGTTCTTGACTTGCACACCGATCTGTTTCACCTTTCCTATGGTGATGTGTCTAAGGAAAACCTTTCCTTCGCTAAATATGATATCGTAGCCACGATCTTCCAATACAACGATGGAATTAATATTCTTCTTTAGTCCTGAAACATAAATCACTTGTGTGAGTCTGAGAGGGGAGCTAGACTTCCTCTGAAAAGTAATTGTACCAATATCAATCACGCCATACCTACAATCATCTAAAAAATCTATGTTCTGCTTAAGGTCTTTCTCCTCCAAGTCACTAAAGATATCTCTATTCCCTGTCATATGGAATGAGGCACCACTGTCGAGATACCACATGACTCCCATTATAGTAATTTCCATGCATGCAATGAGAGTAAAATCAAGCTAAAATTGTGAACCTATAGATTCGCCTGCTACTGCTACTGCATGATCCTTCTTTCTTGCTTTCTTCTGTGGACATTTCATGGCATATAGCCCGAACTCGTGACAGTGAAAAAATTGATGTTGGATAAGTCTTTCTTCTTTCCCTCCTCACCTTGGGACTACTTTCCCTTGGATTTATTTCCTTTGTTGACTAATGCAAAGTCCTCTTCCACTTCATTGTATGAGGTTCCGTCTCTGGTGTTCCACCGAATCTCTTCTTGCACCAAGTAGGACCACAAATTCTCCCACTTTGGTAGCTTCTCCCTCCAATTTACCGAATCTTGGTAGTTGTGCCAGCTCTTGGGAAGGCCTAGAAGTGTTAGATTAACTAGATCATATTTAGAAACTATAACACCAACACTTCCAAGCTCATCCTGACATTGGGTGAACTTGGTAAAGTACTTTGGTATTATTTTGCCCTTCTCCATCTTGATTTTTCTTAACTTGTCCATCAGTGCCAACTTCCCGTGGTTAGCACTATTTGCAAACAGGTCTGTCAAGGCCTTCCACATTGCATATGGAGTCTCCTTATCGTGGATGTTCAAGACAATATGATCTTGAACTCCTTCTAGAATAATGCTTCTCACCTTTGCAACACATTTTCTCCACTCTGCCAGGGCTTGAGCATCAATTGGCTTAGGACTTTCAATGTCTATGAATTCCTTCAGCCCATTGTCTTCCAACATTGCCTCCATTCTTTCCTTCCAAGAAATATAGTTCAAACTACCCATACGAGAATATTTGAGTTTCAATCCGTAGAATTACTTCCTATTGACTCTGAATAATGATACTGCAAATTCGATTTTACCTGCAAAATATAACTCATATTATCCTCTTCTATAGTGATTTCTCCTTCGATACCATGTAGAAATTCCTTGTAGATTCAAACTGATAATTGTAATTTACTAAAACAATAGTTTTGAACCTACTCTACTCATCAATGGAAATAATTAAACGATTGCGAAATCATGAAGTATACAATAGAAATAATTCAATCAAAACTTTACATAATGATTTCCTGGGGAAATCCACAACTAAAAAGCCCAACTATCTGTATATTGCATTAGTCATAAAATATGAGAAGATTACAATGCTTTTCTCAAGCTCAAGCAACCTTTGCACTATCTCTATCTATCTCACTGCCTCCTATATAAGCATAGGCCAATACTTAAACTAATTTCTCGCTTTCCCAATTCCCCATTTCCTTGCTCTTTTTCCTTGGGAATTATACCCCTATTAATTAGGGGGATTCATCAATTGAAATTGCACAATCCTCATAGGTATTCCTCTGACTTCATGCATCACATGTACAATTTAGGTGATTATACAACTAATAGCACACTGTCCCTGAACTCCAATCTCAACTGGGTAACTCTTAGATATGACATGCATGAGTTATTTATGAGTGAATCATCAGTTAATTGGTTCATCACTACACACAACACCCCACTACTAGACCTTCCACGAGTTATTCCAATAGTTGGAACTATTTTAACTGAATTTAACTCAGTTAAACTAAATTAATTAATTACAACTCAAAAAAACTCATCCAGGGCTCTTATAAAGTAGGAGACACTCTACATGACTCAAGTTAGACCCTCAAATCGAATTAACTGAGCCAACTAAGTCAAATTAACTTAGTTAACTAATAAAAGTTGTCATGTGATGTGGAGTTACAATTTTAATCCTAATTTCATTGAAGGACAAATTAAATTAGAATATTTCTTGATGCCATTTTCAACTTTTCTTGTTGCAATTTTCAACACACACACACACACACATATTAAAACATATGAAGTTGGCATTTATTTATTTATTTTATATATTTTTTCCCAAATTTTTTTTTTGATATGCAATCTTACATTATGCGTATGCATTTCCCTTATACTGGGTTGTAGAGTGTCTCTTGATACAATAAAAATAAAAATAATAAAATAAAATAAAATAAAATATAAAGTATACAATATAAATTATAAATTATAAAATATAAAATATAAAATTAATAATTATAATTAGTTATAATTAATAATTAAACTGATCTAACTCCATCTTAACTCTGGATCTACCAAGCACCAAAAACATTTAATCCCTCTTGGCACTTGGTAGATCTGGAGTTAAGATGGAACTATGCTAGTTTAATACAAATTTTATAATTTAATAATATCTAAAAATAATTTAATATTAATAAAAATAATCAATATTAATGTAGGGTAGTTAAATTTGACCATCAAAATTTAACGTAGTAATAAATCTATTATAAAAATTATGTGTGTGGTCCATTAAAATAATTAATATAAAATATAACTATATATAATAATGAATTAATAAATGTAAATAAAATTCAATAAACCCATTAAACACTTTAACAATAATTGTGCCGAGAGGCACTCTCAACCCAGTAATGTCCCGGCATGTAAACATTTTGACTTAGTAAAATTAAATAAAATTAAAAAAATAAAATAAAATAAAATAATTAATTAAAATAAAATTAATAATTAAAATAAAGTTGAGGTAAAATAGTTGGTGATGTTTCTGATCTTTCTTAGCATACCCATATCATATTCGTGGGAAAAAGTTTGTTTTATTGGCTTTTTGCTCATAAATATGTGGAATTTTTCTTTGATACTCCTTCAAGTTTCAATTCTCGGTCCACACACCAGACCCTTGAGCTAGATACTTGCATTGAGCTCAGAATTGTGGGTTTCCATTTCAGGGTATTTTTTTCATTATCGTGGCTAGCAGATTCTCATTATGGCATGCCCTTCCTCTGGTAGAGGCACCATGACAGGAGAAGGTAGGGAACGAAGCCGATGTGGAGGCAACTAGCCCAAGCCACATCTAGCTTGGGGTTGGGGCCATAAATTGACCTCTGGACTTATTCATGTAGCGAACCAGGCTTATTACAATGGTAATTAGCCTCAGATTTGACATCTCATATCTTGGTGGGAAGCATAACTGAATCAATAGGTTGCACATGAAAATTGGGATGTCGAGGAATGGAGCGAACTGGTGCCAGACCTTGGTCATACCAGGGGTCGGTCCTATCAGTATAAAAAGACTGTCTACCTCTATTGGATAATGAAAAATATCGTGGTAAGAGCCCTGACGACTCCTGTAGTTGGCCCTCCCAAGACCAATCCCAAACTTCAGGAAATTCATAAGGAATTCCAAATTATTCAACTACAGATTTAGTAATAGAATGATGACCTTAGCCACATAGAAGAGAATATTCCTTGCCTCCCTCAGATGAAGTTACCTAGTTCAAGTGCGGAAGATCCAACTCCAGTGGACTATTTTAATGATTAGTAGTATGTCATGCATAGTTTGATTTTCATTTTTTGTTGTGTATAGATTGAGGATTTGTAGACTTTGATACTATGTCTTAGATATTTATATATTAGGAGACTTAAGGATACTAAGACATATATAGCTATGCTAGGCAATCTTAAATTATTTTTCTTCTAGATGACTTATAATGTAGGAAGGTGGCCCACAGATCTGGTTTCCCAACGGGAATATTGAGGCCACCTCACCACCTAATCATGGATGTAATCTACTCTTTTTTTTATGAATGAATAAAGAAGGTCCTGGCAAACTTACAAAAAAAGAAAAAAATTGAGGTAAAATAGCCAATTTACCGTTTGTGGTTTCTTCGCTCTAGGTTTTGACATCCCATGTTTTTTCCCATGGTACTATTATCTAAATATATACTACCGACCTAGATCCATATAAACTCTATATCTACCAAGAGGGTTCAAATCTATTGAGATGAAAACTTGTTTTAGAGTGAAAAGAGATTTGATCCCTCTTGACACTTTGTAGATCCAAAGTTAAGATGGATTCTAGGACGGTTATAATAAATAATATATATGAAAATGTCCATATGAATTTATAAGTCAAATTAAAAAAATAGAAATAAATAAATCAATAATTAAACATTATAATTTATAAATGGATTAATAATTAAAGGTTATGACACCTTTTATCATGATTATGAATTAAGTTTGGATAGTGTAATTAATTACTAGTCGTGTGTGGCTATAGAAAATTTGTTGAACATCTAACTATTCCGATAATTTTAAAATATTAAATATGTCTATGATTAATATGGATATTTTAATTTTAAATTTTCTTAGTTACCTCAATTTGTTGAGATGATAGAAATTATTATTAACTTGAATGATGAAATAAAAATTTTGAATATTGTAAAATGGCAATGTAACAACGTTGAATGGTAGAAAATGTGGATAATAAGAATATAGTCAATTACAAATAGTCTTCATTATGATGAATCTCAAATTATTTTCTTCTACTATTCTTATTGTGACAATTGTTAGTTTTTCCATCTTTTCATATCGATCATGTGTTAAAAAATGTAGCAAGAAAGGCTCAATTTGACTTTAGCCTTAGTCAAATTGAGTAAATCAAATTTCCACATCAGCAGGACAACTTGTAGGCAGTTAACTAGTGTGACATGGCTCTTGTCACGTAGTTAGCTTAGTAAATTCAAGTTAGAGAGCTTGGAGTTCAATTATGCATGTGTGATTGCTAAATTTTAGCAATCCGATTCAATTATTTTCAGTTGTATTCAATTAACTAACCTTTAATCGTTGATAGAGTTAGTTGAAGGTTAGTTGTGGATTGGGACAACAACTTAACTCAGAGTTATGTGAGTTAACTGATCAATCAACCCAAAATAGATAGTGTATGCAAGGAATTAGAGTTCCTAAGCTGAAGTGGAGATGACAAGGAAATATAACATCAATTGTAGACTAGTTTTGAGTGTACATGTGTTGCATGAGTCAAAAGATAAATTCTTGGGAATTGCGCAATCTATTTGGAGGAAATTTATAGATTTTTAGGGGCTAATTTCCTTAGGATTTGTGTAAGGAAATAAGAGGCTTGGTGAGAAAATAACAGGCTAATTGTTGGCTAGAGCTTCTCATTAAGCAGGGAGAACAATTATTCTTTTGCAGGCTGAGCTCAGAGTTGGAGCTAGCAATTGTAATAGTTTCTTTATTGAATGATTAATGCAAAGATGCTTGAGGGTTTTTTTCCAGTTAGGTTCCCCTAGAAATCACTATGTATTTTTGGTTTTTATTATTGCATGTTATTCTAAATTATGGTTTCCATTCTGTAGATCAGTAGAGTAGAATTGTGCCTCTTACTTTTCAGTTTGAAATCATGAGTAGTAAGGAATTTCAAACTTGTCTCTCAGGAATAATCAGAGTCCTGAAATCACATTAGAACCAATATTTCAAACTTGTCTCTTAGGAATTTTGTTTTGGCAGCTTCAATGCAACAATTTTTCTTCAGGATCAAGAGAATGTCTTTCAACGAATTGAGTTTGGAGTATGCCCTGGAGGGTAAATCAAATTTCATATCTTGGAAGGATGGAATGGAAGTAGTGCTTAATGAAAATGGTGTGTTAGAATATGTTAAAACTATAATTTCAAAGCCCCAACTATCTGATGCACAATAATTAGCCCAATGGAAGAATGTCGTTGCAAAGGCCAAGAGTATTCTTCTGGAAGGTGTGAGAGACCATGTGGTCTCAAATATCCATGGAAAAGAGACACCATTTGCTATGTGGAATTGACTGACTGAGTTTTTCGAAAATAGTAGTGACCATAGAAAATGGCCCTGAAATACAAAATTTGAAACATAAGGATGCAAAAGAATGATACCATTCCACAATATCTCACAAGATTTACTCAAGTTCGTGATGATCTTGGAGAGGTTGGGGTGAATTTTGAAAAATATTACTTGGTGATCCTAGCTCTTCTAGTCCTTCCAAAATCGTGGCGCAACTACCAGACTCTATGAATGGAAGGAAACAATTATCAAATAAGGAAAGGTTGTGGCTCGATTTGGTTCAAGAAGAGTTTATGAGAAATAACAGAGATGGAAAATCATCCAAAGTTGAGGATGAAGATAATTTTGTCTTGGTTGGAAATGAAAATAAGGGAAATGGGAAGAAGACCTAGAGAAAATCTGAATCCAACCAAAATAATGGCAAGATTAAAGACTTGAGCAAGATAAAATGCTTCCACTGCCACAAATTCGGGCAATATGCAATAAAATTTCTACACAAGAAGTCTACCAAGAAGCTTTTAGGAGGAGTAGGAGGTGAAGCAATGGCTTCACAATTCGAATTAGACTTCACTCTAATAGAATGCATGGCCAACACCATGATGGCGAGTGTGTGGTACCTTGATTCCGGTGCCTCGTTTCATATGACAAGGTGCAAGGATTTTCTTAGTAGCCTAGAGGATAAGAATCTCCATAGGCATATCGAAATGAGGGATGATGGGAGGTACAATGCTATAGGAATTCATACTGTCACATTTGAGAGGGAGAAAGCCTCTCCTCTTTGCTTAATATATGTTATGTTTGTACTTAGGTTGGAGAAGAACTTGATCTCTGTAGCGGTATTGGAGGATCATGACTATGATGTTATTTTCACTAAAGGGAAATCCTTTCTGAGACACATAGCAACTAGGAAAATGACTCAGATTGGGGTTCAAGTGAAGAAACTATACAAATTTGAGGTGGGAGATTGCATTGCAGTGAGAAGTACACTTAAAAAAATGTAGAGTCGAGATGTTGGAGAACTATGACACAAGAGATTGGTTCATATACACCATGGTGCCTTAAAAATCACGCAACAAATTACCACTGGCCTCCCTAAAGGCACCCTTGACCAACAAGACATCTGCAAGGGTTGTACATTGGGGAAATATGTCAAATCCACTTTCAATAGTGGAGATAGTAGAGCACATGCAATCTTGGAGTGAGACTACTTTGATGTTTGTGGACCCTTTTCTACAACCTCCACAGCAAAAAATAAGTACTATGTTATTTTTATTGACGATCTCTCTAGAAAATGTTGGCTCTTGTTATGCAACCAACTCACAAAATAAAAGAAAAGATAGATCAACGACTTGAGAAATAACCTCTTCAAGGGGGAAACCTCCTTTACATCACATAAAAGAACAATTCTTCGATGAAAAAATGATAATACCTCCTTGTTATATATAGGAGTCTAAGGGGTCACGATATCACCAAAGCATACATAAAAATAATAATATAAGGGCACAATAATAACAATAGTGGGCTTCTGTGGGGCACCACAATAACAACATGGAGGATACATGGGCACAAAAATAAAAATAGGGGCTTACACTAACAATAACAGTAAGTGGGATACACTGGTATTATAGGGACCTAACATTTCCCTCTCCTTCAAAAGAGTGTTGTCCTCAATGCTTGAGCAATTTCATATGCTTCTCTATAAAATTATGATCCTCTCATGTGGAATTTTCGACAGGTAAGTTCTTCCACTTAATGAGATACTCTGAAATTAATAGATTCTGTATCTATCAGGTTCTTGTTTTTGTGACTGCTTCAGGCTTAAATGTGATTTTTCCTCCTTCGTCAAGTTTTGGCAACACTGTTTGAACTAGGAGCTTGTCACCAATAAACTTCTTTAAGCATGAAACATGGAAAATATGGTCTACTCGAGAAGATGCAAAAAACTACAAACGACAGATGCATTAGCACATGAAATCGACCATCGCGGGAATCACGTGTACTTCCGCACTGGTAGTGCTTTTGGGCTATTTTGGAGCGCCCTTCAGCGTGATTATTTGGCCAACAGACGCGATGAGGCAGAAACCTTTGGAAAAGTGGGTCATTTGGCAACATCAGAGAGCATGAGCATGAATGATTTTGGACTCATGACACAGTAGGAAGACTGGGATGAAGGCAGTGAAAAATTACTGTGTAACAGATGCCCCCTAAAGTATGAAGCCCGAGAGAGAGGGAGGGGTGAAATGCTTTACGAAACTGACTGAACTGGAACACCATCTAGAAGAACCTGCACACAAGTACAATTGATATCTCTGATAATGAAGTACATGTAGTCTAGGCATGGGCGCAACCATCCAAAAGACATACGAAATAGGTCTGTGGCATGGACGCAGCCATCCAGCCAATGAGACCATGATGAGGATAAAGGTATCATCGCAGCCATCCAAGAAGACTCAGGCATGGTCGCAGCCATCCATCAATGAGTCATGTAATCATAAAACCAATCAACGCAACCCAAACATGTGTGATCTGAGTTCGGGGTCTTGAACCCGTCCGATCATAGTACAAATTCTAACATGCGAATAGATGTGCTGAGGTCGAGCATGATAGAACATCGCTTGATTACCGATCAATGAGGAAAACCATTAACAAGCACGAGAGAAACCACCAATAATGCCAATGGCTCTCAAGGTACTCTCCAGCACAATCCATGAAGTGTGAAAAAGGAGCTGAAGTTGAACACTCGTGGAATCACCCAATCGACGACCAATGATGAAAGTCGATTGTCGGGTGCGAAGAACTTGCCATTGAGGCATGCAAGCTCTAAGGTAACAAAGGGTATCTCTAGATCAATCTTCTAGATAATGAGCTGGAGTCGATAGGAGACAACCTGTCGCAGGAGGGCCATAATGTTTCCCCCATCAATGAAACGAGATAAGGAATAAGTGGCAGATGGTGAAACAAAGTATCAGAGGAGAAGGCGAGGGTGTAAACTACAGAAGGATTATACTCTTGAACATATCGGTGACACGACTCCGGAGGGGGTGTGGCAGCATTCAGGAATCAATGGATCAGAGGTTCGAAGGAGACGGCATGAATCAAATGAAATGAGGCTAAATGACAACCCAAACCTACAGAAGGCCAATTGACGATGTGTGGATGTCCAAACCCGACAAGAAGCAGAATTGTCGATGTTCAAGAGTGACTAGCTACCAGAGACAATCAATGATAAACCTGTTGTTGAGTCCAACCTAGTAATAGTTTAACGAGCCCTAGGAAGGAGAAGCTCGAGTCTCGTCATGGTGACGAGTCTAATGTTGTCAAGGTTTAACGAGTCCGACATAGGTAAAACTCGGAGCTTTTTCATGTTTAGAGAGTTTGAAAAAGACACGAAAAAGAAAACTCCAAGGGGGGTCCTTTTTCGTAGAGTTGTGTCTTTCGAGCCCGAAAAAGTATAAAAAGATACTCGAAAGAAACGCCCGACCATTACGATCGAGGAGTACTTTTCATGGGTAGTAACTTCGACCCAAAAAAGTAAAAAAGTGGTCAGAAGCACGTCGTTTCACAACCAATAACGAGCCTGAAACGACAAAATCCCGACGATCTTTTTTGTGTTTAAACGGTCGAAAAATGAACTTAAAGGCGACCGCCTCTTTAATTCCATTTAACGAGTCAAGAGGAAAACTTGGCCATATTTTCATGTTTCAAGTCGGAAAAGAGCTTAAAGATGACTTTTTCAGGATCAAGTGTATATGAAACTGTCATAATTCCACTGTCTGAAGCCCTGCACAAAAACATGTCACACATAACTCCATTCGACATAAAATGAACAATGTTCATAAAAACATAGTTAAAAACCATATTTTGACCATGCATATAGCAAAAACCATGAGAAAAAACCCACATTTATGAAATGTAATATTTAATTTCAAAAAATTACCATAAATAGGGAGGTTAATCCATAATTTTTTACCATTGTTACTGTTCAGTCACTGTGGAGCGTTTTGGAGCACTGAGGTTGGCGAGAAAATTCCGGCCCGTTCGTCCATCATTCGTCCCGAAACTTCTTCCAGGTAGATAGACTTTATCCTACGCTCTGATTTAATGTCTTTTTAGCTGCATTTGATGGTGGGATGTGTGAATTTGGGCAGATTTTTCAATTCACATTCTGCTCTCGGTCATCGTGGGTTTAGCTATTGGGTCCGCGATGACCGATAAAAATTTACACAGACCGCCCCGATCATCGTGGAAAAGTGATGTACTTCCACGATGACCGGGAAAAATAACATTGGCGCCCACAATCATCACATCTATTTCAGAAACAGATGCGATGATGTCGTGCGACCATTTTTTAATAAAATTTACGTTTAAATCTTTGCAACCAAGGCGCTAATGGAATTTTTCGTCATGCAGGGTTATAATGGCATTCGTCTGGCAAGAACGTGCGCATGATAACAATGATATAGAAGCTTTCGCCGATGCGGGATGCCGAAACGCATTACGTGCATGCGGATTGCTCAAATTCTTCCTAACTCCACACCTACTGGCACAACCTGACTTGCTGGAGCTACTAATCAGGGCCTGGAATCCCACAGATGGGAAATTTATCATTCGAGGCCGAGATATCAAGTTTGAATCTACAGACATATATTTTTTGACCGGGCTGTCCCGTTGAGGTGAGAGGCCCATCCTGGAGGGGCAGCGACTCGGGGGTGATTCCATGGATACGCCGATGGCTCAAGTATGCCCACGGGCATGCAAGTCAAGGAGTGGGAAGGTGGCAATCCCAACAGTGGATGGCGTAATCCTTCGTGCTATGCTTTTTATGGTGACACGGGCAGCGGGCTCCCAAGCCCAAAATGAGGCTTCGAAGACCCATCTTCGGCTGGCTCTCGAGTGTCTCGATCCTACCATGTTTAACTGGGCAGAGGTGGTAGCGGAAAACATGAAGAGGCAACTCACCAACTGCCGCTGAGGAGAGGTGAAGCAGTTTGGTTATGGATCTATCTTAGTCCCGCTCATGCTGGAATGGGTGCCGGCACTACAATTACAGGACATGGATTTGGACTTACCCAGGCCACGTGAGACATGGGCCACACGATGGGCTCACGTCATGCCATGAGGAGGTGGCAGATGGCCAGTGGCATGGGGGACATTTTTCCGAGAGTGGCTGGAGCGACAGACTGTGGAGGATTAGCCATATGCCGACATGGACTTCTGCGGAGATCCTGACATGCAGCTGCCCGCTGGAGAGCAGTGGGATGACGGTGGTAAGACACTTAATCACATTTTTTCATTTTTATTTTTATGATGTTTTTTTTATTTTTTCATGTACATGTCCTAATGACGAACACTATGGGTATGCAGATGTAGGACCAGTGAGACCCCTTGGACTAGCTCCAGAGGCGCGGAGGGACACGCAGGGCATTGCAATACTAGTCCTGGCTCCTCCGGAAGATGATACAATGGAGACAATGATCCAGAACCTTGAGGGCCTGCTAGCAGGGATTCCAAATTACACAGGGATCGAGGAGGTCCCCAGAGCGTCCCAGATCCACACAGTAGGAGTGGAACCTAGGATGCACCGCCTGTTGAGCCAGGTGGCACGAGTGCTGGTGCACTATAGGGAGCACAACCCACCACAATAGATACTTAGGTTTTTATTTCCTATTGGTGATTTTTAAGAGACATGTGTCTCAGATGTACAGAGAACACAGACTCTATTTAGACATGTACACTTATTTTTGAGCGCCTCGGTGTGCCACAAGATATATATATATATATATATATATACATATTCCTATGGTCTATTATTGTGCTTTATATGCTTTCTTGTATGATGTTTTTATTACATATTACACAAATGTCTGTCTAATACACGATTAGCTAATGCATCAGTTAACGTGTTCAATCGTCGTGGAATATGTTGATATGTAATGAAATCAAAATTCCTCTCTAACAATTTAACGTGTAAATACAAACTTAAAATGCGATGGTCTCTGACGGAATATCGCCCATTGAACTAGTGGATGACAAGTTGAGAGTCTAGGTTCACAACCAATGCACGAATGCCGAGATTTATTGCCTCGGCCAGTAACTCAATCACAGCACTATATTTAGCAACATTGTTTGTGGTACGACCTAAACACACACCTTGAAGATCTATCAACTCACCATGAGGATCATAGATCACCCATGCCGTAGAGGATAGGTTGAAGGTACTGCGGCAGCCACCATCGGCGAAACCAACGTAAGGTGCACCAGACATCTGAACAAGAAGCAAAAGACACAATAATCGGAAATCATGCCTTCACACCAAGCCAAAAACATGAAAACACACACACAAAACACACCTGCTAACACACGTAAGTACAAACCAAAGTGCATGGAATTCACGCATAGTACTTTTTCAAGTGCAACCTGTTTCGGGGCTACTCCCTTTGCGCCGCTGTATGATCATCCTAGATAATGTAGGCGTCGTCTCAGCCCATTGTGTAAAATAATCAACGACACTGATGATATGCCCATGCCCCCCAACTGAGTGAGGGTTACAGGCTATATAATCAATGCCCCGTTTAACAAAAGGGCCGATCGTGTCAACAGGGTGCAAGGGGGAGCCAGAAGCAAAGGGTTCAAAACAAGGAGCAAACCGCTCGAGACAGGTAAGCATTTCCCAATGGGCAGGGAGAAACAAGGAACGATGGTGATAATCAGACCAAGGGGGTTCCTCGAGAGACATGGTCTCGATGATGGCTTCATCAGAAGGAATTATTTCCTTTAAAGGATCCGAAGAAGCGTCATCTCCAAGCCAAGGGGAATGAGCGTACGAGTCGGGAGCCCTTCTCGAAAGAGTAGGTTCAAAAGGGGGAGCCGATGCAGAAGCAATTTCGACGTAGTTGAGCTCGGCAGGACTCAGAGACATCTCATCGCCCCAAGATTCTACCTGATCAGCGGGGGGAAGAACCCATGGATCAGAGCGAACGGAAATCATAGTGATAGGAGAGACGTTAGGAGGTGGAGTGAAAACACACCCATCAGGGCAGGATCTTTAAAAAGTCCAGCTCCCACACTCTCATATGGGGTGGAGGTATGCTCCACAAAAGGCACGTTGCCTTCGGAAGAAGAAGCGAAGAAGGATAGCTGGTCTACGGTGACAATCTTCCCCTGATGAGGGAAACGAATGACCCGAAATAGAGATGAAGCCACAGCTCGCATGGCGTATGTCCAGCTACGTCCAAGAAGGAGGTTGTAGGTAAGATTAGCATCAACAACTTCAACTTCCACTTCAACCATCTTCCCTTCCAAAGAAATGGGCAAATGTTGGAGTATACCATAAGGACAAGACTCTCTTCCATCAAAGGCTTCCAAGGTCGTAGGAGATTGGCTCAGAGTCGGAGAACCAATAGCCTTCCAACATGCAACATACATGATGCAAGTTGAAGTGCCTTCATCAATGACTGTACGATGAATTGTTTTGGAATTAATAATAACCTGTACGAGGAAGGAAATTTGGTGAGGCAGTCTCGGTACGTGGCTTTCCAGGTCAAAAGTAATCAGATCCGAGTCAGCCGGGTCTATGCCACCGATGGCCGATAGCAAGGACTTCCTCTGAGAGGGGAAGCTCTGGAGTACTTCTAAGGTGGACATAGCAGACGGAGCCTGGGCTAAGTCCTTAACGATGTTGTAGTGCTGGGCAACACGAGCATTAGGTTTGTAAGCAGATTTCCGAAGTACACCTTTCGGAGGGGGTCGGATGGGCGTCTCAGTGCTCGGTCTCTCGATATGGAGGGGACCAGAACTGGACGGAGGAGTGCTAGAGGGGACCTCAGGCTCTTTCCTGGCAAGCGACGGATACTCTTTTTCCCGAGTACTGATGTGGACGGGAATCGTCCCAGCCATAAATACTTGAGAACCAAAGGAAGAAGAGGGTTGAGATGGATCAACCACCATTTGCGTTTGCCGTGAGGGGAAAGGTTCTTTGAGCACAACAGGAGTCCCGGGAGCACCTTTCAACAAACGACTAACTTCAGACCGCCTCGGGCAGTCTTTGGTATAGTGATCCTCGTCACAGATAAGACAAGGGTACTTGGGCTTGCGTTTGGTGCCATCCTTGGGTGGAGGTTTAGGGGAATCCTGCTTAGGTTGATCTGCTTTATTCTTTCCTTTTCCCTTCTTCTTTCCTTTCAAGGCCTTGTCCACCGTGGTGGACTGGACGGTGTTAACCTCGGAAGTATTACCAGAATTGGATACAACCTGAGAAGTATTTTCGTTCAGAGCATTCGAATTTTGCTTCCCAGGGTTCGCGGAAGTTTTCTTTGAAGGTGGATTAACGGAACCAATGATACCATCAAAAGATGGTGTTGGCGGGGCTTTGGAAGTTCCTGGTCTCAGGGCATCAGGAAAATAATCATACAAGGTACCAGACTGGGAGTAAACCAAGTCAAGATACTGAGCTCGCACAATATCTTTCTCTTCAGTTACACATGCCCCCATAGCAATGTCCCGTGCTATCGGACCAATGAATTAAGTCGTGATCCAGTCGATGAGAAACTGATAGGGAATCCAAACTTAATCAAACGATGATGCCGTCTCCATTCATGGATATGATCAGAGATATGCGTAGCCGTTGTCTGTTTTAAAGATGTCAGGATGTGTGTGCTTGTTTCATATCGAATGGGCAACTGAAAATGAGTCAAAAATGCCATAGCCAACGAGTTAAAATCCTGAAAAGATCCGCAAGATAACTCAATATACCATTTAGCAGCAGAGCCATTGAGAGTCCTTTGAAAAAGGTGGAGCCAGATTGAATCATCAAGCCACGAATTCGATGAACACCATAGATGATAAGTCATGATGTGAGCTTGGGGATCTTCTCCAGCTTTACCATCGAATTTGGGACAAGCTGTTAAGTTATGGTATGTTCTATGCTTATAACAGTTTACTTCTTTTTCTTATTATATTCCACCGATTAGCAATCACATGTACATAAAGTAAAGTGCAGATAGAACATTAAACGATCGACAAAAAACAAGCCAAGACAAGAGACACAAGATGTGGTGGCTAGCAAGGGAAAAACTCCACAATGTGTGGGGAAACCCTTTGATCAAATCTTCTTTTATCTTCAATAATTCAACAGAGAGAAATAGTACAATAAATCTGATTCATATCAGCAGTAGCAAACCCTAGATCAGTAGCATCAGCATTAGCGGCTTCAGTATCAAACTAGGGCAGACCATATCTCACAAACCGACAGCCGGATTGACTTCATTACACCACCAAAAGTTTCGGCTTCCAGAGGAGGTTCAGATGAACCTATAGCACAGTTTAGATGAGGAGATCTTCTAGGCCACGCAAGTCAATCTTTACTTCTGCAGTTGCAGCTTCAGTTTCAGCAGTTTCCGGCTTCAAACTAGGGCAGTCGATATCTTGCAAACCGTTCGTCGGATTGACTTCATTCCACCACAAAAAGTTGCGGCTTTCAAAGGAGGTTTAGATGAACCTATAGTGCAGTTCCAAAGAGGAGATCTTCTAGGCCACGCAAGTCAATCTTTACTTCTGCAGTTGCAGCTTCAGTTTCAGCAGTTTCCGGCTTCAAACTAGGGCAGTCGATATCTTGCAAACCATTCGTCGGATTGACTTCATTCCACCACCAAAAGTTGTGGCTTTCAAAGTAGGTTCAAATGAACCTACAGCGTAGTTCCAAAGAGGAGATATTCTAGGCCACGAAAGTCAATCTTTACTTCTGCAGTTGCAGCTTCAGTTTCAGCAGTTTCCGGCTTCAAACTAGGGCAGTCGATATCTTGCAAACCGTTCGTCGGATTGACTTCATTCCACCACCAAAAGTTGCAGCTTTCAAAGGAGGTTAAGATGAACCTACAGTACAGTTCCAAAGAGGAGAGCTTCTAGGCCACGCAAGTCAATCTTTACTTCTGCAGTTGCAGCTTCAAATTCAACAGCTTCCGACTTCACATGTGTGAGAGAGAGAGACCCATTTCAGCGCAGTAGAGAAGAGACTCATATCTGCGCAGTAGAGTGAGAGAGATGTGATGAGATGAGTAAGTCCAAATGAGGAAAAGTCCTCTTATATTTATACACAACGTTGGTGGGTGAATAGATGCGACTGTTGGGCTTCTGAGCCTACATGACTTGTAGGTCGGCTTGATAATAATTCCATAGTCAAAATAAATTCATATCTCCATGAATACTTATCGGAATTGGATGATCTTTATATCAATCCTACACCTCTTGACGAGAGGAATCTAATAAAAATATTATTAGCCATGAATAAGATGACCCACATGAAGTTTTGCCCTGGTTTCCAATTTTACCACTCCCTCTCAACCATGGAGAACTTCATCTGCAATCTGTCTATCGGTCGTTACTATTCATCCATCAAATGCACTGCCTTGTACAGCCTGACCCTTGCCCTTCTCTGCTCTATTTTTCCTGTTCTGCTTTGTCTTGTTCTGCCCTGCACTGATTTGTACTGTTTTGTTCTGTTCTGCTCTGCTCTTGCATTGTTCTGTTCTACTCTGCTTTTGTTCGAATTATGAAGAAGAAGAAATGATCGAGGATGTATCATACTGACTCAAAGTTAGTCTCAGAGTATGTACCACTGGTCCCAGACCAGTCTCAACCAACCCAAAGTCAGCGTCATAGTGAGTACAACTCCAATGGTCCCATACCAATATCATCCTCCACTGACTCAAAGTCAGTCTCAGAGTATGTACCACTGATCCCAGACCAGTCTCAAGCGACCTGAAGTCAGCGTCATAGTATGGTACAACTCCTACCACTGGTCCCAGACCAGTATCATTGATCCCAGATCAATGGAGGTCATCCTAGCGTAGGGAGTACGGTAGATACAACGATGCGTCCATTGGTACTACTATGGTCCCTAACTTCATTTCCCTGCTCATTGATCAGATGAGAGGTACTTCCCATGAGTCCCAGACTGCATGGGTAGCATGCCTCGATAGGAGAACTAATCAATCCTGTCCTCATAGGAGAACACATCAATCCTGCTACAATTGCCATGGAGAACACATCAATCCAGGCCTCACAGGAGAACACATCAATCCTGCTACAATTGCCATGGAGAACACATCAATACAGGCTGCCATGGAGAACACATCAATCCAGGCCTCACAGGAGAGCTAATCATCCTGCTACACAGGAGAGCGAATCATCCTGTTCCACAAGAGAGCGAATCATCTTGTCCCACAAGAGAATGAATCATCTTGTTCCAGTGTGCATCACTAGGGGAGGGTGAGTCACCCTGTGGTCATATGTTGCTCCAGTAGGAACCACAAGCCCTCAGAGCTCCCAGAGATCAATGTATGCAACATGGAGGACCCTTGTACAAGGGTTTCTTGCCGACTCCAAGTCGTTTGGGAAAATCACAGATTAGATCTTTCCTCAGGGCTTTGACAAGGTGTATCAACCTGTACATCATCTTAATGTGATGGAGCTTCCTTGCTCATCGACTTACCATATCCCAGATGATGTCTATCTGCTGGATAAATTGACAAATACGGGATTCCTCAATAATCGAATCCCATCTCTGGTTGTTACAGAGAATCACAGTGGTATCCAATGTAAATCCAAACAACTCACTGAAGAGCTTTCGCAACCAGACTACTTCACACGAGGTTATGTTGGCAACAATATATCCTGCTTCGGTGATGCTCAAAGCCACCGACTTCTGCTTCCTGCTCATCCAGGATATCGAAGCAGATCCCAAGGTGAAACAGTACTCGAAAGTTCTCTTACGGTCCACCACACTTCCTGCCCAATCAACATCAGTATATCCAATTAGTCTCACATCTCCGGCAGTGTGTCTTAATCCATGAGAGATTGTGTCCTGAAGACATCTCAGAAGATTCCTGGCATCAATCCAGCGAGGCTCAACCAAATATGAGCTCACAATGCTAACTGCAAAACATATGTTCGGATGGAGGTTCACCAAGAACATCAATGAGAATGAGTTTTTGAAACTCAGAGGCATTTCCCAAGTCTGGTCCAACATCACTACCATATAACTTCTAAAAGTTAAGATCCTCGAGGTAGTCACAGGCTTGCAGTCCATCATACCGAATATTTCCAATATATTTACCACATATTTTCCTTGGGATAGGAAAATTTCCCTAGGCTTCTGCCACACTTCAAGTCCTTGGTCCTTCATTTCAAATTCAGAAGCTATCTCCCTCTTACATTTGTGAATGAGAGGGTTTGCACATGTTAGAAACAGGTCATCCACATACAACACCAGTATGAGAGTCTTGTCATCTTCAAACTTAAAGTAAAGGTTAGGATCGGCTTCACTCTTAGTGAATCCCAGCTTCATCAAGTAGTTATCGATCCTCTCATACCATGCTCGGGGTGCTTGCTTCAGCCCATAGAGAGCCTTCTTTAACTTGCATACATGAGATTTTCAATCATAAATCTCAAATCCTTCAGGTTGCTCCATATAGACATCTTCTTTGATAGAACCATGCAAGAACGCGGTCTTAACATTCATCTGATGTAGGTTCCATCCTTGTGAAGCCACAAGGACTATGATCAAGCGGATGGTCGTATATCTGGCAACAGGTGCAAATATCATAGTCTATACCTCCCTTCTGGGATAAACCACGAGCAACAAAATGAACCTTATACTTTTACATACTTCCATTTGATGCATGCTTTATCTTGTAAGGCCATTTTGAAGTAACAATTGTCTTGTCCAGGGTCTGGGAACTACTTCTCAGACATCATTCTCCATAATAGACTCATATTCTATGGTCATAGCATCCTTCCATAGTTAATGCTTGATGACATCTGAGAATGACGAAGGTTCATTTTGTATGATCGTGCTCATGATGGTCAGGTATCCCTGATACCTGTTAAGTTTCTTACTTTGATGGAAGGTTCCTCAGGGTGCAGCATGTCCTTCAGCATCATCAAGTATCCCCCTAAGCCATGAAGGCCTCTTCTTAGAAGAGGAAGGCTCATGTGGATGAGGATAAATCGGGTCCATGGGTTCTTCTACATCAGGCATTGATTCATCATCCTTTTCTTTCGGTTCCCTGGTGTTGGCTTCTTGAGAGCTACTCAAATTCAGCAGATTGTCCACCTTGCTGAGAGCCATATCTTTGTCAAAGGTGACATCATGACTAATCACGACTTCCCTTTGACCGGTGGTGAACATTTCTTCAAGAGTTTAGGAACCCAATGCTTGATGAGGGCATCAATTTTGTACATATACGGCGGTGATTGTAGTTTCAGCCCATAGAAACTTCGGAATTCTTTGATCATGTAGCATGGCCCGGACAACTTCCATCATCATGTGGTTCTTCCTTCTCACAGCACCATTCTGCTCAGGAGTATGTGATGTAGCAGTCTCCCTCTTAATGCCAACCTCAGGTATGCCCGAGTGAACCAATTGTAATATATCGGAGGTCTTGCTTTGGCTTGAGGGGAATGGTCCCCTTTTGAGCTTTCCTATGGCACATCCCGGACATACACCTTCTTTCTCTACTTGGAATTTGGGCATCCCTGTTACCATTTGTCTTACATCAGGTAGAGCTTTGTAATGAAGGTGGGAAAACCTCTGATGCCAAAGTTCGGACTAAAGAGTTGTGTCACAAGACATGACACCTAGCGGACTTCCATCAACCTGATATAATGAATCAACACTAAACCCAAGAGTAAAGGCATCTTTAACATTATTTTTCCATATACATACCTTGCCATTGTTGACGGTTACCTTGTAGCCTCTGTCTTCCATTGCCAAGATGGACACTAGGTTCCTTTTGAGGTCATGTGCATTTAATACATCCTGGAATTTCTAGCCTTCTTGAATGGTTGTCCTCTTCCTTGATCTCCAGCTCTCCTCTTACCTTTGCTGTTGAATTTGTCATTCCTTTGATTTTCCATCAGAGGGATTTTGATCATCGTCCCGGTGTGAGTCCTTTCTTCTCTTTGCATGAGAAGAAAAGGCAGCAGGAGGACCTTTAGGCATGGGCATTTCTTGCACTTCTTCCCTTGTTTCTTCTTGAATGCATCTAGCCATTAATTCCTCGAAACCAGGAATTACATTATAGTTCAAAAGAGTAGTCCTGAACACATACCATTCAGATGGTAATCCTCCGAGACTTGTGAGTGCCATTTCTCTGTCAGTAATGGTTTCCCCAATAGATAGGAGATCGTTCTTGATCTCGGTGATTCTTAAGAAGTATGCTTTCATACTTTCATCTTTACCCTTCTTGATTTCCCTCAACTTATTTCTAAGAAACAAAACTTGATTTGCATCATTAACTTTAAATAAACTCACCAGTCTGTCGTAGATTTCCTTGGAGGTGTCTAGATCAGAGATGTAGGCCACCAAGCGCTTGTCGATAGAGTCCCAGATGATCTTCTTTGTTTTGACTTCTCCATTTTTCCATTTGTTCCAGGCAGCAGTAGATGCATTTGATGAAGGCTCAACAATATTGCCTCTTACATGGTCCAACACTCCTTGAACTTCAAGGGTTAGATCGATAGACATCTTCCATCCGTGATAGTCAACTTTCTCACGGAGCTTGTCTTCGGCAGGAAAGAGTGTTGAGGACCCCATAGTTCTTTTAGGATAGCCTTGCCAATCTTCTCTTCAATGATTGCTCTTACTCTTGCTCGGGCTTTGTCTTCACCTAAGCTTTGATACCATGTTAAGTTATGGTATGTTCTATGCTTATAACAGTTTACTTCTTTTTCTTATTATATTCCACCGATTAGCAATCACATGTACATAAAGTAAAGTGCAGATAGAACATTAAACGATCGACAGAAAACAAGCCAAGACAAGAGACACAAGATGTGGTGGCTAGCCAGGGACAAACCCCACAATGTGTGGGGAAACCCTTTGATCAAATCTTCTTTTATCTAGAATAATTCAGCAAAGAGAAATAGTACAATAAATCTGATTCATATCAGCAGTAGCAAACCCTAGATCAATAGCATCAGCATTAACGGCTTCATTATCAAACTAGGGCAGACCATATCTCACAAACCGACAGTCGGATTGACTTCATTCCACCACCAAAAGTTTCGGCTTCCAGAGGAGGTTCAGATGAACCTACAACATAGTTCAGATGAGGAGATCTTCTAGGCCACGCAAGTCAATATTTACTTCTGCAGTTGCAGCTTCAGTTTCAGCAGTTTCTGGCTTCAAACTAGGGCAGTCGATATCTTGCAAACCGTTCGTCGGATTGACTTCATTCCACCACAAAAAGTTGCGGCTTTCAAAGGAGGTTCAAATGAACCTACAAATAGTTCCAAAGAGGAGATCTTCTAGGCCACGCAAGTCAATCTTTACTTCTGCAGTTGCAGCTTCAGTTTCAGCAGTTTCCGGCTTCAAACTAGGGCAGTCGATATCTTGCAAACCGTTCGTCAGATTGACATCATTCCACCACCAAAAGTTGTGGCTTTCAAAGGAGGTTCAGATGAACCTACAACGTAGTTCCAAAGAGGAGATCTTCTAGGCCACGCAAGTAAATCTTTACTTCTGCAGTTGCAGCTTCAGTTTTAGTAGTTTCCGGCTTCAAACTAGGGCAGTCGATATCTTGCAAACCGTTCGTCAGATTGACTTCATTCCACCACCAAAAGTTGTGGCTTTCAAAGGAGGTTCAGATGAACCTACAACGCAGTTCCAAAGAGGAGATCTTCTAGGCCACGCAAGTCAATCTTTCCTTCTGCAGTTGCAGCTTCAAATTCAACAGCTTCCGGCTTCACATGTGTGAGAGAGAGAGACCCATTTCAACGCAGTAGAGAAGAGACTCATATCTGCGTAGTAGAGAGAGAGAGATGTGATGAGATGAGTGAGTCCAAATGAGGAAAAGTCCTCTTATATTTATACACAACGTTGGTGGGTGAATAGATGCGACTGTTGGGCTTCTGAGCCTACATGACTTGTAGGTCGGCTTGATAATAATTCCATAATCAAAATAAATTCATATCTCCATGAATACTTATCGGAATTGGATGATCTTTATATCAATCCTACACCTCTTGATGAGAGGAATCTAATAAAAATATTATTAGCCATGAATAAGATGACCCACATGAATTTTTTTCCCTGGTTTCCAATTTTAACACAATCACCGGGAATCTTAGTTGGAACCGGTGGCCAATACGAATTATGAAAAATAGGATCATTTGTCAGTTTGGACACATCCGGTAATTCCAGCGTCGCTAAAAAGGGTAATTGAGGGTTAAAGGACATCTGGGGCTGCGAATAGGAAGGGGTACCAGAGTTCCAGCCAGCTGGCGGTTGCCCCCATTGACTTTGTCTGGACGGATTTGGCCCCGGAGGGCTTTGTCCGTAGGGATTTTGTCCATAGGGGTTATAAGATGGCTGTCCCTAGATTTGGCCCCCAGCATTTCATTGATTACCAACTTGGCCTGCAGGAGAAACATATGATTGCTGGTAATTCTGATAAGGACTCACCTGCAGTTGTTGATAATTTTGATACGGGACAAATTGAGTTTTCCCTTGGGATTGCTAGAAACCATAAGGCGGTTGGGCTCTAAACTGAGCTTGAGAGGCAGGCTGCGCTTGATAAGCTAGTTGGGATTGAGGTCCAACCTGCATTTGAAAAATGGATTGGGTCTGGGGCCCAACCTGGGGCTGAAAACCGGGTTGAGCTTGAGAAGCAACAATCATTTGAGTGCCCGGTTGAGCAAGCCCAGAAAGATGTCCTTGAGAGAACTGAGGCTGAGCCATCTAGCCAGAAGGTTGACCTAGTTGAGATTGAGATTGGCCCATCTGCCCAGAAGGTTGAACTTGCTAGGTGTTGGGTTGTCCTTGCACAACTGAGGGTTGTCCTAATAGACTGGATGGCTGAGCAGACTGGACAGTTGGTTGACCTGATTGGATTTGAGGCTGACCGACTTGTCCAGATGTTTTACCATACTGGACAGTGGGTTGGCCTTGCTGAACGTAAGGTTGACCGACTTGCCCAAAAAGATAGCCTTGTTGGACACTAGGTTGACCTTGTTGCATGTAAGGTTGTCCCGGATTACCAGAAGGTTGCGCAAAATAGGTAAAAGACGGACCACCAGAGGCCGAAGGTTGTCCCTGGAAGGGTTGCCCTTATGGGCCTCCAGGTTGCCTTGGATAAGACTGCTCGTAATACTGTTGCCCATGAGAGGTTTGCATGTAAGACGGTTGGCCTTGATAAGATGGTCCTTGAGAATTCATAGGTGGTGCTTGGCCTCCATGATAAGTCGTGGTGCCCCAAGCAACTGATAATGGAACCGAGACCTCAACAGTAGGCTGAGATGGCAAGGATATGGCAAGATAAAGGTGATGTCATATGGGATCGTAGTAATGGAACAGACCTTGCGAGCTCGGATGCTGGACAGCTTGTAAATACTGATCGTATGCCCCCCTGCTGGAATGGAACCAGAAGAAGGTGGGGCATTTAACGTAGGATTAACAACTCCAGGTACGGATGCCGATGGGCCACTATAAGCTGACCCTGAAGAAGGTCCAGATGCAGCGGTCACAACTGAGGATGCAGTAACGGAATCGACAACGGGGGTTGAACAAGCCACACAAACAATCGGAATAGTCGGGACGGAAGTGATAGGCACATTGTGAATTTGAGGAATAAAGGACTCTGAAGTCGGAGTGATGGTGTGTGACCACATAGAACTCGTAATGGGGGACCTAGAAGACATAACATCCCTTAACGCCTTATAGCGTAAAGGCAACGTAACACCAAGAGGGGTGATACGAAAAGGTGGAGTTTTCGCTGAGGTGGGAATTTCACCGCTCGTCGCAACAGATTCTTCACTTGTGACAGGGGATATGTCCTCCATATCAGAAGAAGACATTGGGACCAAAACACCAGGAGGAGTAGGAGGGATATCTTCTTCAGAAGGCTCCCAAACGGGGTTCCAGTGAAGCTCGTAAGTCTCATCCTCTGGAGCACGAGAGTTAATCGGTTGGATACTCGGAATAACAGGGAGAGTATCAATCACAACTGGTACCTCAGGAGCAACAGAGGGAGGAGAACCTTGGTCACTTGGAACGGGAGACGGGATCGGTGATTCTGCCAGGATGACAACTTCAAAAGATCCTAGGCAAACTAATGAGAAAGGACCCTACTCAAGCTAACGCAAACAAGATCTAACCGAGTAAATGTGAATCATGGCCGAATAAATTTTAAGACACAGGAACAAAACTTGACCTTTTCATTTTTAAATAGTCGAGAAAAGGACAAAAGATGACTCTAGTCGCCTTCGAATATTTAATGAGCCTGAAGTGACAAGTGCTTAGATGGACCTTTTCTTTTAGGGAGTCTGAAAAGGAACAAAAGTGACTACTCTGGAGCAAAAAGGTTTACCAAACAAATCTGTAAAACTGCATATACACCTTGGCAGTCATATGAAAACCAAGGACTTTCCGTACAGCAGTCAATCTTCCCGAATGTTGTGTTCGGTGCATTACGGCTTGTAAGGTGGCAGACACAGCTTCCTATGGATAAAGGATGATAACCTAGTGGGGTCTCCCCATATACTCGACGGTACGTGGGAGCACAATTCTGTACTATACCACTATTGAGTCACAAAAGAAGGAATCATCCAACCTTGAGTGGAAACAAGAGTGACTAGGTTTAACAACGCCGGAGCACGTCTCTAGCCTAGACCTCTAAATGTGTGTGTTATGTTCCAATGCATTGTTCGATTTATTCAGTTCATTTTAAAGTTGATCTTGGATTATGTTTCAGTTTTCAGGCCTTACCGTATGTATATATCAAAGCCTAGGATGCAGCTAAAATGAATGAAGTATCCTTTTTCTTCAATGAACACCTACTTATGGGAGGGTAGGGAGATCATTCCCAAACCAAGAAAACCAAGGCAACATACAGTCACTCAATGAAAGCAGACATCAATTCTTAAAATGCACTGATACTACTAATGAGAGATCTAATCATTCGCTTTTCAATATGCAACTTGAAATGCAAATTTACTTTCACTTTCACATGCTAAATGAAATGCAATCTTTTTTATTTTGATGCCTTTAATCTAAAGAAACCAATAAGCAACAAACAAATGTGGAAAAACGGTTGATCCAAACAATTGTAATCTATGTCCGGGTAGTGAAGAGAAATTGAAACAATGCCAAGATTGGTCCAATAAAAATCACTAAACAATCAACCCAAAGTAAGCAAAGGGGAAGGCTCAATCAAACCAACAGCAAGCAGCAAACGAATCTTTGCAAATAGGCAACCAAGTGAAATTGATCCAAAAGACTTGAAACAATGAAACTAGGTCACAAAGCAAGAAAAAGACAAGATTCGCTCAACAAAGCTCATAAGAAAGTGCCTCAACCTCTAAACAGTGAAAAAAAAAATCATCAACCAAGTGCGAACAGCAGGGACTAGCAAGACTGACGGATTCAAGAGGCAGAATTGAAAAAATTCAATCCTACAGCAATCAGCGCAGGCAATACACTGGAAATAAAGTGCTGATAAAGAACAACACGCAGCAACAAAGCGATGACAACGCGTAAGTACACGTCTTTCCCGTGATGGTCCAATTTACAAAACCATCGTGACTATTAGGTGTAATAACGCGATGGACAGGAAATTACAAAAAGGGTAATGCAATGACAGCGCGACTGTTAAATTAAAAAGCACGATGATGTTCAAAAACAGCCACAGGCGAGCGAAAAACTCCCAAACTAAAACAATCAATCTTTAAACAAAAAAGTACATTTCCCAGATCAGGCCAGGAAACTCAGAAAATAGATAACCAGTCCCCAAAAAATTCAAAAGAGACCAAACAAAAACTCAAGGCAAGAGTAAACAAGAAAAGAACAAAGGTCAGCTCCCCAGCGGAGTCGCTAATTTGTGATGCAGGAAAGTGTTCCCTTTGCAGACAGAGGCAACCCCTCTAGCCCTAGAGTGGGTCTAGTCAGAAACAAGGACAAATCAACAACAATTTTCCTTAAATAGTTCAAGTTGGAGGCCTACCTCAACCGGTGGTTGATGGAGTTCCGTTGCGCTGCTCTAGCTTCCGCTTCTTTCTCCTGATGAGTAATCATCCTAAAACAAAGCAAAGGAAATACAACAAAGCACGTAACCGGATACAAAAAATGATCTATTTACTCATAAAGTCAAGAAATCATGAGCTATCTAGTACATTGCATACAAGATATAGGAAAACATCATTGATTGCATTAAATATGAAATAGAGTAAGCTTACAACCCAGGTCTTGACGTCACAAGCCTTCTCAGGAGGGTCCAGCCAGCATGTTCCTCAAGCATTCACTCTTGAAGATAGGTCTCCCAATACACAAGTTTCTCTCACTCAAGGTCAAAGGCACTTCACAACCTTCCTCAAGCTATCAACAAACCCACACTTGTCACACTCACACCAGCTATCTAGCAAACTCACAATACTATCAGCAACACTCCAAAGACTAAGAATTCCAAAACTAGCTGCTCATAGCAATGGTGAGAGTTTAAATAGGAGAAGGAGTCTCCATGAAAGGTGGGAGGATGAGCTTATCTCCAAGGAAGGTAGCACAAATGACGGAACAACCATGCCAGAGAAAGTAGGGCAACATAAACTAGGCCAACAACCAGGTCTAGAGTCATTTGGAAGGCCGACTGTTGGAACAAACTCACTCAAACTGGATCATCGCGGGTGCATAACTAGTCTGCCGCACTGACATCGCTATTGCATAACGGATATAGTCAGGTCATGGTAGGAAACTACAAACGACAGATGCGCTGCCACATGAAATTGACCATCGCAGGAATCACGTGTACTTCCGCGCTGGCAGTGCTTCTGGGCATTTTGGAGCGCCCTTCAGCGCGTTTATTTGGGAAACAGATGTGATGAGGCAGAAACCTTTGGAAAAGTGGGTCATTTGGCAACATCAAAGAGCATGAGCATGAATGATTTTGGAATCATGACACAGTAGGAAGACTGGGATGAAGGCAGTGACAAATTACTGTGTAACACCTTGTAAGGACCATAGTACTTGGGTGATAATTTATTATCCTTCTTAGCATTCTTGAGGGACATTTGTTTGTATGGTTTAGCTGTAAAAATACCTAGTCGCCTACATCAAAATTTCTTTCACTACGATGCCGATTTGCTTGTTGTTTCATTGGATTCTGTGCCAGAGTGAGGTTATCCTTTAATAGTTGGAGAACTTGTTGTTGATGCTCGATGTGATCTTCCAATGCTTGAAACTTAGAATTTTCTCTTAAAGATGATGTGATGGATGGTGGATGATATCCCTAAAGTGCCATAAATGGGGTTATTTTTGCTGCAATATGGAAGGAAGTGTTATACCACCATTCAACTAAGGGTAACCACTTGACCCATTATGTTTGTTTATCAGATACAAAGCAACAAAGATATCCTTCCAAAAATTTGTTCACTATCTCAATTTTCTTGTCAAATTGAGGATGATAAAATGAGTTATGAGCTAATTGAGTACCAAGACAAGAAAATAATTCTATCCAAAAAGTTCCAGTGAAAATGGGATATTTATCACTTACAATAATCTTTGGGTTTCCACGTAGCTTTTGAATTGTTTCCATAAATGCAGTAGCAAATGTACTGGATTTAAAAGGATGAGATAATGCATGAAAATGCACATACTAGGTAAGTCTATAAACTACCACCATGATGACACTCTTTCCTTCAGTATTAGGTAAACCTGATGTGTAAACTACGTGGATATTCCACTGGACAATTTGTCACAAAAAATCTAATAATATTATATTAAAAATCTTAGATTCTACACTATTACAGTTTTATTTAATTTCTAGATCTGTAAAATTAACTGTAATTAGTGCATGCATGTAAAAGTGAATCAAGAAGAAAATTAGATAATGAAAAGTAAGCCCACACAAACATAATACACAAGACATGCTCTTTGGGAAACCCTTTTAAGTGAAAACCCAGCTGGAAGGTGAAGCCACTTCACTCTCTTTCTCTTTCTGGAAATATGGCTATAGATACAAAGAAGAAATGTCTATGGCATGTGGGCTGCTATAGTGCACAAATCCTCTCTGTGTGATCTACTTCCTATCTCTCTTGGCTATCTTTTCTCAACTATGGAACAAAATTCTCTCGAAAGAATGGAATGTATCTTCCTTCTAGTGGCCCGGTTATAACACAGCCTGATAGCCTAATAGTTGTTAAGTTTGACTACATCAACTTTAACTAGAGTTACAAAATAGACTCTTCTAGAGTATTTTACATTAAAAAAACGTGGCTAGCCCCTTCTCCATGAATAATGGGGGTTGAGGCGGCATCCTCCCAACTATAGGTGTGAAAACAGGAAGGTCAACTTCTGAGTGGCATAACTTTTGCATACGGATTCCGATTGATGTGATTCTTACACTGTTGGAAATATTTCTGTGTAGAATAGCATGAAAAGGTGATGCGCTTAAGTGACAAAGTTTTACCCCAAACAACATTTGTTGCCTCAAAATTATCCCTAAAGGTTTCAGACCATGTTTTGCCAAACTGGGTCTCGCTAGTAAAAATGGTCCCGTGAGCTGATTCCTCCACTTTTTCCACTCTATATACATCGAGATGGATGATAAACATATAATTATGATCCAATTTGGATCAAAACCTGTGATAAAATCCTTTTAGACTTCCTCCCGACGCTGACTTGGAATGGATAAAGGTTGTAACAGACTTGAGGTCTTAATTGTCTCAACTTTATTTTGTTGGAAAACCAAACATTCTTCCACAAAAATATGAATATCAAATTAAGGATGTCCCAAAAAAATTCCTTCTTCAACCTGTGGTAAGTTTTTAAAAATATTGAGTGCCCTACTAAGAGGGAGTTGTGAAATTCCAAAAGAATATTTTGCTTGAGTTGGGAATTATTACAAATATATAAGCGATCATTGTACCATAATGAATATTTTTTCAAGGTACTGGGATCTTGCTGCAACTTTTGAATGAGTGTCCACACCTCTTCATCATTCTTCCATTCATACCTTTCTTCAGTTATCCAATCAGGTTGAATAATAGAAATGGTAGAAAGAAATGCTTCCACATCCTCATCCTTTCTTGAGAGTGTATCTGCAACAACATTTTGCTTCCCTTTCTTGTAGATGATTTCAAATTCATAACCCCACATCTTGGTGACCCATTTTTGTTGCTCTTCTGAAGATAATATCCATGCTGATTTTTTTTAAGACTATCATGATTTGTTTTTACCTTGAAGTGTCTTCCAATTAGGTAAGGTCACCATTGCTTTAGTGCATATAGTATTACCCACATTTCCTTCTCATAGATAGTTTTGTGTAAATAATATCACTTGATCGGATGACTTTCAAAAGCAATGGGTCTTACTTCTTGCATTAAAACAACACCAATTCCATTTTATGAGGCATCACATTCCACAATAAAGGTTTTTGTGAAGTCTAGCATAGCTAAGATTAGTGCTTGGCACATTTCCTATTTAATATGTTCAAAGGCTTTATTTTCTTATGGAGTCTAAGAAAATGCCTCTTTCTTCAGTAATTTTGTTAGAGGTCCCGCTCCCATAATTCTTAATAAACTTGCAATAATACCCTATCAACCCAAGAAATCCTCGAAGATGATTTATGGTTGTAGGTATTTTCCATTCATTAAAGGATTTAATTTTGTTAGGGTCTACTTTAACACCCTCATGAGATACAATATGACCCAAATATTCCACCTCCTGTACTCCAAAGAAAAATTTGGAGGTAAAATTGCATATAATTATTTCTCCTCCAATAGTTTGAGCACCCTCTCAACATGTTGAACATGATCCTTCCAAGAATTGTTGTAGATTAGTATATCATCAAAAAATAATAACACAGATTTTATAAGGAAGATTTTGAAAATGGAATTCATCAAACCTTGAAATGTGGAAGGTGCATTAGTAAGGCCAAAAGGCATGACCAAAAATTCATAATGACCCTCATGAGTTCTGAATGTTGTTTTTAGAATGTCTCCAGTATTAATTCTAATTTGATTATATCCTGAACAAAGATCCAACTTGGTGAAGTAAATTGCTCCATGTAATTCATCCCAAAATTCATCAATGACAAGAATGGGATATTTATCTTTAATAGTGAGTTTGTTGAGCTCCTTGTAATCCAGACATATACACCATGATCCATCCTTATTGTGCACCAATACTACTCGAGCAGAGAAAATACTTTGACTAGGTTGAATTATACCGACCTCTAGCATTTCTGCAACCATACGTTCAATTTCACTCTTTTCGTAATCCGGGAGGATCTCAAAGTACAAGTGGCCTTATAAATAACTCAAAAAATCAAAGTCATTATATGGAAGTAAAACTAGAACCAGATTGAAGTGTTCATCACCCTTAATTGAATGGTGTGAATGACACTCAAATCTGAGTTCATATGCATGAGTTATGGCCGGTCAAATTTTTTGTCAAAGTGGACAAGTGGTAAGCTTAAGGAGGCAGAAAATCGGCTAGACCCGGCACATGGAATCCAGCCACTAGATGGGTGAATTTGTTGGATGATTAATTTTTCTATGACCCCTTAGTTTGGCAAAGTAAAAAATGTACGGTAGTTATAATAAAATAAAAAAAATAATGTTTTCGGGGGCAGACTGTGAATCTGGCCACCCCTGCCGGAACCCATGGACGAATATATTAAATAAAAAAAAAATATATATATATATATATATATATATATAATGTCAGGAGGGCTGCCAACTAGTGGAACTGACCCCTCCATTTATCCGTCAAGTGTTAACACTACCAGAGGCGGCGAGGCTTGAACCTGCCCGACCAACCTGGCCGACCCACATCCCGGGTGCCTCCACTAACCACCAACTGACACAAAATAACGACGGGTTTAAAAAAATGTCAATGGTTAACACCATTATGTGGCCACATCATTTTAAAAGGTGGTTAAAATAATATTCCACGGAGGGGGGCGGTGGGGTTGGAACCCCTGACCTCCATGCCTCAATCTTATTGACTTAACCAACGTGCCAATGGGGTCAACGTTAGTAAGTCTGCCAACTTATAAAACCTCTAAATTTTCATTTGCACGGGGAGAGCCAGTGGACCAGCGAAGCAATATAGGGGTGGAACCTTGATTCTTCCAGGGGGCGGAACCTTTCCCAAGGGAATATTGGGGTATTAGAAGGATTCCTTGGGGTGAAAAAGGTGACATTGTCAGAATTTGATGAATTGATAGTCATTTTTTCATGTTTTTGCGCCATGAATTCAAAGGTGGGGTCAGTTTCAGTAGCTAGGGTCTCCATTTTCAGGCCATATTCTAGCTTGGAGGTATAAGGGTCTTTTTTTGTATTTTTTCTTGTACTTGATCTCTTTAATGCCACTTAATAAAAAAAGGCCTCCTCACTGTTGATCAGGGCCTAGAAATGTAGCCCACATTGGGTGAACTCCATAATCAATTTTTTGTGTCATGATCTCATGCTTGTCCACTTCATTTTATGTAATTTTAGTTCTCTTGGTTAATATGCTATATGTAATTATTTATGCATATTTAAGCAAAAGATCTTGTTTCAATTTTGGTATCAGAGCAGGTATTTTTCGATGTGAATTGCATGAGTATATGCTAACTAGGAACAAGCTCCAAAGAGGTAAAGGAAAGGTTAAGTCATTTGATCCCAAATTAGGGCGTGCACCCCAAAAAGGAACATGGCAGATGAGGAAGCTTGTTGGGAAGAAGAGCACAATTATCACAAGGTTTTCTACAACGTGGCAAATAAATTTGAAAAGTTGTTTGCAGCGTATGAGAAGACATTGAAACCAGAGAAGAACATGCTAGATGATCATGATTTAGTAAAACATGGAGGTGGAGGAGAAGAGCCTCCTCCCTCTCCATCCACTAGTGAAAATTCTTCTTCTTCTTCTCATCATTCTAACAGGAATCAAGGAAATGCATCTAAGAAACCATTCTTCAAGTTGGATGTCATATTCGATTTACCTATATTCAATGGAGAATCTAATGTAGAAAATCTAGATAACTGGATATGACAGGTTGAGGTGTATTGCCACATAAAATATATCAAAGAGGATGAAGCGAAGATCCATCTAGCATCCATTCGATTGAGTGGCACTGCTCTCATCTAGTGGGAAGCCAAGTTGCAGCAAGGTGGTAAGAATAGTCATAAACTTCTTTCATCTTGGTCTGAGTTCATTTCTAATTTAAGGGGACAATTTTACCCATTTGGTTATCGACAAAAAGCCATGATGGAATGGAAACAGTTGAAAAAAATTAAAGGTAAAAATGTTTATATTTTTATAGAGGATTTTAGGAAACATGCTCTAGAATTGAATGTTCCCTTAGACACTCTTGATACGTTGATGAAATATATCAGGTCTTTGCATAATTATTTGTGTCATTCAATATTATTGTTTGAACCTAAAACTCTTTATGATGCTAGTGTGAAGGTTGTGAATCTTGAAAGCAGGGGGAAGCATGAACAATATGACCACCAAAAAGGGCAACATTAGCTAAGAGAAGAGGAGGAAAAACCTCTTTTACTCATTGGGAGAAAGAAGGGCATGGTGATGAGAATTGTTAGAAACTGCACCTTGAATTAAGACCTAAGAGGAACGAAAGAAAGGAAAAACAAAAGATATTTGCAACCATGTAACAAGACCAAGAGTCCGAATTAGAGGAGGATTAGAAGGTCACAATTGTGGGATTTGTAGGTGGTGGACCAATTGACCTGGGGTTAGATTCAGGTGATGAAATGAAAATTGTAGCTTTTGTGATTTTAGTAGATGGACCCATTGACTTGAGTTCTGATGCGGGCGTTGAGACAAAAATTTGAGTAGATGTTGCACAAAGGATGAAAAGGGCACCAAATGCGGCATGACTCCAAGAACTCAAAGAAATAAACAAAATCATTCAAGAAGAGAATGTTGAACTAAGGAGACTCCTACAAGAAGTAGAGAAGGAGAAACAAAGGTTTCAACATTAGTTTCAAGCTAAGGATGAGGCCTTGGGAAAGTTGCAGCATAACCAGCCTGAGGTAAAAAGTGATTTTGCAATTTCATGTACTTTTCATGATGACAATTTTTCTACTTTTGAGAGACATACTAAGGGAATTGGATCAAAATTATTGAAGAAAATTGGGTATCAAGGAAAGGTCCTCAACATTAATGGCCCAGGCATTATGAACCTCATCAAAGTAGAGAAATTGCTTCGTTATGCAGGAATTAGGTATGTCAGAAAGGAAGTTGGGAAATGCTCCAAAATAGCTAGTGACCAACCAACGACAGATGATGATATAACTTCATTGCATTCGAGTGATAGTGAGGGTTCCATGGACACTTATAAGAGGCACACAAGGGGAAAGTGCTCCAAGACGACCCAGAAAATTTGGAGGAGAAAGAATCATTGTAGTCATTACAACGAGGTTGGACACTAGATAGCCATGTGTTAGATGCTCCACGCCCATAAAGCATTGATAAAGAAGCCAACAGGAAAAAAAATTCAACAAATGAATTCACCACATTGATGGTGGCCTGATTTATCAAGTAAGAGATGGTTTTACTAGATGTAGTAGCTTTTCATGGCCACAGTTTGTAAATCATCCATTGCAAATAAATGTAAATGTGATGGTGTGTTTTCCATCACTTACTAAAGAAACGATGGTGTTTTTAGCCTTTTATGAGTAGCTGGGGTATTGAGTTCTATTATGTAAAACTTGACCAGAGAGTGTGTGTTATAAACTCATGGCAAGTATGGGGTTGTTTGATTCATGTGTGGTTTGTATGTG